>CM053976.1:18420335-19620335 GCA_028641955.1 Protonibea diacanthus | reverse complement strand
CTGTTGCTTCACAGAAAGATCTTACTGTTTGCATGGAGTTTGCATGGTCTCCTGGTGTCAAAACATATGCAGGTTAAATGGTGACTAGACTGCTTATAGGTGTGAATGTTAGCGTGAATGATTGTTTGCCTCCCTGTGTTGTGTATGTGGTTATGGAAAAGGGAAATAAATAATTATTGCAGTTTAGCGTGTTGTTGGTTATGTTTGTGATAAAAGAGCCAAACACAAAGCTAATGCTGATGAGAATCTAATTAGTTTCACAAATATTAGGTATATATATTTAAATCAAACTATTAGATGATGACCATATAAGAAAAGTTAAAGAACCATCAAAGTTTGCACAATTTATCCTGAGCAGGAGGGCTCGATGACCCACTGAGGCCACTCCTAGCAGAGAGATAGAGATAGTTTGAAAGTCATGTCATTTTCTGAACTCATCTGACACATTTCAGTTGCTTCAAAATTGCAGTTTGACTGCTCCCACAAGTGGGCGTGGCTTCAGCACATTCAGTGGACATGACCCCACAGTCCTGGAGCTGAGAATACTATACTGCTCATTTTTACCCAATTTTGACACCTGATTTCATAAATAAAATCATATAAAAGATATTTTTGATTATTCAAATTTGGCTGGGTGGTTAAGAACACTTTCTTCTTTGGTCTGACAAACACATATTTATTCTGCTATTTATGCTGCTAAATGAAAAGTTAGAGAATCACCTTTAGGATTCATCCATGAATGTTTGCACCAAATTTTAAGGAAACGCATCCAAATGGCTGTCAGGATATTTCAGTCTGGACGAGAGCCCATAGAGCTCCACCGCTAGCAAAAACTCTAGAGATAAAAAGGTTAAAATACACAAAACACACCTGTGTTGTGAAGTTAAACACCATCAAACAAAAGCATAGAGGCAAAAGTGAAAATAGCCTGAATGTTGACTTTTGTTCCTCTGTGTTGTGGATACACTAAAAAAGAAGAATTTTTCCCACATAACAGATTTTTTTTTTTTTTGCTGACTTGTTGGATACACAAATGTGTGAATCGCTCTAACTGAAGCATCGTGGACATGTTCATGCTCTCCTGCTACAGTGTGCAGAGTACATGTGTGCACAACTGCACATTCACTCTCTTTGTGTATTTGTTTGTTACCAATAGCTGCCACATTACAGTGTTTTTATTTTGGGGGGTTTCTTTTTACCGATGCTCTCTCACTGATGTGCTGGAACGATCAGCGTGTGTTCAGGTGTCAGGAGCAACCTGACAGCAGGTGTTGGTGTCATGATGCAGCGCATGCTGTGCGCCTTGAGGTGTATTATGTTCATGAAATATAAAACAAACAAGATTAGTGCCCTATTTTATATGATAAAGCAATTCCTTCGTGCAAATAGGCAGGAAGACTGCAGGCTGTATTGACTGAAAAACACAGGTACAGGTGGTACGACACTAAAGAGAAATGTGTGCAAAGGAAGGAGGGGGTAGATAAGAGGAAGCTATAGGAGCAAGCGAGAGATGCAACTCTTGTATTTTGTACTGAATCTGGCTATTCCCTTCCCCTTGCTTCAGTGAAGGTCTGATAGCGGATTTCATAACAGCCTAATAACACCCTCCAAGGGGTCTCAAGATACAGCTTTTCTATCTCTGCAAGAGCTGCCATCATCTTTACCTCAACAATCCAGCCCCTGTCAACAGCCGTCAACCCCTACAACCCTTGAGCCGACTGATATTGACAATAAAACAGGAGGTAGGATCAGCAGGTTAGCGCGAATGTGTGCACACGTGCGTGTAAGTTTGCGTGTTGGTGAAAAGGTCCAAGAGTGGACACTCAATACCAGCAATACCACCCAGAGAAGAGCTCAGTTTGCACCTGGTAGCTATACTCTCACACGGCGGGATAAAGCTAGATTTCATGGAGGCATGGAGATGAATACAGAGAGGCAGCCGCACAGAAAGAAAAATGTATAATGATCCCCGTTGTCACAGCCACGACTTTTGGACAGCTCTGGTTACTCGCAGTGCTGCTGCAGAGGAGATGGAGAATTGTAAGCCTTGTCATGCATCATAAATGTAATACCATATGTGAATGTAGCTCTCACACACAGTAGAGAATGGGAAATTTGTGCACCCCATAAAGAAGAATGTATTGCCTTTTACAAGGTAGCGACGGACATATTGTGTGGCAGGCCTCATAAACATACGCATGTTTCTCTTATGAGTTTTTCTGGGATTTGAGGAAAGGCTGCAGAGAATGACGGAGGAGGATTAAGAGGCAGATAAACAGAGACACTATTTACATTGAAATGGCTGCATGCTGCTTGAGAAGGGAGAGGTTGAGAAGGAGAACCGAGAACAGATGAGAATGAGATTATGTGATCTGGGATCTGAATGTGAATGGAAAGGAGGTTGAAGGTGCAGGCAAAAATAATCATGTATGGGATGTTTGTGCTGATAGATACAGGATCAGCATGCATACCATTCCGCTCACCCCTGCCCCCAGAAGGACGCTCTGGTGGCAATCTCATAGCTGTCTTTTATTTATTTATTTTTTTTCTCCTAATATTTGCAGCAGAGGTATCAAACAGAAAGTGGATCTTGCGAGTGTGGAAGAGTTTTCATCTCGCCGTCTCTGGTGGGATTGTTAAAGCAGACAGTGTCTATAGATCTTTTGGGGGTCACCACATTGAGAAACCTCCATTTGTTGGTGCCATCATCCCCTTGGTAACAATAAAGGACAATCAGTGTGTGTGAATCAGCGTGTGGCTAGGATCTGGACCCCTGCACCTCGGGGTGAAGACCCTATCATCATCTTTGCTTGCCGCACAGTTCTGCCAAGAGAGCAGCAAAGCTTAAGACATCATGCCCAGATTTGGCAGTGCTTACTTTCAGTATATCTGGCTATTTCGCTGTCCTCTCCCTGTGACTTAGCAGCGTCTGCAGTGAGACTGATCAATAGATCACACCAACAAGAGGTCTTGAGGCCAATTAGGCCAGGCAAGCTGGTGTCAGACTTTGTGTCGATACTGAAGCTTGTCTGCCCTTAGGAACAATGGATAAGGAATAAAGGCAGATAGATATTAGAAGATGTGTGTGCGTGCTCTTTGTGCTGCAGTTACTGATTTACATTAAATGATCATCAGCCTATCTGAGAAAGGTTCTACCACATCTTAAGCTCTTGACCGCACCCCATTTTCAGTAAATGTCTCCTTCGCTGTCAGGTCCACTCCTACATACCAAATAGAGCAGAGAAGTATGATGAAGGGCAGCTGATCAAATGTCATTGTCCCGCTTTCATGCACAATACTACAGCGCCCTCTGTTGGTGTGTTAGATTACAACATGATTCTCTCTCTCTCTCTCTCTCTCTCTCTCTCTCTCTCTCTCTCTCTCTATATATATATATATAGATATATATTACCTTTTCTAGCTTGTGCATATATCACAGCTGATGCAAACGATCAAAGTGTTTCACCTAGCTCCTGACAGAAAATAACTGTCATCCCCTGAACTCAACATATTACAATATTAGTTTAATTTCCCCTTGCCTTGAGCAAAAAAAAAAAAAAGAAAAAAAAAAAGAAAAGGAAATCACTCCGAGGCTGCCCAATCCTAAAATATAATTTATCTGTGTCTGATGCCTATCTTGGATTAATCATGAAGGAGAATTCATTAACCTTAATTGCAAGGTTTATGCGGTGAAAGGCCAAGGTGTGCTGAGGGGTTCATAGAAGGGGAGATATAATCCAATTCATTCAGTATTGGTTTGCAAAAGACTTCTGGCCAGGTGATAACTGAGAACCTCTCTCTCTCTCACACACACACACACACACACACACACACACACACATACGTATGCACACACACAACCTCAGTCTCTCTATGACAGTCAAGTTAATTAAAGCAGTTGAACAATCAGGTACTCGGAGTAAAGACAGAATTAGTCGCCCTCAGGCCAAGCACTTTAAATCTTAATCAGACATACACTAATTAAACTTCATTTCAGCAACTAGCGTCAAAATGTTGCTCTCAGATGCTTGTGACGTTTTGACAATCACCACACGTGCTTGTGGTGTGTATGTTTGCATATAGTACAGTTAGTTAGGTACAATGTTATTTATAGTTTATGCTCATACAAGTACACAGCCCACAAAGATGTATGACACACAATATTATATATTAGTTTACATCTCTGTTTATGCCAGTATGTGCTTTTTATGTTGTTTTTTTATATACAATAAGACTCCATGAGTTGACATCTGTCTCCAAAAGACAATTATGCCATGCCACATGCTTTGCTTCACAAAGATTATTTATAGTAGCTGTGTTGTGATATACTGCGACGTCAGATGGTAAAAGGAGGCTAATGCGAACTAAGAGTAAATATGCCAAGGGAAATTAGATTCCTAGCTTGTTTTGCAAAGCTTGACTAACCAGTTATGTCACAATAAATCTGCCCCTGAGTAAAAAAGTCTTTGTTGCTGCTGCTCTGGCATCTTAACTGCTCTGCATGTCAGTTCAGGCCAGACAGAGCTATCCAGCCATTCTCAACCTGAGGGACTCCAAACTAGGAATTCAGTTCATGAATCATGCAGACCCCGGGCTTCGGCATGAAATCACTCATTTGTTACATTTTCCCATGGACTAAAAAAGTTGGACAGTGAATGCCAGAAGCTATTGCAGGAAAGGGGATTTTTCTACCTCGTAATGCTTTCAGGAACTACCCACTTCACTTCGATTCTATGAATAGAGAGAAGATTGGGAGCAGGAGACCAGGGTAACGGATTGGAAAAAGGAGAACGGAAGAAATGTACAGTTCCATCTCTCGGAAATAATTTCATCTTGAATGTGACTTCACTTCCTGAAAAGTGTCCGGTCTACAGACATAGTCTGTTGTTTATCAGGTTCCCAGAGGTTTTCCACTCTTATCAGTGCTGTAAAGTTTTATCACGCTGAGGTCATCAGGGTGTAAAGTTCACCACACTTTAGCTGCCGCCTTTGCGTTCTGGATACTTTAAATTAACAATTCAAGAAACAAAGATCCGGACCGAAATTTGGAATCTAACTAGGTAAGCTTGTTTTTTTGTTTTTTTTCTTCATATAATAACACATTTCTACCAAAGAATAACATATCGATCATTGTTTTATGGCATCTTATGTCATCAGTACAGACATTTTACAGTTGCAGGTTGTAATTTCCTTTTGTGCATGCTGATCAGAGGTTGTATCATCAAAGTTAAACATAAACCTTATGAAAAATAAGAGTCTGTAACTCTGTTTTGTGTTTCTGTTGGAATGCTTATGAACCTGTTAGACATGTGCAGGCAAGAACACAAGGAGGAAATATATTGCCAGCAGGGAAAGGGGCTGGGGTAGTGCAAGTTAATCATTGACGCAGCAAAACCTGACATTTCTGTGCTCACAAAGAGAAAAAAAAAAGCCTGACCTCGAGGAGGTTGCATACCTGTGCATGACTGTCAGGATGTCATCTTAAAACAACTCACTTAAATACCTGTCCATCAACACTCAGAAAAACAATCACTGTGTGTGTGCGCTGAGTTTCTTTTTTTGCTGTGTAAGCACTCTCAAGGACTTTCATCCCACACTGGGTGTTTAATACATGAGCAAACATATTTTTAACACCACATTTTCAAGTTAAACTGAGTTTAAGCTGTCAAATCAGTAGATTTTTGCATAGTTACTCCACTCACTGGTGACTAGAAAGTGCCTTTGTCTGTTTCCTCACTTGCGCACTTTCATTACTTTACTTTTTCTCTCAGTTCATTCAGAGTTCTCTGTCCATATTTCAGCTGCTTCACCACGCTAAAAGGGTATTGCACCGGCCTTTCAAAGCTCACACTTTTATCTACAGAATGCATAGCTGTTTTAAGTCCTCAGGTTGACGATGTTTATTGTCACCCTTCACTGAGAACAGAAGGTGCTCGCCCTGGGTAATTAACTTGTCTCCCAAGTAACGTACATCCCATTTCGGTATCATGATTCCTCCACCCTTTCATGAACACTAGGAAGAGATTTAAACGGAGGAATGCCAGGAGGGACTTGTAGCTAAAGCGTACACACACCCAAACACACACACAAAGATAGAGAGAGAGAGAGAGAGAGAGAGAGACCAATCCCTTCACTGCCTGCAGTCAAACCCCCTGCTGTTTCATATTCTCCACAGGTCAGAGAGGTTTTCTGGGAAAGCTGCATGTCCCTCCACAGTGTCACCATGTCTCGTCCAACAAAAGGTAAGTTACCTGCAGGTTATGACACATATGTGTGGCACAAATTTTCACTTTCACTTTCAGTTTGTTAATAAAAGGCAGAGACACTTGTCTGGGATCATAATTGTGAGCTAAGGGTAAATGCTGATAATGCCTAAATCAGGGACGTGTTATTGGTATTTTCTGTAATTAATAACAGCTCCTCTTTAATTAGAAACAACGTCATTGGCATTAAGTGTCAGCAGTCCTGTCAAAGACTGCCTCCTCTTCCCACTGCTGTTCTTCATCACAATGCACAGCTGTGATGGCTGGTTTGTATTTTTGCTTGAAATCACTTCTTTATTTTCGTTTATCGTTTCATTATCTAAGCACGTTGTAACTAAACCTTTGAATCTACATTAAGATTTGAGTACATTTTCAGTATTATTACAATCTCATTTGAAGTATTTATGTCTATAGAGTTCATAACTCACTGGAACTTACTAGTTAGAGTCTATATACCTTGATGCTGAGGAGACATTTGGCTATGTGTTGTTTTTAAGCTGGGTAATGACATGGGTATCATTAAAAAAAGATGAATGGGCTGTGTTTGTTTTACCTCCTACCAGTGTTGTGTGAGTTCACACATCAAAAAGAGCTAGCTCAAAGTTCAGTTCACACATTAAAATGGACTTGTTGACATTCATTTTTTCCCATTTTTGAACAGTGATGCCTATAAGCGCCTTGACCAGACCAGCAATCTGCCGCTGTGCATACAGTGTCGACAAATATTTTGAATAAACAGTCTTGTCAGTGTCCTCCTTGAAGATACAAGTATGGACGGCTACAAACCAGCAATGAATCTGATGAAAAATGGCCTTCAACCTCACTCAAAGGCTGCAGCTCTCCTAGAAAATAATCTATTACAAATCTATTTAATTGTTGTTGGGCATCAAGGGTAACCAGTCCTTTACAAAATGCTGTTAGTTTGATGAGTGGAGGAACATTGAGACTGTTGGCATGTGGTCTTACCTTTTGTTAAAGATTTTTAGTGATCATGATTCACTTGAAGATATTTCCCAAGACTGGTTTGATACTCAGTCTCAGTCTGGTACTGGTGCACGGCGTGAAAAGTTTGAGAACACTGCCCATCATTATAGCCAACACAGTATATAATGTACAATAGAATATTCAGTAAGTAGTTGCTTCTTCGCTCCTGTTCAAGGTTTACTGTCTGTTTTTCTCTGAAAATGTAAATGCCCATCATCAAGACAGTTTATGTTTTGAATATTTTCTTGATATGACTATAAATGTTCACCTTATTAATGCATAAATGAACAACTGTCATGTACCTGTCGTTTCAGTTTAGTTCTGCATTATTGAGCTGAAAGAACATTGTCGGTAATAATTAGTCCTGTGTGCGTGTTTAATGGAAATCCAGTTCTCTCTTTTTTTTTTCTCTCTCAGAATATGATTTCAATAGGTGTGTCAAGTAATCTTTAAACTTAGGTTGCTTCTAATGTTTTTATGTTTCAACTAGGTTTACATGAATATATAAAAACTGATCCATGCTGGATTTCTTTTCTTCTTCCAGATGATATTTATGCATATGCGCTGTCCAAGACCTTGACAAAAGTTTCATCACCTGCAACCGTAGGACTCTACTCTGCATGTCAGAATCGACTAAGCCTGATCCTCGGACAGATGGAAGGTATGTTACACCCTTTATGAATACGTCGTCTCTGTTGTCTGCTTGCTTTAATCGATCACTCAAAGTCTGATGGTATTTACAGTCTGTTGTGGAAATTCTCACGTTGGCATCAAATGTAAAAAGTGATTTGCCTGGAAACAGTGTTTCTGTTTTTGGTGTTAACTCCACAATGTTCACTGTAAACATGACTGCAGCGTGTGAAACTATGGTATGTTTACTGTTAACCTAAAACTACTGTGGCAGCACAGTATCAGTACCATGTACTTGCACTGACTTAGCCGCTGCAATCAGAAAATCACTGAGCTACCTCTTGGCATATGAATCACCTGTGCACTGCCTCAGAGCTGGCTCAGGCTTTAATGACTTTTTCACAACTGACTGATTGAAAAGTGGACGGTGTATTTCTGCTCTGTTGGCCTCTGGGGGATCTCCGTGTCCTTAAATACACATACCATAACTCTCCTGAACACTGTGCCCAACGAATAACAAAGTTGCATATAACCCAACGTAAGGTGTGTTCCCATCACATGTATTTCATATGAGATTTATAATAGATAATAATAAGTTCAGTTTCAGCTTTATTTGTCATAAGTATGTATATATGTACAGGTCAGCCCAACACTAGTTACAATAACAGCACTAGATATAGAAGATATAAAGTATAATAAAATTATATTTCCAGCAAAAACTGTAGTGATAAATAAAATATTAACTATGTGAAATATGTAAGCTAAAGCACTGGAAAAGTATCACTGTATGAATAAATGATTGTACTACATAAAGAGGATATACTACCGTATTTAAATAAAGGGTGTAGCAGTGATCCTTCTCTCCCCTGGAGGGAAAAGTGATATGTTGATAGTATTTTGGGAGGGAGTCAATTAACAAACCTATACAGCTCATCCAGGTTTGTGTGATCACAAATAGTTCCCTTAAAAAGACAGAGGCTCTAAATAACAACCTTTCTTTCCGTACAGTCTAGTCCTGCTCTATATGGAATGAGATAACTTCTGTTGTGATCTGGCGCCTTATAAATAAAATTGAATTCCCTTCATTAACAGTTTCACAAGCAGAGGTATGCCAAAAGTACAGCTTCAAATTATAGTTTAAACTTTTATAGGCATAATTTACCTCACAAACAGGGGTTACAGTTCAACTTTAAAGGTAAGCTGTCATGTTTCAGCTCAAGAAGTGGACCCAGATGCAGACAAGGAGGTATTGTGAACAAACAGGGACTGTAATAACTTAGGCAGGCATACAAACACAAAAAAACTAAAGGTAGCAAGAACAAACAGTACAAACATCCAAGATAAACCAGGGGTCCAACAGAAGTCCAATAAATGGAAGCCAGAACGGAGAAAAAAAACAGTAACAGAAGCAAAAACATGGAGCGTAAGCACAAAGGTAGGACAAAGGACCTAAAACAGAACTTGGAAACACAGAACGCAGTGCTGGTCAACAGACACAGTGAATACAGGGACTAAAAACACAAGGCAGACAACTAGACACAGGTGAAATGAAATGAGGGACAGGTGCAACAAATTAAGGTAGAACAGAATCAAAACTCACAGGAAAATACAACAGAAACAGGAAGTAATCTTTACTTCAAGACACAAACAGAAAAACAGTAAAACACAAGACAACAAATTCAACTATAACAGGTAGCATTTTTGAAAAGGTATAAGAAACTAAACAACAAATCACATATTGTACCCAATCTCCTTGCACAAGAAATATGTAAAGACTAAAACACGAAAATACAGATTTCCATTTGAATGAAGTGACGTTGAACAGACTGAATGGAGCACATGATGGAGCATGTGCTCCATTCAAAGGAAAGCTCCATGGCTCCCAGAAGGTTTTTCTGTATAGGGTTATCATGATTATTTTTAACCTTGGCAGATTGGTACATGTTGGACAAGGCTTTATGTTCACAAATGACTGTCCATGCAATAATAAAGCTTTAAAATGAATTCTGTATTTTCATTTTACTGTGCATCTCACCTTGATTTGAAAAATTGAAAAAGCCCAGTTGTGGTCATATTCAACAATCTAAAAACTTCTTTTCGTTATCTTCTTTCTATCTACTTTTTCTGTACTACCCAACATGTTATTTTATGTCTTAATAATTCTTTGCCTTGATTTATAATGTTTATCTTTACAGGTATCACAACCAGATAAAAGATTTATCCTCAATGCGATATATATATATAAATAATTTTATATATATAATAATTATAATTTTATATATATTTTTTTTTTTTCTGTGTCTTCAGTGAACATGAAGCGGGAGGCCTCGAGGATTGAACAGGACTACAAAGGAAAAACCAAGCCTCGCTCAGCTAGCCCTTCATTTACTGGTTTCCTGGCACTCATTGGTCGGCTGCTCTTCTACAGGCCCATTTGGACTGAGGAGAACCAGCAGCACCATAACGTCAGGTTCATTTATGTACATTTTAGTGCCTGGCATTTTGCAGGCAGTGACCTACTATGGGCCGGGATCGCCATACGGCTGTTTCACGCCATGCAGATGAGCTTTGGTAAACTACAGCTTGTACTCTACCGTGTGGTTCAGTATGATGAAGAAGACGAAGTCAAGAAGAAGGTTTGTGAATTGAATTCTTCTTGTCTACAGACTTTCTAGTGGCTCTGTGTGGTTGTACAAAGGCACAGCTGTGCTTTGAGCTAAATGCATGCTTACATGCTCACAATGACAGTGTTTGCATGCTGATGTCTAGCAGGTTGTTCATCATGCTTGCCATCTTAGTTTAGCATGTTAACTAGTGCGCTAACATTTGCTAATTGCCACTAAATGTGTACAGCCAAGGGTGATGGGAATGTCATTAATCATACAAGTATTATTGCAAGTATTAGGTCATCAAAGTAATGTATCTGTTTTTACCGTTGGTAGAAAATTGTTCCCAATGAAACATCATTATTAAGTTGCACAAATGTTATTTTTACATAAAAAGTTAGGAGATTGTTCCATCTTATCTATGGATAGAGGCAAATTTGGACTGGTGGTGGTGCTACATCAACATAAAAAGTCAAGGGATCACTAGAGTCATTAGGATTGTTAAGAAACTTCACTCCATACTTACCAACAAATGGCATCGGCAGGATTGCCATTGCTGGAGCCTTATGGCTTGCTTAAAACATGGCACTGGTCTCTAACCTGCTTCTTTTTTGTTATCTGTTTTGTTTTTATAAAAAAAAATCAGATAGTGGAGGATGGCCCTAACAACTGGAGGTCCAAAAAGGTTTGCTGCTGCCCTCTGTGGTTTCTTGTCTTGTCCATTCTTGTGGTACCAATTATCATCCTGGTAGTTGTCTTGACCCTTGGTGTTCCTGATCCTGAGTTGGAACCAAGTGAGGAGGTGAATGGAGCAAAAGGCCAGGTGGGTGTGCTGCAGGGAGTAATCTTCGCTGTGTTAGGAGTACCAGCAGCAAGCGGATTGAAGTTTGCCTATCAGATGGTTAAGAACCTCATCTACAGCCAGGATCTGAACCTCAGAAAGGGCATGGACAATGAGCGAATCAGCAGCCAGCTGGGCTTCATGAACGAAGTGAGAAAGGAAATGTGGTTTCTGTCTCGTTTCATCCAGTTCATGGAGGTGTTTGAGAGAAGAAGGATCCGAGTTGTACTGAAGATCACCAATCTGGACCGGTGTTCTCCCAAGAAAATTGTTGCAGTTCTGGATGCCATTAACATTCTGCTTTCAGATAAGGAAAGTCCGTTTATTAATATTCTGGCTGTCAACCCAGATGTTCTTATGCAGAAAGTGAACTTTGCAGATGGCTGTTTCAGCAAAGAGGACAGAGCGTATGCACTGCTGAACAGCATTGTGACTCTGGCCTTCACAGTCCCACCGCTGTGCGATGATTCAAGGCGCAGTTTATTTCACAGCCTTGCAAACAACTCAAAAATCCCTGAGAACGTGAGCATGACGGAAGTTAGAACTGAGAGCCTTAAAAAGATACCCTCGGATACATCTTCAGTGGAGATCACATTTGAAACGAAAGAGTCAGTTCCACTGATTGACAAAACTGCAGCAGCACTGGATGTAAAGGAGGAGGAAGTAGAGAAGTTGGTTGGGAGCATCCTGACCAGTAATGAAATGAATCTAAACAAGTACATGTTAGATGATGCTATGTCTATGAGGAGGGTGATCAACGCCATTCGAGTGACTGTGATAATCATGAAGGCCTTGAAGAAAGAGCATCCTCAACCAGAATTCGTTGCAGCATGGGTGGTCTTGGCAAATCAGTGGCCCTGCCGCCTCAGCTGGATCATCCAGTGTGTGGAAGATGCTCAGCAGAGAGCAGATATTGATCGTAACAATGTGTCCAACATTGATTCAAAATACTTATGGGAAGTCTTCAGTGAGTCTCGGGCAGAGCTGTACGTGATGAGTGCACAGATTGAAGAATTCCTCGAGCAGGATGGAGATCCTGAGATGTTTGAGAGATTTCTTAAAACAGATTTCAAATTCACTGTGAAAGACCTGGAGATATTTGAAGCGGCGACGGTGAACCTGGATCATACAATTAGAAAGGAGCTGGCTCAGATCAGAGGAACATCCAGGCTGAAAGATTCTGGTTGGATGAGGAACCTAGCTCCTCTGCCAATCGCAACTATCATCGGCATGAATAAAGAGGATGTATGTGAGGAGGTAAGAACATTTAAATGAATGTCACTATCTATCACTAAATAAGGTATCAATGGTGATTGTGTCTATGGCCCACTAATGAAAGCAAACTGAATCTTACGGTGACATTTTCAGAAAAACTGTTTTAAATTACCAAACATTTCTTGCTGCTGCAGTTGACTTTTATTATAAAGTAGTGACAGGAAATGTAATGTTTGCCAGTATAATTAGTGCTTTCATTCCTGAAAAATGGATCTAGAAAAACAAGACAGGAGTCATTTTCAGCATTTTTTGACAGCAGATCAGAAATATTGCAGGGGAGTAATTGAACAAGAAGGAGCTGCTATACAGTGAGCTGTTAAATGAAGAGCTGCAGGCGACACTTACAACTTCCCAGCAAGGTAACCAACTCCTTTAACTGTGCCCTGCTGTTCGTAGACTCATAATGTTTGCAGCATCGAATCAGATCATGGTTGCTCACAGCATGAAAGAAAAAAAATAAAGGGCCTTGCTTCTTTATTAAAAGCACAAAGGTTTGTTTTACTGCCCACCCCCCCAGAATTCTGGGACCTGTAGTATCAAACAAAAACATTAACTTGTTATCCCAGCCAGAATTTGTGTGCCAAGTAATGTCGAATTAGTTAATCCATGACCTGTTGTTGTGTTGTTTGCTATGGTAGCAGGAGAGTTGTGTGTATTGCAGTCTGCTCTGGGAAACAGATTGTCCACTCTGTTTGTTAGCAGCAACTTTAGCAACAGTTTTCAAACCCACAACATAGATAACGTTAATTATATTACTTGCTGTGTTGTCATTTACTCTGTATTATGGTAGTTGTCACAGTATGTGATTTCTCCAGAATCACTTACATCACCTTTAAGAGGATGGTGTGTAGGATTCAGTAGCATCTAGCAGTGAAGTTGCAGATCACATCCAACTGAATACCCCTTCGCCTCACGCCTCATGTCCAAGTCCATTTTGGGCTGCTGTAGAAACATGGTGGACCAACATGGCAGACTCCTCATGCAAAGCAAGGCTCACTCTAAGGTACCAAAAGACACAACTATTATTATTTTCAGGTGATGATACACTAATAAAAACACATTTATGAATGTCATATTTCATGGTGTAAGACTACAGCTGCTACTTTAACAGAGAAACAACAGAGCAACTGTTATAAGTGTAAAGTGAACAAAGCTTAAGTCAGATTCACTGTTTCCCTTCAAGCATCCAATTCGAAATTATCATTCAGGTCACCTTATTTAAGATGAACACCCTGGCTGCTTCCACTGCAAGCCATTTCCCAGCTCCTCCTTTTAACGCTGTATCAGATTTAATCAATGTCATTTCTGTTGTCATTGATGCCTGCTCTGTTCTTTACCCTTTGGGGGGTCTTTGCTGTTGCTCTCCCTGCCTTAGGCTTTCTCTGTGTGTTCATGGAAGGGCAGGGAGGTCCCAGCACCGAGGCACAGCATCAAATATAACTTACTACAATTGGAAATAAAGTTTCTTTGACAAGAGTGGCCCTGACTGAACTCATGCATTAATGAAGAAGTCATTGAATAATTGGCCTTTTCCCATCATGCCTGAGCAACCATGATCTGATTTTCACATGGCACAAGTATTTTTCTACACAGCAACAGCAGGGCACGGTGGATTTGGTTTCCCCGCTGAGGAGTTGGAGGTGTACAGCCTGTCACCTGCAGCTCTTCATCCAACAGTTCACTGCGGCTGCTCCTTCTTGTTCCACTATACCCTGCAATATTTCAAACTGATCTGCCGTCAAAAAATGCAGAGAAGGAAAATGTTTTGTATGTATCACTGTCGGCGCTACACACTGTTGACAAATACACTGCATTTCCTGTGTCTGCTTCACAATAAAAGCCACGCTGAGTGATACCACTTGAATGCTTAACAATAAACAGTGAGATAAAATTACAAAGAGTGGAGTTGCATGCCTTGGCATTTCCTGTGAGTCCTGTGTGCGTAGATCAGCATTTTTTTTTATTCATCTTACATGGTGGTGCAAACCATAAGGGGGACTAAGGGGCTAAATTATAACATCCCTGTGTTTATCATGCATGCATTCTCTTCCTTTTCTTTCTTTAGTTGGAGAGGATGGGATTCGACAGTAAGTATGCTGAAATCGTGACACGCAATGATCTCAATGGTTCATCACTGATCTTTGGGGATGCAGATGACCTTAAAGAGCTCCTTGGGATGACCTTTGGTGAATGGGCAACCTTCAGACTCCACTTCTTGGGTTTACCGACACATCTCCGACCTCAAAACAAGAACACGTTAGCGCCTTCTCATTCTCAGAAGCAGCTGCTTGGCTTCCATCTACATGCTGCACATCAATACTCATCTAATCCCAATCTGGTTAACAGCTGCATGTAGAAACTCAGACCATTTCCAGATAAGCCTGACACGCCCCAAAACTGTGTTCTGCATGTGTAATACTTATGCGCAATGTTTACATTAACAATACACAACTTATGAATAAAAAACAAAAAACACACAGAAAGTGATGCATGACGAATCATTGCACATTTTGCTAAATATAAAGCTGGAGCCAGCAGGTCATTAACTTAACTTGGCATATAGACTAGGAACAGAGGAAAATAGCGTGTCTGGCTCTGTCAAAAGTTTAAAAATACACAACACCTTTAAATCTCACTAAGTAACACATATGACTAACTTTAGTTCAGTCCTGGCAAGCTGCTGGCTCTGCTTATACTAAGCTAAGATAATCACCTCCTTGCTGTTGTATTGCCTTCTCACCTTATTTCTCACTTCTCACAAGTCACCGTTGGTGTCTCCGGTTAAAGTTGGTTCACACTAGTCAAACATGAATCACTGCACTATGTCTTTAAAATAGCTTTAAACCAGTTGACTCATGTCCAACACTGCTATCAGGAGCTTTTCTTGAGTGGCTTTTCTATTAGCATGAACATGATCATTCTCCTCTGCCTGAACTATTGTATTATGCACAATAAAAGTAGAAAGAGGTCAGACAGCTCCAGCATCTGCCCCACCTCCAGCATCTGATCATGATGCCTCCAGCTCATATTTTAGATATACAACCTCTACGCTTAACTTCTCAGTCTGTTAACACTGGTGTCAAAATGCTGCCTGCATGCTTTCTCCTTTGCTCCCTCTTCCACTCCAACATGCACCTCTCCTCTGCCATCCCTTTAAGGCATTTCAACTGACGTCTCCCTGCATTTTTATCTGGAGGGCGATAAGACATTGAGCCTTCATAACAAATTGAACTTCATTCTGTCTGGTCTCAAACTTTTTTTTGTAACAAGTTGCCTGACTGGACTGAACGGTTTCGGTTTATCACACTCTCCACCACAAGACCTACCTACATATATTTGTGAATACACAACTTTTGTCAGCCTAACTGGTTTACGGTTCATTTCACGACACTTTAATTGCTGTATGACTTCACATTCATGAACTGGAGAGTTTCCTGTGTTATGTGTGTATATATATATTGCTGTGTGATCAAAAACAATGCTTATGTCGCTCATGTAACTATGTCAAATAACTGTCATGTACATGTTCTTAAGGAGCTGTAGTATTACCAAGATGTCCACTCACATATAATCCTACCTTTGTTGATGTAACGTTCATCTTTTTCACAGCCCATACACATAGTGGGATGTTATGATGGCACATATAGCTGCTTCAGTTTCAGGGACCTGGGATTGTACATGCTGTCACTTCCCTGTGACACTGACACAAATTAAGCTGTTGTTTATGTCACTAATAAGCTAGAGGGGAAAGGACCGAGCAGATAAAAAAGCTGTGAAACACATACATATACCGACCAAGCATTGTTTACCATTACATTTTGCAGTATCTTTTTGTAGGAAAATAATTTGTTAGTCCCATTTTTTGCTCTCCATCTTACTTAACGGTGGCGTGCACATAAAGAGACTTATCTAAACTGATGAAGACCATCAATGATTTGGGCTACAGTTATAACTGGAAGGCTCTAACGGATTAACACGGGGCTGCATCATGCACAAAAATGCAACTTATTGTAGTTTTTTTTATATATATTCAGTGTTTTTGTTATTGTTTTGGCTGGCTGTGTTGTGTTTACATGTACTGTATCTTTTATGGGAAGTTCATCCTGTGAATGTTTATAATGAGGTGTGTGATGTGCCTGTGTTATACATGAATGCATGCTGTAAGTTTCATAAACGTATGTAACTCTTTTAAAGGTCGTGGAAATCCCTTGCATGCATAGTGGGATTCTATCTATTTCAGAGCCTGAGTAGGTATTACCAAGGGATATTTGGTTTTTCATAGAGATTCACTTTGATGTGTTTAAGAATACTTTATTGATCATTAAGCAGAAAATCAAATACAGTATATGTGTTGCAGTAAACTGCAATTTTCAATTTCTTGCCAATCAGTCAAATGTAAACTCTGGCAAATAAAATGTGGATGCAAAAAGTGTTCCATAATAAAAAAAAATGTTCATTCAAGAAATGTTGTTTTTGTGGCACAATCATCCCAAGCAACTTGCTGATTCATTCATGATGTTTTAACATTAAAGTGTTCTTGCGTTAAATAATGAAGGTTCATTTTATGCGGATTCCTTTGAACCGTTTCCTTCAGACACTTGCAAAACATTACAGTACAGGCATCAACATTACATACTACATACTGAAAGCATACAGTACATACTGAAGGTCGTAATACCAATGGATTATTTTAAAAGATAAACTCTGAATTTGTGGTTTTTCTAAGATAATAACATCCTCTGATTTTTGTATTTTCTCACAATTTACTGCTGGTGTTTGAAAATTAATTAAGGGGCTAACTGGACAATTCAGCAGTCTTGCAGTTCCATATGTTGTCAGTGTCACAGTCAAGTCTGGAGCTCTAAACATTGCATACAAACTCCTTATATTTAACATCACCAGTAGACATGTGTTAGATTAACCGAATAAACATCCAAGGGTGGGTTCATTAACACTTACTGGTTTGTAGATGAGCCTTGCTCCCAGTAATAGCTCTTTTGAAGTTTTCTTGAAACATGTTATTTATTTATTTTTCCATGTTAGTACAAAAGTGGTTGCTTTGTAATTATTCATACTGAGGTATAAAAGTCCAGTAAATTCAGCTTTGTCTAATTATTATAGATTTCCTAAGGAGTAACTGTATCATAACTCTATATAAGTTATATTTTAAGACACATAGTTCATATATTCAAGGCACACGTGTAATTCAAAACAAGGCCAAACGACGATCTTTCAAAATCAGAAATTATGTTCATGGTTAAGTCATAATAAACTGGGACACCACATCTTATGTAGGGGACAATAACAAATTTAGACAATTTAGGAATGTATAAAAAAAAAAAAAGATAATTTGCATGTAAAAAAAGAACATCTAACAGGTACGTACCTTTATTTCTATACCACAGTGATATAATGTATATTTAGATTTTTTTTTTTAATGGATCCCAGATTTAAAATACTAATATTGATGTACCGATACGATGCTGGGCTCTTCTGGACGTTTTACCATCACAGGCATCGTTGGAATAATACCAGGTTTTTTGGCCTGAGGCATCTCACTTGCGTCCCAAAGACTCGGCCAGCTTCTTGAGCCTCTTCTTCAGCTCCAGAGGAAACTTCTCGTAACACTTTTTACAAACAGGCTTCATGTCAAACTCCACAAACTTGTTCCTACGCAGAAGGAAAGACAGACCACGTCAATACTAAATAATAAAACTCCACAATGTTTCAGATTTCATTCACACGTGTGTCACATTTTATCTAGATATTGTTATAACTGCAGGTTAAAAAATGACTTGAAGTCTCAGTTATGCCACTTAAAATTACATTAACATTAGGGTCATACATTCAGCAGATAACAGCTATCTTCTAATATGACAATCAAAAATTATCATGGAAACCATTGAGATTATCCTGCAGCTTATAAAGTAATCCAATCCAATCAAAAAAAAAAAATGTAATCTTGATGACAGCTGAAGTTACTCATAAGTAGAGTTGAAATAATTAGACGGCTAGTCAACCGACCAAGATTTATCTACAGCAATTTTGATAATGGATTAATCATGTGACTCCATTTTAAAACTGCCAATACTACGGTAAAGTTTATATCTATTAAGTGTAATCTGTTGTGTTCTGTGCGAATTGCAGCATTTATGTATTTGCAGTGTCATTATGATTTTTTTATGTCGTTTTGAGTTGCAATGTATTGAGCTTTCAGGGCCACTGTACAAAAATGTGCTCACTTATTCTCCTTCAATGTGAGGACAATCAACAAAACAAGACCTTTGAAGATGCTACCTTGGACTCAGGAAAAATGTTTTCTTCTTATTTCATTTTGTAGACCAAACAACTACTGATTATTTGAAAAATGTATCTTCAGACTAACTGATAATGAAAATGATCATGCATCAAAGTTGCATGCATCAAATTAAGTTTACACTTCAGAGTAACGATAGCATGCCGTGCTGGAAAGTTTAGTGAGTAAACAAGCAACAACACAGAAAAAAAAGAAAGGCAGAGATGGCACAAACCAGTGCATGAGGGGTGAGTTGTAGAATAATAACTCTACAGACAGACAGCGGGTTTTTTCTTGCGGTCTTTGGCATCACGCTCACGTCGTGCCAGGCGGCGTTTCAGCTCCTCCGGCATGCGTTCATAACAGTGCTTGCACACTGGCCTCAGGTCAATTTCAACAAACTTATCTCTGAGTTACCACACCAAGTGAAGCATGTAAGAGGAGAAATAGGGAGGAAAAAAGGAAAGGAAAAGTTGTAGCAGAAGAGTGAAATACACAAAGACAAGTTTTAAGAGAAACACTGAAGTAGGAGTTAGTGTTACACAAAGACACCCATCAGCTGGTAGTATTGCACATAATTAATTAGTAAAATGAGCTATCAATGAGCAACATCACTTACTTGAGAGTGAGTTTTGTGTTGCAGGTGGAGCACGAGAAACAACTGACACACCAGGCCTTGTTGAGAGCAGAGACCACTGAAGGGGGGTCACAGAAGAAAAAGGAAATGGAATGAACAACGTCAAGGAACATTTTATGTAAATTACTAAGAACGCCATGTTGACTACAAGATTTATTAGACTGGTGCTCACCATCGCCTTCAATCACACGGTTGCAGTGATAGCACACATCACCGAAGAGCTTGACAATGGAGAAACAAGGAGATTGGGTGTTTATACAGCAAAAGAAAATGAAGTCTCGGTAGAGCCGTTTCACATTTTCACACATTACTAACAATATTATGATGTCTGTCATGTCCTCCAAACCCATTATTGCACTTTTCTTACCTGGTTATAATGTGTCTCACAGTAAGCCAACCCCTTCCGCTCATAATGGCGATGACCGAGGAAAGGCTTTTCACACTTGGCACACACAAAATGCTGTAAACAAAAACAAATGTTGCTGAGGGACAGAGAAGGAAGCTGCTAATGAAGGCAAAACTGTAAAATTCACAAGGTGCCAACACTCCTGGGGAGGGAGCCGAGATGTGATTTCATGCGCTTTACATTCATATGTTTGCTTCCCTAGTAATGTTTTTTTAAACTTAGAGACCTGACCTATGGAGAAATACTGCTATACTGATCCTTTAGTGTTGGTTTTGTTTTGCCTAACATTTAGCTTCCCTGTGCTAATCTGTAATATTCCCACAGTGTTTTTAAAGTAGTTCTACTTTCTCATGCCTGGCAGATAAATGTCCTAATGTGGTTAGATACAACATTATTTTCAGCTAATGACCATCTTTAGTATTTAACTGTCTGCTATATGCTGTTGATAGCCTTGAGTTTTTTTAACAGTACAAAATTTAGCAGCCTCCAGACGGGTGAACGCAACTTGATCTGCTCTGCTCTGCTCTGCCTCAGGAGAAATACTTTTTAAAAGTGCTCACATTGCTGCTACTGCCTCAGATTAGCTCATTAACAGTGTTTTGGTTCTAAAGTGGTGTATTTAATTAATTTAATTTTGTCTGTGCATAAATAATGGTCACTAAATGTGAAATTCATGATGGACTTATTTCTGCTTTCTGTGTGAAGGCAGCATTGCATAAAATGTTGGCTCTAAGAGGTGGTCAGCCTGACATTTGGCCACTATCTGCTCTCTGTGATCCATGCATGTGCAGAAGAGACAGAAGGTTTTGCATGAATTCATGTCACATGACTTTGTTGCTAATTCTTCTTATAATTAGAATAAGAGGATGTCCAAAACAGTTACACTTAAGTCTTTGCTGTGACAACTGGAAAAACTTTAAATTCATATCCTTACTTACTTAAATACCCAAACAAATACTAAATCATAAACACAGTAAACATGGTCACGATTGTTAAGGTAAACTCCTAAAGGCTTTGTTTTCTTATGGAACAGCTACTAAGTAAGTGGGCTAGGTCTCAAAAAAACAAACAGTAAAATGTTGTACATTACTCTGAAAATACAGGAATGTAAAATTGGATCTAATGCGCTCGTTGTTCTTGCCCACAAACCTCCACATGCCACTGCTTGCCCATGGCGTTGACAACACGCCCCTCGATGGGTCTCCTGCAGGCACCACAGATTGGTACACCCATCTTATCGTGGCAGGGCAAACAGTAGAGCTCTCCCTTTAGTTCCCTGGCTTCAGCCGTCAATTCCTTCCTGTGGGCAGAGAAAGAATGAGACACACAAAAAGAGAGGAACGCAAGCTGTGAACCACCAATTACACATATTTTATGTGGACTAAAGTGAAGAGTGTGCTTTTTTTTTCTGTGGAGTGGTACGACTGACCCGCAGTTGTTGCAGTTGAAGTGGTCAGGGTGATAGGGATCATTCTTAAAGATCAGTGGCTGCTCTTCAATGATGGCATGGCACTTTTGGCAGATATACTTGCCCAGGCCGCGAGCTTTCTCGCGGTTATGGCACGGGCGACACAGGTGTCTGAAGTGGAAATGGAGAAAGAAGGACGGAAAAATCAAGGGTGTCAAGAAAGAGTCTGCAGCCTCAAATAATGTTTTGACATCGTCTGTCAGAGCCGCTCAAAATTCCTTTATTTCTTAGAGAGCAAGTGAGTGAGTCAGCAGCTTGACATGTGTGTAACCACCTGCTTTACAGGCTGTCACTGTGTTATATTAAGACTGTAATAAGATGGGATACTTACCTGCCAGCATTTTTGACAAATCCCACGTCCGCAAGCACAGCCTGGCAAATGTCACAGCAGAAGCAGTCAGGATGCCAACTATTGTTCATGGCCTTAATGACACGACCTATGATGAACTCCCCTGAGGCAAACAATAAATGAGAGATCAACTCCACACGAGTCAAAGCACGACTTTTCCAATATTTGCTGGGATGAGATGCTAGTTTTTGGGGGGACTGTACCTCCTAATGAGCAGTTCTACTGTTACTACAGCGCTTTCTATAGTGTTCAAGGTGTTGATGCCTTTTTACTGTCACATTTAATTTCATTAGAGCATGTCCGTCTCTCCCTGGACACGTCGAGTTGTATTTAAATGTAGCTTATGTAACACTAAAATGCATCTTGGGTGATCTAAACACAAGTGGGAAGTTTTAAATAAAAGTATGAATGTACTTAAAGATCAGTGGGGACACAGTGGGAACTGATTTCTCTGACAACATATGGAGGTAAGGGATGCTTACGTCCACTATTTTGAACCATAGTACGGCTCCCAGGTTCCCAAACTGGGGTGGTTCCAAAAGGGGAGCTGCAGTGAAGGCTGAACACTTTCAATGCAGAAGTTTTCAAATAAACAAGCAGACTATGAGCCAGGAATGTCAAACAAATAGAAAAGGATTGAGAACCACAGGTGCAGTGTGAACACAAAGGTGTCTGTGAGCATTAAACGAATGCTTTGTCAATATTTTGCTTATATAATGGAAAAACTCCCACATACAACTGATTTGACAAGGCCAAACAACTAGGCAAGGGTTTAGAGTTCATCCCCATTGAGGCCGCAAAGAACCAAAAGAGTCTGAGTGTAAATGTAATTTTTCTTATCAAGCTTCAATCCCTGCAAATAAAAACAAATGTGAGCAAATAAGCAAATAATCATTTGAGACACATGAGACGCATTCTGGTACCAGCTCTAATAGCTGTCTATCTCAATTAGACCCTGATATAGTCTGAATCTACCTCAATACAAGGTTCTGCTCTTTATATTGGTCCATATTAGCTTCCAGTGAAAAAACGCAGCCTGATGTCACACTGCATCCAGCAATCAGACACTCAGATTGGGCAAACTCCTCTACCGTTAGCCTGAAACGTCTCTGAAACGGAGGCTATCCAGGTGGATTCATGGACTAAACTCTGATACGCTACCTGATACTCTTCTGGCTTTGTTTATTTCATATAACAAGCTTCTAAATCTGGCTCGCGGTCTACGCTGCAAAATAAAGACACAAAGAAGTTGTTGTTTTTATTCCCCTGATTGTTTCACGGCGATTACGTTCAACACATCCTCAACCCCCTCACAACCCTGCTACGTCTCACCGCAACACCTGATCCTGCTTGAATGTACGCTTATACTTCTGGGGTCCACAAAAATACACAAATACTAGATCTGGACAGGTCCTGAATGAATGAGGCCTTATAACACTCACCACACTGGTGACAGCAAGGAGCAAAGAGCATCTGGAAGTCATGTTCACAGTATTTTCTTCCTTCAAACTGTGAGGGGAAGAAGATTGACATTCAAATCAGGTCACAAAGTTTGGCTTACCTTTATGTTTATTTGTGAAATTAATTACTATTTGCGTGCAATACCTCATAGAAGAGTCCTTCTGGAAACTGCTGGAAACACTGGGCACACACAAAGCACTGCTCGTGGTACAGCTCCCCATTACTGTTGACAATCTTCTCGGTCGCAGCAAAGCCACTCTTACATCGCTCACAGGCCGCGTTGGCCAGGGCATTAGCAATGCTGTTGCATGAGACAGAGAAAACACATATTACATTACTTCCCCAGGGTTCCAGTGAAATGTTAGGCTGACAAATGACTGGGATGCAAGGCCGGACCAGTGTTTATCATTTCTCACATAGCTCCTACACTAACTGCTGTGCTTGTTTCAGCAGCTGTCACCGTGGAGAATGGAAATGATATGTGAATCAGCTGGAGAACTTGCTTACTCCATGCACAGTCACCGCCTAATTTGGTAATGGAAAAGAGGTAGTGAAACCTTGCAGGGAGATGATATGCAGCATGCATGAACACACACTATTACTGATAAACTTACTAAATAACTCTTTAATTAATATTCGATTCAATACCATCCCATAGCCTACCTACATCAGGGATGTCCAAAGTACGTGAAAGAGAGGAAGAACTGGTTTTTAGATTTGTGTGTGCCTGATGGGCTTAGATTTCGTTACACTGTCATTATAATGGTAAGTGTGACAACAGTGCATTTGTATGTAACTTTCATTGGTGATTTTTCCATTTTTTAAATGTTGTTATTGGCCCCCGGGCACCTTCATATTGTCAAACCTGACACCCCTGACCTGCAAGTTTCTGTTACAGTAAAAGTGCTAACAGAGGGTTCATGTGCAACACAAAGATGTTAAAACTAAGTATAATAAACCAATAAAACTTAATTTAATGTTGGTTTATAATGTTAGACAGTAATGGCATGCCATTGCTATCTGTAGTTATAGTTGCTATCTTTATGTAACTTCAAATTCATCCCATCTGAAAGGACGTTAAATACATAGTTGAGCTAATAATTAGCATAATGTTGATTAAAACTGTAGTTAACTGTACTAACCGCTACGAAGCTAACTAGCATGCTAACCGTAGTTAGCTCCAGTGTGGAGAAGAAGACTAGCCTTATTTCGCTAACGTTAAACTAGCTATAACGTATTAACTGTAAACCAACATTTAAACTGTTAACGTGGACTTGAAATATGGATTAATAACAACAATAATAACAATACAATATGCCTTACAAGGGAGCATCTAGTGTAGCATAACGGTTAGCCATTTATTATGACGTAAGCATTAGCCATTTGCTAACTGTTGAAAACTCTTACCTGCCCGTCATTCCGGCCACCCCCAGCATCACCTCTCAGCCCGACAGGTTTAGAAACGAGGCCAATAAAACTGTTAATTCCTGTTGTCTAGTTAATAAAGTTGTTGTTGTTTTTTTTTCTTTTAGGGGAAAGCAGACTGAGTGTTTCACCGTGCCCTCCCCCTATCCCAGCGGAGCCGCACCGTGTCTGTCTGAGCTGGCAGTGACTTCAGACACACAGGCAGGCAGGCCACCCACTTTTAGGGAGTGTCCGTGAAAGTTTATCATCATCCGCTTTCTAAATCTGTTACTGTTCGACCACACTGTCCTTGATTGGTCTGGATTTTAAGGAGTGTCATCATACTGGATTATACACATGAGAGTCACATACAAAAAGATAATATACTGTATGTGCACATGCAGATATTAAAAAAATAGAAAAAATACAGATACTTGAGTCAAATTGTGCACAACACCTGGAGATGTTTTCCTGTACAAGCCGTACAGCTTTTTACATTTAAAAAAACACTTCCTACTACTACTACTTCCTTGTATGTGAAAACCTACTTGGCAATCAACCTGACTCAGATATGTAAACATGTATAACCGATGAGCATATGGAGTATATATGTTTGTTGTGTTCTCTACTGGGTTACATACAACATAAAAACACATCATTAATATAATGTTTGCCACAAAGGAAGACATTATTTGTGTAACTGATTCATGGAGCTCTCCTCCTGTTAATCCAATATATAGTACTGGGCGGTGCATGCCATCACAGTCAAGAGGTCTAATTAACCAAAACAATTGGGAAAAAAAACTGTGTTTTGGATGGCTATACATTAGATTTACACAGACTACAGCTGATTTATTTCTTGCTTTTTATGATGTTCCAACAGCACGGCTCATGATTTCAGTGCTGTTTGTCAGCTGACACACAAATAAATAAAATATGAATAATTTAGTTTTAAAAACACTTGAAAACAGCCAAGATTGTCGCTGTGAATCTTTTAAAAAATAAAGCTCTTAGATCTTGGCAGGCTGATAATGAGATAAAATTTACAAAACTGTTTGACATAATGAAGAAATAATGACGAGAATTCGAGTAACACCAGACTTCATCAGCTCTTAGTTCATAGGTGAAGTGCTGCTACCATGTCTCCTATTAAGGAAACATCACTTATTGTCCTTTTAAATCTTATGCCTTAAAATTTTAATTAGCCGGTGAAGCCGGAGACAGCACTCAAGTTATGTCTTTTATCTGATTTCACTTAATGGAGCTATTATTTGAACATGTCCTGTCTTGCTTGTACCTGTTTTTATGTCCACATGTTTACTGCTGTTTATATACCTGCTTTGAAAGCACTCTGCTTGGACGGTAAGTGCTTTATAAATAACATTTACTTGTATTGTATTACGCACTTATTCATTTTCCCTGTAATGATCCAATTACCTTGCAGGGATGTTTGAAGCTTAACCAACCATATATCCTGTGTAAAGCTGTACTTTTTTCAGCTACTTAGTTACATGAGTTATGTTTGGCCTGTTTCTCCCTGGAAACAAATAGCATCCGTACACTATACACAAGATATTTAGCACAGTGTTTGACTAATAAAATGTACTGACCCAATAAGATTTAGAGGTCAAGAGCGCTGCAGGCACCACAAAAATGAGAGTTATAGACGGCTATAAAAGTATTATAGAAGAAGAGAAGATATACAGATAAAGAACATAATCTTGTATATGATATTGAGAATAATAAACAACATAAAGACAAACATCACATTTCTGCTATTATTGTTGGAACCATCCTTTGAGTATCTTAGATAAAGCACCATATAATGAAATCCATTAAGTCCGCCTTCAAGGACAGAAGAAAGGCTTTATATCCTCCACTTTGATAGTAATTCAAACGAACATATTAAAGCAGTTTTAAAGGTTTTATAGATTTGTGATTCACTCAATGAAATGATTTATAGGCAAATACTCTAGGAATCCCACTCAACACATCAGACAGAGAGCTTTCACACATACAGAGGAGTATGTGAAAGATTTCCTGAATTAAGAGTGGAAAAAGAGTAATGCAAGGTGACACCCAATATCCACACTATAAAAGTGTCACGTGTACCAAGGTCACATGATTACAACATAGAAAACTATATCTGACGACGAAGACTGTGAGCTGAGGCTGTAGGTAAACCTTGAGCTGTTCTCTGGCTCTGATTTCATGTTAAAAAAATGTGTGAAATTGATTGTGATATGCTGTAGATGCCGGTAAATAAATGATGCTGCTGACAATGTAACTGACTTCAGTAGCGCAGATCTTAAATCATACCGTAGCTCTTGTTTTCCATGGTGATCTGACTTAGAAGCAAAATCCCGCAGAATTTCTTGGCAGGAATTGTATATATATTCATATATTGTATATATAATACATTTTTCTACAGTAGCCCAGAGCGGACAAACAAACACTTCTTCTGCTCTAGATAAGGCCTCCGTAGTTTCTCTTTCATGCTATAGAAGAGGGTGAGATGACTGAGTTGCAATCAGCAACTGCACTGCCAGACGCCACTAAAATCCTACACACTGCTCTTTTCATTTCTAGCATATTCAAACCAACTTTAATTTAATTCAATTTGATCTTTAGGTGCTTTCAAACTGACAGCTACAGTTAGTCTGGGTCAGTCCAGGAACAGTTTGCCAAAAATCCAGATGATATTAAGGCTTTTTTTAAACTTGGGTGTGAGTCATAGACTGTCTGTCCTGTGAAAGTAGAGCAGCAGGGTGAGGGGATCTAACTCAGGTCTGTACTAAAATAAGAAGTCCGACACTTTGGTCAGCCTGAAATATCTTCACAGTCCCCAGAGGATGAATCTGACTGACTTTGATGATGATCCCCTTCTTCTACTGTGACCAGGTTGGTATATGGTAAATGGACTGTACTTACATAGCGTCTCTCTAGTCTTCCAACCACTGACTTTACACTGTATCTATATATATCGCTACATATCTCATTCACACACCGATGGGACAGCATAAAGTAGCAATTTGGGGTTCAGTATCTTGCCCAAGGACACTTCCGACATGTAGATTGAATCACAATAAATTCAGCAATCCTCTGACTTTTCATCTAGCGCCATCATCAGGTCATAATTTCTCATTTATCTGCAAAGATAATGACATTCCAGTCATCCATGCTTATTTTTTCCCTCACACATCAGAGAGTTAACATCACCATTGTGAGCATGTTTGCATGCTGGAGTTAGTATTTAGCTCAAAGCACCACTGTGTGGATTTAATAGTCTTTTTGATTGAAGAACAATCTCATTTCAGCATGAGGCATTCTCCTCTTGTATAAATATGCTGATCTAAATTCATTACGGCTTACTGCGGGAGCAAAATACTGCGAGTGTGTAAACATAATTAAATTCTGAGGACTAATTTGATGCTTTCCACTCCTCAAAATAGTTTGTGTGGCTGTTTTACTAAATGCATTATTAAACTTGAGATCATCGTAAAAACAGGCAGGTCACACTCAGCTCAGCTCTCTTCAGACCTGGATTTTCTTGGAACAAAAAAAAAAAAAAAAAAAAAACAATACAGCGAAGAAACAATAATTCAGACGTGGAATACGTATTCAAACAGGCTTTTTTTTAATATGGCTATGAACTTTACTCAAATGTTACATATCTTTGGGCAAAGTACAAGACGTTACCTTACAATAAATCTTCTCAGTACAATGCAGCCGTGTTTAACTAAAATACAAACAACACACTGTCACTGTATTGTCTATAAAAAACTGCAGCCCTTACTTGGCCGCCTATCCTTGAATATTACAATAATCATCTATAAGCACTGAATACAAATACAGTTCATATTTACCAGCAGATGTTTTTATAAATACACAATAAAATGTACTCTAAGTCAGTTAAGGATAAAGTCCATCCACCTTTAGAAACAGATAAAATTAAGACATGATGGGTCCCTATGAGAGGACAACTGAAGAAATATTCATGTAAAATCATTTGTTTTGTTTTGTTTTTTTTTTTTCAATTAACATTTGCAAATAAATGCACAAAAAATATGAATATAAACCCTGTAAAACAATAATCATTTTCAATGGAACATGATGATTTACAGGTCTCTTTCATTGCACAGTCCAAAGGTGCGACATCCTCCACCCATAAGTCCACCTTAACACATCTTTCAACTATTATTCCTTCAATCTATTGCAAAACGAAACAATAGTGAGACATAAATATTTCATTCTTACACATTCATGTACATCAACAACATTCAGCTGCCACACGTTTCTGTCTACAGGGCTGCACAGTGACCTCTCATTGAGATCATGGTTTTCATATACTTTTATTAATTACATTAAAACACATCTGAGTAAGCACTGCAGTTTCTGGATGATGTGGGATGTTGTTTTCATCAGCCGATAATGATCAAAATTTAAAGGACCTTCATCAATTTAAGTAAAAACGATCTTTGCTGTTGGCCAGCCAAGTTTTTGTGTGACAGACTGACAAGTATAGCATTAGTCATAACTGTGCAGCCCTGTACTAGCATTTAAACCCTCAATCATTAATAATGTTCCTATATACAGTTGAGCTAAATTCACATCAAATATGTATGAAAATATGTATTTTGTGTTTGTCAGCTGATCATAATTTAAACTTGTCTTCTCATTATCATTATCATTATTAACCTCTTCTCTGCTGATGTTAAAAATCAGGATCATTAAACATTAAGACCTGTCAATTAATTTGAGTGATCCTTTTTATTTGCTGCTTTAACATTCAGTACATTTACAGTATTATTTACAAATGCTAAGCCAGAATATATATTTATTAGGTAAACTATTGACTGTGGAAAGGATTGTGCTGTCGAGCAGGTTTTGTTTGTCCCAGAATGAGTTGTGCCAAAAATCAAACACTTCCCTCAGGCCAATTTAACCAAAAATGTTTGTAAGAATAAAAAAAATAACTGCCTAAAAAGCAAGTTAACAACCGAGAGTGACTGCGATGTACTGGCCACTGGCAAAATCTACTATAAATTGGCTGAAATTTGTTAATTACATGCCCGAATGACACTGCAACTCATTTTGCTAAACTTGGGTCCTGCATTGGAGTAAAAGTGCATCAGTGGGATAAATGTAGCTATATGACGCCCACAATTAAAATGTCTCCCTCCCATTCGTTTCACAACACTTAGATATTTACAATTATAACAGGAGCATGGGTCAGGCAATGCAGAAATACAGGTACTGTACATTACACAGAAAATATGTTCAAATATCACTCTGGTATACACAGTATATACAGACTAAGATGACTGTAGCCAAAGGCATTATCTTCGCAGACAGCTGTGCTTAGAAAAGAGAGACAGAACTGTCTTTAGCTTTGTCCATATCAAATCAGAGGACAGAGAAAGAGACAGTCCTCTATTTCCAAATGATGCAGTGGCTAAGAAACACATTCAGATACATCAAATAGAGACAGAATGATAGGAGACAGGAGACACATGTGGTATGGCCTACCTGACCTTGGTCCTGTGATCAATCACCTAGTCTATAACAAGCTTCACACGAGGTGTCTGTGTACATAAAATAACCCACGCAATTTTCCCCATTCATTCCCACTAACGGCCACACATTCCTGGTAATTAAAAATATTAATAGAAAAGTGTCACCCCCGAAAACTTCTGAAACACTACACCTAATCAATCTGCAGGGTGTTGTAGAACAAGGTGCTAATTGTGACAACAAGACAAATAAATACATATATATATATGGTGGGATTAAAATCAAATTACACTTTTTGTCACGTCAAATTTCTGGGAGAGAAACAATCTTTTTACATGCCTGGGGGGCTTCTTACAAACAGGAGAGAGATGAGGGGTGTCAAAAACAGTGACACACACACCTTCACACACACACTCAGGGAAAAAAAAAAAAAAAAAAAAAAACCTGGACCAGACTTAGATCTTCATGCAGAGCTTTACCAGGTAGGCATCATGTCTGGGAACCAGACGCGACCCAAATGCTTTGACACCTCCCAGTGGATATCATCCAGCCCATAGCGATGATCTGGAACCAGTACTTCCTCCATGATGGATAGTTGTGTCAGCCTGTCTCCACACATCTTGACGAACTCCACAAAGGCGCTGCAGGACACTTCACACTCTCCCAAGCCGATCGCGGATAGCTGCGTGCAGCGCTGGGCGATGCGGATCAGCTCTTCATCCAGCGGCCGCAGCCCGTTGGCACACACCACCAGTTCGACCAGACGTGGGCAGGTGAGCCCGACGCGGCCCAGCACGTCTTTACTGACAGAGCGGCCGAAGTACAGATGCGTAACAGGGATTTCATCGCGGAAGAAAGGACCGAACTCGTCCTCATAGAGGAAGAAGTACATGACCAGATTGAATTTGGGTGAGTGGCGCACCATGGCGTCCCAGCTGCTCTTCTTGATGGTGTGAAACTGTTGGCCGGGGTTCTCACTGATCACGTCGATGCGAAGGTGCTCAAGGTGAACATGCTTCTCTGAGGAGAGGGCGATGAGAAGTTCATCACTCAGCAAATGGTAGTTGAGGGCCAGTTCTCTCAGGCCGTGGCACTGATCGGCCACACATAGAATGCCTAGTATGGAGAGAAAAGTAAATTAAAGAAAACTATCAGTCGACACAGCCTGTTTGAGGCTGAGCACAGAGAAAAAGACGACAAGTCTCAAATACACGTGCTTTTATATTCCAGCTGTTAGAAACATCACAGGGGAGAACTGATAATCCAAACATAAACAGATTATCAGCTGTAATTGTCCTCGATCACAACAATAATTCAACAATCATTATTAATCATTAATATCCCTAATACCTAGTGTTCCTTCTGTTTGTCAGTACCTGCAGGTGAAACATGAGGGCAACTGCTCATTTTCAGCAGTTTGAGGGTGTCGCTGTTATTGGCCACGAGGACTTTAAGGGAGGGGTCATCCACCGGCGTGTCATCGATCTTCAGGGAGGACAGGGATTTGGAGTTGACAAAAACCACTGTCAGCGCTGAGATGAAGTGAGACTGTTGAACAGAGTGAGAGAGAGAAACATTAAGTCATCTCTTTACTTTAGTGAACACGGCAGCCTGGAATGCTACTTTTATTTACAAAGACATCGAGCAATTTGACAGGCAGACAAAGCTACATAACTACCCTCTTCTTACACTTTACATTTGCATTACCGCCCTCTGCTGGTGGGAGACTTGTCTACACTCTGACCCTTGTCTGGATAAGTGTGCATCTTTGTGCACGTGCTTGTAAAGCACAGGATACAAACAAAATAGAAACCTGCTCATGAAAACATCAGTAGAAGGTACCTTTAGATGATTATACCACATTGTTTATGATTTGCCTTTTAAAATTAACTGTCTGTTAGAATCAGATGACAACCTAGAGATCTTAAATGATAGACCTTCACAAAGGCACTTAGTATTAATCAGACCAGCTGCATCTTTGACATTAATCTGTGATGACAGCTTTAAACTGAATGCTTACATCCCTAAAATGTGTTACAGTTCAGAGAAGCTCATGTTTGGGTCAGTACAGCATCTAAAGCTTTGCCTGCATATAAAGATACACAGAAATAATGTGTATAATGTAATTACCTTTGGCAGCTCCATGAAGCTGGGCCTGGCTGTGGAGATGAGCCCCAGTGTCTTCAGGGAACAATTCACGAGCTGAGAGAGGATGTCGCACGCCGCCTCTGCAGACTCTCTGCTGCTGTCCACCTGAGCAGCGCAGAGAGAGAAAATGAAAGCCGACTGACACTAAGACTTCACCGCACACTTCTTTTCATCACTTTAACCACCATAAGCACAAACTCAGCTCATACCTTGAAGCTGACATACTGCAGGTGATTGGAGTGCCTTTTGATTATCTGTTTGATGAGGTCTGGATGTGTGGCCTTCAGGTAGGAGCTCGCTGGTTGATTCAACTCGAACTCAAAGCATCGCCACAGCTCTGGCATGTGAAAAGCCTGGTTCCAGCCCCGGCACACCTGTGGTGACACCAGTAAAATAAATATTTGATTCAAGTGATTTACCTCTCTTTAAAAAAAAACATCCTTTATTTGGGTAACCTGCTAGTAGAAAAACATTATTTTCCACAAGAGATAGAGAGAAAGAAAAATAAAGGTGACTCATGGGGGGCCTTCACCCTCAATCAAGCATAATTTTAATTTGTAGCCTGTCTTGTTATTTCATACAGACCAGGAAAAATACTGCAGTCTTAAATATGATCAGTAAAAAGGAAATGACGTATGACATGTCCTGCATTAAGGCTAGGAGCCATCCTAACAGACATGATTAATGAGTTCTTACAGGCCACCATCTGACCATTCAGAATGAGACAAAAGTTGTTGGTTAGCCACAGGTCCTGCTTCCTGTGTAGTGACTGATGGCTCAATATTACACGGGTACCTGAGAAGCATAAGCCCTATCCAGTAGAGGCAGGTACTGAAAGATATGAAGCAGGATCTCCTGTGGCAGACACTCCCAGTGGGCTCCCTCTTCCTCCAAATCTTTCTTCCTCTTCTGCTTGAGGGACCGTTTAAGAGTCTCCTGAGAGCCACTGCTGGTGCCACCTCCATCTTCCTCCTCATTCCCTTGCAGACCGCGTTTCATCCTGGATAAACAGAGGAGGAGTTAACAAAATCCAGATGGTGAGTGAACTATTTAGGGGAGAGGAACTCTTGATTAGCACTTGTAATTATGCACGGCCTCTTCATCACCACCACCGACATCCTTGGCAGACTAAGTGTTATCCCATTTCTCCTGTTATTAACAAGCTTTCACTCAGTGTCTGGTAGCTTGATGCAGGCTGACACATACTGAACATATCTGTCAGATGATTCATAGTTGTGGAGCGGCGATTATTGGTAATGGCATATTATATATATATATATATATATATATATATATATATGGCCAATTATAGAGATAGTATATATTCTGTTTTATACCTGGTTAAATTAGGCCATTGTTAATGAATTACCCGAATATGACGAAACACACATTCCTGTCTAGTTATTTTAACCATTAACTGTGTCTGTAATGATTTTTACTGCACACAAATACAATCCTATCCTATCCTAATCCACAACAGCTGTGCTATAAGATAACCACGTTCAGTTTTGATTGACACTGACAGAGAGGTATTCATTTGCCTATATATTTATTATTGAGGTTGTATTTTGCAGCGGCGTCGACCTTGACCTGTTGTTTAGAAACGTAATATTAGAAACACCTTTAAATATAATGCACCCCAGTGCAACACCACCATCCACTATGGCCTCAATAATGAACATAAAAGTTGAATAAGTGCCTTTATGGCAGTGTCAACAAAGACTGAATAAGCTTTGTAAAAGTAGGATTCATGGCAGAGCTGGATCACATTAGACTGGCATGTCAACACCACAATATCACGTTACATGAACAATGGCTGATTTGTGTTACCATTGGATACGTTTAGAGCTTCGTGTAGTCTAAACGTACCTGACACACTACTTATTAACCGTGTGAAGCTGTAAAATCTGTCAATAAAAGTGTCAGTACCCGGGTGTGTTTGTGAGTGTTTGCACTGGCTCTGCTCTGAGAATGAAAACATTGTAAAGGAGGGGACACGCCTCCCTCTGCTCCAACCAACAACACCATCTGATCAGCGTGATATACAATTCATGAGCTAAAAAAAAAAAAAAAAAGGAAGCTCCTGCACACAAATGTTGCATTTAGTTGCACTTAAATTTTGCACATAAGTAGGGCATTGTTGGGGACGTTTAACAAAAACACGGATGGTTAGTTTGCAACACTAACACGGCGAGCTAACCAATATCAGAATTAGCTTAGCCGAACCGAGCGTTGCATGTTAGCTGACTACTTAGCTGACAAGTTGTAGTTAATATAAAGTTTGCATTTTAAAAACAGTAAGTAAAACACATGGTCTATGTTCACAACAGTTATCAACCCCCTCCTACTCTTACCTGGCTTTCACCTCCGTTTACTGTTTATCAGAAAAAGGCGATCACTCAACCGGGACCGACACAAGAAAACTGCGTTAGAGCTGGCCGACCGATCAAACACATTGGACCATAGGACAGCACGGTGTGTCGGGAGGTTAGCAGACACCGACTAGGAGCGTACCAAGCAAGTTTTTAACAAGTGTTTTCGTTTTCTGAGCGCCTGACCTAGTTTCGCTCCCACAACTCTGCTTCAGTAGTTTGCCTATCAGTTAAAGATGGCGTTTGTGTTGCTGTGTCGAGACGAGCCGAGAGCAGTGACTGAGTGAGCTGGCCGGCCTGCGGTTACAGCTGAACGGTCGACAGGGGGAGCCATTTCACGCTGCTGGAAGGAAGTCACCAAAACATTGGATTGAAATCTCAGCTCATCTTATTTAACAAGGTTGTTATCCTCCAATTAATACATATACATACCCCAAGATCAGAGCAAATCAAGCAAAAAATTCAATTTAACAATATATTATAGCCATAGGGCACTGGTTGTCAAACTGTGGTACACTGGTAGTGCTTGACTTTCCTGCACAGTACTTAGAGGAATCCTTGAAATATTGTTTTAATTAAATAAAACCATTTACATCGAACTAGGGGAACACTCAAATGTAAATTAAAATAAATTTTGCATTTCCTGAAATATCTTGTTTCAATATCATCATCACTTTCACTCATATCCCTGATTAGTTCAAATGTGATGTAACAAATAGCAAATAGTATAATAGTAAGCCAAGATTAAATGAAAGGTTTAAAAACTCTGCAATCGTGGCTCCAAACAGGACATTTTAGGAAGAGAAGGGCAGATCAGGAGAACACATTTAAAACCAAATTAGCTCTGAATTCTTGAACTGGTTCTGCTCAGGATTCAAAAACAGTCAACAATAAATAATCTTTTTTATAAATAAACCTGCCTCCTGCATGAAGTGTCTGTAGCTGTTCAGGGTCGGCCTATGCTGCTAGATTTTAATGTCTGTCAAACTAGTGGCAGTTGGAGAGACAAATATTTTCTGAGTTGGTATGTTGTATAAAAAGTGATACAAAGGTTATGTACAGAACACTCATTCTTTTTTTCTTTTCTTTTTGTATGTTTATGACAAATGTTTATTATATGCCTGCCTAAACAGTGATGCACCTATGATGGCTGTTTATCCCCCACCCTTAAATCTTGAGTTGTTAAATTATGTCTATAACACAACAGTAGATATATATGTTATATACAGTATGTATATATTTTGTATTGTTGGAGCCATTTATTCTCTATATTTCATAAGGTTCAAATTCAAATCTTCAAATTTAACAGGTGAAGATGCCATCAAATATACTGTAAATAGTCAAATACATTCTTGTACTTTAGTTGCATTGTTCAAATTTGTAAAACACAACAGGACATATTAATATATAAATATATACACACTTATATACATCAGATTTTTGGAGCCTACATCATCCCAGGCTTGTCAGTCAGCCCAAAATGAGAGCTGTGGTCTCACAAATGTAGTGCCGTTTGCCATTACAAATAATGTCATCCCAGGAGTTTAACCAGTCCTTCATTCCAATGCGTGCTGGTGGAACAATGGCAACACAGTCCTGTCCTGCCTGGCTTGTGTCCCAGGCAGCTATAGCGTTATTTGGCTCCTGATCCATCCAATAAATGACATTCCACTTGATTGTGCCACCATTGACCCAGTGGAAGGTGCCCTCCTTGACCATATCTTGCAATCCAATCCATGCTGAATGAAAATTTTCATCAGGATTCTGCTGTACATACTGAAAAGTCATGTTGGTCAAGAATGCCTGGTCTCCTTCATTCAAAACAATAGCCAGGTCACCCCCATAGTCAAGACACTCTATGCGAGCATTTTCCCACTTCTTTGTTTCATGGGACAGGATGAAGCAGCGTGAAGCGTGCTCAGCCCAGCCAGGCAGGCAGCGTGAACACTGCAGGGTGTCTCTGTCGCAGAATCTCCAAAGGAAGTTCATTTTGTTCGAGAACAGGATTGAAAGCTGGTGTTGATTGACTGCTTTCAGCTGCATGGAGTTTAGCTGTTCATTTAATAACAGCTGGTGCAACTGTTTGCTTTCTGCACTTTGGCGGGTGATGATTTGCAGTGATTCATTCAGATGGAGGTTCAGTTGTTTGTTCTCTTCCACTATAAGGTTAGAGTTTTCCAGAGTTGAATTTAAAAACATGTTAAGCTTTTGGTTCTCCACATCCAGTTGTCTCTTTTCTTGAATCACGTTCTTCAAAAGCAGGTTCAACTCTGCATTTTCTTGCAATGTTTTGTTCAAGAGCAGGTTCAGTTGTGCATTTTCTTGATAGGTCTTCTTCAACAGCAGGTTCAGTTGTGTATTTTCTTGTGATGTTTTGTTCAAGAGCAGGTTCAGTTGTGTATTTTCTTGTGATGTTTTGTTCAAGAGCAGGTTCAGTTGTGTATTTTCTTGCAATGTGTCCTCCAAGACTAGATTCAGCTGTGCATTTTTTTCCAATGTGTTCTTCAAGAGCAGGTTCATTTGTGTATTTTCTTGTGATTTTTTGTTCAAGAGCAGGTTCAGCTCTGCATTTTCTTGCAGTGTGTTCTTCAAGACCAGGTTCAGTTGTGTATTTTCCTGGGACACGTTCTCCAAGAACAGGTTCAGTTGGGTCTTTTCTTGCATTGTGTTCTTCAAGAGCAGGTTCAGTTGTGTCTTTTCTTGTGATGTTTTGTTCAAGAGCAGGTTCAGTTGTGTATTTTCTTGCATTGTGTTCTTCAAGAGTAGGTCCAGTTGTGTATTTTCTTGGGAAGTGTTCTCCAAGAGCAGGTTCAGTTGTGTATTTTCTTGGGACATGTCCTTTAAGAGCAGGTTCAGTTGTGTATTTTCTTGTGATGTTTTGTTCAAGTGCAGGTTCAGCTGTGTATTTTCTTGCAATGTGTCCTCCAAGACTAGATTTAGCTGTGCATTTTTTTCCGATGTGTTCTTCAAGAGCAGGTTCAGCTCTGCATTTTCTTGCAGTGTGTTCTTCAAGAGCAGGTTCAGTTGTGTCTTTTCTTGGGAAGTGTTCTTCAAGAGCTGGTTCAGTTGTGTATTTTCTTGTGATGTTTTGTTCAAGAGCAGGTTCAGCTCTGCATTTTCTTGCAATGTGTCCTCCAAGACTAGATTCAGCTGTGCATTTTTTTCCGACGTATTCTTCAAGAGCAGGTTCATTTGTGTATTTTCTTGTGATTTTTTGTTCAAGAGCAGGTTCAGCTCTGCATTTTCTTGCAGTGTGTTCTTCAAGACCAGGGTCAGTTGTGTATTTTCCTGGGTCACGTTCTCCAAGAGCAGGTTCAGTTGTGTCTTTTCTTGCATTGTGTTCTTCAAGAGTAGGTCCAGTTGTGTATTTTCTTGTGAAGTTTTGTTCAAGAGCAGGTTCAGTTGTGTATTTTCTTGCAATGTGTTGTTCAACAGCAGGTTCAGTTGTGTATTTTCTTGCATTGTGTTCTTCACAAGCAGGTTTAGCTGAGCATTTTCTTGTGATGTGTTGTTCAAGAGCAGGTTCAGCTGTGTAATTTCTGGCAATGTTTTGTTCAACAGCAGGTTCAGTTGTGTATTTTCTTGCAATGTGCTGTTCAAGAGCAGGTTCAGCTGTGTATTTTCCTGGGACATGTTCTCTAAGAGTAGGTTCACTTGTGTATTTTCTTGTGATGTTTTGTTCAAGAGCAGGTTCAGTTGGGTATTTTCTTGCAATGTGCTGTTCAAGAGCAGGTTCAATTGTGTATTTTCCTGGGACATGTTCTCCAAGAGTAGGTTCACTTGTGTATTTTCTTGTGACATATTCTTCAAAAGCAGGTTCACTTGTGTATTTTCTGCTGATGTGTTCTTCAAGAGCAGGTTCAGTTGTGTATTTTCTTGCAATGTGCTGTTCAAGAGCAGACTCAGTTGTGTTTTTTCTTGGGAGATGTTCTTCAAGAGTAGGTTAAGTTGTGTACTTTCTGGCGATGTTTTGTTCAAGAGCAGGTTCAGTAGTGTATTTTCTTGGGACATGTTCTCCAAGAGTAGGTTCAGATGTGCCTTTTCTTGCAATGTGTTCTTCAAGAGTAGCTTCAGCTGTGTATTTTCTTGCAATGTTTTGTTCAAGAGCAAGTTGAGATGTGCATTTTCGTCCATCGTATTCTTTAAGAGCAGGTCCAGTTGTGTATTTTCTTGCAATGTGCTGTTCAAGAGCAGGTCCAGTTGTGCATTTTCTTGAGACATGTTCTCCAAGAGCAAGTTGAGTTGTACACTTTCAGGTGATGTTTTGTTCAAGAGCATGTTCAGCTGTGTATTTACTTGGGACATGTTCTTCAAGAGCAGGTTCAGTTGTGCATTTTCTTGGCTCATGTTCTCCAAGAGCAGGATCAGTTGTGCATTTTCTTGGGTCATGTTCTCCCAGAAAAGGTTCAGTTGTGTGTTTTCTTGAGACATGTTCTTCAAGAGCAGGTTCAGCTGTGTATTTTCTTCTGATGTTTTGTTCAAGAGCAGGTTCAGTTGTGTATTTTCTTGGGACATGTTCTCCAAGAGCAAGTTGAGTTGTACACTTTCAGGCGATGTTTTGTTCAAGAGCAGGTTCAGCTGTGTATTTTCTTGTAACGTTTTGTTCAAGAGCAGGTTCAGATGTGTATTTTCTTGTAACGTTTTGTTCAAGAGCAGGTTCAGCTGTGCATTTTCTTGTGATGTGGTCTCCAAGAGTGAGTTCAGCTGTGTGTTTTCTTCTGATGTTTTGTTCCAGAGCAGGTTTAGTTGTGTATTTTCTTGGGACATGTTCTCCAAGAGCAAGTTGAGTTGTACACTTTCAGGTGATGTTTTGTTCAACAGCAGGTTCAGTTGTGTATTTTCTTGTAATGTTTTGTTCAAGACCAGGTTCAGCTGTGCATTTTCTTGTGACATGTTCTTCAAGAGCAGGATCAGTTGTGTATTTTCTTGTGATGTTTTGTTCAAGAGCAGGTTCAGTTGTGTATTTTCTTGGGACATGTTCTCCAAGAGCAAGTTGAGTTGTACACTTTCAGGTGATGTTTTGTTCAAGAGCAGTTTCAGTTGTATATTTTCTTGCAATGTGCTGTTCAAGAGCAAGCTCAGTTGTGTTTTTTCTTGGGAGATGTTCTTTAAGAGTAGGTTCAATTGTATACTTTCTGGTGATGTTTCGTTCAGTAACAGGTTCAGCTGTGTATTTTCTTGTGATGTTTTGTTCAAGAGCAAGTTGAGATGCGCATTTTCATCCATCATATTCTTCAAGAGGAGGTCCAGTTGTGTATTTTCTTGCAATGTGCTGTTCAAAAGCAGGTTCAATTGTGCATTTTCTTGAGACATGTTCTCCAAGAGCAGATTCAGTTGTGTATTTTCCTGGGATATGTTCTTCAAGAGCAAGTTGAGTTGTACACTTTCAGGTGATGTTTTGTTCAAGAGCAGGTTCAGTTGTGTATTTCCTTGCAATGTGCTGTTCAAGAGCAGGTTCAGTTGTGTACTCTGTGGCAACGTTTTGTTCAATAGCAGGTTCAGCTGTGCATTTTCTTGCAATGTTTTGTTCAAGAGCAGGTTCAGTTGTGAGTTTTCTTGAGACATGTTCTTCAAGAGCAGTTTCAGTTGTGTATTTTCTTGCAATGTGCTGTTCAAGAGCAGGTTCAATTGTGTACTCTGTGGCAACGTTTTGTTCAAAAGCAGGTTCAGCTGTGCATTTTCTTGCAATGTTTTGTTCAAGAGCAGGTTCAGCTGTGTATTTTCTTTAGACATGCTCTCCAAGAGCACGTTGAGTTGTACACTTTCAGGCAATGTTTTGTTCAAGAGCAGGTTCAGTTGTGTATTTTCTTGTGATGTGTTCTTCAAGAGTGAGTTCAGCTGTGTATTTTCTTGTAATGTTTTGTTCAAGAGCAGGTTGAGTTGTGTATTTTCCTGAGACATGTTCTTCAAGAGCAAGTTGAGTTGTACACTTTCAGGCGATGTTTTGTTCAAGAGCAGGTTCAGCTGTGTATTTTCATGTAATGTTTTGTTCAAGAGCAGGTTCAGTTGTGTATTTCCTTGAGACATGTTCTTCAAGAGCAGGTCCAGTTGTGTATTTTCTTGCAATGTGCTGTTCAAGAGCAGGTTCAGTTGTGTATTTCCTTGAGACATGTTGTTCAAGAGCAGGTTCAGTTGTGTATTTTCATGTAATGTGTTCTTCAAGAGCAAGTTCAGTTGTGTTTTTTCTTGGGAGATGTTATTCAAGAGCAGGTTCAGTTGTGTATTTTCTTGGGAGATGTTATTCAAGAGCAGGTTCAGTTGTGTATTTTCTTGGAAGATGTTCTTCAAGAGCAGGTTCAGTTGTGTACTCTCTGGCAATGTTTTGTTCAAGAGCAGGTTTAGTTGTGTATTTTCTTGCATCGTGTCCTTCAAGAGCAGGTTCAGCTGTGTATTTTCAGCAGACAACAAAGTGACGTTATACAGTGTTGCAGTTAAGAGCAGCTTCAGTTGGTTGTACTCACTACCCAGAAGGGTGAGGTTCTGATAAGTGGAGTTCAGAAGTTGTTTCATCTGAATGTTTTCCATTAACTGTTTGGTCTCATTCCATGCTGTGTCCTCTGGCATATGTTGTAATTTTGCAATCAGGCATTGCTGTTTATTTATCTGACTGAAGAGGGCACTGGTCACACCACACAAAAGCACTATCAAAATTCCAATCAAAATAGCTTGCCAATTGGATCGCAGTCTTTTTATCAAGTTGTTTAATGTCTCTTCTGTGTCCGTTACATCTTCATCTTCATCTTCTGTGACTGTGAGTGTTTCTGAGTCCTCATCAGAATTTTCAAGTGGGAAACTGCAAAACAAAAATAAAGACGATCAAGAGATATTCTTATAAACACAATGACAGGTAAAAAAACACATTACAATTGCAGACTGTACTTTATGATTTCAAAGCAATAATTTTCATCACCAAATAGTTGTAATCTGCTAGCCACTTGCAGCCACCGTGGCAAGCTAACCTGTGACATATTCTTTCCCCGAAGAACTGATGGAACCTCTATATAAGTAGCCTATATAGTACATTTTCCCATTATATTAGTTAATAAGTCGCCATATGGCATATCTTTTTATGCAGTCAACATCTACCGTATGTTGATGTTACTTTTTTATACAGATAATCTTGTAGAATACATTATTCGATCCAAAAATATATACTGTATCCAAACATTAAGTTACAGACTACCAGCAAACGGAAATTATTCTAAACTCTCCAAACTCCCACAACTTTACTCTTGATTTATTACCTCATTTGGATTTCCTCAGTGTAAGTCATGTCTTTAGTTGTATGTATTCCTGCAATGCGTTCTTCAAGAGAAGGCTCCTTAGTATATTTTCTTGGGACATGTTCTTCAAGAGTAGGCTCAGCTGTGTCTTTTCTTGGGATGTGTTCTTCAAGAGCAGGTTCAGCTGGGTCTTCTTTTGGGACATGTTCCTCAAGAGCAGGTTCAGCTGGGTCTTCTTTTGGGACATGTTCTTCAAGAGCAGGTTCAGCTGTCTCTTTTCTTGGAAACAAAAAGAAAGAGATGTTCTTAAAGCACAATGACAGGTAAAAAACACTTTGCAATTACAGATTGGTCTTTATGATTTTAAAACAATAATTGTATATATGATATTTTCATCATTATCAGATTGTTATACTCTGCTAGTCACCTGCAGCCACTATGGGAAGCTGTGACATATTCCTTCCCTGCAGAACTGATGGAACCTCTGTATAATTTTCCTATTATATTGGTTAATCATATCATATACTTTTATGAGCATATACCGTGCGCTGGTGTCTAAAATAATACATGGTTTTATGTAACAAAAAATACATTCATATTTAAACATATTTCCCTTTGATTGGACTGCATTTTACTGTCAGACTGCAACATATAAATAACATAGTTGCATGATTTTATTTACTCTCTCTCTCACTCACTAGTCTCAGATATATATAGATATAGATATAGATAGATAATTAAAACCAATACAGGGTCTTTAGGATAGTAAAACCAATATGTTTAAAAGAGGTAAAACTGCTCTGTGGACTACGAGTGCACTTACAAACTTTATTTATAACACCAACACCACCTCCACTGCCTGAAAGCCGGGGTTGGTGAGGAAGGCAAAATCTGGTGGGGTTACTTCAATGAGAGGGCAAGTCTAATCATATATGTGTGATGGCATTGCGTTTCATTGATTAATTGACGTATCAATACTGATGGTGTAGGTTGGGTGCGGAGACAGGAGGGTCCGGGAGGGGGGGCGGAGTTATAACAATCAAGGTGTAGAAATTGGCCCTGAAATACAAACAGCCTTACCACAGTCTTTTAGCATGTCGAAGAGGAGATTAAAATCATTTCGTCGTTTTGTCTACGTTTGGCTAAGGGTTAACTACTAACAACACGGAAACGATTCTAACCTCCCCAAACTCCCAAAACTTTAACTCCTGATGTATCACCTACCTGTCGTGGACTCCCTCGGTGTCAGTCATGTCTTCTCTGGGTTTCCTCTTCAAATGTACGTGTCTCCTAAAGCAACTAAGAGTTTTTTTTTCAGGACCGTGGAGTGGCAATTTATAATTTTTTTAATGTGAACGAAACGTTTGACATGATAACGGGTGATTTCGCTCCCAGGTTGCCACGGCAACGGGGAAGCCCAGGGAGGGAATCACCGGGACGAGATCACGTTGTGCACGTTGTTAAGTTAACGGCCAATTTAGCAACCTTTATTGAGGATAGTATATTTATCTAGTATAGCGACAAAGAATACATTTTAGGTATTTGTACTGTAGTATTTCTATTTCATATTACTTAATACTTCTCCACAACATTTCCATATAAAAAGTACAGATTTTGCATATAAAACATAGTAAATTAAGCTACCCAATAGTGACTACACCATCTACAACAGTAAAATATAATAATAATAATAATGTAATATCAGTTATATAATATAGTGTATTATGAGCACTTTTATTGAGTAAAATATTTGAATACCTTGTCAACCTCTAAATTATTTATCCATCATAAACCAAGTGAGTAAATTATGACCTATATTATTGTCAGCTACAAAAGAGAAGTGTCAGCTTAGTCCTATCTAAGGATAAAGACATTTTTGGAAATATTTGCGTGATTTTTGCTGTTGCTGGTGTTTCATATTTTGACTTGAAGGAGCTGGTTAGGAGTCAGCCCTGCCATCTCAACTCTACAACAAGCCTGCAGTAGCTCCTCCAGACCGGTCACTTTTTGAAGGTTTTGGTCTTGTCTCAGTCTCAGACCAAGAGGACTCAGGATTTTATTGGTTTTATTTTATTGGATTTTATTCATTGGTCAAGACCACAACTGTGAGGGTATCACCCATTAATCACAAGCAATATTTTATGAAGCAGGTCATTTAAAAAAAAAAAAAAAAAAAAAAAGAAAGAAAGAAATGATTATGAACTAGTTCAGTTTGACTGATACAGCTGCCTGCAATCAATGACTGCCCCCAAAAATCCTTCCATATATTTGAAAATGTATGGAAGGAAATCTGCAGGATTTACTGAGGCTGGGAGGTGTGGACCCCACCCAAAGAGACTTGGCAAATATTATATTATTCAATAACTGCTCTTGAATATTATTGACTATATACTGTCTGGTCTCAGTCCTGACTTGGTCCCAACCGCTCAGTTTTGGTCTTGGTTTAGCTGGTCTTGACGACAAGACTGCCTATATGAGACACTTTACTTGTGAAATGTAAAACTGAGACTCCATGCTTTGATATGGTTTCATGTTTATTAAAGTGGGACGGATTAACAGTTTGTACACTCCATCCACATTGGCATTGATTTAGAAAGCAAGAAACAAGTACAAATGCAGTATATACATACCAGTATACATATATTTATAAAATACAATAGCATTTTTTTTTCACACAACTGTATTGTATTTTTTTTTTTAATTATTTGAAGTTATGGTTAAGAGGCCTTTTAAGCAAGCTACACTTAAACTGTTCAGACAGAAAAGATGCTGTGCATAAGCAGTGAATTTCTGTCATGGATAGTGAGTCAAACCTACAGTATCTACAATATTTAGATCCCCATGTTAGAAAAATAGTCCCATGTTTGCGCAGAGTTCCCTACAGGAATGGGTTGCAATTACAGAAGGCTTGCATCAACAGCACAGGCACCAGAGAAACAAGCAAAAACACACAACAGTGAAGTCTTTTTAAAAAAGTTGGACAATTGTAAATGAGTTAAAAAGAAAGAACTGAGGAGACACACTTCTTTGTTGTTTTGGTTTTTGCTTCTGTTGTTGCTGAAGGCTTGATTAGAGAGAATACTGAGATTTTCTCTTATACAAGTCTGGATGAACATCTTGTACAAAGTTTGTAGTGTGTAAAAGGTATGTATTCATTTTCACATCTGATCTTTGAGAAGTTACAACCATTGAAATGTCCTTTTTCATATATATATATTTTATGTTCATTTTATGTTCAATGTAGGTGGGCATCTTCGATTAGAGACAATTCCAGGAAGAGTGTTAAATGTGAAAAAAAGTACACAATGATTTAGTGTATTCTGTGTACAGCAGCCTTTCTAAACCACATTCAGTTTGTCAAGGTTTTCGCTCATTCCTTTGTTGTGAAACTCATGCATCTTCTGCCACCTCGACTAATGCAGTTTTTCAAAGTGAAGTAGTTTGACATGAACCACTTTTTTCTAGCGAAGCATCACTTCCAGCAGATATTTAGGTATTTGTCCCTGATCTCAACTGTTCAAACAATTTAGCTACACAAACACTTTACGCAACTGCAATTAGTTATGTCCGTCTACAAGAAACATTTATGGAGGTCCAAGCTGCGCTTTATTATTATCTGACACATACACGACATTAAGAAAGCACTAAAGGACAAAGCTGTAGTCTGGGATGACAAGCCTGTAAAGAAGTTCAGGGATTCATTATGATAGAGTATGGCCGACTTTGGTTTCTTTCCGTTTTTGAAAGGTGTGTCATAATGAAAAGGTTAAAGCAATAACTCCAGCACCCTGGGGGGATGCGGTTATGAAAGCTGAAATGCCACATGTAGTTCTTGGGCTACAGATGATATAGGTTTTGTTTTCTCACATTTAGATTTCAGGGTTATTATCATGCTTTGTGAAACAACCATTTACTTTGACCATCATTCATTCATTCATTTTGCTAATAATGCACTACCAAGGTCATCCATGTCCACATCAACTACTTAAATGTGTCACAGTACATCTAATTATTGTTTATGGTGTCATCTAGAATAAAATTGAAGCTTGAAGGATTTGTTCCAAACAGCTTCATATAGTTTTGTTCATCCAATTATTTATTTATTTATTTATCTATTTATCTACCAATAAAGAAGAATAAAGAAAGAAAATAAAGAATACCATTTCCATAATGTTCCACTTGTGGTTCATTTTATATTTTACTGCCATCTTGTGGTCAAATGTTTTTTTTACAGCTCACATAAAACAAAAGTAAGCTCTGAGAAAAAAAATTAACAGAGTCCTCAATTACAATTATATCATATTGTAAAATACTTATGGAAATTGATGATATTTATTCATGTTTGGAACAAATTACCGCCTTGCAACCCCAGAAGAAAATAATCTTTACATGACCCCTTTCCCAGAAAAACAAAATGCATCTATGATGGCACTAACTGATCATTAGTGGAGCAATGCAACCTCTTCATTAGTGTTTAACAGCTGTATGATGAACACGCTGAGATAAGGTCTTTAACCTTGAATCAAAATCTAAATGCGTTCGGATCAAACTGTTGCCACCAGCTGAAATACTGTGAATGTACAGTAGCATCCGCTGCCCTTACAGCTGAGGGGGAAATAAAGCAGCAGTGAGTCAAGAACTCAGAGAGCAAAAAGACAGACATAAAAGACTCTGTCATCACTGATGAATCTGTAGTATTTCACATTAAAACCTAACAATGCACTGTGCAAGTTAGGACAATATTAATACAATACCCATATGAGGTGATTAGACCAGAACCATAAGAGTGGTAATACTATGCATGCTTCAGAAATATTTGCAACAGGTTTCAACAGGTGTGTTGTGTAGTTCAAGCAGTCTCAAATTCTGGTTTAAAACTGTTCAAGCAAAGACAATGACTGGTACAGCACTGAACCCACAGGTAAGCACAGGAGCTCGTCTTTAATTAACTGTATGTTTAAATGGATTAAAGGGCCGGATGACTTAGCTGTTGTTTTTTCACCTCTACAAAACCTTGCAGTCTGAAAGTGTGGTATAATTGCTGCGCAGGAATAAACAGATCTGTTTCTCCTTGCACTCACACACTCACATACACACACAAACACACTCGCACAAGCTTTCTTTTGCGTTTCTCATCAACTCCATAGCACGTTTCTACAACGACAATAGGTGTTCTGTGCTTATTCTTATCCTCACAGTCTTTAGCCAGCCAAAAACTCAACACGTCCTGCTTTTAGTTTGGTGCCTCTGATCACAGATCACATGGTAGTTTGAAAGATCAAGTCTCACGTATGGTTACTGCTATTAGTTAACTGTCTCTTTGTGGGAGAGTCTCTTACTCTCTGGGCGACACAATGGGTGTGGACAGGCACTCCACCTGGCAGACACACCACGTTAGGCTCGCTGAAGGTGTTGTGACACAGGTGGCATCCCTTCTTGTCAGACACAAAGATTGGTTTCTTCCGTTCTTTCAGCTGTGGAGAAGAAACATCAAATTAGAGTTACATCTTAAGCATAAAGATAGCTCACTACAGACATTACTGTAGTGAGACACTAGTGACAAATGTAACTTTGCCAATACCTTTAAAACCTTTAAAAGTAATTTCTGTCATTAGTGTCAGCATCATTGCTGTTACCAGTTTGTAAAGCTAATGTTTTCCACTAGAAACAACAAACCTGGTCATAATCTGCTCATAATGTGTAGGATCTTGTGGTGTAGTTGTGGGTTGCAACCCCCTTGTTTCACCCTCTCCTTCTTAGCGTGAAGGGGAAACTAAGGTGGCCATGAAACACACTCATTCTGAGGTGATTACACACTAATGAAAACATTGTTATGCGTACTATATTCCATTTCTGAAGATATAACCCAGTGAATCTCACACAGTGGACCGTTACCTAGTTTGCATGCTCTTTGTGTCATGTCGTGTTTCTCACCCTGTCGTGCAGCAGTTGAAGGTTTTCAGAGTGGGACAGCCCCAGAGCGATCTGCGAGGTGCGGCAGGCGTGCATGCTGGCCCGGACAGCTCGACCCAGGAAGGGTCGCAGCAGCTGCAGTGACCAGCCCTCCGGGAGGATACGCAGGACCCGGACCGCATCGAAGACCTCGCCGTGCCTATTGAGGAGGTCCACTGCTGCCATCTCTAGGTCTCCACTGCCACCTCCTGCTGTCTGGTTCCCGTCTAGATACACCCCCAAGAGCAGGTGAAATAGCTGCTGTTGGTAAGCAGAATCCCGACTCGATGAGGCCCATAGACAGTAAGCCTCTGCAGACGGGAAGTCTCTGAGCTTGTGCACCAATATGTGCAGTGCTTTATCATGCTCCTCCAGTTTTCCATGTAGTGTTGCACGCTCTAGCAGCAGTTGTTCACAGTTCTCCGTCTTACCTAAACAGAGCAGAAGGACATTTAAAATTTCAGGGACTGCACATTGACCTCTCTATTGTGTCTGTATGTGTTGAATCTTAAAAATTAAACTTTCAAGTGAAGTGGCATGTTCAGACTTAGTTTCTCACCTAAAAGATACTGTACACGGTATAGGTTGGACTCCCTGAGCAGGGCTTGCAGCCTCTCTCTTGCTCTGGTGAGCTGCTCTTCATCTGTCGTTGACTCTGACAGAAATGATAAGACCTTCTCCAGGTACAACACAGCCAGGTGTGTGTGGAACTTTTCTTTCTGCATGCACAAATACGGAAGGAAATGATCACGTTAAAAAATATTTACCATGTTTACCAAATGCAATATGGAGATATGAACATAATTCAGTATTAAATGAGAAATTTAAAGTAGCTCTAAGTGAAACTATCTTGGTCAGATAACATTCTAAAAACGCATACAAACATTCATCTGTGTTTCTTGTACTGTACTTGGACTGATGATGCATGTATGAGAAGGTCAACAGACAATGCTAACCACTGAGTCACCGAGTCTCATTTGACGAGTTTATATTTAGAATGTGGTCAATAGCGAGACTGTTGCAGTCCATGTAAATGTATCTGTGGTAATAATGCAGTCCAGTGCTTTGGAGAACTGATACTGATGGGAAATTCCTCTAATGACGCTTGCAGAAAGGTTAGTGTCTGTCTCAGCTACAGCACAACAGATTCTCAACATTTGATCACACAAACAGGATTTTTCAATTCTTTCTCACCACAAAGCCCGTCTGTCATTAACACCTTATCATTGTATCCTTTGATTATACCTGTGTCTTTCTCTCCAGCACCAGGTGTTCCAAGTAGAGAAGCAGCGCCTGGCTGTGCTTTTCCAGGTAAGTGATGACATCGTCAGGGTTCATTTCTGTTTGATCTCTACTGCCAGGCCTCTTTGTGAAGATGTGGACACCTATCTATGAACAAAAAAAAACAAACAAAAAAAACAAATGAGAAAAGCGGGGTTAAAATGATGCTAAAATATGATGTGAGGCAAATAATCTAATATGAAGGAGAAAACATGTCAAATAAAACAATATCAACAACCCACAGTGACACAAGAAAATACTCAAGCCACGCATGATTGGAAATCAAGAAGCTCAAGAAGAACTCCTTTAATAAGTGACTCTCTTCAGCCTATGCAATCATTCTGTGTTAAATGTGGACTGTAGAGAAACGTTACTTGTTTTTTCACTGTATAATTATGCTTAAGTGCTGTGGTTATACAGTGTATTGTTTTTATTGTAATGGGGCCTTTTACCTGACCAGGCACTGCTAATGAAATGAAAAAGCCCACACTGCTAACTCTGCCTACATGGCAAAATATTTTTTTTTTTTGTGTTACTCATTGGGTGTTCTCCTTTTCATAAAGAATCTAGATGAAATATGCCAAGTTAACCTACCGTGGGATCCTTCCGCAGGGCCCAGTCTGCATACTTCCACACGAGATCCAGGTTGGAGCAGGAGCTGAGGAAGTCCACAATGTAGTCATAAAGGTCAGATCTCGTGGAGTCCTGCAGATCGCCATCTACCACTCGAATCCACAACTGTCAGAAAAAAAAAAAAAAAAAATCAAGAAAATGTGATGAATTTCTACAAATTTAAGCTGGTGTCAACGCCTATCGACCAATAATCAACTAATTAAAAGGTGTACATACCTGAAGTGCTGCTGAATCCTGACCATTATAATGATACAGCAGCCCGAGTGCAAAATATCTGGGAGAGGGAAGGAATGAATGAATGAATGAAGGAAGCAAAGCTTCTCCCTCAAGATTATATTTTTGTATATAATTAAATTAACTTGACTAAACTGGACACAGCACTAAAGATTTACCAGGGTGGTAATTAACAGCAGGGGGCAAGGGAAAGTATTTACCCAACAAAGCCTTATCTCAGTCAGTCCCTCGAGGAATTTGCTAATTTTGTGTCCGCATTAATTAATGAAAATTATACCCTTTCCTCCTGAGTGCAAATTTTTCTGCTAATTACCACAGTTTTAAGCATGATGAGACTTTATCAAATTGACTGGTTGCACTGCAGACATTCTGATGCATTATAGTATTAAAAGGTGTATTAATGATGCTGCATTCCACTTGTATACACACTTGTGGTATTTCTCCAGCCATGGGATGCTGTCTGCTAGTAGGCAGGCATTTTCTGATGCTAGCAGGTCTAGAAGGCTGTCATGATCCTGCTCGGCGTACAGCTTTAACAGTGCAGTGTCCACGTCCTCTCTGCAGCCATTGGCCACCTCTGTGCTTCGTACCTGTGTGTTGGAGATGCAGAAAAACAGTATGTAATAGCTGTACAATATTGTAAAATCAGTGCAATGCAATGTTTTTTTATTTGGTTTACCTCTCCCAAATAACTGATGAGAAACTTCTTGCATCGCAGCACTTTTTCCTGGTCACCCTGTGCCAGGTGGTAGAGATCGGCAAACTCGTGGAGAGGAGGGTGGCAGCGTGTGAATGAAGACGAAGCTGGCAACAGCAACGGGTAGAGAGATATCAGCTCCCGCACATCCAGCTGACCCTTCCTACAAACATAAAAAGTTAGGAGTACAAAAAAAAAAAAAAAATCACCAACAAGAAGCTGGACATGAGAGGAACAGTCGTAGAACACATGCAACATTTTATAGCTGCAAATCTTCAACATTTGTGATCATTTTAATAATAAAATACATGTATTAAAAGGAAGTTTGTTTGCCCGTGGCCAAACAGGATTAGAAACCTCCTTGGTCGAGTGATCTATAAAATCAGGAAGTTGTGAAGTAATAAAGATTCACTAAAGCGCAGTTAGTGCAGAAGCAGTAAGACCACTTATGGGGTAGTGAGGCTTTAATCAATTCAGTTAACTAAAATTGGTTGTTCAGTGAAATAGGGGTCAGACTGATAGATGAGAACTGGGAAACATGAATGGGATTACCTAATGAGTTCCATGATTTAACAATTTATTCCGTTTATTTTCAGTTCTTAAATGATGACAACTCAAAATATGTCAGGGTCAAAAGCAGTCAGTAACAGTACTTAAATTGAAAAATAAACTATATTAATCACTATAAAATATGATTTTTTTCTAAAAAAAACCTATGACCTGGCACTTCCTAGACTCAGACAGTTTTATCGTTTGATAAAACAGCTTGAAAATTAAAAAAAAAAAAAAAAAAAAACGAATCCAGACTCTTACCTGAAGTGCTCTTTTGCTTCTAGAAACTGAAGCTGTCCAAACTGAATGAAACCCGCCTGCTGGAGAATTCTTTTGTGCAAAATCTGTACGAAAAAATGGGTGTTTGGTTTAGAAAAAGACTGTCAATCATGTGATTCAGCTCGGAGTAATGGTTTACATCGAAGATCTTCCTCCTCCAGGATTAGTTAGCATATTATCACTGATTAGGGAAAGTCTAAACGACACACTGTTTCTTACCTGGAACTTGTCTTTGGGAATATTTCTCTGTGCTCCCTCTGTGAGGATGAGCGCCTCCTCCACTCTGTGACTGGCCAGTAAGTCTTGGATCTGTCTCTCCAGCGGCAGGGGTACCAGGACGTAGACTGCCTTTGTGGACGCAAGGATGACCTTTCCTAAAAACACACAACAACACTCACAGGTCAGAACTTACACACTCGCACACAGCCACAAATACCCACAGCAAAATCACAAATGGCTTGTTTATACACAAACAAAGGATGTCCAAGTGATCCTCCTCATTACTACTTGAGGCTCATCAGTCATTCAACTTCTTATGTCATTTCACACAAGTGTTTGCCATTTGTGACCATTAACCTGTAATAACTAGCAATGCAAATTGAGATTCTAGTTGAGAACTGTTCCAAAATTTTCCAATCAATGGAGATAGTACGCTTCCAAGTTTAACAATTCTTTAATCAATCTATGCAGGCATGTTTTTTCTGACAGTCTGTTAAAAACAATAACATTGAATTCATGCATCTACATGCGGGAAGTTATGGAGTCATGGCGGAGAGGAAGAACAACAGTGGTAGTTGCCATGTCTTTAAAATTATGATTTTAAATAATGGTTGAAGCACCAACAAGAGGCTGAAACACCTTAAACATGAGCTTAAATTCCAGGAATGTCACGTATGCACATGCATGCCCTTTTCCTACTGTTTCTACACTGTGTTCAAACTCAGAGATAACAGATAACAGTTGCGTCGATGCTGATAACCAGCGTAGGCCCTACCTTCAAAGTCTTGCAGAATGTGCCCATCCCTGAATGAAAGGGTCTGTTTCAGCTGTTGGTCCAACATGCTGTGGATGGTGATGAAGCGCTCATCCAAAGCCACCACGTACGGAAAAGACACAGCGGCGCCGATCACGCTCTCTGACCAGTTGACTGGAGCCCGCTGAGATACTCCTTCTGCGTTGGCAAACATTCCTGGTGGAGGATGTGGAGAGACAATTGTGAGGATAAACAGGAGTATGTCACACAAACATTGTCTTAAGTCAGGATATACTCGTGTAACAATCACGAGAAGAGAGACACATTCTTCATGATAAATACTAAACATTAATCTTAAAAAAAAAAAAAAAATTAAAGAGTAATAAAACATTGACTATGCCTCAGATAACTGGAAGAAAATTGATTGGATGCATTAAGCAAGTGAGAAATAACTGATTAATTTAAGTTTCTACTAAAACTGACACTTGCCCAACACAAATCAATCATCATCCGAGCTGCTATAGCCTGAAGGAGTGACAGTGCTTTCTATGGCTCTGATGGTGCTGAACAAAACGCCCGGCATCCCACAACTATATACAAAAAAGTTGTGATTTGTGTGAAGTGGATTGATTGTTTAAGACCTTTAAAGATCTGTAGATTCCCTGAGTGCAGTCAAATAGCCTATTTTGCCTAGGAAGTTTCCTAACTGAGTGAAATCACCTGATGACAGGAGCCATGACAGGAGCTGTTTGAATTCTCTAAATGTTAAGGAAAGGAGCTTCAGTGCTTCCTTTCTTATCTCCTTAAGCATAGGATACACCAGACCATCCTTTACGAAACAACAGGAGATAGTGCCATCCCATAAGTCCTTGCGGCAGCAGCAAACAAATCAACGCACCGTTCAGTCATTCTCAACCAGACATTAAAAAAACACTAATGTATTTAAACAGTGTGATGCAGCAGAGAGAGAGAGAGATCGTATGAATATGGACAGACATGATGAAGTCTGTTCTGTTGTTGACTGTGGAGCTGCGTTGGATGTAATTTTTTTTGACTATTTGACCGCACCCCCTGTTTTTGTCCCGACTTACCCAGGCCACCAGGGGCTGCTAAGAGGAACTCCTCCCTGCCGATCCTCTTCACAATGGGTCTCCTCTCCTCGCTGTTGTAAGGGAAGAGGTCTTGGGAGGCTCCTGTGTTGTAGTTCAGAATCATGTACTGTGTAGCGAGGGCCAGGCACAAGAAGTAACCATCAAGACTGACGGCGCAGGGCTGCTCAGGCGTGGTCACCTCTTTGACCAGCTGCACTCGGTCCTCATACACCATGTAAATCTGCACTGTCCGCCGCTTGGAGGAGAGCACGCCCATTTCCACACAGAACGGATCGCCGTTCACCGGGTTCTCGTTAATGCAGAACGCCGTCACACCTCTGATCTTGGCTCCACCTCCTGCTGCCGAGGGCACAGTCTCCAGTGTCACCATGTCAACGAGGAACACTATTGCATCGCAAAGCACTATCAGACGCTCCAAAGCGGAGGCGGCACGCAGCTCAGCAACTGGTTTCTTAAGGCCCAGATATTTGTGCAGCAGCTTCTGAGCTGAGTAAGTCAATTTCCCTTTGGAGGAAGTGACCTCGTCCAGAAGGAAGTGGTGGATGAAGCAGTCATTGGTACCCATGTACAGGTGCTTTCCGCAGCATTCAATGCACTCGATGTTGATGCGAGCCTTGTCGCCCATGAGGAGATCTCGCTCCACAGCGGGGACTAGCTCAAAAGCCTTCACACTCATCTCAGCCAAGGCATCGACACTAGATGATACAAAACAGACAGGAATCAACAAAACCGCAGATAATCAAGCGGAGAGTACGCTGCAAGACATTTCCTTGTGATACATTATTCATTCACTAGCAACCATTCATTACAAGATATCTTCAGGCTTTGGGCGTGCCCCTTATTCATGACAAACTCGGGATCTATTCTGCTTTTAAAGAGTTCATACTGTTGCCCATTTTTTAACTTATTGTTATTATTAATAATGACACAGATGTGTGCAAGCGATCTTTTAGTTAAACTTTCTCTGAAATTGTCCACTTCAGACAGATGACTGTAGATTACAGCACGTTGACATGACTCTGCTCATGGTTTATTATTGTCTTACTGTTGTGTTGTATGTTTAAACAAGTTTATATCCTACATGTTCTGACTCATCTGGATATATAAATGTATCTTTTGTCTTGTTTTTTTTCTTTTATTTGCATATGATGCAAAGTCTTGTACTCCCACACATGGGCTTGGCACATTGGGTTTGACACCTGATTAAAACTTTGAGATATTTTATCATATTTGAATTTAAGGTGTGTTTGATGTTCCTCGTAGCTCTTTCTCTACCATCGTGTAATGCAGTCCCAAGCTGAGTTAGTCCTCTTTCTAAATAGATATTCCTGTCGAGGTTAGTCGGGGTTACTTTGCAACACATTTGGACAAACATTAGCCAGCAGACTCTCTCATGTGGCGTTGCACAAGTGATATTTAATAGCTTGCCTGATGACGTTAGCTCTAGCTAGCTTGCCAAATCCACAGAGGTAGCAAAACAAAGTTCACTGTTCAACACTGGCTGTCTGGAGGTGGGATATATTGCTCGTAGGCTAATTTAGGTTAAGCAAGCTATGAAGTCACAGCTGGTTTTTAATTTAAATGAACTGAACAGCTACTTCTGGGCCAGATAGCTAAGCTAACGTTAGCTGTTTTCCCAGTGATGTCAATGCTAGCGAGCTAACAAACGCTAAACTACATTTTCAGTGAGGCTACACGAGCGTTTGTCGACAATGTGTTCAAATAAGCTGAGCTGATCAGGAGAAGTCTGTCCGAAGAGGAGAAAACACCTAGTTTCCAGCCGGCCTCTCCTCCCTGGAGATGATGCTCTGCGCTCTACTCCCTCCCTAGTTTCTCCTGGAGCTGTCGGCGTTAGCATGCATCCTTACCCGGACAGCAGGCCGGATCACCACCGACAGGCGAGCCTTACTACTCCAAAAACAACGGCCACGATATCTATTTGCGGTCAAACATTAATGTAGCCATGGTGTCTAAGTCGGTGCCTCACCGACAGGCAGAAAATGTGGCTTGAATGGCAGCGTTAAGGGCTTCCTTGTCCGGTATAAAACGCCGCCCATTTGCGCCGGACTCCCGGTGGCTTCAGGTGATCCAGGGGTGCGTTCAAGACCGCCTGAGCAAGGAGGGTAGTTGTTAAAGACGATTTCTCTATTTTTAAATGCAGTTGACTGACTTGGTTCAAATTAATTAGTTTACAGTAAGTCAGTATTCTAAGTCAGTAATCTGCTACTGTCTTAAAGGTCCAGTGTGTAGGATTTCGTGGCACCCAGCAGTGAAGTTGCAGATTACAACCAAATGAATACTCTCCCACGCCTCATCCTCTCCTTCTAAGCATGTAAGAAAAACTCCATACCTAGATCAGTGTTTGGTTTGTCCTTTCTGGGCTACTGTAGAAAAATGGCAGTTCAACATGGCGAACTCCATGGAAGAGGACCCGCTCTCTCTGTAGATATGAAGGGCTCATTTTAAGACAACGAAAACACACTGAATTACATTACACTGAAGCACACCCTTTAACATCCTCTCATAAACATCTTACACATTTAAAATGCACGTTGTGAACTCTTGCACATTACCTGGGAAATACTTGCACATGCCTGCACAAACTGTGCTGTTCTTTTCATCCTAAAAACATATTGTACATACATTTAGGAAGAAGGTTCCTGGTTCGAAAAAGGATGTTCTCCTTGTGTCTGCATGGGTTCTCTTTGGGTACATTAAATAAATCTGATTTGGACTGTCTTAATCATACATTGTTTCTGATAAATTAGTTTCAAATTTCAGGTTTATGTGTGTTCATGTGTAAGTTAACACAGGGTCAACAATACAATGAAACCAGTCAGCTCAGTATAGGAGCACTAAACAGTGTAACACATAAGAATAAAAATAAGCTAAGAATAAATACAATACTATAAAATTTTAAGGGAAAAAGGGAAAATATATGGTATATTTATTGTTCACATTTTACATTGCTATTACATTGCTATTTACACTGTTACGAAGCTGAGTCTAAATGAGTGATAAAATCCAAACACAAAACATTCAGGCCACTTGAGGGAACTTGAAGTCCTGGTCAACGTGTTGTGGTGCCACAAAATCAGGTCTTCCATAAAGTATGCTTTTAACGTTTTTTTTATGCAGATAAAAAAACAAACTACAAAAGTTCAGGACTCATGACTCCTCTATCTATGCTATACGTGGCTCCTGTGATTACCTTCCCATGTGATTAGATGTGCAGGTGACATCACAACAACAACATATACAACCTACCAGACACATACTAGCACATATAAAAACTGGCTACAACAATTTTGATATTGTGTCAATCAATCAAACTTTATTTGTATAGCACTTTTCATACAAAAAGTATGTAACACAAAGTGCTTCACACAATAAAACCCTGACACCCTCCATCCACTCCCAACTCTCCAACAACACCTCCCACTGCTCACCCCAACCTTCCACCCCACCAACCACCTACACCCTATTATAAACAAGGCACTATGCAAACTGTGCAAACTGAGGAAGCGCATCTCAACATCTTGCAGTGAGGAAACACCGGAGGCAGGTTAAATATCATATCATATCATCATATTCAAAACAACAACAACAACAACAACAACAACACAGAAAGTCCGAGCTGTACTTGAACACAACGCCGCTTTTCACCCAAGATGCACCTGTCCAACTGAACTGCCTGAGAAAAGCCATTTTGTTGTGCTAGCCTAGCTGTGTTGGGTAAAGAAAGGCAGCAGTGACATGGGTCTGTTATATCACCGCTAACTATGTGTGTTTTACCTGTTTGTTTACTGTCGCATAATACAATGATTGGACTTGTTAAAATCAGTGAGTAGGGTTCGTCACGAATGCCATGGACTAGCCTGTGGCGTTGCAGCTGAAGCTAAAGTGTGCTACAGTTTCACATCTCATGCTGTTAGCTCGCTGTCTGTTTACTTAGCTGACCGTAGTTATGTTTTCTGACTAATTAACTCAACGTTAGACAAGTGTTCTCCTGTAAATGTGTTTTAAACACACTGCGACTGTCTGCGCTCTTCACCAAAGACTGCTGGTTCAACAACAAAGAGGCTGTGTTGTTGTGTGACAATAACTAAAACAGTCCAACACTAACTTAGCAAAAATACTTGAACCATACAGCGTTAAGCCCAAAGCGCTAATCTGATAATGGCAGAGGACACCCGACAGGACAAGAGAGCCAGCTTCTCTGCCATAACGGAGCATAACACCAACGGGATGGCCAGGACCTCCTCCTCCTCCTCGGCTGCTGTGGCCTCAAGCAAAACTGGAGCTTCAAAGAAATTAGTCATCAAAAATTTCAAAGGTATAGTCACCGATCGATTGATTTGTCTGAGCACAACAGGGGATGTAACTTTTGGGTCATAGTGTACAAAAAGTTGTCTGTCTCTGGCTTGTTTGACAGCAAACTTCAATATGCAGCTCTGATTAGAGCATATCCGTTTTTATAATAGTAATCTCGCAGTTATTTTCCTCTCTGCTCTGATTTTTATGGGCAGTGTTGATTTTTTTTTTTTATTATTATTAACTCGCTACTACTTCTGGTTGTCCCATCAGAGGACTGCACACACAGGGTGCAGCCTACTTCAGGTCTAAATAAAGGTATAAGACAGTGCATGTGTGCTGACACAGTTAATCAATGAGTGCATTTGCAGATAATCTTGTGGATGTTTTTTATTATTCTGTAAATCGTTTTATTCACTCCGCAAGTTCATAAAATAATCAGATACTCGACGTTGCATTAGTTGCAAACAGTTGCTTACTATACCCATATTTTGGCTTTAGGTTTGATTAATAATTATACACAATCACTTTGTTTTTATTATTTTACAATAATAATAAACTTTATTTATATAACACCTTTAAAAAACACAGTTACAAAGTGCTTTACAGTAAAACAAACCACAGTAACAATAAGTGAAAAAGTAATAATTCAATAAAAATGTTAGACTAATATGTGACATAGAACAAAAAAAGGTCAACTCTTTAATAATAAATAAAATCATAATTAGTTTAGTAATCAGTCAAAATAATAGACGTTAGAGCTGGAATCATTGGTTATAACAGTCATTTTTCATAAAGGCAGTTTAGCAGGCATGCGGTGATATTCACATTTATTATGATTGTACCTCTATGATTAATATGTGAGAATTAAACTTATTACACTCATCTTACACAAACTATCTTTGTATTAACATGATAATGATATTTTAAGAGGAAGAATAAAGCATATTTTATTTACAAAAACAGTAAATCTTAAGTAAAGTAAGTCAGAACAATAAATTCTCCACTTATTTGATCGTTAAAGAAAGCAGAAATTAAATATTTCAGACTTAAAATCAACTTCTGTAACCAAAATTGCTTTCTGCACCTTATTCCATGGAAAATGTGTATTTACTTTCTTGCCTGTAGGTCCAAAGTGCGTCTTGTTGGAGGTGCTTCTTAGTTCATTGTCGGTTATTCCAATAATGACCATGAAAACTAATATTACTTTCCGTCAATTTGCATTAGTAGCTTAAATATATACAATACTGCCTCTTGCAGATGTTGCTGTGGAGTAAGAAATATTGTTTTTACTTTGAACATTTGGCAGAGGCCTTTGAGAAAGAGCACTGAAAGGACTGATGGTTACCAAACGTGCACCTTATCATGTTTGTGTCAAACATGTGGCGATATCTTCACCCCAAATGCCATCAACATGTTCATAGCTTAGTTTGTTTGGCAGTTCTCAATCTGTGTGACCTCCAAATTAACATTGCCGCTGGCTTTTTCTAACAGACAGGCCAAAACTAGCCGAGAACTACACTGAGGACACGTGGCTGAAGCTACGGGATGCGGTGGGTGCCATCCAGAACAGCACCTCAATCAAGTACAATCTGGAGGAGCTCTATCAGGTTTGCTGTCCGTCTGTTTAAACGCCTGCAGTTTGTTGTTGTTGTTTCTCCCAGGACCTGATATAAGTGTGTTTAACTGTAGAAATGTGTCAAGACAAAAGAACATAACTAAAAAATGATTTGTGACAAGAATGAAATGGAAGCCGGGAAATAAATGACTGAATATTAAGAAATCATGTTCCAAGTGTTCCCTCTGTTGGACGTCATTGAACGTAATGGTAAAATGATCTCTCGTGCTCTTGTTTCCCTCCCTTGTCTCTGTCTCTCGCTCTCTCTCTCTGTTTCTTGAAGGCGGTAGAGAACCTCTGCTCGTATAAAGTCTCCCCGACGTTGTACAAGCAGCTACGGCAGGTCTGTGAAGATCACGTGCAGGCCCAGATCCACCAGTTTAGAGAATATCCTTTTTTTTTTGTACACAGTCACACACCGAGCCTGTTGAAACATCTCCTAAGATTAGTACAGATATGATTCATGTTTAAACATTCTTACATTTTGACTCAGGATGAGACTTCCATGATTTATAGGACTTCTGTCTTTACACAAACTAAACTAAAGTGATTTACTGTAAGCCAAACTGAACTTGGCTCGTTCTCAGCCTGCTGCTAAACACAAAAACAACACGCTGCTGGTATGTTCATCCTCACTGGCAGCTTTAGACTCAGTTAATGGAAGATGTGTGTTCTCTGTGTTCTGCTGTTGTTGCAGAGTTTTCTCACAAGGGGTCAACATATAACAAGTTAGGCAGTTAACTTAGTTACAAACCCTACACAACAGGGCTTAAACAAGCAGTGTCTGCAGCTGACAGATGGTGTAAAGATGCTTGAGATGTTGTACAAAAAAAAAATAACAGCAGCTTGTTGACAAAACATGAAGTTGCTGATTTAAAATCTGAATTTAAACAGTTTAAATCAGATTAAAGCCAATCCAGTTATAGGCTCTTTTCATTTATTGAATCATATTTAATATCCTCTAGTAGCTTTATTTAGCTTTATCTGTTATATCTTTATTTAGTTTAGCTGTTATACTTTGTTTTCAGACTGGACTTACTTTGTGTGCTTGGAATATATTTTTTCTTTGTAATGACAATGTCAGCATGGTCAGGATGGAGAGGAATAAAAGCCAACAAGTGAAACCACTGTGTTTATACATGCTGCGTAGCGACAGGATCCACAGAAGTGGTATGGTCATTCAAAATGTTGGTTTAATGAGTGACTGGAAGATCTTGATTTTGTCCTTAATGTGGAGCTCACAGAGTCTTTGGACAACCTTTCCTTCCTGAAGCGAATGAATCGCTGCTGGCAGGACCACTGCAGACAAACTGTAAGTCTGATGCTTGTCCTGCTAACAGAAACATGTAAATCTCATGTTCACTCATTTTGTTTTTCTCTTTATAGATAATGATCCGAAGTATCTTTCTCTTTCTGGATCGCACATATGTGCTTCAGAACTCCCTACTCCCCTCCATCTGGTAAAATGAAAAGTGTTATTTGAATGATTCTGCTTGTTATGGTGTACCTACACACACACAGGAGGCTGACGTTGTGTATACGTTGCAGGGACACTGGGCTGGAACTGTTTCGCACCCACATTGTGAGTGACAGTGCAGTTCAGAAGCGTACAGTAGATGGCATTTTGGAGCAGATAGAACTTGAGCGCAATGGAGAGACGATAGACCGCAGCCTGCTCAGGAGTCTGCTGGGCATGCTGTCAGACCTACAGGTATTTGAATGACTGTTTACCATAAAAAATCTTTACATAGACTGAATGTATGTCAGTGATTTTTACCTCCTCGCTGTCTAACTTTTCTTATTCAGGTTTACAAAGATTCCTTTGAGGAGAGATTTTTGATTGAGACCAATCGCCTGTATGCAGCAGAGGGACAGCGGCTGATGCAGGAGAGAGATGTGAGTGAGGCTAATAAGGGACTGTGTCATATCATCACAGTTACTCAGTCACCTGATACACACAAAATGCCAAGCATATGAACATGGGTGTTTGTTTGCATCCAGGTGCCCGAGTACCTGCATCACGTGGCTCGTCGACTGGAGGAGGAGAATGATCGCATCATGAGCTACCTCGACCAGAGCACTCAGTAATTTTCTTTTAGATTTTCATGTCACTGTTACAAAAATAATTTTGTCAAATATAAACACATTATTCCATTATTAATATCTTAAAGAAGATATTACCAACTTTCTCAAAAGAAAATATACATAAATTGTCATTAATTACCAACCATTAAAGCAGGGTGCATGTTTTCAATACCATTAGGTGCCATGTCATTATAGTTTCAACTGTCTACTTACATCTGCAGTACAAAAGGTTATCAGCACTAAAGTGTATCCAGCGTGTCTTTCTTATCTGTATTTGAAATATTTTCACATTAAGCTCGCTCAACATTTTCATTTCTATGTGTTAATATGTGATTCTCTTTGTTTTGTGCTCTCACACATAGTTGTAGCTCTCTTCACAGCTGATTTTTACATTTAAAAAATGTTTGTCTAGTAGTGTAAAAATCAACACTATGGAAAGGTTAACATGCAAAGCCATGCCACCAGACTTCATTTAACACTTCTAGAGTTTCTTTCTAGTAGTTTTTTTTTTTTTTTCAACTAAAGCGCCAGGTCATGTGTTTATGACCCCAGAGAACAAATAATTGTTGAACAACAAACCTTTAACTGGAAAATTGTTGTGAAAAAAGGTCAGAAAGTCAGACTCAAGGCATTTTCTTTAAAGGATTTTATATATTATATAAATGCGCATCTGTTTCATCTTTTGGACACAATTTCTCTTGTTTTGTCCTCATTTTTTCACAGGAAACCACTTATTAGCTGTGTTGAGAAACAACTTTTAGGAGAACATATGACTGCAATGCTACAAAAGGGTAAGTCTGCATTAAAGACTCCAATGAGTCCTTTATATTATCTTATAAGTGGGGCAATGTAGATGACTTTTGTGAAGCTTAGTTAATAAAATGTTTGAACTGTGCCAGACGATTATTGACATCATGAGGCTGTATCACATTGTAAGGCGTGCCACTTCCTCAATAAATCATGTGCTGTATTGTTTACTGCTTTGAATCTTAACTGAAGCCCAATTTTCTTTGTGACTTGCCGTTAAATAGTATTAAAATCTATATAAAAATAAATGTGTAATCTTTTTTGGCAGGTCTGAGCACCCTGCTGGATGAGAACCGTGTGACTGAGCTGACCCTCCTCTATCAGCTCTTCAACAAGGTGAAGGGAGGACTTCCTACACTGCTTCAGTTTTGGAGAGATTACATAAAGGTATACGGTTCAGCCAACATACAACACAAAGTGTTACCATTAAGAAAAGATGTCCATGAGAAATGCAGGTTTTCACATTGCTGAAACTTTCTCTGGTTTTAGTCCTTCGGTGGAGAGATTGTATGTACTCCAGAGAAAGACAAAGACATGGTACAAGACCTGCTGGACTTCAAGGACAAGATGGACAACGTGGCACAAAGCTGTTTTACACGGAACGAGGGATTCATCAACGCCATGAAAGAAGCCTTTGAGACCTTTATCAACAAGAGGCCCAATAAACCTGCTGAACTTATCGGTGAGTCAGACAAATAAACGAGATGCCACAACACAAATGTAACAAAGCACATTTTATTGGTGGTTTTTATTCGTCCCAGCACATGCTAACAGCTTTCTTGTTGATCGCTTCCCATCCAGCTAAATATGTGGATTCAAAGTTAAGAGCAGGGAACAAGGAGGCTACAGAGGAGGAGCTGGAGAGGATCCTGGACAAGATAATGATAATCTTCCGTTTCATACATGGTCAGTTACACTTCTTTCTGTCTGTGTGGTGAATGCTTACAGTATGTCAAGTCAAGTTTTATTTATATATCCTAATATCACACATTACCCAAGGCCTTCTTGGAGTCAGATAAAAAGGGTATAATTATAAGCTTTCTGAGTCAGATAGTGTTAGTGACCACTCTGAAGCTTAGCTTGTTACAGTCTGATGAGGCATTTTGATCTCTGCGTTTCTGCCCCCCCCCCCCCCCCTCCAGGAAAAGATGTGTTTGAAGCTTTTTACAAGAAGGACTTGGCCAAGCGTCTGCTGGTTGGCAAGAGTGCTTCTGTTGATGCTGAAAAGTCCATGCTCTCCAAGCTCAAACACGGTGAGTGCAATGTCTTCCAATATATACTGAATTAACAAGAATCCTAATCTGGCTTATAGATATGTGCCACTTAAACAGTTATTTTAACCAAAGGTTAAATTAAATTTGCTTTATGCTATTTGTTATTTGGACAGTGCAATGCTTTAAATACACTTAAACCTCCAGCTATAGACTTGAAGCTTCCATTCACAGCACAGTGCAGAGAAAATCTTTGCATCTACCCAGTATTATAGCAGATAAAGCACTAAAGTAAAAAGTCAATCTAACACAGTCGGTCACGGGTGTAAATGTGATGGTGTGAGAAATGAGTCAATTGTGATATGTTGTGGTCTTGACTTCCTCCAGAATGCGGAGCGGCATTTACCAGTAAGCTAGAGGGGATGTTCAAGGACATGGAGCTGTCCAAAGACATAATGATCCAGTTCAAACAGGTATGCACATAAACACTTAAATCATTTTGAGCAGTATGTGTGTGCATTCCGCTGCACTGTTCAGTTTAGTTCATTTTTCATGCATAATTCTAAAAGTTATGATATTTCTGCTCAGTATATACAGAACCAGAGTGAACCGAGCAACATAGAACTTACTGTCAACATCCTCACCATGGGTTACTGGCCTTCATACACACCCATGGAGGTCCACTTGCCCCCAGAGGTGAGCATTTCACTGCAGTTCTCTAAACTTGGCTGGGTCATCAACTGATCCTTAACTGACTGTGTTCAGGACAATCTTGGTACAAATTTTATCTCTTTGTGTTTTTGGTAGATGGTAAAACTCCAGGAAGTTTTCAAGCTGTTCTACCTGGGGAAGCACAGTGGGAGGAAACTGCAGTGGCAGCCCACACTGGGCCACTCTGTACTAAAAGCAGAGTTTAAAGAGGTATGGGCGTGGTCCGTCCTAACAGAGCATAAAGATGAGAAGGGAAATTGTCTGAACTGCACTTACAATGACTCTTTTATCCTGCAGGGTAAGAAAGAGCTGCAGGTCTCCTTGTTCCAGACGCTGGTACTACTGATGTTCAATGAGGGAGAGGAATTCAGCATGGAGGAGATTCGCACTGCCACCGGCATAGGTTACACATCTTTAAATAAGTACTACGACTGTTCTGTTGTGGCAGAGGCACCTGCTGTATCTGCATTATCATTTTCTCTCGTCCTGCACAGAGGAGGGAGAGCTCAAGCGTACGCTGCAGTCCCTGGCCTGTGGGAAAGCACGCGTCCTCAACAAGAACCCTCGCGGGAAAGACGTGGAGGATGGAGACCGTTTCAATTTCAACAATGATTTCAAACACAAACTGTTCCGGATCAAGATCAACCAGATCCAAATGAAGGAAACGGTAAAAAGTCTAGCACATTTCTTTTTTTTCTTCTTGCCTTTATCCCAGTCCTCCTCCTCCTCCTCCTCCTCCTCCTCCTCCTCAATACAACACATCTGCCTTACAGGTGGAGGAGCAGGTCAGCACCACGGAGCGTGTGTTCCAAGACAGGCAGTATCAAATTGACGCAGCTGTAGTGCGCATCATGAAGATGAGGAAGACCCTCAGTCACAACCTGCTTGTATCAGAGCTCTACAACCAGCTAAAGTTCCCCGTCAAGGTGACGTATCTGAAGTTTCTTGTTATTCCAACACGTATGCGCACACACACAAAGCTCATCAGCATCTGATTTTACTTCTCTCTCTACAGCCGGGCGATCTGAAGAAGCGGATTGAGTCGCTTATAGACAGAGACTACATGGAACGTGACAAGGAGACTCCTAACCAGTACCACTATGTTGCCTGAAATGGGGAAACCACTGTTGCTGCCATGCTTTCCTCACAGCGAGCGTACAGCTGGCTTCCCCCCGCCCCCCCCAAAAAAAGAACAAAAACAGCATTACGGCCCTACAGCTGCGCGACTCTCCTCTGGTGGCCATCTTTCCCTCCATCCATGATCCTGGACGCAGCGTCCAGATCACACACAGAGCTCCAGAGAGACGAGAGAAACTTGGCTGAACTGTTCCCACTCCGCGTCATCTTTAGTGGGCTGGGGCTGCAGGAGTGAAATGGGTTGCTGATGGTTGGTTTATGTGACTTATAAATCTGCTAATGCAAAACTCAACTGAAAATAACTAGCACTTTCCTCTGATTTTGTTTTGGGTTTTTTTCCTCCTCGTTTTTTCTTCGTCTGGAGTGGGATCTTTTTTTTTTCCTCCATCACATTGTTCTAAAATCACTTATTTTCTACTATAGTTGGTTTGTCTTGAGTTTTGTTTTACTTCTTTTTTTTTTTGTTCAAGGCTTTTTCCTTATGAATGGCTGCATAAACTGCTGAGTGTAAACCAGATTGGTTGGTTGCTTGATTTTGGCAGACAAACAGCTGTTGAGGACAAGAAGAGACTTAAGAAAGAGACTTGAGAAGAACAGATTGGGACGCAGAGGGGTTGGATCGTATAGGGGAGGGTTCATTGCTTGTAACACAGAAGCTGAAATGACATGCAGGCAAGCCACTGGGGTATTTCTTTTGGGTACCTTATATGTTTTGACCAAAATGTCCAATGTCATGTGCTGATGTTTTTGTAGATCAGATTGTATTCTATGTAAGAGTGAGAAAAGTGAACCTGAATAAATGGATATTTAATGATTCAATGAATGATTTGTAGATAACCTGCTAGTGGTAGTTTTGTTTTTGGATTTCTGCATTGTTGCCTCTGTCGGCTTTATCTTGCTGCATAGTTTTGCATGTTGACAGGGTGCAGCTTCTTTGGTCTAATCTGATTTAATCAAATGAGTCTTCAGAAACAAAAAGGCAGTGGAATAAGGTCAGTTTGGGCAAGCAAGCTGCTTTGTGTGCAGCTAACTTTGTGTGCAGCTAACTTAGATGAGAAAATCTGTCAACCATTTGCTGCTTGCATCACTCAACCACAATAAGGAAGTGGCTTGCTGCCTGTTTTCTTTGCATTTCATTGAGTTCTTAAAAGCCACTCGGCTGTTTTCATACATAAGTTTTTAACATTTAAAAAAATGGGTGGTTGGGGTGGTTTAAAAAAAACAGGATTTCTTATTGTTAAGCGTGAAACATTTAAAGGCTGAGTATGTACATGGTAAGAGCCGCTGGAATCATCCAGTAAAATATAACACCAAATACAAAAAACTAATTGCAAATGTAGATTTATCTTTACCATTTCACCTGAACCTTTGTGATTTTTTTTTTTTTCAGTAGATGTTTCACTCTTGATAGTATTTCTGACTTTTTGGAGACACAGGAACATGTTACACTTAAGTATGGCTTAGGAGAGTGTCATCTGGTGTAATTCTGTATTCACACAAAGGCATGAACTTTAGGAGAAAGATGAAACATACTCAATAATTAAAGCTCCAGTGTGTAAAATTGGGGGCCTCCGTTTTCAGAATAAGGCAGACATGGGATATAATAGTATGTTTTCATGCATGTATAATCACCTGACAATGAGAATATTTTTTGTTTCTTTCTCATGCTTCTATAGTAGTCTGAACAGACAAACAAAATACTGACTCTAGACAGGGCCTTCCAAAGGTGATGTGAGGAGATTGCAATGCAGTGATCACACCGCTAGATGCAACTAAATCACACTGGACCTTTAAGCATAATGAACATACTATACAAATGTTAAAGGGATAGTTCACTTGAGAGCACTTGCACTTGTTTCATACATTCATCCACCTAATGAATGCGTTAACATTTTCTCCTCAATGTTTCTTAATAGAGCGTCATGTATAGTATGAGAGACGGATATAGCCATTCAAGTTTTTATTATCTCAAGTTACTGGAAGATGCAACTGAAAAGAAAGTGAACTGAGTGTGCTGATACTTTCACTATCACAGCAGGGGAATGTACAGCTTCAGTATGATTAAGACATAGATTTTAAAACCAACATGTCAGCATGGAGCTAGTTGTCTGACTTTATAGTCTCATTTTAAGGCAAGAAATTTGTTAAAAGGCGTGCTTGAACTATGCAGGGGGAATGTAGCAGTGTCATGATAAGTCTTGGACAGCAGCATTAAAGCAGCCTCTGCGTTCCTTCTAGGGTTTTGCACACCCTCGTGAATTGATGAGGGTGTCAGCTGACTTCCCACAATACTTGCACTTTACTTTGCAGCCTGCAACAGTGCGAGTGTGTGTGTGTGTGTGTGTGTGTGTGTGTGTGTGTGTGTGTGTGTGTGTGTGTGTGTGTCGTCTCACATACTACTTTACCATATAGCCAGATGACATGCTGTGCTCAAAGATCATACATTTTATATGGCATCTTATTTGACATGCTATGTAGGCATTTCAGAAATGCTGCACATTCCTGAATTCACCCATTCTTGGTCACTATTTTAGCAGCTATTTTAACAAAATATATACATGCATCTGGGTTGGTTCCTCGTTTGTCATTGCATTTAAATTACTTTCAATGCGCCTTGACATACAACGCATCACTTGTGTGTGTGTTCCCAGAAAAAAAAAAAAAAAAAAACGCCATTTCTTTGTAAGATAATTCCTGGAAGTGCACTATTTTTCCTCATGAGGTGTCTCTTTACAGCCTCACCTACCTGACATTATTTAGTTATGTAACTATGTACTCAGTCATGTTCAATGACAAACATTTTCTCATGCAATTACACGGGACAAAAGCGGTGTTGTCTCCTACTTTGTGCCATTTATCTTGCTCGGGTCTATGAAGTATTGCCTTGAATAGAGGGCTCAGTCCTTGTGGTAGAAAGACCAAGGAGGGAAGGGCTGGCGGTGGGGGGGGGGGGGCTCTCACGTGACTGCGTAGCGCTAAATGTACCAGTTCACATGACGGGACATGGCTTATCCACTGTAGCAGTGACCGACGTCTAACAGCCGCTTGTGGGTCGTTTCTGCAAGCAGGACGTGCTTTAGGAAATACCGGACAACACTTTCCTCGGTCTTTAAACGACAGCGAAGCGGCAACAGGAGGGAAACAAGAGTGACTCCTCAGATTTAGCTAACGGTCCGTTAAAGTCAAGTGCGGACCCACCTGCGCCTGCAGCGGCGGCAGAGACACCGCCAACCACCGCCAACCTCTACGGGCTTTTTTCCTCATATACACAAAGACAAGAAAAGAAGTAGTCTGCTTTGTGGCGTGGAGCTGAACCGAAAAAAAGATGAAAGTCTGTCACGCTTTGACCGCTCTTATCATCGCCTGGTTTGCGATTTTAGGTGAGTGTTTTTTTGCGGTTTTACCGTCACGCACTTTACCGTTGGTCCGAACGACGTCACAAAACGCGAGCGACCGTTGGTTGGTTAGCATTAGCTCAAACATGTACGAACAGACAGACACTTTCTGATATCATACATATTAAATTCATGTATTCAAGTAAGAAGTAATCAGCAGGTTAACCGACAATGGAAATAATCGTTAGTTGGCAAGTGTTGACTTAATTCAGCCAGCGTTACATGGGCTACTTGGGTGTTAACTATAGCTAGCGTACATATTTATTACAAGTTACCAAGGTATGGTATTGTTAGGTGAGCTCCACCTGCATATATAAATTAGTTATATTCATGGTTTGTCTCCTTCAGTGCTGTCTGACAGTCTTTAAAAGTTTAACATGGACTTTGTAAACGTGCTGTCCGCAGGTAGTCCTATCAAAGCAGCCTCCCCACCCCTGGACTTTATTCTACTCTATTCTAATGTAATACCCATTTTGTTAATTATTGTGGAGCAGCACATTGGTCTCATTGTTGTGTCCTTTGAGAGACTCACGTGATTGCCGCTATGATGGCTTTGTGTTTGAACCCAGCACCCATCAGGGGGGCCTACTGACAGTGTTAGTTTATGACCAGTTTCACCCTGAACAGGCAGACATCTGACTGCTGCTGACAGCAGGAAAACAGGCCACTTCTGTTGTAGCTTCACTACATGCAGCATGTGTTGACGCTCATCCTAAAATATATTATCTCAAGTAAGAACTCACTTGGTTTCGACTTAAAGGCCTTAGTCCTGCAGCTCTTGCATGTCCTCACAGTACAACTATTTTCTGTTTTGATATCCTCTCCACGCTGCTATCTGCAGCTTCATACTTAGTACACACACTGACGCTTTTACCTCACGATCAGATTGCAGTGCAAACCGTCTGCTGTGTGTTTACAAGTTAAACAGAGAGGTGACATGAGGGTTGAAGTTTCAGCAACACGGGAGAGGAGGGAGTGTGTGATGGACAGAGACCGACTCAGGACAGAGCTTGTTCTGTTGGGATCAATATATTGTAACAATGGGGAAAGCTCAACTTAAAGAGAAGAGGAGGGAAGTGAGATGTGAAGGAGAGAAGAGCAAAGTTAGGTATCTGTGTAACAAATGAGTTTTGAAATAGTCTCTCTGCGTTGTTAATAGGTAACCAGCTACTATTTGGAGCATATTTTTAATGCCCAAAAATCCTTCTTAGCAGCGTAATGTTGATACTGGCAAGTGAATTTCACAACCTACAGAGTAGTTTTTAGTTTATTAGGTCCACACAGTTGATAAGTCCTTTATCACTGACCAAGCAGAATAAAGAAGTAAAACCCAATCTGCACAGTACAGTAAATAAAGATCCGTGTCTGTCCTGTGCGAAAGTTAACCAAAGAGGAAAAGTCATGGTCATACAGCCGTCACATGTGAATCAGACTTCTTGTGTAGAAATTCTGGGAAGTATGAAGCAAGCGGTGAAACTCCCGCGTTGCTTTATTGTGACATACATCGGTGGGAAGTTTTTTTTAGAGGATATGAGTTGTAGGATTGATAAGACGTCTACATGTGCAATGCGCATGTGAATAGTTACTGTAGCTACCACACAGTTTGTTCAAGAATTTGTACAGCCACTATTACACACACACACACACACACAGGCAATGGTGAGTTTGCAGTTTCCAGGCCATAAAGGTATTAATAGCCTACAATGCAGGCTGGCTGAGTTAGTAAATACTGCTCGGTAATTCTGATCATAGCAGCTACACTTAGTATAACAAGTATCCGTTGCTCAGGAGATGTTCAGCAGCTCTAATAAGCTCCACAATTATGTCAGGAAAGAGTCAGAGGGAGTTTGTGGTCTTGGTCTGTCATGTGTAGCTGTCTGCAGACCTCTGGTGGTGGCTTGTGTGAACTGCTTTATTGTGTATGTAGGACACGGCATCATGTAACACTTGTTATGTTGTAATAATGATCAGTTTTATAACCTTTATCTAACCAGGCATGTTAAATAACAGACAGAAGACCCAGATAGTAACTCCTAAATACTGTAATACAAAATTCTCAATATATGAGTATATGTAATTCAGCTGGAACAAATATTTTTTAGGTGTACCTTCACTTTGCGTGAGTTTTATTGGACTCTGTTTCAATATTATGTTCTCCTCTCCAGGTTGCATTCAGGCCGTTACTCTTGAGGTAAAAGAAGGGAACTCCACCTGCATCAAGGCTGAACTTTCTGCCTCATTCTCCATCACATATAACACCTCCAACAGCACAGTATGTGACAGCAACACTCTGGTTTCCAAGCTTCCATATTGATGCAGTTGACTGCGTCTCCTTGTGAACACCAGCCGTATCTTTTGTCTCTCCTCAGAGAACGGTGCAAGTCTCTCTGCCTGACTCTGCCGCAGTCGATACAGCCAACAGCTCATGTGGGACAGGCAGCAGCTCACCGTGGTTGGTGGCGGTGTTTGGACCTGGCCATGCACTGGGGCTGAGCTTTTCAACGAATGGAAGTCTGTACAGCGTCGCTAACCTGACGCTGCGGTACAACCTCAGCGACACTTCGATCTTCCATGAGGCCAACAGCTCCGGTACACACCAAACTGTCCAGTACATTGCAGATTCAGTTTGTTGAGCATGTTTAAATGCATGTGGGGCTTATATAGATATGAAATTCACATAAGATCTATAAAGTAAGTCAAGATAATAAATACTTTATTGTCTGTTTGATTTTGTCCTAGATGTGGTCACCGTGGTGTCGTCTTCAGTTGGGATCTGGGCAGCAATCAACACCACCTACCGCTGTATGAGTCCCAGCACTTTTGGAGTCGGTGGAGAAAGTGTCACTTTCTCTAACATGAGGCTGGAGGCGTACATGCCAGAAAATGACCTGAGTCCATCAGGTGCGGCTCTGATTGTGTTTTTGCTCGCAAACTGGTTGGTTTCAAGGTTTCTTGCTCTGTTGATTTCATGTTTCTTCTTTATTTCTCTTGTCACAGAAAGCATATGTAAGGCAGATCAAGTCAGTACTACAGCTCCACCTACCACTGCCAGCACTGCTACAACCGTAACTCCAGCACCAACCCCTCCAGGAACACCTAAACAGGGCACCTACTTTGTAAATCAAAATGGCACTGCATGTCTCCTGGCTCACATGGGACTGCAGCTCAACATCTCCTATTTTTCTCGATCTCAGAATAAGGTAAAAGAGAATTTTACAAGCAAGTATCAGTCCACTGTTCACAATAAACCTCAAATCAACTAAATGTATCTTTGTCTATTTTGGCAGACTGTCCAAGAATTGATGAACCTGAATCCTGATCTGACAAACGCAACAGGATCATGTGAAACCAGCAGTGCTACCTTGTCTTTGAAACAGGAGGAAATCATCACGCTCAACTTCACCTTCACTCTGGTGAGATCTTCTCTCCTCTTCTGTTAAATAAGCTCCACGCTCAGTTTGTTTTTTGTTTGTGTTTATTCAAACGGCCTTCTCCTGTCTACAGAACTCCACAAGCAACAAGTACCACCTGGGGGCAATAAGTCTGTTTGCTAATTGGTCGGATATGACTGGTATGTCGTTTATCAAAAGCAACATACTCTAGCAGAGTAACATACTCATACTCAGAAAGTAACTGACCCATCTCTCCTCTGCACAGCTCCTTTCTCAGCCAGCAACACCAGCCTCAACTACTTGCGCAGTACGCTGGGCCGCTCCTACATGTGCAACGCAGAGCAAGTTCTGGATGTGGTGCCAACCTTCTCCCTCAACACATTCAAATTACAGGTCCAACCCTTTAACGTCACCACAAACCAGTTTGCTACAGGTAATGTTTTCTTTGATCATCCCTGCTGTTATCCACATTTTATTATCCCACATGGAGCAACTTGAGCTTTGTCCTCTGACTTTAATACCGAAAGTGATGATGTAGTAGGAGTAGGTCACACTTTGACTACACGGTCGACATTTTTCATGTTGGTTGAAGAATTATGCAGATGCTCTTTCTTGGAGAGAGTTGGATTAGGAGATTTGTATCATTCTTTTGCCATTCTTATGTATATGAAAACTAAGACATAGATATTTTTTCATTTATATGTTAAAGAAACAAACAAGCTACATTGTGCTTAATAAACAAGTTTTAGAGGGGTTAGCAGTTTCCCCCTGCTTCAAGTCTTTATGCCAAGCTACACTATTAGCCAGCTTTATATTTGGGGAGAAAACATTTGACTGGTATCAATCATATCATCAAATTCTCAGCAGGAAAGTAGATAAACCAATTTCTCAAAATGCTAAGCTGTTCTTTTAAATGTTATTTCTGTAGGTGGACTTGAAACAATTTGGTTTAGCTGCATGAAGCTCATCCACACGCCACCATTTTTATAGTTCTGGCTCAGGTTGTTTGTCACCAAGTGGGGAAACATATTAATGAGCACAACACCAGAATTATTTGAATCCTTGAATTAAAAGAGAGAGTTGTTAGTAGTTTTGAACAGGGTTCATCTACAAGGTTTAGGGTTCAGAATCAGTAATCCCTCTGATCAAGCTGTATTTTTGGGGCTTTTAACCGTTAACTGCTAAAAATGGTCAGTCATAATACATTTTGGTTGCATCAGGCAGCCCCTAAAGATTTTGTAACATCTCTTCTTCCATCTTTTCTTTCCCTCTCCAGCGGAGGAGTGTCAGATGGACCAAGATCAGATGCTCATCCCCATCATCGTTGGAGCAGCTCTGGCCGGCCTGGTGCTGATCGTCCTCATTGCATATCTGATCGGCAGGAAGAGGAGCCACGCTGGATACCAGACCATCTGAGTGGTCACTTGAATTTTAACTTAAACCTGACAGACTGAATGGTGGGAAGATGAACCCGAGTGTGTGAGCGAGCAGGTAACAAGACTGTGGACAGGAGCGTGTGCGTGAATGGAAACAGTCGTTACTCTGTGGTGAGTGCATGTTTTTGCAGATCCCATGTGAACTCTTGGATATTATATTTTTCTTCTACTTTCTCTGTGAGGTGATGATGAGAAACCAAAGACCTGCTAACTTTAGATGGATGTGCATCCTGATGAAACCCGCGAAGGACTTTGCATAATCGAGGATGGAGGCAGTTTGAATTTGCTGTAGCAAGTTCACCATCAGCTGTTTATTCGTGTGTCAATATGTTTCTGGGAATTGGTTGAATTTGCTTGAACTGCTGTTTGTCATTTTTAGCTATGTAATTATTTAATATCCTGTGCGATTAAAGAGGCACAGGGAGAGTCAAGTACAATGTAAGAAATTTTTTTAAAGCTCCAATGGCTCGTCCGCTGTTTTAAAAGAAGGATGTCTGTGCAAGTAAACACATTTTAAGTTATGCCTACACGTGCTCACCAGCATTTATTTTTAACTTCATGAACATACAATAATCCCAGTGAGGAAAAAGGAATGTTCTGAAGGTGTGTTTTCCAATCATATTCCTTCACAGTGATGACTGAGAGGAAGCCACAACTGACCCAATAGTTCACTGAGGCACAGTTTAATCCAATTCATCAAACACAGTCTGGTAATTGTGATGATAAAAAAACAAAAACAGGGATTTGCTGCTGCTGCTTTGTGTAAACAGTGTGACTCTGCATTACTAAAAATGTATTTCACAGCTACATGTGAACAGGTGCATGGTTTAATTTTTTATTCTTGCTTTCCCTACCCTCTCCTTAAAGAAATGTTAATATGAATTGTAGTGAGTTTTGATTGTTTATTTTTATAGAAAATGGTTTGATCTCGTTTTCTATTCTGCATCTTACTGAAAGTTAATAAAAATATTAAAAAGTCCAGCACTGATTTTGCTTTTCATGCATGTTAGTAGCTTCATGATTTTGTTTCACCTTATCTTGTGAGAAATAAACACAGCTGTTTACTCTGAGCTGTTCAACCAGGCGTACATTACACAGAATACTCAGAGCTGGGATCAACGTGAAGGTTATTTTTGTCCACACAAAATCTGATATCAGTACTCTGAGAGTTTAAAGGGACACAAAACCAAAACACAGAACCAACCCGGACACACGTTTGATTCTATTGTGCTTAGATCATTTCATCATAGTGCATTTGAGTTAATGATTGAGGTCAGGGAACACAACCAAAAAAAAAAAAAAAAAATCGGATTTGAAATGTTTAGAAAAATGTGTCATGAAATCAGTTTGATTCACATTTGATCACCACAGCAGGTCGTTCCAGCTTTGTCAACCATTCATTGTGAAATTCAAAAGGCTCTTGGCTGTGCTTACAGTGTGCAACACATCAGTTATCTGATCTGATCTGAAGTTTCTCTCCGCTACAGTGTCTTGACTTTCTGGAGTAAAGTGCATAATTCCACATTTAACAAGACAAAAACTACATGTTAATTTCAAATGGAATCATCAGCTCATACAGCACGTTGCTAAAAACATTCTCTTTAACCATATATTTACACTTAGGCTGTATGATTGGATATATGAATATGTTTAAGACAAATAATATACAGCATGTAGTAGTCAGTAAAAAAGAAAAAAGGTGCAAACAAGTTGTTGGGTGATCGTCCCAGTGGAATGTGTATTGAGTTTAAGCAACAGGTAGTGCCAGTTTCAGGTTCAGGATTCTTCTGCAATGATACGAGATCGACACGTCGCCCGCAGCTTAGTTAAGGTAGCTGAGGAGAGACTTCCTGGTTCAGTGAAGATTTTCTAGGAAAGGCAAGAAACACCAGGATTAAGGGATCAAAGAAAGCAAATTACAGGCAACGTTTGTCGTATGCTTCTTAAAATGAATAAAGTGAAATGACACTCTTAATGACTAGCAGTGATGGGATACTTCTCTTGTCTTGTACCTGCATGAAAGTGTGGCATTCATCAACAAACGGTCCTCGGGTGATTTGCTTGAAGTTTTGGCAGACGTCTGGCAGCGATTTGGCCTGTTCAATCAGAGCCTCGTTGTGGTGGATCAGTGTAAGTGCTACACGGAACAGGATTTTAGAGCCCTCGTAGAACAGGCAATCCCAAATCCGCAGAACCGTCTGCAAAAAAACAAAGAAGTAAATCCCACAAGTGGTGCACAAATATGAAGTTCAAACATCTAAATTGCAGGCAAGTCAAAAAGATTTTAGTCACAGTGATAATCAATATTAGAAAGACAGTTGTAGGATACTGTGTCAAAAGATTTATTATTCAGCTTATATTTTAATGACTCACAGTATTTCTAGTGCACCATAAAAGGTACAGGGTAAGGAACAAGTCAGGAGAAATAATATGTTAAGTATTAATCACATAACAACTGTTCTTTTCCTCATGTTGCACAAGTTTATAATGTGTAACTCGTGCTGTTTTCAAGTGGAGCAGAGGAAAAACTCAGACACTGCAGCAGTGACCCTGAATCAATGTTGGGATGGGAAATAAGTGACGAATCACGTCCTCATTGCTGCAGTAGTAAATCCAACTGGTTGGCCACTGCGCCTGTGGGTGGGGGTTAAACCTCGAGGGAATAGCGTGAACATCTGCAAGCGTCATTCCCTCCGACTGAAGTTCCATGTGTATTTGGAGAACAACAACAGTCCACGCCCCTCCCCAGGCCAACGGAGGAAGTTAGCAACAACAAGGACAGTTTCGTCCAACTTGAAACAAACGAGGAATAATATGAATATTTTTATCCATATCCTCTAAAAATAGCGCTGGCATGAAGCAAACTGTGGGTGTAGTACACTGAATGGTGTGCTTTGACAGAGCTTTTGTTGACTGAGAGATTAGAAGCACAGTTAACAATGAAACATCAAAGTTTAGAGTCACTTTGCGAAGTTTCCTGAAACTCTGAATAAAGAAATACTGACTCCGGATCCAGTGACAATGGCCAGACTTCCCTCCTGGCTGCAACATGAAACACAGATACACTCACCTCCACTGGTAAGATGTCTATGTAGAGACAGATGAACCATCGGGAGACCACCAGCGTCCACATGACATTATGATCCACCATGGTCTGCCAGACTCCGGGGATTTTAACTTTCACCAGTTCACCCAACACCTCCTGGTCCGTCTTCAGCCCTAGCATGGCTGGACTGTAGTAGTCTGTAACCAAACAAACACACCCACACACACGCACACACATATCTTTGTGAGTAAATTGCTCTTAATTACCTGCAAACAGACGAACTGGCTGAATTATATTTACTTAATTTACCTACAATAATGTAAAACAGTTCGCCACTTCTGTCTTTTAATACTACTACCAAGTTTTTTTCTGATTTATACTGACTTACAGTATTCGTGTGAGTGCATTATACAACTGATAAATGTAGGACCCAAGACAGATAAAAGACTACGTAACCTCCTACGGGATTATTCTTAGCACACACTTATATGCACCTGGTAAAATTCTGCCGAGCAGTGCATCCATCAGCCAGAAGGATTTCTCTTCATCTTTTGTGACGATAAGTAGATACCCAGCTATGAAGTTCATCCCCTGAAGACAAAAGAGAGACACACTCAGGTTACATATGAATCCTGCGATCCTGTCTGAACAGGTTTCATTAATGACATCCAGGATAGAGATCAGTAAGTAAACATGGAACATGAAATAAGGTAACAAAAATTACAAAAAACAAACATTTAAATTAAAACAGACTACCTGAGTGTGATAACCGATGAATGAGACGGGACATCAACACATCCCTGCTGCCTGTTTGAATTGCAAATCAAGCTGTATGTGCTCTGCTGAATGAAATTTGCCTTTCAAATGATTAACGTAGGGCTACGCTGACACAAACAGGCTTTCTTAAGACACATATGTTGTTGTAGCAACAAACCAAATCCTCTCCTGCACATATCAGTTACCCAGCACTACAAACAACAAACATTATGAAATACTATGTTGTTTTTTTAACCGATAGTACAAACACCAGATCATCGCAAGGTCTTTGATGATACAATATACTCATATATTGTTCTTTGAAATTGCTGTCACACGTGTTGAAGGTTTGGATCTTCAGTAATATTACCTGACAGTAGCCCACAGACGGGTTGTGGTGACCATAAGCCAGCAGCACATTGTACAGAGCCTTCTGCAGACATGGGCTGGACGTCTTGCGGAACTGGACATTGTCTGGAAACGTTCTGTTCAAGTCTGAAAGAAGGAGACCACGCAGACACTCATTCAAACTTGTTCTGTTTAAGTTTAAGGGTTGATGAGTCCGAGAACCAGAGTCTGCTTTGGCAACTAAAAGTGATCAGTCTTGCAAACTTGAATAACTAAATCACCTTTATATGTGCTGTTTTTTTTTTAAATACTGCAGGTAAAGCTACAGAGACTTTTTTTTTTTTTTTAAATGTATGTTACGTTGCTTTGTTGGATGATTTACAGTTTCTCCACACACACAGCTAGCTCAACTGTTTTACCAGTGTTATTACAAACTAAAGTGAGGGACTATAAGTTGTGCAACACAGCTGGAGCAACATGGCAATACAATCATAATCCTAACCACATATATGCCAGTACACATTTCTGTCACTTTTCCAGAGTGTAATACTTTGTTATATTACAATAAACCACTGCAGTGAGTAGCATTGGTATGACTACACACCAACAGATCTAATATTCTCAGACCACTGCAGTTTTTTTTTGTTTTCTCTCTGAGGTTAACAGGTCGCTGATCTCACACAAAGCCACGCTGAACACTAAAAAAAAAAAAAATATTTTGTGTGTACGGGCTCGGACAAACCAAACCGTTTGGCATCATTGTGCCTTGTGTGACTGACTGGTAGCTTTGCAGCGGCACAGTGGCACAGTTGGCTAGAGTCAGCATTAATCAGCAGCCGAATCAGCATACCGAATCAGCCTCAGGGGCAGTCAGCGAGAAGGAATTCTCTGTGTTCAAACAAAACTTGTAATTTTACCCTTTTAGTGCAGTTTCCCTTTATTATTCATCTCTGTCTTTTCTGGTTTCACAAGCAAAACAAAACTCTACAGTGCCAACTGTTTTAAAAACAAAATGTTCTTGTACAGGATATTATACAGGATATTTAAACTTTTAAATCAGTTTCATGCTGGCATTAAAGTATTTGGCTGATTTGTTTTGTATGCACACGATGATCTTTAGATTTGAAGCCAATGAGAGGTTCAGCAGAGGTTCAACTTTTAACAGAATACGTGAGGCACTGTTAATCTTTACTGTGGTTGGTTCTTTGAGGTTAGCTCGGTGTGTGTCAGGACTTTTTAAAAGGACGTCTGAGTGAGCATAAAACTGCCTGACCTGTGCAGATTGTCTCCACCAGTTTGGGGTCGTGCTGGGCTCCGAGCAGGGACTGGTAGTATCCTGGGTTCTTCTCTAACTGGTCTTGAGCCCCACTGGCTACCATCCAGATCAGAGCCCGGTGCTCGTTGGGAACTCCCTTGCGTACGTAACGTTTTACTGTAGGAGAAGGGGGGACATTTAAGTTTAGCTCAGGTTTTATGGCAAGCACTTCTTCTAGAGGGATCCTGGTGTGTTCGGGTCTCATACTTACGTTTCACATTCTTCTGCACTTTGCTCTTTCCCTTCAGTAGTTTGGACCACTTAATGGACCGTCTTGTGAGCACAACTAAATACTCAGACATGAGCTCCTCATATGAGTCATAATCGAAGTCCGCTGAGCGCTCGAAGCCATATGGATCCACACTGGGTCAAAAAACAGAGTTAGAAAATGTTAACAACATTAATAAAACACACACTGAGGATAGTGCATCACAACCATCATCAGAATTACAAAGCATTCACCTCATAACATAATAATCCATAAGTAAACTGGTCTTGAGCCTCACTGGCTCCCATCCAGATCAGTTAATCACGTGAACCCGACCAAGTGCACTGGTGTATATATGCTGGTCCTTATCAAGTCTTATCAAAAGGTGATTCATTAGTCCACTTGTTTGCAGCATTTGCGGCCTTATCATCCCACTCACGTAGCACCGCAAGCAGGCAGGCATTAGGTTGGATAAAACTATTACAGCACAAAAACATAAACTAATGGCTTTGTTAGTGTGATGTTTCATATATAGCATGTGTACCTGCATCACCTACATCTACAATCTGCGAATGGATGGAAAAGTTGTGGGCGTCGGTGGCTCAACCTAATGCCTTAGGTAACACGATTATCTCCCTGCAGCTTAACCCTTTCACATGAGCAAAGTCACCCGTGGAGAAGACATGGACCAGCGATGTGGTAGTCCGCTGCATCTATTTTTCCACACACAGTCTATTAACCGGTGCAAACACTGGGTGAATATAAAAGGTATCATTATGTTCCTTGTGTGAGGCCAGTTTTGTTGCCAAAACAAACACAAGGGGCACACTTTACATGTACAGGTGTGGAGTTTTGTAAATGTAGCGCCTGATTTCAGGTGCTAGTTGGGTGACTGTTTGTTTGAACAGTGCAACACCTCCAACATCTCATTTTAAAAAAGAAAAAAAAAAACCTTCATACATACTGTACATAAAGGCTAACAGGCTGTAATCTTCTTTGGAGCGGATACGTTTGGATAAATTACACTAAAGTCAAATATACAGATACTTCCAACAGTCCTGCAATAAAGCGTAACATCCAGTGTTTGTTTAAACTGTCTTAGAGGATAAATGCAGACAAATGCAGACAAAACTATGTTTGTACATACAAAAAAAATAATAATTTCAACTATGATATGATCCCATTTATAATGAGCAAAGCAAAACAATGAACATTAGCAGGCTACTGTTGAAAACCTGCATAAGGTGTGTGACTAGAAGTTGTTTTTATGATGTTTTTAAGATGTTTGTAGGTGTTTATCGTGACATATTAAATGTAGTGACAGTCTGTTTGAAGTATATTCAGAATACAAGAACATAAATTAAGATTTTATTGAAGAAAAACCAACAATAACCTCAACCAGTGTTGATAAAATATGATAATATGTGAGGGAGCTTTGTACAGGTGGTTAACTTGCTTTAGCTCCACTAACTAACTCCAGTAACTAGTTAACTGGTCGGCTGACGTCATGCTACCAATTTCTAAGAATGGGTTAATTAAGTTTTTATCTACTACTTATTGATTTACTTATCAAGTTAAGTTACTTGATTTAAAGGTTTTAGCAGGCTGAGATAACAGTCAACGTTAACCTAACGTGTGCTAACTAACGTTACCTGTCCAGTCGGTCTTTGGCTCTACCGTCGGCGGGGAAACGGCTCCGGTTGGTCGCCTTGTTTTTCTTCTCCATTGCCTCCCCTTTTTTTTTTTAAAGCTCCAGTGATATCCTTTAAAAAAAAAAAAATAAAAATCTGTGCTAGAGTCTCACCATTCATCCACCGCACCGTGTTTCTCCAAAAAGGCGGACGTTTACAACAGACATGAAGTCACTCAGTCGAAGTTGAGGTAAGTTAGCGTCTAACGTTCACTCGTTAACTTTCTCCATGTTTGCGTGCGGAGGGACGGGACAAGACGCTGCTCCTTTTCCTGGGGATTAACATGCTATTCCCGGGAGGGAAACGCCATGAAACAAGTCTTACGCTCCCCCCCCCCTAAACTAAGAAGTGATTTAAGCTCGATTCTTCCAATACTTTATCAATTCAACAGTGTTAAGTACGTGTGGAGAAAGCGGAGTTTGCCAAGAGTTTTTATCGCCATCCACATGCACCTGCTGCTGCTGCTGCTGGTCCCCCCTCTCTCTTCTCGGAGTACAACCACCTGGTCCGTAGCTCTAATAAAAACATCCAAATATAACGGCCTAATACAGGTCACTTCCACCTCCAACCTCCAACCTCCACCTCCACCCGGACTCCTCCGTGGAAGATTTCGGACTCGTGACGCTTGTCCCAGGACCTACACACGTCAATCAGCGTTAATGGTGCTTTCGAGTGATTCCTGTAACATCCCACTTCACTGCTCTTCTCATGGGAACGGCTAAATGTGGCCTATGGCGCATTCACGGAGCTTTGGTTAGAAGAAATGGCATCTGCATTGCTAAAGCGTTAACTCACTTATTTATTATTTGTTTTCGTATACTCCCTATGTCTGATGACACAGACACAGCCTACAACATTACTGTTACACCGGCAACTCCCAGGTCAAAGAATTCCACTTATTTGTACGTAAGGGTTTTAGTATTTCCGAAAACACGTGAAGGCAGCATAAAATGCCGAATAGCCGCGCCCTCTCCTGTATAGCCACGTAGCACAGGTAAACACAGCTGTTCACCTGAGCTTCAGTAAATAATACACCTGGATTCAAACATATGTGCATGGGTGATTCATTGCTTCCACGGTACCTGCAAATTAATCAAATCACTGGATCTTTATATAGTTTATGAAAATAACTGTAAATAAGCTGGTTTTGTCACAGGAAATATTAGCACAGCTTCAGATCCTTAGGGAAATTAAATTATGATATATTATTTTATAATACATATGCAGGCATTATGTTCCTCATGTAAAAATAGTTTTGTTGCCAAAACAAACACAAGAGCACACATTACATACACAATCACTGGATGTTTATATAGTTATATATCATGAAAATGTTGTTTAAAACAAGCTGTTTAAGACAAAGCAGCTTCGGATCCTCAGGGAATATAATGAGACTTAGACTTAGACTGCACTTTATTGATCCCTTTGGGATGACTCCCTCAAGGAAATTTAATAATAATAATAATAATAATAATAATAATAATGTATTATTGAAATTATTTGAACCTCCTGCACAAATAAGAGTGGAAACTCTTACTGGAAAATGTAATGAGTATCAAAATGACGCGAATCTTACATCAAGTCACCAGATTTCAATTTAATTATGTGCTTATGTGAGAATCTGGAGCAGAGCCTTAGACACTATGTCAGGACTGCTGTGAAATGACATTAAGGTTGTTCTGGTGGCTGACCACCTCCTTGCTGTGGTATTTTTCAAAGCTGGAGAAAAAGAAAACATGTGGAGACAGCTTAAGAGCAAGTTATAGATAAAAGAAATAATCATGTAACATTAGGTGACAGTAAACTAAACTGAATTATCTGGTGACCAGCAGTGACACCGTGTAGACAGAAGTGCTATTAGCCCCCTTAGCTCGACCTAAATCAAATTACAGGAAAATTTGATTTAAGCATTTCTGCCCTACATGCACACTAACAACACCATACTCCTCATCACCACTACTTATCAGGATAAGCCTCAGGATGGACAGATGATGGACCATGTAGGCCCCGATCTCTTATCCTCTTGTACAAATACCAGAGTAAGTGCAAATGCAGACTCATGTTTGAGCAGTAGTGTAATCCTGCTTGTGGGTGTGGTTGGATCTGTGAATAGAATGAGCTTCCAGCTACAGACATGTTTAGCAATGTTTTGTACACACCATTCATCTCCTCTGGGCAAGCATTACTGTATCTTTTGGAGAAAACTGAATTTATCTGTGTATGTGTGTGTAGTAGGCACTGTTCACTTTTCCACAGATGGACGATGTCATGTTAAAATCTAACTCAAATGAATCATTCCGGTGTTCATGTCTTAATTCATGTGGTAGATTGAAGAGCATAAAAAATATTGTTGTGTCCTTGTTAACAGCCTTGTGATGTTTATGACCATGTCTTCAGCCAGTTCTCCAATAAATTCTGCAGCATACATAGTGGGCTATTATCGTTTTGAGACGTTTATTTAAGAAAGATGAACGAGCAACATTCATTAAAATATAATGTGCTGTATCTTGACAGTTAAAGAGAAAGAAAGGGGGGGTTTGCATGTAAAGTTATTGGGAATGATATGATATTCAGCAGACAGTTAAACATCAACAGCCTGCGGGTCTGACTAAAATAATTTGGCTTAGGAATGGCTCGGGATCCCCAGAGGAGGAGCTGGAAAACTCTGCTGGGAAGAGGGATGTCACTTTCTTGCATAGCCTGCTGCCACTGCAACCCGCTCCCAACAACCAGGAAATGGATGGATGGATTAATATAGATTTATATTCAGTTAAATTCAAAATGTAAAGGTCAAACTACTGTTCTAATACTCAGTCTTCTTCTTATCATATTATGCTATGTTAATACTTGTTTTTGGTCCACTTGAAACAGCCTACTGTGTCAACAGTGTTGATACAGCGAGGAACCATTTCAAGTGCTGCAAAAATAGATGATGCTTTTTGTGCAGAAAGAAACTCTTATCGCGTTGGCAGTGCTGTTTGCACCAGTTCAACCTTGATAAGGTGTTGCCCAGCCAGTGTTAACTGCTGTACAGTAAGTCATTTGGAGGTTATCAGTGTTGGAACAAAATACTGACATGGCATCAGTTTTTCCTACCCTTATACTGTACACTTGACAATGAATTGTTATCTGTGATCTGCAAAGTCCGTATACAGTATCCTTGAAATGGATACAGTTCTTGTACAGTAATTGTTGATTCCAGATTTGAGATTGTGACAGTGTGTTCAGTGGCACCACCCTAGAAAGTGAAGGTGTCAGTAAATCGTATGACTTTGGGTTTATATGTTCGTTTGACTGAAGGATCCCCATAGTTGATTGTTGTGTACTTTGGTCTCTGTTTTGGACTGTCCCTCTCAGGTTCAATTTTAGGTGATGTTGCAGCAGAGGTCTTGCTGTCCTCAAATGCAGCCTCATTGGCAGTGTCTTTGGAAAGTCCAAAACTTTGGGTCATACTAGTATCTTTTATGTCCGCTGATGTTACTTCTTCTTCTGGCTCCCTTTCTTCTTTTTCTTGTATTTTACCCTCCGTTGGTTTCTCTTTTGTTGTTGTATGAGGAGCTTGTACCTTAATATTATTAGGACTAAGGAGAGCAGTCACAGAGTGCTTTGGTGATGGCATTGCAACTAAAGGAGTTACAGTTTCAGGGTTCTGGGAGGGTTCAGTCTGATCGTCAACATCTTGATTATCAAGTCTGTAAACACATGGGATAATGTAAATGGGTAACCTTCTTTGAATGGTCACATCTTTGGTTGGGTTTGCATTTTCTGCTGCTACGTTCTCCACAGGGTCATTGCCTGTATATGTAGAAAGTCTCTCAGGTTTGGGCTCTAAAAGGCATTTTGCATCAGTGACAGATTCATCCAAACTTGATTCACTGAGAGAGTATTGCAGGGCTCTGTGAGGAACTTCTGTCTTCAGGTTTCTGTGTAAACTTTCTGATGGTTCCATTAAATTGAGTTTAGGAGAGGAATCTACACATATGGACCACACGGGAGGGCAGGTCATGATGGTTGCTACATGCCAGTTCACTTGGGCTTCTACATGTGGTAAAAGCTGGTAGGGTTCTGGGAGTGGCATCTCGGTGACAGATGTTAAACAGAGCAGATCTAGATGTCCATGTTTTAACCTGTTGGTGATACTAGTTTCTTCTGCTGTCGTCTGAATTTCACCATATTCCCCTGATCTCCAATCCTTAACATCCTTATCATGAACCTGAGCTTGTAAATGATTTAATGAACAATGACCGTCAGGTTTTCTATCCAAATGTTCATCCCTCATTTGGTCTGCTTTCACATGACCATTTTCTTCCAGGTTTGAGTTTACTTTTGTTAAAATTTCCACTACCTGCTCTGGTCTTTGTTTTTGCTCATTTGCAGTTTGATTTCCTTTCAACTGCTGTCCAACAGATTCACTTTTCATCTGCTTGTGCAGGTTTTGTTTGTGAACAGTTTGGTCCAGCACCTGTTCCTGTTGTCTTTCACAACAAGCTACCCTCTGTTTTATATTACTTCCCATCTTGACTCCTCCAGAGGGCCTTTCATTTGAACATTTCAGGTCACTTCCCTTACATACAGTAGCCATGGTCTCAAACCTCCCCATCAAGGAAGATAAGAGGACCCCTCTTCCAATGAGTCTTGGTTTGACTGGCTGTTTCTTCAGCACATTCTCTTTCTTTTCCTTTTGCTCAGCCGTGGCAAACTTAGCTATAATATCTTTCACACTGCCTCCCCTCTTGAATGTTTGTTGTCTTCTAGTCCAGTCCTTCTTGTGCGTATTATTCTCACTGTCTTGGCTGTGATTCACATCACCAGCCACTCCTCTGCCGGTGGACAAAGTTCCTACCTCCCTTTGGTGCGTGATGGGAGGTTTGGGTGTGGACCTCATGAATTTGGATTGGAGTAGCTGGAATGTGGTAATCCGCCGGGGTATTAAGTCTCCTGGTCTTTGATCTTTTTGTGCATCTGACCAGCATTTTTTAGGGATCTTGGAAATGGTCTCAACAGTCTTTACTTGGGTTGTTTTATGCTGGTCAGAGAGCTGAATTTTAGTGCAACTTGTCCGAAGTTGAGTCTGCTTCACTGAATTTGTATTGACTTCAACGACAATATCCGACCCTGGTTTCTCCAGATGTCTGTTTCTGCTGGTCCATTTGGGAAGTTCCTGTGTTAGATAATGCAGCAGACTCTCCAGAATCCCTCGGACCACAGGGCGGCAGTTGTGATCTCTAACCAACTTCCTCAACATACCGGCATCAGGGCTGATACTGGTTTTCCGAGAATCTGGTCTATGGAGAATAGAGGACATGCAGAACTTAATCCCCGTAGCTGCAGCATACCTGAATATTTACGGATATTGACAGGAGAGTTGAAGGATGAGTTCAGCATTTACTTTTGCATGGAAATAGTGGCAGTGCTAATTGCAGTCTAGACAGGGCTTACCATGAAGAATGCAACAATAGCACAGCACCATCTTACCAGTACCAAAATATGGTGCTAAATTTGTGTTTTTCATGCAGTCGTAATAAAAAAATTCAAATTTCTGTTCTTCTCAAAGCATCATCATAGAAAATACTTTTTACCCCATGTAAGTAAATCTAGAAAGGGAGTAATTTTTGGAGTCTAATTAATTGTTGACACTGACTGTAAAACTAGTCTCCAAAAGGACTTTTCTCTTTCTTTTCAACTGAGTGACATTTGAGTCATTAAACAATACTTTGGCTTGAACTGGATATACCAGTAGTCATCCCAACCCTGCAGCAAAGTAAAGAAGATAAGTGCTCAGATTTAAAGTGAAGTGTTCTTGCCGTGTGAACTTGTTACAGGTGATTAGTTCAGAGGCTTGCAGAGGAGGTTTGTGTAGCAAGAAGAGGGATTCTGGTAGAAAAATTAAGGTAGGAGACGAGCTATCTATCAAAATAAAGTTATAGTTAAGATAAAGAGAGACGGGCACTTCATGCGTAATGTATATCTGAGTCCGTTTAATGTTCATATCATATTAATATTCACCATGTAATGGTGCATTCACAATACAGAACACTCTTCCTGATAAGAGCATCACAGTGCTAATAATTGATCACAGTATAAGATAAAATGATTACTATTCTGCAACTCTGTAATGTTATGCATAAATCATCATCACCCGTCACATGCATTAAAAAGCCAAGGTAGGTCTAGATTAAAAACTACTGAAGCCCACTGTGAGGAGAGACGTATCTTAAAATCAGTTATCAAAAGTTTGCACGTTTTATGCTGATTTTGACGAATTCGCTACTCTATGACACAACATAAGCATGTGCTTCATGTTAATACAGGTTAGCTTTAGAAAAGGAAAAGGTCAGAGAAGGAAATTGTCTTCGCTGGTATTGAGAGTTCGCTAGTTCAAAAACGACCTGAGGGTTTCCTTTTCCCCACAGTCCTACCACATATTAGGTGGAGTACAGCAAGAGAGACGAGTGACTCATCCCTGCCATCAGCAGAAAATGAAATTAATGCCAGCTGATTGCAGATGTTGTTCTAGAGAGATGATGTCACTGGAAAATATTTATGTTACACAAAACTGGGACCATAAATGGTCTTCCTTTTGAAGTTCCTCCGCCTCACACCTACAGTGACAGATGCTTTAACCTTTTCAATTCATGACAGAACTGTAGCACAATCTAGTAGTAGAAGGAAAGAGGGGATGCCTCTCAAGACTACTGAGACACTACTAATCAGGACTAGAGACTAGTGTGGGATAAAGCAGTTTTACAGTCATGTGCAGTTCCTCTGATAGCCAGTAGAGGTCAGGCCAGTGAACAGCAGGTTTACTTGTCTATGCACTTCTCTGCAGAGGCTGCTTTGTAAAGTGCTTCTCCCAGCTCCTCCAGGCGCTCTCGTTTGTCCAAATCCTGGTACAGGCCTGAAGGAACCTGGCTTAGGCCATGCATGAGGCCATAGAGACAACCTGCGATCAGACCCGTGGCTTCACTCTCACCTAAAAAAACAGAACATTTTCACAGAAATCACAGCTGTTTCATCTGTCTGCATTTTATAATGTCTTGCTGGTGCAAAACGCTGTGATCCTCACCTCCGTGAAACATGGCTCGTTTACACAGTTCAGCCCAGTCACTCCCTGCTGCTAGAAGAGCGTCGTAGGCTATCATGGGGGCATCATGACCTCTTCGGCCTGCACGGCCCTCTGAGCTCCAGCGCTTATATATCTGTATGGACAAGTAAAAGCAGCACACTGTTCCAGTTAAAGGTTCTGTTGACGTAAAAACCTGAACCTGCGTGTTTTCTTTATGTGTCTATTTATGTTTTGTGTGACAGACTTCGAAGACCTACCTTGTCTGTCTCCTCAGCATCATAGCGATCAGGGAATGAAGGTTTGTTCTGTCCTTCCTTGTCTAGCTCTCTCTCTTCTAGGTAAAACTGCCACTTGGCTTCAAAGTAGAACCAGTTTTCTTGATACTCTGTATAGGAATGTATAATCACAGACATTACTGGTATCAGCTGATAGTCATGTTCTCTCAGACACATGTTCACCAAACTCTGACAAGCACATCTTGATTACTCTTTTTTCACAGAGAAGCTTCAACCAGGCTGTAAAATATTGTGCCTCTTGCATACATAAACACAATCTAACCTGCCATGTGTCGTATGGTCTTCCTGCAGTACTCTTCAGCCCGAGGGATGACCTTCATGAGTTCACGGCCCCATGTCCCAAGAGGTTTCCCCTGGATTGCATAGGATGCAAACAGTGCAGTTGTCAGGGATCCGAGGAAACCTGAAGCCAAGAGTGATACCTCAAGTTACCGCTACACCATAAGAGGTTCATAAATGTTTATCAGCAGCACAATTATGTGGCTGACAGATGTGTTTGGATATGTTAGAAACTGCCAACATTGTCACCTGTGGGGTGGTTGTGAGTCATTCTGCCAATCTCAATGCTGACTTCCACCAGGTTCTCTAATCTCTCGGGTTGCCAGTATCTCATACCAACACACATGGCCTTGGCAGCAGCCCCAAACCCAGATCCTGGACATAGACACATATTTATATGTTGCAGTTATGTTCAACTCTTTAAAACAAACAATGTCTAAAATCTCCACCAGCCTTTTTCATTGAATGGTGTATGCCAGGCGAGCAGAAAGTTGTGAGGTTTGAGGTGAACAAAGCCCTCCACTGTGGCAGGATCGGGGGCTCTGCCCTGGAGAGACACCATGGCTTCCACATAGAGACGCACCAGCTCCCGGTACAGATCCTCCAGACACCAGTAATCTGGACACACAAACACACAATGGGAGTCATGACTGGGAGTCATTTATGATTGGCATGCAAGACGAGATGAGTGGTGCTGTGGTGGGCTAAGTTTAGCCTCCGTCTGCCACACCGCAGATTAGGACCGGCATGCCTGCGGAGTGAGGAGTCACATCCACACACCATGAGGTCAACTGAGATCCTCGAGCTGAACCCACAGCTATCCTGCTAGAATTTGTTTATGTTTGTACTTTATGTGTGAGGGAGAGAGGGACCGTGTTGACAAGGAAGCATCGCCTCTAATTTAATGATGTAGCACTTTGGTGAAAGACAGGACTGTGAATGGATGGATTCTGTTACAGAGGATGAGGACAGAGAGACCTGAAGTTGTCAGTCAATGCACTGTGAAATCCCTCAATGAATTTTCTGCAAGAGGGGATTGAGAGAATAGTGATTTTATTTGACTTCCATTTGATGACTAATAAGTGGGGATACTAGAGATAACACAGGAGCCAAATTGTGCATGTGCACATGTGTTCAGGCATTGTGGCTAAAAAGGGCTTCCTAATCTCGAAAGATGTCATCACCATTTCATAGAGCCACCGTCATTGGCTTTGAATCTCCAGCCAAAAATGGTACCAGCAGATTATGGAGGAGTCAGACCTGCTATTGTTCAGTAAAGTTTTAAAGTCTATTTTGGACTTTTATGTCCTGGCAACTCCTGGCCACCTTGTGGGGACCTTAGATGACATTCGAGTGATGGCATTCGTAATGATGTTTTTACTTAGGTTTTGTCTTTGAAGACCAGTTGCAAGGATGGATAAAGGTATGTCAGCAGCCTTTGTCATTCATAGATGGTCTGCCAGTAAGTGATTATCAGCTTCCATTGACTGTATAGAAGAAGCTATTCTGGTCCTTCTAAATGTAGAAAGTCCCAGTGGACAGGTCTGATGCTGTGTCTGTATATTATTGGACAGATAAAGAGAGAAATACTTTGATTTTATGTGAAGTTAGATCTGATGTTGGATATGTGAAATATTGATCTGATATTTAACATTCAGTGTGTAATCTTGGTATGCTTTCCCACTCTAATCTCCCTCTTAGACAATCATAAATCCCCTTTGTCATTCTTCTTGACATCAAACCTAAACATACCTGTTATAAGTGCTTCTGCTGTGGTCATGTGCATCAGCGTTGCATCACTCACGGGCCAGTTATCATGGTCCAGTTTCTGGGCCCCCAGTCCCCCCATAGAGGCCAGTTCCTCTTGGATCTTCTTGCCTGAGGTGCAGCTTTCCCAGTGACCCTTTCTGTAGCCCAAGGCATCACCAACAGCACCCAGAATCATGGCTGCCTTGAATTTCTCCATGATTTTGACCTCTGCTCACGTTTGGCACACACAGATTATCACAGAAAGAATGATCTTCTCTCCCTGTGGGATTTAGATGGCTCCTGGCACAAACAAATCAGCTGCAAGTCTTCTTCACCACCTTAACAGATGCACGGTCACAGAACAATGAGGACAGAAGAAACTCTTTTTCCAAAAAACATCCTGACGTGGAGCTACTCTCTGCTACATAATAGCTGTTCCACCTTCCCCCTGGCAGAGCTCTCTTCTAGTTTCTCATCAGTTGTCTCCCAGTACCAAGAATTGGCATGCACACACATACGAAAGCAACACGTTATCAGCCACAGTTTCTTTGTGTTGGGTGGTGGCGAGTTCAGCTGTGATCAGGTGTCTCCTAAAAAGGCAATCCCCATGGCCCTAAAGCCTAAGAGCTGGATGGCTGGGTGTGGAGTGGTAAAGGGGGCTGGACGCAGTAGACGAGATGCTAATGTGCTGCTGGGCTGGAGTGTAAGTTTGGCAGCTGGCACTGGACCTTGTTGACATCCCCCTCACCCCATGGGAGGAGGGTAAGAATGGAGCATCACCTCAACTGATGTCCCCCCCAACTCAATGAGCCTCCCTCCTCCTTTACTGAAGCTCAACTCTCGAATCTATTTAATCCTCATCTTCACGTAATCGCTCCATTTTTAACCCCTTTGAGCTGTGCTAATTAGACAAATCTGTTATTCCCAACTCTTTATACCTTTAATTTTTTTTTCATGCATCCGCTTTTGAATGCAGCTTCAAACATACTCGGAGTAACAGAAGACAAAGCATTAGCAGAAGAGCCAGTGATGATGATGATATGCAGCAGGAATGCAACCTGATAAGGGACAACTGTTCCCAAGCTAACATGTTAAATACACTCTCAAACACACGCTGTAGGGCAGCAATTCTCCACAGGAACATGGAGATTTCTTTCTTTTTTAGCAAATCTCTTAAATCTGCCTCCAGTGAACCAAACAACTTCTGCATCAATCGTAGCATAGCAAGACAAATGGTAGAACTCATAATCATTTTTAACTTTTAGTGGTATAATAACATTATTTCAGTTTTACAAAATAATATTTATCCAATTTAAATTGATTATTTAAAGAATCAAAAACTATCAATCAGCTGCTAAACTTTGTTGTTTTACATACATACATAACACACTGATCAGGATCAATGATCAAATTGTATATTTGTATATATGTTGTGATTCATTTTTATTTCAGGAAAATTAAAAAATATATATATTTAATATTAGGATACTAATTTCAGCACAACACAATCCTGCTGACCAGCATTCAGTTATCTTTAATCGAGTGACAAGTCACCAAAAACAGCAAACCAACTGCTGCAACAGAAGAACATCCTTTACAAGACCTTTAAAAACAACATGCTTTATTGACAACTTTCTTAAAGAAAACAATGTACCGTATGCTTCTGTGACAAAACATAATTTTTTGTAAATACCTGTTTTCTTGCCGGCAAAAAAATAATACTGTTTTGATAAGAATGATCTGCATGACTAGAAACAAGTTGACCACACATGTGACAAATAAAAATGTACCAAATGTACCATGTTATCAAACTGAATACTGAAAGATGTCACATTTTCCTGCTCCTGAATGACGGATGACATCAGTTAACGACAATCAACTGGGAGACTGGGATCTCACTGTTGCAACACAGTCATAAACACTTTATATGGGATATTTCATTGCACCAGAACATATCTAACTTTCTTAGTTACAAAGACGAACCATATGACACATTTCCCAGCTCGAACGGTGACTGTTTAACAGCCACGATGGAGCCAGTTTCTTTGCCACTTATCTGCTTTGAATCGAGTCATAATAAATCCCCATCCTGATCTGCCTAACCTCTTAAAGTCAACTTCTTAAAGTCAACGTCATGCATGGCAGGCAGCATAGATCATGACTAACATCTGTTTACATAAATATGACAACCTAAACACAAGTTTGTCAACTTAAGGACAATAAAAGGGAATTATTTCCTCTGTAGTTAGATGGTGAAGGGACAGAGAAATTTGACACAGAGGAAATAATCCGCCGTCATGTCAACACAAAGGTTTTGTCATGGTGACAATTGGCAGAACCAGATAGCATAGTTGCTGTTTAGAACAGAAAGCATGTGAGTACAGGAGGTCGCTTGCTGCTCACTCTGGAAGAGGACGACTGGTACCTGAGCTCTACCCTCTGTTGCACTCTTCAGCTGGGGAAGGGGGATACATTTAGCAGTTTGTAATTACACATAAAGAGTAATACTAAATCTTGTATGGAGGAAAGGCATTGCTGCGCTGACCTCTATGGGTTAAAAGGCTCCAGTCTTCTGACCACATCCGTCATCACAGCCTAGTTTGGTCACTTTCCATATACTTGTGACCGCCATCCAGCTGTGATGTAGCGTTGGACTACAGTACATTGAGAAATGCTAGACTGCACAGCCGCCACTAGATGGCAGCGCAAGTAGTGTCCTTAAAGTTTCCTCTCTATTAGTTGTATGGTACTTTAACACGACGCCATCACAGTTGCCAACCCATGAAAAGCAACAGACTAAAACCTGAAACAGTGTAAACAAACAGTTTAAATACCTCTGGCTGGGATGTAGATGTTCATGTGAAAAAGTCTAACATGTAAGTGGACCTACTGTCTTGTAAACGGAGTAGCTCTGTAGCTGTAGTGCTGCATGATAAAGAAAACCTATAACAGAAAGATCAGTGCAATTTTGTAGAGTTGGCAAGTCATCGTCACCTGGATAATAGAAAACAGTTGACGTGCCAGTCTGTTTCTCTTTGTGTACAGCAGTTTACACACCGCCAAAGTCAAGTCAACCAAACGTGTAATGCAGTAGCATTTTAAAAGTTGTCCTAAATGCTTCTTATGTACTAATCATGATTATAAATGTCATTACCTGTTTTCTCAGATATACTTTTTCGTCCTTCTAAAACTGAAACTATTCTTATTCATATGTGTGTACAGTCTTGTATAACTGTAACAATAGAGATTCTGCTGGTGCTCAGCTAAAAAAAAAAAAAAACATGCCGCTCTGTCCAATTCTCAGTGTGAATACAAAACATGAAGTTTTTCTCACTGACACTCAGTCGAGGTGAATCATAATTTCTTAACTCCTAATTATAATAAAACCAAACGAAAATATTTAGCATTGTATCGTAAAAGAGGCAATATGATCCCCTTCCCACCCAAAAAAAACCCCCCAAAACACCCTCACACACTCACACACACACACACACACACACAATGATGAGCAAGCACACTTTCTCTCTGCTCTCAGTGTGATTGTTAGAGAGCGGCACATTCGCAAACCTCAGTGAAAATAATGTAGATTACTTTTTTTTTTCTCCTTCCTCAACATCCATGGCACTGCTTCACACTAGCTGACAAAGACATGCAGATTTTAAACGGACTGTTCCATTCACAAATTGACAATGTAAAGAGGCCACATCCTACTGCATCTATAACTTAATCCTCTGCGTGTGCTGGAGGTTCACCTTTACTGTCCCTCCTCATTGTGCCAAGGGTGCAGGTTAGTGAGCCATGTCCACAGCAGCAATTCAAAGCCACACCCATTGGTGATTTGCCCATGAGTGACGAGTTTTGGGGTACCCATCATTTCCGTATTGCAATTACAAAGTCTGTCCTTGCCAGCAGACAACAACAGAAAAACAAAACATCATCCCCCTCCTGTAGATTCTCCTCCTGCTTTCCTCTCTGATCTGGTGTTCCAGGTCACTCCCCAGCCAAGGCATCTTGATGCAGTTGGAAGAACAATCTTAATGACAAGCTGCAGACAGGCTTATTGAGAAGTAGTCTCTTTTTGGCTCATTTGTATAAAAATCCTCATTCAAAAAAAAAAAAAAAAGAAAATTGGGAGAAACACAAACTACATCCGCTGCATGACCACCGGGACAAACACTATGTCATGTTGCGCTTACTGCCGGTCACAATCGGCCGTGCAAACTCCACAAAGTCATCTATGAGGACAGGCCATGCCCCTGAAGAGAGAAGAAAAAAAAGACTGAATATTAGTTACGTCTCAGCAGTGATCCACTGATGTGGGGACTGTAGGTGGGACTCAACAGTCACAGGTGCCCCCTGCTGGCTGATGAGAGAGAACTTTAATGCTCATGTGCGTACTGAACTGCAGCTCTGTTATTGTGAGCTGTCAGATTAAAGTTTGATGCCTACACATATTTGACAGCTTACTCAGAAATATGTGATGCAATTGAAAGTGAACTTGATCAAATGCTGGACCAGGGCACAAGAGTGACAGTTCCTGGTTTTGAGAAATTGACAAGCCACTTTTTGGCCTTTGGTTGCTACCAGTGGCAACTGCTTTATAACATGTGAACAACAACTAAATGTGCACCCCACAATAAATTTGAAATATTTGTTGCATTAATGATATTTAAATATTGCTGTTTGTTATTGCTTTTTACTTGCTTTCAATTTCTTTTTCTTGTTTCAACTTTTATTTATTTATATATTTTGATAGTAACAGTAAAAATGTTGAAATTAAATCTGGGAGAACTCAGCCAGTACATGAGGGGCACACTTAGGTGAGCCACTGGTGGTCAGCTCATTTCTCTGTGAAGAACTTTAATAAAGCTTTTAAAATTTCTTTTATGTCACATTTTAAGTTTTAAGTTGACGTATAACTGTATAGTATCTTAATTCCTCATAATATAAAAAGGTGATTAAACCATATTTTCCCTTTGTGATATTCTCCATCCTGAAAAGGTTTTAATCGTCTCACCTTCCTCGTCATAGTTTGACATGTCATCTGCAATCATATTGCCGAAGTCCAGAAGGAGGTTCCACGTGTCCTTGGGAATCGAGCGCTTGTGATGCTCCTGAATGCAGCACGGTGACACACAGTAGTAAGAGTAGCAGTTAAGCAACACAGTTTGATTACAATGTTAAACGTCCCTGTGCATTAAAAATTAAACAGTCTGGAAATAAAAAATTACTTTGTAAAAGTGTGAATGTATTTGTGTTGTGTAATGTTTCTGATTGGTTTCGATATGCAATACACAAATAAGAACATAACAGGGTGAACAGCTGTAACAAAAATCAATCTCACCAGCAGGAAGCGGTTCCAGAGATCCAAAAACTTGAAGCGACCCGTGAGAACTAGATTCCAATAAGCAACAGCCATCTCTAGGTCTAGGACCCAAAGTAAGAGACTTCAATACTTTTGTATTCACATTTAAAATGAAGTAAATCCATGTTTAAATTAGATTAAACTGATCTACACCTTTGGAAAAGTGACAAGCTTTACTTTTGTTTTGTTCTGATGCTTACCTAAACCTTTCTGGCCGGGGTTCTTGGCAAAATTGAAGGTAAACTGGTAGAAGTCTTTGAACTTCCCCGTGTCTTTCAGCTCCTGCTCTAGTCTGGGGAGGATTGCCTTGAGTTTTTCTGGACTGTCACACCTAGGGGAGACAGTGAAAACAGTAGTGATGAACTCCACACCCAAACAGTTGCAATGTAACGTCTTATAGGCCTCACATTTATCAGTTCACACGTTACACAAACAGAGTGTGTCTGATCAAATATTGCAGATGTTTCAGTCTCAGTGTTGCTCACCCCAGCTCAGCCATGCCATCCAGGAACTCTTTCCTGCTGAACTCGCACTGCGTGGCCGCTCTGAACTTCCACGCCACCACAAGTATGCTCATGCTAGCTGGGTCCAGCATCAGGTCATCACAGAATTGCTGGATCCCATCAATGCCTATCTTATTTTCATCCTGAGGGTCTGCTAAGACAGCTTAGAGTAAGCAAAACAACTCCAACAGACAAGACAAACAGACTGTGCCGAGATTAATCAGTGTGTGTGCAAACAGAAGTCACACTCGCACACTTGCCTTTGTATCTGTTGTAGAGCTGTTCCAGCTTCTTGTGGTCTACTGAGGTTTTCATGGATTCTTTGTAGTAGAGGTCTGGATTCTGGAAGTAGTTGTCAGTGGCGACTTCTAGTTTCCAGTCATTCTGCATGAGGCAGTACACGGCTGTCCTCTCCCCAGCCTGTGTGAAGGACATGAACTGCCGAACCTTGTCCTTCTGTGATGACTTCAACTTGTGCTGTAAGATAAGCAGGCGTGCAGGTAAACGCAGGGCTGAAGTAACCTATTAGAGCTATGGGCCTGTTGTTGTTGTTGTTAACACACACACACGTGCGCACAAGCACAGGCACATATCTCCAAACTATTTTGCACACAAACCAGCTCGTATTGTGCTTTAGTGGCACGCACACATGCGACACACAGCTTAAACTTTCCAAACATTTAAATAAGAGTTCATGGATTTGATTTCCATTAATACCACCTGACTGGAAACTTCCGTTCCTGCCTTTAATCTGTATCTACAAATAGTTTGATGTGGATTAAACCTGACACGTGCCATGACTTTAAGATCTTGTATGATTAAAGAAAGTAAGACACATACCATGCGTGCAACAGCCTAAATATAAGTTCAAACACTGTCACTTCACCGCAATGTTCCGTTACTTCACAAAAATACCTCCTCTGGTTAATTTAATCTACACGGTCATTGAGGAGGTGTGTGTGTGTGTGTGTGTGTGTGTGTGTGTGTGTGTGTGTGTGTGTGTGTGTGTGTGTTGGGGGGGGGGGGATCTTTGCAGAACTGCAGACCTGACCCACCCGATGATCAAACAGCACATTCACCGTGACAGGCCAGTGTTTTGGCGACCCAGTTATCCCAGGGAGGGGACGTATTTTTTGATCCTGCAGGCTCCTCTCTCCTGACCCGGGGCAGCAGCATAGGCGAGTTACCAAAAAGGGAAAGGTACGTGCCGCAAGTGCGGGTGTCCGATCTCAAAATACCAACAACTGACCTTCCATTTCCCTCATATTCCCGACACACATCACCCTGACAATGCGACACTTGGCTGAGGACACCCCGACCCCCCATATCGGTGTGTCCAGTCTTAACGTCAATGACAGCCGGCATCGTTTTTTGCACTTGTTTAACGGAGCTAAAGAAATGCTCCGGTTTCTCATCTTTAATCGTACCTACCATTTTATCACACGCTGTTTTGGCCCACTTGATATCCAATTACCTCCGGTGCGCATGCGCGACAAGAGCTGCGCTACTGTAGGGCTACTGGGCTCATGGGAAATGTAGTTCTGTAAGCCAGTGTTATCACACAGGCCCTGTGTTTTTAACACTTTGCTTTACAGCTTTGTACGTTACAAAAGAGAATTGACGTGTTTATTTGTTCTCAAACAGTTTCTATTGAGATCACTTCCAAAGGAAGATATCAGATTATAACTTTATACCAAACTACGCGTGTTCCCACCAGATGTAAAAGTAGGTTTAGAGTAGGACAGTCGATGAAACTGAAGCTTTTAACTTATTTAAACTACGGTGTTTTTAACAAACATGTATACTGTACAAGATATGTTAACACTGATTTAACCAGAGCGCACCTGACAGAGAACGTATAACATCTAAAAAAAACTACAACTCCCATATCAAAGCTGATTAAGATGTTTCGGAAGTAATCTAAAAGAAGAAAAAAATGGATCAAAGTTACGTCGACGCGATTATATCCAGAAAACGACGCCGAGCTTGTTCAATTTCAGCTGCAGTTTGTGTCAAAGCGGCGTTAAAAGTTAAAAGTTAGCGTACACGACAGCTCGTGTTGTTGTGTTAGCGGTGTCACAGGACCGTGTGGACTCAGCTGGCTGCGGCTGCTCTGACAGCTCGGAGGAATGTGAGCTCTAACTTAGCTTTACTGAACTTACAGCTCCGAAACAGGTTGAACTTTATACACACTTTTTTTTTTTTTTTAACTAGTTCAACTTCTACAGGAATTAGCCCAACAACAGCGTACCTACCTGGGCGACGTAACGTTAGCATCCCATTGCTAGCACGGATAATGTTAGCAGCGGTCGGAGGTCGAGGTAAACATGAAGTTGGTCGCCAAGTAAATTGGTGAACGCCTGCCTGCCTGCCTGCCTGCCTGCATCGACGCTGGCTTCAGCTATGTGGCAGGGGAGGAGGGGTGTCGGCGGTGGTGGTGCGGTACAACAGCATGATTGTTCCCTTCTGCTTCAGTCGTGTCGTGGAGTGGACTTAAACGCCAGGACAGTGCACATATTTCGCAGGTAGTTGCAGTGTTTCTTTGTGTGTCTGTTTACACTGATGTGCACAGTTGGAAATGATTGAGTACTGTGTGTTTGGAGGCATAATTTCCTGGTTTGTGCTCAGCTTTGGATGATGTTACTCTTTGGCTTTCAGTTGTAGGGATGGCATCATGTTTGGTATGCAAATATGTACACCCATCTATCAGTGTAGAGTAACTTTTATGGTGACCAGTCAAAACTTAGGTAGAAAGTCAATTTATCCAACTATTTGCACTTACAGATGAGTTACATGTATTTTAGTTGAGTACTTGTATGTTACTTTTCATTTATTTTCACGTATAGTTACTAGTGAGATTTCAGATTAAGCTCTAACATGACCAATCAGTTCATGAAATATGATCCTTTTTCTTCTAGATTAATCCACCTAACTGTTTATGAATGCTGTTCATTTTACAGAGTGGCTGCAGTCCAGGCAGAAGTACAGACAAGGAGTCTGGAAAGTAAACACTCCGCAGCTTGACTCATGCTCACAAAGGTGCGGTCCAGCTCGGGTGTGAGCTAAATGCATTCGGTCATCACGCTGTCATGCGGTCGTAGTGAAATATTAATGTGTAAGGAGGCACTTGATGTCCTGGTTAGGGGACACTTTATGTCCCGAGCATAGACAGAAATGCAATGTCACATTAGAATAGCAAGCAATACTGGAATTTATTCTGTATGTGACATGCTCAGTCAAGTTATCTGCACTTACCACAGCATGACGAGGTGCTATTAGCGAGCCAAAGCAGGCCACAGGTGTGTACACACAGCTGCTTTTCAGCTGAAGATTAAATTGTCTCTTGAGATGACTTAACAAAGGCAAGAGGCTCACATTTGAAGAGATTATCTATATCAAATGTTAGGACAAATACTGTCACTGTATGTGCTCTAAAGGCTATGATTGGCAGTTCCTTTCATGTCTACAGTTTGGTTATTATCAGCAAATCCCGTGAAAATACCAAACCAAACAATATGTTAGTCTGTCTCTCAATACTTTTCCACTTCCCCAACCTGTCCGTGGCTTTCAGCACCAAGCAAGTAGATGTAAAGTAGAAGCAAGTAGACCTAAATAAATTCCAACACAGCGAGGCGAGTTTGAATTTTTAGCGAACATTACTCACACATTACTTAGGGACTATTTTCAGATGCACTCTGATAAGATAGTGTTTTTTTTAGGCTCAGGTTCACTGTATACCCTGTGCAATTCTCTCTTCATTATTGTTTTTCTGTTGATCTTTATATACGTCCGTGCCTTTACTCTTTCCTTTTTCCATTCGTAGGTCTCTTTCTCTTTTTCGATCTCCACCCTCGGGTGAAGACAGAAGTAGAGGTCTGAATGCAGGTCATATGTTGGCTGCTGTGCCTCGGCACAGCGGCGGCACTCGCTGTGCTGCAGAAAGACCAGGTGGCCCAGCACGCCATCAAGCTTTATCGGAGCAAAGGGGCCACACATGGCCACAGCTGGGTGGCCAGCAACTGCAAGCGGCTGGTGGGTCTCCTGCGTCAGAAGAATGTCGTTGTCAAGAAGCTGGCAGCCGCTGCTGATGCTGTTGGACGAGACCGGACCCTTTCAGACCCTGAGAGGCATTTCCAGGTACCAGAAACCAGGAACTAGACAGAACATCTGCAAACTCTTCAGTGTGGTCTCTTTGTTTGTCTCTGTGTTGACACATTCATGTTGGCACAATAGCTCAACATGTTCATATTTCAGGGGAGATGACCTGATCAGATAAGAGCTGTAACTAAAGATTATTTTCTCTATGCGTTATGCATTTTTGCTTAATTAATGAATTACCAAAATCATCTCTTGATGAGATAAAGGCCAGACACTTGGCAGGTTAAATAGCTTCTTGTTTTACTGTATATAACATATTAAATAATGATACTATGAAACATTTTAAGCTAAATCAAGTAATGATGTTTCTTTCCAGTTATCTGGATCGATTATATCCAATTTATCACGTCTGTCTGACAGAAATGTGTAAATTATTCTTGTCTAGTGTTTCAAAATAATATCCATTTCAGCTATTTTACAGTTTAATGACTGATGGTGTCTCTGTCTGCGTTCAGGTTCACACCCTGGAGGTTTTCCAGAAGGAGCTGAATGAGAGCGAACACCTGGTGTTTCAGGCGGTGCACAGCCTGCAGAGGGCGCTGCAGGGAGACTACAGGGACGTGGTCAACATGAAGGAGAGCAGCAGACAGAGACTGGAGGCCCTCAGGGAGGCAGCCATAAAGGTGGGCAGTGGTCAGCAGTGTTTCAGGAGAGATGACACGCTGTCACTCAGTGTAGGTGAACGAAGATTGGAACGTTATATTCAATTTAAAACAATATAAAATACATAGAAGCAGCAAATGTTATCAGATAAATATTATGATATGGATTTCAACCATTTTGGCTGTCTCTGTGTCAAAGACAAGAGTAATATTATGTATAGTTGTATGCTATATCAGTGTGTGCTATGACCAGTGTATTTAATCTTTAAGTGTCCTTGCTTGTTCCTCGTCTTGTCTTTCTGTCACTTACATAGTCTGTATCAGTCAATCTCTGAATCTTCTGTTATTACTTATTTAACTTAATTTATTTATTTATGCCTGCTATCTTTTTATTTATCTTGCATTATTAAACCTGACTAGCGATTTCTTGTAATACTCCAGGAACAACATTCCTTAGGAATTATGTAGACATTGCAAGTGGGAGGGGAGGGACGTTTGCGTTTTATCGATCTGCAAAAAATGCTACATTTTATGAACAATTTGTATGGTGCATGTGATTAAAATCAATAAAAATATGTGAGAGAAAGTTTCCTTGCCACATGCGTCTCTGCTAACATGTTATGTATAACTTGCTGACACATACCTGTCTGCTGGGTTTTGTTCTAACCCTTCAGGAAGAGCAGGAGTATGTGGAGCTGGTGGCTGCTGAGAAGCACCAGCAAGAGGCTGTTAAGAGCGCTCTAGCCCAGAACAAGACTCTGTCCATGCTGGATGAGATCCTGGAGGACGTCAGGAAGGCAGCAGACCGACTCGAGGAGGAAATCGAGGAGCACGCCTTTGACAACAACAAACAGGTACAGTAGCTCATTACACGATCAAGCGACTGCAAATACACCTGCTCTTTCAGCAAAACATCAAACTGTGCCTCACTTTCATACTCTCTAGATGAAGGGAGTAAATGTAGAGGCGGTGTTGAGAGTGGAGGAGGACGAGGAGAACGGAGGGAAAAGGAAGAACAAGTCCCGGCAGAAAGAAGTGGAGGATGACCTGGGACTGAGCATGCTCATTGACTCACAGAACAACCAATACGTCCTGACCAAACCACGAGACTCCACAATGCCGAGAGCAGATCATCATTTCATCAAGGTCAGTTTGTTCCTCCCACTCCTCCTGTTTTATTCAGGAGTTAACCTGTACCAAAATTTGACAACGTGTACTGTATGTCTAGGACTTGGTGTCGGTGGTGATGTTGTCCCTGCCCTGTGGTTGGATTTGTACTCTGGTCGGCCTTCCTCCCATGTTTGGATATATCATCTGCGGGGTCCTACTCGGTCCTTCCGGCCTTAACAGCATCAAGGTGTGTGTTTGCAGCATCAGAATGGACTTTAAGAACAACAGCTCATCTTATTTTACTTTGTGTGCTGGTTGTTCATGTCAGCGTCTGTCTTTATGTCCTGCAGTCTATGGTGCAGGTGGAGACTCTGGGCGAGCTCGGTGTGTTCTTCACTCTCTTTGTGGTGGGATTGGAGTTCTCACCTGAGCGCCTTCGAAAGGTAAACAAGGATCCAAATGAAAACTGTACGATAATATCTGTTTTTAAGACTATACATGAAAAGTAAACTCACACTAGTGTCATGTTTTATGTGTGTGTGTGTGTGTGTAGGTATGGAAGACATCAGTACAGGGGTCGTGCTACTTGAGTCTGCTGATGATAGGAGCTGGTTTGTTGTGGGGACAAGTCCTGCGTATTCGACCCACCCAGACTGTCTTCATTTCCACTTGTCTGTCCCTGTCCAGCACTCCTCTAGTGTCTCGCTTCCTAGCAGGCGGGAGCAGAGGGGACAAAGAAGGTACGTAGGTACGTGTGTGCACATAAATGAACATGGATGCGCTGTTTGAGTAATAAAGTAGCACGTAAACTCAAAGCATATCGAAACAATAAGAAAGCCGCCGTTATTCCACTTGCAATCAGACTTGTTAACCAATAAAAAGAGGCTTTATTCTGAGAGGCAACTGAACAAGTACCACACAGACAACATGCAACATTTGTGTGTGTTTGTGTGTGAGATAGGCGATCTGGACTACAGCAGTGTTCTCCTTGGGATGTTAGTGATGCAAGACGTTCAGCTCGGTCTCTTCATCGCTGTCATGCCGACTCTGATCCAGGCACAGAGTGGAGACTTGGACAGGTCAGTTTGTCTTTTTGTTCTTTGCATGTGTCTTCTCCAAACCAAACACACGCACAGAGCTTATTTAAATCTCTTGATCCTTTTTGTAAAACACAGCTTCCTGTTTGGAAGTCTCCGCGTCCTGTACCTCCTGGCCCAGGTCCTGGTCTCTCTGGCTGCTGTGCTGCTGCTGTGTTTGTTACTCAAATCATTCCTGATTGGCCCTTATTACAAGAAACTACATGTTGAGAGCAAAGGCAACAAGGAGATCCTGGTGCTGGGGATGGCAGCTTTTGTCTTTTTCATGTTGACGGTACGCATTTTGCTTTTAGTTGTTTATTTCTAGAAGAACAGCTGTCCTGTCAGTGCTTTAACTTTCCTGCATTTCTCTACAAATGTCGTATTGTTTAACCTCCTGTGATGATTAAGCTGTTTCTCTTGGTGACTTGCGCTGTAGGTGACGGAGTTTTTCGATGTTTCTATGGAGCTGGGCTGTTTCCTGGCTGGCGCTTTGCTGTCCACACAGGGTCACATGGTTACCACGGAAGTCATGGGATGCATCGAACCAATCAGAGATTTCCTCGCCATTATCTTCTTCGCCTCTATTGGTCAGATCCAGCATGACAATTGGGACGGATTTATTATCATGTTTGTACCGTTTACAGTGAGACTGATATGGTCTGTTTGTGTGACGCTGCAGGTCTCCACGTGTTCCCGACATTCGTGCTGTATGAACTCACCATCCTGCTGGTGCTTACGCTCACACTCGTTATAATGAAGGTAGAGCACTTTCCTCTCTTCTCTTCACCTTTGCCACACTCTCACTTCCTCCTTACTCTACCTTACTTCTCCTTTCCTTCCAGTTTGTGATGGCCGTGCTGGTGTTGTCGGCGATCTTGCCTCCGGGCTCTCGACACATACGGTGGGTTGTCTCGGCTGGTCTGGCTCAGGTCAGCGAATTCTCCTTCGTTTTGAGCAGTCGTGCACGTCGTGCTGGCATCATCTCCAGAGAGGTCAGTGACAGTTATTGAACTCTTTAGATCCATTTTTATATTCAGTACAGTACAAATTTTGTTTACTCACTACTGTTTTATTCTAGTTCAGTTAATTTCTGTTTGCTTTTATTATCATTGATTTTATTACTTTTATTTTCTGCTTTGCTGCTTTAAAGCACTCTGTACCCTTTGTTTTGAAATATGCTCTTAGATTGTTTGATCAGTAAAATAAGTTCTTCTGAATGCCGGATGACATTACATGGTGACACATACATCCTTAAATGCAAAAATATTCAGATTAAACTTATAACAGCCACGAAAAAGCAGCAAATCTTCACATTTGAGATGCTCCACTTAGAGAATAAATGCCATTTTTGCTGGATTAAACACTGTAATGATTATTTCATTCTTGAAACTCTTGGCAATCAGAAAGTCGAAAATTATTTTGTCTCTAAAAAAAAGATTTAAATTACTGTTGTCATCATATTTGCAGCTCACAGATAGTTTTCTGTTAGAAAAAGCTACACCGTACACATAGACATATAAGGTAATAATAACTAATATGTAGTTTCTCTCTTTGCTCAGGTGTACCTGCTGGTTCTCAGTGTCACCACATTGAGTTTGTTACTGGCACCAGTGCTGTGGAGAGTCACCACACACAGATGGGTTCCCCGGGCCGAACGCAAAACAATCACATGACCAGACCAGCTTCAAGGCCCAAAAAGGTTCCCAGTGTAACTCAGTGTAACAAAGCCAGCAGCAGCATCACGAGAAGCAGGCGTCAAAGTCTTATTTGTCCGTTCAGAACGACTTCCATGTGAACGCACACAATGATATGACGCAGCCTGTTGGACCAAATCTTCTTCTTTATTCAACAGACTCAGTTACTGCTTCATCATCAGCAGCAGCTACATTTTGACTCCTTGATAAACGCCTCTTCTACTGTATATCATCTGTTACGTTTGGACTATCCATGCTCCTCACCAATGTCTACAGGTACTGACACTGTATAAGGGTTTTTCATCAATCCTTGATAGGAAGCACACCTGCCTGATAGCACAAGTACTTGATATCCTTCCAGTCCTGATGATTTTAATGCTCTTTCTCATGAAGAAAAGCTCTATGAAAGATTTTGTTGGACCTGTTCTTTTTTTTTTTTTATGTTGCAGTCGTGTCTGCACTTTCAACTCCAGGTTTCACCATTTCCTTGTAACAATCACAGGGACCAAATCTGAAGGTTTAACTTCATATTGTGTTTCCTTTTTTCATAGATCTTTGTGTGTGATTTAAAATTGTCCCCATTCTCACATTTCTGCCTTTTAACTTCGAATTAAGATTACTGCATATTTGGATTCTTACTGAAGTGCAAACCTGCTGTATTTAATACATGATACTTGTAGTTTATTCTGATCACTGTACTACTGTGAATATAGGTGTGGTGACACTGTTAGTGTTACCTAAAAACTACAATAACCTTTTACAGAGACTGTATTTTCTTTGTTTCTCCATTCTTGTTGATTTTGTGTAATCTCTATTCCACATTAGGAAAAGTGGAGATAATGAAATATTAGACAGCAGCTCACAAGAACTGAACTGAACACTCTCATCAGAATTTATTTACTGTACTAAAAATCCTGCACTAGTTACCATTGAATGTCAAAACGTACGTGCCTGCTCAACACTGCTCTGCACTAAACTGCAGGGAGCGCGCCTCTGTGGCATTTCATGCTGTTCATGTCCTCGTCTTATCTTCCATAATGTGCAGTGTAAAAGTATGTATGTAGCTGTGTACATGAATTGAGTTGGTTTATGTTTCCTTTTGCAGTATGTTGACACAGAGGTGTGTTTTTCTTTGCTTTGTTCAGTGGTTTGAGTTTACATACTTGTTGTTAATGGCCATGTCTGAAGCGTCCAGACTCAAAGAAATACTGTTTTCATCAAAATGTTCATGTATTTTTAAATTGTTTAAGTCACTTATTTATTAAAAATAAGAAGTATTGATTTGTTCTTCTCTGTTCTTAGGTTCTTAGGTTGTTTCTGGGGAAACATGAATTTACCAGATCCTCATCATTATTCTGTCTTTTAAGTTAAATCTTTCTTGTGTCGTGACTTTATAGGATACAGCAACAGTGACTTCCTTCTGATCACTGAATCATGGCTAACCACCGAGGATGCATCTACCTTATCTACTTCAACAAAGAATAATAGGACGAGCAGGTGGTGCCGTCTATGATGGCACTCATAAAAGTTCAGCAATATTTCTAAACAAACTTTTTTTTATGTTTCAACATTTTATTCAAGAACTGTGAGTTTAATATCCATGTCTGCTACTCAATTCTTTCTCCTATCACATCAGATTTTATGTGTTTTCATCAGGCATATCACCAAACCTTTTGGAGTTTCAAGGCTTGCCTCCATCAGACCATCAAGAGTTATGAGTTGTTGAATTGCTGTGTAGTGGCTGGAAAGCAGGAGGCTTCTTGAGGCAGGTGCAGGTGCAGACCAACCAGATGCTTTTATTTCACCAACAATAAGACATTACAAGACTGGAAAATACTGTGGACCATGGGCAAAGTCTGTTCCTGATAGAAGCCACTTCTGGTGGAAATTGGCAGCCTTTTATAGCCTGCTACTGGTAATGACCTAGACCCTTCGATAGATCTGGACTGTCTAAGCTGATAACCCACAAACTCTGCAGTCAGCAGATTTATGAGAAACCTCATCACCATCATCATCCTATTAGCGGCAGTAGCTACTTACAAATACTCTACCGACTGTACCTGAATAGATGTTGCACTGGGAACAAATACTCTTGACAGCAAACAAAAATTGGAAAGAGTTTTTTATTGAGAAAGACATGTTCTGCATTGTTTTTAATCCACCTCAATAATCGAGCTGACTCTGACATTTTCAGATCTTTGTGTCTACTTTCTTGAGTTTGAAGAGGGCAGAGGAGGAGACATGCAGACAGAGGTTAAAGTTGTTAGCACAATAATAGTAGTCATGGTAAAATCAAATGATAGAAAAGTTCCTGAATCACTCTGCTAAAATCATGTTGATATAAACACTCCACACAGCACAGAGATTTACAAGTCGGCCTGTTGAGATAAGTCTGACAACAACAAGCGGTTTAAATGTTATAAAATATTAGTCACTATTGATCTGTAGACACCTGATCCATCTTTGATATCAACAAACATGATTATGGGATATGTGAGAGCCTTCTGTCTCTCAGTTCACTGCTTTGAGGTAGAAGATGACTTTTCCCTCGTACGGATCATAGAAGTTCTCATAGCTGATCTTGTCGGAGACCACTCTGCACTGGATCTTAGCTGACCTCTCTTTGACCAGGCTGAACCGAACAGCCACCAACGGGTTCACGTAAGTAGGCTGAAGAAAAGGAGGGAGGAGACGATGTAGACTGTTGGTTACTGTTGTGTGTTTGATTTTTCTATTTTCCTGTGACATGTTGATGAAACTTAAAAGTGTAATTTAACATTTTGTGAAATACGGTAGTTTGATTTCATGCTGGGAGTCAGATAAGAAGTCTAATACCACTCTGTGGTTTAATGTGTTCATTAAATATGAAGCTATTGCTACCAGACATTAGCTTAGCTTAGCATAAAGAATGTAAACAGGTGGAAAAAGATAGCCAGGCTCTCATAAATCTGTTTAATCTGTACAAAAAACAGTGTGTGGGGGGAGTTATGTGACAGGTCTTGTCATCACAGTGAGGCTGCACTACACAGAGATTTGCTAACTGTAATTGTAATTTAAATTTTTTGATTGTAGAGCTGGTGGTAGGCAGATTTTGTTAACATTGGACAGAGCCAGTCGAGCTGTTTCCTCCTTAGCTAAGCTAAGCTAAGCTAACCACCACCACTTGTTGCAAACACATATTTACCATCTTTTCATCTAACTGGAAGTTAACTGTTGTGTTATATTTAATTCCTAAATTAAATATTAATAACTTGAGTTACAAATTTTATTAACATCTGTTTGTTGAACTCTTGAACTTTGACTGTTTTTGACCTGTTTGTAGTAATTTAGTTTTCCGGTGTAGTATATGCACCATAAATGTTTTAGTACAGTTGAAAGTTCGGCCTTATGTGCATAACTCAAGTTTTTGGTGAACCAACGCCTGCTTTGTCCAGTTGTTCCTCTCTTCCAGAGGACATTTTAATGACACAAACCTATCTTCTTGTGGTGTTTTTCAGTGTTTGTGCGTTTTACTTGCTCACCTGTGCCAGTCTTCCGTAGTAAGGGAAGTAGGAGAGATCCATAATTCCTCTGTTTGGGAAATACTCAATTTTTTCCACATTTTCATGTCCGTCCTAAATGCAAAAACAATCATATTTTTTGGGGGGGCACTCCAACAATTTTTTACATGAAGGAACTTCATCAAGTCTGAGAAAATGGCTCAAAGTGTTTTTTAGTTTCAGACTCTGCCTGTGTTGCATCGATTATGATCATTCTTGTTTGCATGCTGTTAAAATCAGTATATGCAGTTGTTGCTCACCAGAACAGTGCAGTTGACGTATGGGGGAGCGTCAGTGTGATTAGTAGGCAGAAAACCAATAATCTGCAAAGATGAAACAGAATATTTGTTATTTAATGTGATTAAAATGTTTTTATGTACTGCAAGATCCAAGATAATTATAGTTAAACATACCCTGTTCATCTTAATGATGACACAAGGCATGGAGCAGTTGTAGCCAAAGGTTGGGTCCTCAAGTCCTGAGCAAGGTCCCAGCATGCTCTGTGTGAAGGGACATGCACGCTTGGTGTGGTGAGCAGTGGGGGTGAAGTTTTGAAAGAAGTACTTTCCTTGCGTGCAGGTATAGTTGTTATGTCGAAGTTGGTTTGTTTCGTTGTAGGCTGAAGGAGAGAAACAGAACAAAAGATTTAGAAGTCTTGTTTTGAAGTCTGATCTTGTTAAAAAATAAGCTGATTGTCTCACAGAGTCAAGTAAGTGAATACTAACGCTGCAGGAACTGTTTAAGGATTTCGGTCATCTTCATCCTGCTTTCATGATTTGATGCGTTGTAGATGATTTCAACTTGTTCCTCTCCGTAAGTGTCCGGCCACACCATTACCCCTGAACAGACAAGCAAACACAGAGCTGGTAAAGGTGAGGTTTAATACAAATCATCGTTGTTGTTGTTGTTGTTGTTGTTGTTGTTGTTGTGTTACCCGGCGATTTTAATCGATCGTGATAGTCAGGCGCGTATGGATCCAAGGTGTACATGAGGGTCCAGATGGACAGAGAAAAGAGGGCCGTCATCACCACGTAGAAGGCCACATAATACAGACTGATGTACACTGTGAAGAAAAAAGAGTGATACAGAGTTGATGTTAACAACTGACTCACCTTTTTTGTCCTACTGTCTCTCTGGTTTTGTAAAATCGTGTCTTGGTAATTGTTGTGGACATTTTTTAGCAATAAAATAATCCTTCCTGTATTTACAGGATACGCCAGCAAAGTAATTGTGCTTAATGTGAAAAAACTCATGACACAGAGGAGAGCTGCGAAGGTGCGTGTCTACATTTGCAGAGGTCATGGCGTCCTGTGCTGATATGAGTTCAGTTTAATCTGATTGTGAGATCAAATAACGGGGAAAGACTCAGACAATCACACGACAGCAGGCTTATCTCACTCTGCCCACATGCTACAAACATACACCTCACCATGGTGATACTGAACAGGACAGAAAAAGTCACAGAGAATGGTACATACAAGTACATGATGTGTTTGTCGTCAAGGCACGCACGCATACGGAGTCACATGTATGTGGTACATAGTAATACTGCAGTACATTTACTACATATATTTTTTAATCTTCACTTTTGCAGTACTTTCTCTTTCTCTGTTATAGATTAGAAATTACCTAACAATGTATAAGGTCACCCCAACCAGCTACACTCCTGCTTACACATTAAGCTCTTGATAATAGTAATAACAATCTATTAATATAATACATAATAATATAACACTAAGAGCTAGATGATGAGTAGTTATAACTTTAGGTACAGTTTATACTTAAATACTTGATTTTGGTAACATTTTGAGTGCAGTACTTTTATTTGCAATGCAAAATTTCTTTTGGAGTAGCGCTATTTCTTTCACCTCTGCCCATATTCTATGTACATTGAAAATAGTTTTGATTTGCCACTGGCTGTGAAGACATCCCTTACTGTTTGAACTATTAGAGCAGCAAGAAAACATTGTCTGGAAACAAAAAAAAGGAAATTTCAGATATGCTGGACACCTGGGTGGGACGGATTTTTATAAAAGTCTGAATCTTTTATTTGAGCAAATCTTATTATCTTCTTAATATCTTAATATTTAATCTTGTGGTGAAGTTAATGAGTTAATACGTTATTCCTACCCCATTTCTCTGGAGTCCTTCCCATCAATGTCCCATTGTCAGAGTTCCAGACAAAACGGCCAAAGTCTTCACATCGCTGCCCACAAGTCCTCTTCTCCTTCAAGGCAGCCATGATGAATCTCTTTTGTTCTTTTACTTAACTCTAACTTTTACGTCTCTTCTTCCCTGAATGTTTCTCCTCTCTCCTGTCCCTCCCCAAAGATCACTTTCAGGTTTGTGCTACTGTCCCGTCTCTTGTCTCATTCTCTTTCACAGTCAAAAGCTAAAAGTCACTCCCTGGACCTCGCTCCAGAGTGTGATGTGTGTCTTATCTCTTATTCACTATTTATAAGGCCAAGATAAGGTGGGCATGCAGGGAAGCCGAGGTGGGCCGACGTAGAAACAGGTAAACTTTCTTCCTCAGTAACAACGCCCTTCACTCCATGGAGAAACCTCAGGATCACCTTGAATAATCAGGCATGTTGGGTACTAATGACAACAGTCAAGGTGAAAGGCTGTATCTGATTTGATCAGATTTAAGTGATTGGCACATTAAAAGATAATTTTTTATCATCATTTTACCTACATAAGAGTCAATTTGGGCTTGAAACATTGTAATTTTCCCAGTGTCATGAAGAAGAAATTGTAAAGGGTAGATACTGTAACAATGTTATCAAAGATTAAATCAATGTCAATGTATATAATTTAACCTATGAAGTGTCAAAAAGATGTCAGAGCCAGGGGTGAAATCTTCAAATAGCTTGTTTTGTCCAACCACCAGAACCATATTTGGTTCATACGAAATGCCTCAGGCCTCTGCTGTTTAATCCTATCTGTCTCATATGTCTTTATCACACTGTGACATGCTTATATACAGTATTGAAAGCTATGAATGTCCCCTACACTTTGTTTTGAGACTGAATATGTTTCCTTCTGGTAGGGGGTTATAACGAGAGATAAGGTTTAAAATTGCTTAAGTAAGATGAAGAGAGAACTCTGCAGATGTTAACTAATGAACGTCTGTCTTTTCTCTCATTCCTCTCTGCGACAGTGGCCGCTGTGCCAATTTATCTCTCATCGTCACTGCGTTCCTGTCATTACCAGCCGACTACATGCATACCACATGTATCCGTCCTCTCCCTCTCTCATTCTCATTTTCTTCTTCTCTCCATCATGTTTACTAAGTCTGTGTGTTCTCTTCTAGAGCATGCACAAGGCCATGGGTTAGTGCAGGATAAAGCATTACAGAGTTACCGGCTGGGTAAATCCCCTTGGGGAAAGGTGATGAGTCAGGTAGATCTGCATGCGTGTGATAGAAGGGACACGCAGGTTTAGTGATAGGCTCGTTGAGGGAAACACTTGTTGTCTGCAGCGTGGTTAGGTGTACGATATTCTTTGTTTCTGTAGCGCTGGAGGAAGAAGAAATTCACATCACATCTTGCTCTTATCTGGGAGTTAGTCTAATATCATCTGCCTCTCTGCTACTTTCCTATTTTCTTTGCTATCTGGGCCTCGTTTCCACAGGTTGGCCTCCCGGTAACACTTTCTCTCTGTAGATTTTGCTCACTTTTTGGTGCAATCATGATGGACGATAGTGGCATGACCACACTAGTGGCCAACTATGCCTACATCTCAGCCCGCGGGGGCTCGGGAACTCTTGCATCCAACCGAGACAAGAAGTATCACGCCCGCCTCAAGCTGCCTCACATCACAGTATGTGAAGGCCTGCAGGAGACTTTAGACCTGGGCTTTCAAACAGTCTGTGTTGAGCAGCCCATTGGCAAACGTCTCTTCCAGGAGTTCCTGGACACCAACATTGAGTACAAAGGCCCATGTCACCTGTGGAAAGATATTGAGGAATACAACATGGCTGAAGATGAAGATCGAGTCAACAAAGCGAGCAAGATCATTTCCCAGTACATGGAGCCTGATGCTGAGTATTTTTGTCCCTTCCTTCCAGAAAACGGCATCACAAAGGTCAAAGAGAAACACCAAGAGGCCGGGGATGATCTTTTCAACGAGACTGTGGACAGCGTGATGGACTTTCTCAAGGAAGTGCCCTACGCTTTCTTCTTGGAGAGCATGTATCTGAAAAGATTTCTGCAGTGGAAGTGGTTGGAGATGCAGCCCATGAAAGAGGATTGGTTTTTGGATTTTCGTATATTGGGGAAAGGGGGTTTTGGGGAAGTGTCTGCCTGTCAGATGAAGGCCACGGGGAAACTGTATGCCTGCAAAAAGCTCAACAAGAAGAGGTTAAAGAAGAGAAAAGGTTATGAGGTAAGGAATCAGGTCGGATCTCACCAGAGAAAGAGCAAAAATCTGGACATGCAACAGAAGTTTGCTAGATTATGGATCTATGGTTACGATTATGGTTTGTCTCAACAGGCCTTCTGTGGCCAGTATCTGTGTAATCCTTTGTCTAAGCAACAGTCAGTAACTAGATGGAGCCTTGCAGACGTCGTTAGGCACCTTCGGCTTATATGATTAGTGCCCTCAGCATTGGAACATTTTGATCTCCTTATAAAGCACAGATCGTGCCATGTTTATAAAATGAGTGGATTTCCTGAGCGTCTTCTCAAGATGACTATAAGTTCAGTGCCTCTGAAATTGTTGCTAAAATGATCCAGTTTTCATTTGTTTACGTGTCATGACAGATTAAACAAATGTTTGAAATATGCCCCCTGTATACTGTAACTCTTTCTACTACACGTATTGATGCTGGTGTAGCAGGTTGCTCAAATTCTATTCTATTCGATACAACGCGATCAATGTAATGCTAGTTACACTGAGTACAGGCCTGATATTTGTTATGGGAGAAACAGACAACTACACACTGCTGAGATATTTTAATTAGGTTGGCCCAGACCCACAACACTTCAACACACACACCATCAATGTTAGCTGCCTTTAAAAGTAACTTCAATTGTTGCCTAAGTATCACATCATGTCTGCTGTCCTTTCCTATCCTGTAGGGGGCGATGGTGGAGAAAAGGATCCTGGCACGAGTTCACAGCAGGTTCATTGTCTCTTTGGCGTACGCCTTCCAGACAAGAACAGAGTTGTGTCTCATCATGACCATCATGAACGGAGGAGACCTGAGGTTAGATCTTCTTCTTCCTCCTCACTCAATGACTCACTGACCACAACATCCACTCAGGCTCTGCCAAAGGAGTCCAAGAAAACCAGTATTAAGAATTCACAGTAAATAAACATGTAAATAACACAATTACATTAAAATTATCATATTTGGAGCAAAATGTCCTCCCTCATTTACCACTAGGTATCACATTTATAATGTGGATGAGGACAACCCGGGGTTTTCGGAGTCGCGAGCCTGTTACTACGCTGCTCAGATCATCCAGGGCCTGGAGCACCTCCACCAGAAGAGGATCATCTACAGAGACCTCAAACCAGAGAATGTGCTGCTGGATAATCAAGGTCAGACACTCGTGTAACAAACAGAAAGATGTCATCTCTCGGTTTTAGTCCTGGAGTGCAGCCTGAAGTCTTTTCTCATAGTTGTTGTTGTGATGTTGGTAATTCATGTGACTGTAATGTAACTCTGCAGTTGCAGCTCATTTAACCATTTAGATGTGATATATACATTCAAGAGACCATATTGACTAATCTATATTTTGTCTCAGAGTTCAGTGATTTATGGGATACTCAGCATTAGACCACTATAATATATAATTAAAACAAGAGTTTGATTGCTTGTTTGCTTTTTTTTTTTTGTTTGTTTTGAGTGTTTCTTATGTTTATCCGTTAAATACGTTTGAGGCAAGTAAAAGTTAGCTCCCTTATTAATATTACATTTCCTTTGTTAAATTGTGGGTTTACAGGGCGACTTCCTGGAGTATTGAGCAGCTAGGGTTTGTCCTCCAGTCTTTATGCTAATGTCCACTTTGCTAACCATCTCCTGGCTCCAGCTTCATTATTACCACACAGACATGGCAGTGTTGCCTGTTAATAGCATTTACCAAAATGTCAAACTATTCCTTGAAAATGATTTAATTGAAACCCACATTCACTTCCAAACACTACAACAGATGTACTGCTACAACTATCACCACCACTACTACTGTTACTACAGAGAAGAAGAAGAAGTAGAAGAAGAAGAAGATGAAGAAGAAGAAGAAGAAGAAGAAGAAGTTTATGAAGTACTTGGACAGACAAAACAAACAGGCAATTCAGCCACATACTGAAGCCAAACAAAGAAAGACAAAAATAAAATAAAATTTAAGAACCTGGAAGAGGGAAAACAATGATGTGAACAATAGCTAATGGCAAAAGAATAAAGGCCATTAAAAAAAGATAAATTAATGAATTGATAAAATAGCTTTCTCTCCTCTGTCAGGTAGTTGACATGAGGGGCCCCGATGGCAAAAAACACGGTCACCTTTACATTTAAAAACTGACCTTGGTCTGGCCAGAAGAGCCCCATCTGAGGATCTAAGGCTGTGAACTGGCTCATGATGCCAGACCTGGACGTGCTTTAAAGGTGATCAGCAAAATGTTAAAATGTTAATTCTAAAACAAACCAGTGGAGAGAAGCCGGGATTGGGTTGGAGGCAAGAGAGTAACTTTTGGTTAATGCCAGAGAGGGAGGAGTTGCAGTATTCTAGTCCATGTACAGTAGCAGACAGGCGTGTACTTTTATACATTTGTGATTTTGCTTTAATGGAATTATAGCCCCTCACCTTGACTTATATTGAATAAATTGATCTTTTATAATATGTCATATTCTTGGCCTCCTGAGGTCAAAACATACAAACACTTCACACCTACAGAACACTCTGTGTCTTACTTCTAACACAAGGACGTCTTTCAGCCATCATGCTGCTCCAGGTTAACGAGTCAGAGACGTCAACATTCATATCTGTGACGCGCACAGCTCTTGACTTTACCCTTTTGTTTGTTCTCACAGGTAACGTCCGTATCTCTGACCTTGGTCTGGCTGTGGAACTGGCTGAAGATCAGTTTAAAATCAAGGGCTACGCTGGGACTCCAGGTACAGTCGAAATAGTAATCACTGACATTCACCTGGTCGTGGCTCACAGCAGGATCTGTGAACAAGGCCCACACCTACAAAACCAACAGCTCTACAGCATTTACTCTCACTCTATAATCAATATATGACATTTACCTTATCCCAGGTAATACCACAAACTACAGTGTGCAGACTGTACAGCTGCCATTACAACCAACCATTGTTACCTGAATGACTGGACTCGGTAGTGGACGAATGACACAGATCTAAAGTCAAAGTAGAAATGCCACAGTGTAGAAAATCCTAAAATATACTTAAAGTACCAAAAGTAAAAGTACTCATTATGCAGAATGGACCATATCAGAATAATGTATATTATAATACTGGATTCAAATTATTTATGCATCACTGTGTGCATCAGTTTAATGTTGAAGCTGGTAAAGATGTGCAGCAATTGTACAGTAACTACTTTATAAACTTTATCTACTATGTACTTTGTGAATTTTCCCCAGGAAATCAATGAATATCTACTTAATCTATGCATCATAATTTATTTGTTGATTATAGAATAGAATACTTTCATCCCTTATTATGTGCATCAGCTCAACTGCTCAACTCTCTCTGCACAGAGGGAGTCATTGTACAAAGATATAACAGTTGGTAGGAATGACCTCCTGTAGCAGCCTTTTTTACAGTGGAGCTGCAGGAGTCTCTCACTGAAACTGCTCTGTTGTTTAAGCAGGAGTCATGCAGTAGATGGGAGTTGTTGTCCATAATACTGAGCAGTTTGTGGAGCATCCTTTTTTCCACAACCAGCTACAGGGGCTCCAGAGCAGTCCCCAGCACAGAGCCAGCATTCTTGATCAGATTGTTCAGTTTTTTTGTGTCGCTGGCTCTGATGCTGCTGCCCCAACAGATGGCTACAAAGAAGATTGTACTCGCAACAACAGACTGGTGAAACATCTGCAACATCTTGCACATTAAAAGACCTGAGCTTCCTCAGGAAGTAGAGTCTGTTTATTATATTATATTATATTATATTATATTATATTATATTATATTATATTATATTATATTATATTATATTATTATATAAAGTCTGTTTAGACTTTATTATATCTAAACATGCAAAATAACTAGTAAATAACAGTATAAAATATGTGTAGTGGAGTAAAAAGTACAAAATTGGAAATAATGGATAACGGAAATGCAGTTAGTAGTTATCTCAAAATTGTACTTGAGTACACGAGTAAAAGTTTTTAGGTGCTCATAATGAAGAATGCCTCTCCTCAGAGCGTTAGATTTTAATAGAATAACATGTAAGTGGCATTTACTGTTGTAGCCAACACGGCCATAGCTGCCACTGAGGACAGTGAGGTCACCTTTCCATCTTTAATGGATATTTTCTGACACTAATATCTGAAGAATCAAACACTGAAATCACAGATTTAGCTCTGACCAGACCTCCATAGACCGTCCTAATAGAGTAAAATGTGACATCTTGACTCTTTGATCTCAGGATTTTAGTTTTAAGGGGTACAATATTTGTGCAAATTAGCTTGACTTAATTTCCCAAAAGTATGTTTATTATCTGTTTATCAGATTAAAATGGAAATGGATCTCTTTTCTCTCATCTGCAGGTTTCATGGCTCCAGAGCTGCTGAAAGGAGAAGAGTACGACTACTCTGTAGATTATTTCACTCTGGGCGTCACTCTGTATGAGTTTATGGCTGCTAAAGGACCCTTCAGGGCCAGAGGAGAGAAGGTAAAAACACTGTGCATGAAGTTGTCCACGTTTTTAACTCTTTTTAAAAGATTGTGTGTTTTTGTTTGAGCTTAGTTTTTTTCTGCCACATTCCTCACAGTCTTAACTCTCTTTGTCATGTGATGTTTAAACCAGCTTTTACTGAACCGGTATGATAATACAATAGCTGTTTTTTAAGCACTGATGGCTCATATCTGCCCACTTGTGGCCTGATGCTGATACTGTTGTAAAATAAGAGGCTCTGACCTCCATTTAACAAGTGGTGGAAGTGTTCTTTTACTTAAGTAAATGTAATAATATCTATCTATAAAAAGCCTTTATTATGAGTAAATTTATTCAATGTTTCAAAGTACACAAGTATTAGTATTTGTACTTATGTACAAAATGTATAAAATGTAAAAGTACTCACTGGGCACTACTAACCAGCAGGATTAGGGGTGTCCAATATAACAATATTGATGGTGTAAATATCCAGCGCCTTTCGCCTTCTTGCTTTGTGGTTGAGACTAAATACTGTGTAAGAGCTGTGCAGGTAAATGAAGAAGAGAAGTGTGAATATGGTTAAGGTTGGACTAGTACGACGTGCAGGTTTTAAATGTACAAACTAATGCACAAATCTCTTCTGCTCTTTGTGTTGTTTCAAGGTGGAGAAAAAGGTGGTAAAGAAGCGAATCCTGAATGACGCAGTGGTGTATCCAGAGAACTTCAGTGAGAAAGCCCGGTCCATCTGCGAGGGTCTGCTGGTCAAAGAGGTCGACCAGAGGTTCGGCTTCAAGAATGGATCATGCGACGAGATCAGGATGCATCCCTTCTTCAGCGAGATCAACTGGAGGAAACTGAACGCAGGTCAGTTTTAGACACAGACAAATCATTGTTTCACAAAATACACATTGTCTCTGTCATGATATTGTTTTTTATGAAGCTTATTTTTTGATCTTATTGTAGATTATGTAGTAGAAGACAAAGAAAGGAAAAAAAGAACACAGTGCTTGACGTCGACATCTTCCCGTCTTCTCTCTCCACAGGGATCCTCACACCTCCTTTTGTGCCAGACCCCAGGAGAGTTTATGCCAAGAGCATTGGTGACGTCGGGGCCTTCTCCACGGTTAAAGGCGTGCAGGTGGAAGAAAAGGACAGGAAGTTTTTTGATGAGTTTGCCTCTGGGAACATCTCTATCCCCTGGCAGGAGGAGATGATCGAGATGGGGATCTACGAGGAGCTCACAGTCTGGGAAGCTGATGGCTCTTTGCCCAATGACCTGCGACGTGACTACATCCCTGAGCAGTCGTCCAAGTCCTCCACCTGCTCGGTGTCGTAAGAGGCTATGATGCAGGGATTATTTTATATAAACTGTTTGCTTATCAGGCAGTCAAACTTTATTTTTAAGCACTTTTCATACACGATTGCAGCACAGATTAGAGGTGGAACGAATGTTATTGATGATGATAAAGTCACCAGCAGTGCAGCTTTAATAGATTTGACATCCTATGTAAGTATTCACAGTTCAGTTATTTTATTTTTCCTTCCCTACTATTCACGACAAACCCAGAAAGTGCAGATCTCTGGTTTGATTTGACTGCCATGTGAGCTGACAGCTCGGTGACATGACACATGCATACCTGTAAACACAATATATAATTGTTTTGCGGCATCAGAAGTGTAAATAAGTTTGTACCCATTGCTGCAGAGATGTTTATCATTTATAATGTAAATAAATATTTTTTTTGCCATTAAAATCACCATGTTCTGTGTGTGACACAAGATACAACGGATACCAGTGGGGCTTTTTTATAGTTAATGGTCCAGCAAAATGTATCAATGAACAAATTTACTATTGTAATTTAAAAAATAATATATGCTAACCTTTGAAAAGATATGGAAACGTTTTGATGCAAATAAGTTACTTTTTTTTAAATCAATTAACAGAATTTATACATCATCATTATTCAAACACCACTAATTATAATCCATTAATAAAATCATACAGTATGATAGTGTCAAATACTTTGAATGCATATACTTTAACAGGACGGAGTGTTTTTATACTGTGGTGTAACTACTTTTACGTAATATTAGTACTTCTTCCACCAAAACACAACAAGTAATTTCACAAAGCTGTCCTATTTTTCAAGTATTGAGCGATGGGGGGCGCTGTAATCTCATATTACAGTTTGTCTTCCTCATCAACAGCATCATGACCAGTTTGGGATGCAGCCTGTGCACACGAAAACTCACAGAAAACTCACTTTATCCACCTTCAATTACTATCGGGTTTAAACACACACTGTAAGAGTTTCCGACATGAATCCAAAGACTAAACCTATGTAAGGTCAACCATTTAATAATTTATGACTGAGGTGAATGCAGAGAGCGGATTGGTTGCGCTCTCTCTCTCTCTCTCTCTCTCTCTCTCTCTCTCTCTCTCCCAGAGGCTTCGTGAAAAGTTGAACCTGTCCGAGCTCCGAGTCAGCTGTGCTCACATTTACGTGAACTCTTATTTATTAAACAAAATGCTTGAATTATAAAGAGGGGAAAGCATCTTACTCGCCGCTCTGTGGAAGATGAAGAGGACTCTGGTTTGAATCAACAGGGACTCGATCAAAACAGCTAAAAAAAAAAAAAAAAGAACAAAAAAAAAGACAAAACAAACAAACAAAAGAAAAAAAAAAAACGTCGGTCAGCTGCCTGATCTCCTTTTATACATTTTTTTAGAGCTAATTCATCCGGACTGAGTCAAAATGCAGCAGCCTGAAACTCAGCAGGCAACTCAGCAAACAGCGACAGAAGTACAGGACCCAACAGGTACAGTTATGACAAATGTAATCTTATAACCTGCTAAACAACTTTAGCTTTAATTCAGTGTGTGCAAACGTTTCTGTGTGTATGTGTGAGCAAAGAGTCCTCCAAAGCAACTACACAGTGCTAATTTAATGAATAAATACTAATATTTGTGTCATAAATGTTTCTCTCACAGCTCATCTGCAGAGGTGCAAAATGCATTTACTTACTTATTGTTTGCTGTTTTCTACTCCTCTAGCTTCTTGAATGAAATGCTGTCCTTTCTACGCTGATCTGACATAGTTATTTTGCGGATTAGGATTTTAAAAATGTAAAAAAAAGAAATTCTTACTGATTGGTGCCTCAAACAAAAACTATGGCTGTGAAACAAACCTGCCTACGCTTGATGACAATACCTATATTAATAAATAATAATAAACAATCTGATGTCTACACATGAGTATATAAAACAGGTACACAGTTTAAAAATGTTGTTGCCTATTTGAGTATGACTTTGAATGCAGGACGTGTACTTTTACTTGAGTAAATTATCTGAATACTTCTCCCACTACTGCTCATCTATCAATATATATATATATATAAATATATATATAAATTGCAGAGAAGTATAGTTAAATTAATTCAGTATATGTCCATGTTCAGGTTAAGGATTGCTCAGAATTATGTTTAATTCACGTGTTTAGGACTTGTGGTAATGGATGTAAAGAGGTTCTTCTGTCACCCTGTTGTCTTCCTCCCCTTCGTCCTCAGTTCAGTACCTGCGTCGGAGGAAATCGGCTCTGTGGGTGACTGTGGCCCTGCTGGCTCTGGCTCTGGTGGTGCTGACTATAGGTCTGATCTCTGCCACTCGCACAGACAATGTGCCTGTTGCTGGATATTACCCCGGCATCACCGTGAGTGATTGGAGTCACCTCACGTCATTGACCTCTTAAAACACTATCTGACTGTGACTTGGCGTGTTGTCTGCTTCTTCCTCTGAACCCTAATGTTTATTTTATTTGTGCCTCCAGCTGAGTTTTGGAGCATTTCTGGGTATCGTTGGCATCCACCTGGTGGAAAATCGAAGACCCATGGTGAGTCTGCTCCTCTGACTCTCACACGGTTCAAATCACATTATAATGATGATTTCATCTCTACACTCAGACCCCTCACTATATAACATTTGTACTTCTATTGTCGTATACTACAATACTTCGTATTGTATTAGCAGCTGTAGGTACATCTTTTAATAAGACAAAACGATCCTGTCATAACCTTTAAAATGACAGCTGGTAGCTTTCATAGGACAGGACAGATGTATGCAGGGCAGTAACTTGGGTTTCCAGAGGGTATTCACACCTTGACTCTAAACATCTTGGCAGTTGTCAACCTGCACATCAGCAGCCCAGTGTGCTGATAAAAAAAAAAAAAACAGATGTTTATAGCTGTATCATCGCCTTCGGCTTCATTAATCTCACACACTGTCAGGTGGTGGTGGTAATGCGATGTAACATCCACAACACAAATGAAACAGTGGAAAAAGAAGCGACAACGTCATCAAACTAAAACTCAGTTACATTACCTGTCCCACACAGGTTAGCGCACAGTTAGCGACTATAGCTGGTTAAGAAAATTGAGCATTTAGCAGCTGAGCATGCAGACATTTTGACTAGGAGGTGGCAAACAGAGCTAAAAGGAGAGCTACAAGTACGTGTGACTTCTTGCTAACAAGTAACAGTGTTGTGTTTCTCGCTTGGTCCCACATGCGGCCCCAACAAAAAGATGTGCAGATGTTTAATGACTTTGCAAATGCATTCAACATGATTGTTGGAGCCTTTTTGTGACAGCTCATATTCTGCAAAGTCACATTCATGTTTTAAGCCATGTGTTTGTTCTCTCTAAAGGTGACTTTATGATATTCATCTTCTAAAAATGAGGCATTGTTCCTGGAAAACGGGACATATATACACCATAAATTAGAGGATTATGTTACAGAGTTTGCAAATTCACTAAACGGGAAATTGCTCTATTATGAGCAAGAGGCAAATCTGATTACTCAATGGCAGCGTAATGTGTTCTTGGTCCTTGTGCCCGGGTCAGTGACTGGAGACTGGAGTTGTGGTCAGGGGAAGTGAATGTGATTGGCTCTGGATTTCAATGACAAGAGGGGGTAATTGCATTAGTATTGGTCAGCTGCTGACAGGGATCCTTTATTTCAGACAGGAACAGCGGTATAATATCATCAAAGTACCTCTCTGCACAACATGGGGTTCAAAAGATTATCATGTCAGCGACTCCAGAAATGTAGACCGAACCTGAAAAGATTATTGACTTCTGTTAAAATGTAAATGTAAATTCACACTTCTCCACAAGACCTCTAGTTTTATGACAAGTGGCCGTCAAATATACTTAAAGGTTTGTGGCAACCAGAAGCCGAAACTGTTCCTCTGGGTCATTTAAGTAATGTAGTCTGTATCACATTCGCAGTACATGAAACCGAGCATGAGACTAACTGTTTTAAGTCCCTGCAAGGACCGAAGAGGACACCAGTGACACAGAAACCTTAGCAGATTGGGAATACTTAATTTTCACCTCTGAATTAGTCCTAATTATTATGTTGTATGCATCTAATTAAGCTTATTCTTAGTAAATCAAGTTTTAACTTTAACAGGTTTATTTTAACTGTGTGTGTGATAAAACCTCTAAACTCACCAAATTATTAATTAGGACATAACCACACTAAACTAACACTGGGCACAGTTTAATACGTTCATTTAAAGACCCAGAAACTTTTATTTATAACAGTATTTTTAGATATTTTTAGAGACACTTTACAGGCTCGATGAAGTACAGAGAAATAAAAAAAAAAAAACAGAGTTGTAAACACACTCCTTCTGCCTGCTACCATGACTGTGGTATATCAGTGTGTGTTGTGAATTTTTCATGTGGCATCAAGGGTGTCCTTGTCTTATGTTACGCAACAGTGTACCATATCTAATCCAGTCTACACAGATACCCATCCTGGAGCTATTCACACATGTGGAAAGATGCTGTTCCTATGTGTGTGTGTGTGTGTGTGTGTAGCTGACATAATTTAAAATATAAACATAAAGACAGATTTTATGTTGAAGAAGTTTTCTGCAGGCTTTTGCTCTTTTTGATTCCTCACTCTTGTTTCACTCATTGTCTAAACGTGTGAATCGACATTTACTACCTGCTGGATCTGTCTGCCTCTCCAGCATCACTCCTGGTTCTGTGCTTTAAACTTTAATGGCGTGATCGTTGGTGACACAGACGCTGGTCTACAGTGTCTCTTTTTAAAGGCACATGTGGCACGATGTTTCTCTCACACAGGTGTCTTCTTCCCTCCTGTGTCTCAGGCTCACACTGTAATACGAGAGCCGGCTGGCAGAAGCCAGGTCGCTCATTAAAGAACAACTAACCGTTCCACAATGCCACAGACACCTGAGAGCTCTGATGGTTCTCTTCCTTCCTGGATCTCACAGCTTTTTGCTCCTCTAACCTTGTAAAGCAGAATATGGAGGGTTTGATGTTAGAGAGCAGACTAGTTTGTCTACAAACAGAGACGTTTCCGGTTCGAGTCACTGATTTAATATAGAAAATAACCAACAAAAATAGCCAACCATGAACTATAATCTACACTGTCTGGCAAGGGACAGTTGTTGCAGTCAAATGAAACATCAGGAAACTGACAGGAGCACAAGCTTTGAAAGTCACTTGGTAAAGTCATCTTTGATTCAATGATTCAAAGGCCAAAATGGGTTGTGCTGTAGTTTCTTTAATATGTAAAGACTGGTAGATAAATTAAGTTCATGGTAACGCATCACATTTTCATTGTTAGTCTTACAGTCCTACAAAATCATTTACTACAAAGTAGCATCATCTATAAAATTGCTGTAACATCTGGACATCCTGGGTCTCACTTACCTTGATAAAATGTGACAAAAACAACCAGTCTGGCAGTCCGGACAGAAACACTGTATTCTTTACTGAGAGAGAAAACAACTAAATCAACAGGCTAAATATATTAACGCCTTTACAAACAAGAAACGTCACCCATGGGAGAAAACCTTGACAAATTTGAACACTCTTTGACCAACCATAGTTTTTCCACGACACACTGTCTGTAGTATTTGTGCCTCTTTGCTTAGTGGACCACTTTATGTCTCTAGATTTGGGTGTTTTAGGGCTTCTGTCACAAATGTTCCTGTGAGATCAGCCCTCTTTATGAATGTGAGGTGGGTTGCAGGTAAAACACACATTTATGCCCAGCTGACATTTCTTGGATAAAGTTAAAAAAAAAACCCCAAAAAACACATAATGACTCCTACACTGCCACTTTTCATCTTGTTTTATCTTGTCCTCCAGAATGTTTAAAAGGATCGTGCACCGTGAAATTCTGTCTGTAAAAGATGGAAAAAAAGAAAAAGATAAACTCCCTATCTGTTCTTACCCCGCCGCTCCTAAAACAAGCTTCACTGCTCTGATACACTGTAAGATTTTCTTTATGACTAAATGCTTCATGTAGCTCATGTTCTTTGCTCCAGCAGTTTCTTACTGCCTGTATCTCACAGGCTGCCATCCTTTTGGTCACCTTGGAGCGTGGAGAGCAGAACGGTGAACCTTTTAAAGGGCTGTATTTTACCCAACAAGTTCTTATTACCGGTGTGTCCAGCTGTGGTCGTGATTGGTCAATGGACCACTGAGCAGGGGAAAAAGACCTTGCAGCAGTCAGCGACTTTTGTTACATAACCTGATAAGTATCTTTACTGACTCCTATAAAATTCCCCTTTGTGTCTTTATCTCTTCGTCACTGATGTATCTTCTTCTTCTTCTTCTTCTCTAAAACTTTAATTTGTGTCTTTTCTTTTCCCTCTGTTTTTCAATACAGCTATAATCTATATTTCATAATAACAATAACATATACCAATGACAATGTTAGAGCTGTCACTTGTAGTGATGAAACTATGGAGAATTATCACCTGAATCTCCAGCTATGGAGCTTTATAGCTCGTTTCAGCTCATTGTTTAGTTGCCTGTATACATCTTTGTAATTCACTCTCGCTGCTCTCACCATGTTGTTTTTAGCTTAAAACATGAACATATGGAGCATGAAGCAGCCAGATGTTTCCCTTAGGAGTTGGTGGAGACCAAAAACAGAGCTAAAAGAAACACAACTGTGAATGACTGTAAAAATAAAAGGTGTCATAGATCAGCCATGACATCATGACTACCTGTCTGATACTGTGTAGTATCAGTACCACTGCAGACCGTGAACACTCCACAAGAGCTGCAGTGTTGGAGATGATCTGACTCTGACTTCTGACTTGTCGTCTAACCACTACAATTTGGCCTTTGTCGAAGTCGCTCAAATCCTTATGCTTGCACATTTTTACTGGTTCGAGCATCAATTTTGAGGACAAAACACAGATAATCAGTGTTCTTCACTTCTTTGTCAGTGGTCATAATGTTATGGTTATGACCGATCAGTGTATGTCGATGTTGTGTTCACAACTTTCCACTGCCCCCATGTGGGCAACAAAATCAGTTAAGTAAAAGTAGTGATACATTAATGTAAAAACTCTTCATTACAAGAAGAGTCTTTCTCTTGATCTAGAAAATCACCTGTTAGAGCAGCTCATAGAACACAAGGTGATTACTCATAAAAATAAAATAAAATAAAAAACATTTTAACATACACTAGAAATGGGAAAAAGTGAAATAAAATAAGTTATGTACACACTATACTGTATATATACACTATGTAAGTATATAGATATGCATGTTGGATCATTTCACAGTTGTGCTGTATACACATACAGTATTGGTGTGCAGTATTTTACTATTTTTACGATACTTTAAGATGCACATATATATATATATCTATATATAACAGGAAGCAGTAGTTGGTCTTTTACATTGCGTTATATTTTATGTTCTTTGTAAATCTAAATGCTGAAAAGTAACTTGTAAACATAGCTGTCACAAAGATGTAGTGGAATGAGAAGCCCATCCATGAAATAGAAATAATAAAGTAAAAAATTTGCTGAGTTATTTTCCATCACCGATGTCTTTTTAATCTTTCCTGACTGACTGGACTCCTGAGAGCAGAAAACTATCTACAGTATGTCTGTGTGTCTTTAATCTTTTACAGTATTTGATTTTTCGCTCTGCTTCAGTTGTATCAGGAGAGATTTCGGAGGTTTGGACGACTGAGTGTGTGTTGAGGTGTTTTATGTGCTGGCAGCTGGTGCTAAGGTAATGTGAAGTAATGCAGTTGTCAGGCTCTATTGTCTCTGCTGCTGGCCTCATCTCCCACTTGCAGCCCATAAAAACAGAGTCATTTAAACCGCTAATGAAGTGGAGAGTCTGGGCCAGTAGCAGATAAAACCTGCACAGAAAACGCTTATTTTCTCAGCCGGGCTCTTATTTCACTTTGTGGGAGGAAATTCATTTTAAAAAGTATCTTATTTTAATATTCATTGTCACCATCTCTTGTGTTATTCCGACACGTACGCCTCTGCATTTCATATTAACACTTGGCCATTAAGTTAACTACACCTGAAATAAGCCTGATCAGTGTATGTTTAGACATTTATAGTACTATAGGCATATTTATTTTTGATTTACCAGATAAAGCTTATTACCTAAAGCCTCTGCATGCCAATGGTTGACCCACACAAGTGTTTGACATTTGGCTCACACATGTTTAACTTTGTTTCACCTGTTAGAGCAAGACAGCTTGTACCTTTGTCATTGGGTGCACTCCAAAACCCAAGACTGGATTACAAAGTGGGAAACTGGCCTTAGGCCACAGACCCCTAGGTGCTGCCAGTAGTACCTGTTTTCACTGTGTGTCAGTTGTTCTCTTGTACGACAAACATACTCACAAAACGTGTGAACATGTAGCAGGCCTGTTATTCGAGTAGTTCATTTATTTATTCTAGTAGATTTATTAAATGTTGTCATTTGATGTATTATACCAGTTACCATGAAGCTAATTTTAAAGCTAAGCATCTTTTGATGATATAATTCAGCCCTTATGTGCACTGCTCGACAGGATATATACGCTATGCACAGTGGATGGTTGTACAGAGTTCAACAGCAGATTTTTGCAGTGGGGCCCCTAAAAATGTTTGTACACCTGACAATGCCAAAAACTGATAACAATACAGACAGAATAGCCTGTTGAAATATATGTGTTTAGGACACATATTTCAAAAGGATATTGGCTGAATCCAAACCCAAAACGGTACTGGATTGTTATGGTAAAGGTCAGGCAACAGATTCCAGGTAATGTGATTCTCTAAATTCAGCAAATATCTTCTCACCGTCTGCTTTCCACTCTGTGTGCGAACTAAATTGCCAAGATGCAGAAGAGTTGTGGGTATTGCAGGCTGGAGCTGGTGTGCTCGCTCCGGGAAACTGATCGTCCTTAGCAACAGTTTGCAAACCCACAGCATAGTTAACGTTTGTAAGACTTCTTGCATTGTATCGCAGTATTTGTCAGCTACAGCATCTCCACCACCTGCTGCTCTTTGATTATCAGCTGATGGAGGTCTTTACCATCAAACCTGCTGCACTCAAACAGGTTGTCTCCTTGTCGAGGGAGTTCTTCTGGGTGAAATAGTTTGAGTTGAAATCTACCAAGAAAAGCTGAAGATCTTAAATAGCAAGTCAACGAAAAGGAAACATCTCCTATGAATCAAATAAGTCACTCATGTCAATGCAGGATCAGTCAAATCTATCTTTTGACTTTTTTTGCTTGATTTTCAGGACAAACTGCCGTGTCCCACCTGCTGTTATGGTTAGATAGATACAGTAGATAGAAAAAAAAGTGTGTGTTTAATTTCCTGCTTCAGTACAGGAGGTTTGGTCCTGGAGGAGCGATTGAACAGACAGTAAACGATGCTCAGTGATAAAGTTCATGATCAGACATCTGTGATCAGCCAGCTGGGTCTGCTGAGCTTAGTGTGTGTGTGTGTGTGTACGTATGTGTGCTTGTGTGCACATGTTGTTGCTGTTGTTTGAAATGTAAAGATTTGAGCTTTTTGATCAGTGATCAGATTTTTTTGGTTTTCATTTACAGGTGAGATTGTGTGAGATTTGTTCTGTTGAGGCCCGGTGTGTGTGCGTGTGTACATGTCTGTGTGTATGTGTGAGAGATTGGGAGAATTAAACTGACCTTGATGGTACAATAGGCCGTCCCTCTGTCCTGTACGTTGCCTCTTTGCCCATAAATTACCCACAAAGCACCACTGCGCTGGCAGAGCAAGAAGCCGTACATTTCCTTTATCGTCCTGCAGTCCAGACGCTGCAGACGACCAATCAGGACACAAACCAGCAGAAACACCAAGCTTACATACACCAGTGCAAGCTTGACTTTACCTTTGTACAAAACAAATTACAGCATGTTAATTTTGAAAAACAAATCTTAAACACAGAAAATTATGGCACTGTAAGTAGAAATAAATGTACATGTGGCAATAAATTGTAGTAGTATTGTTAGTTACTGAATAAAATTCTGGTCATAATTTTTTTTTTTTATAAATAGATGTATGTTTGCTGCAAAATCAAGGTTTCCACATCAGATCTCCATTTTATTTATTTTTATTTATTTTATTTTATTTTTTATTTATTTTTATTTTTGTAGGCTTTATTTTACTACTTCTGTTCATTTACTTCTTAATAATCAATTTATTCTTTTAATTTTTAACACAAAGCTAGCTGATCATAAATTACTACCCTGATGATTTACTGGTACTTTCCTCTTTGTTGCAAACTAATTTCTCATGTCTTTACTCTTTGCTTTAAGCTCGTGGCGGCGATCATTTTCATCAGTATCGGAGTCATCGCGTCTTTCTTCTGTGCCATTGTGGACGGGATTATCGCTTCAGAGTTCATTGTGAGTATCACGTATTTAAATACCTGCACTGAAAGAAACACAAAGTAATTCTCCCTTTCTTTTTGTTGTCTGAACAAACGCTGACTCACATTCACACACCAAATTTCAACAGAAACAGGGCGGTTTTAGCTACAGACTTGCAGATCAGATCAGGAACTTTATAGATGCAATCAGACAGAACTGTCTGCACCATCTCAACATCAGAACGGTAGACCAGAACCACTGATCTCAGTGTCCGACCTGCAGGGATGGAGGATAACGGGGCTGATTAAAAGTGATGTGACTTTACTTCCTTTGAAACACTGAAAACTAAGATGCAAACAAATAAAATCAAAAGATGCAGCAACAAAAGATAGATATACTTCTACAAAAATAACCCTCTTTTGTACTATTTGGCATGTGGCAACATGTTTCACTGAAAAAGAAATCTCTCCTTCTCCTTCCTGCTACAAAGATGTTCGCACCTCGAGAAACCTCATTTACTGTAAAACATTTTCATCATCAGCTAGTTTTTCAACAAATCATTTGTCCACATCATGACGTCAGTCGGTGGACTTTAATAACTCCCATACTAAATTAATATGCATGAAATTCAATTTGTGCAAAAACCTGAAATTGTTTATAGGGGACTGTGCAGAAAGAGCAGGGAAGTCAAATAAGGTCGTTGTTTCTTCCTTATTGGATATCTTAGATGTTCTCAGCGTTTGGATACATGGAAATGAACACCTCGGTTTGTCACATTGGCCTAATGAATTTTAATGAGCGTCTTAATGAGTGTGGACCAGAGAGGGTTTAAAAAGTTGGACCTCTCAGCAGCTGGCGCAGAGTAACTGATATTGATCAACAGTGCTATCAAATGTCTGCAGATATATTCATTTTCTGCTCACGGGACAGTAAAAGTTATATTTATTGCACCTTCAAGCTTTGGACAATCACATTATATTCCACTTTACATAAAGTCCAGTGAGATTTAATGCTCTAGGTTTTTGTGCAGTGGCCGGTTTTGAGCAGGCACATGTTGTAAACCTTCACAGAGGGAGGATATAAAGAATCATGCAAGTCAGTTTCACTCATAATCTTGGGGAATTGAATCTAAAAACAGAAACTAAAGCGCAGATAAACATTTAGATCACAGATGTGATTTATTTATTCTCATATTTAACAGTTTTTCTGTTTCCATGTGTTTCTAACATACAGGACATAAGGCCGTTGCAGGAGGACATGTGTGACTATTTCGCCAGTGGAGCAGGCTACGCCTACGACAGCTACTACACTGAGGTGATTCTCATACGTACATATGTAAACATACTGAGTACACACTTAATATCAACAAAAACAAAGTCATTGAGTAAATCTTTTTTTTTTTTTTTAAAATAGAATAAATCAAGCCTGGTTTCCATACATTTACAACTGTGTGGCGCTTAATTGAAAAATTCACAAAGTGTGTAGTGACACCTAGTGTACAAATATTGCTACTGCGCTATAAACAACCACTACATTTACTTCACTTGTCATCAAATGTAGACAGTTTCCTAGCAGCATCTGGGTGGCTGTGGCTGCACAAGGTCCACTGAGCAGATGATCGGGGTTCAATCCCCGGCTCCTCCAGACTGCATGTCAAAGTGTCCTTGGGCTTAAGATACTGAACCCCAAATTGCTCCCGAAGGCCTCACCATCAGTGTGTGAATGCGTATGAATGGTTAGCTTCCAGAAACTGATAAGCAGTTGGCACTTTGCATGGGTAATTTATTTATTTATTTTTTTTTGAGTGGTTGGAAGGCGCTCTATAAGTACAGTCCATTTACCATATCCATCTTTTATCTGGTTGTTCAGAAAACAACTTACAGTATCTGTCACTGCAGGTGACCTGCCGTTCATTTGACAAAACATGCAAGATGAAAATGAGGAGCAACACCTGCTACTGCTGCTACCTGTACAACTGTGAGAGGTGAGACGCAACACAAGCTTTGTGTGTGTGTTGTCTGCCTTTCGTCACAGTAAATGTTTTTATTCATCTTTTTTTTATCTGCTTTGGTCAGTTATGATATTATACTTGATAATACAGATGAGAGAAGCATAAAAAAAGTATCCTAGAAATATTTTTTCCATAACCTCTTAAACACACCAAAGAGGAAATGTTTTCCAAGGAGTCTCTCCCTACTTTCATCTATGTTACTATTCAGCCGTTAACCTATTAATGGCAGCCTGAAAGAGTTAATAAAAGAATAAAAGAGTGATGGACATTCTGCCATTTCTTCTCTTAATATATAAATGCTTTGTGACCTGACTCCTCGTCCATTTCCAGCATAGACTACCACACGCATTACTATCAGTTCACCGGGGTCAGCAGCTGCTGGGATGTGATCCACCTGCACCGTCTGCTGTGGGCCTCAGTGGTACTCAACGTGATTGGCTTGTTCCTGGGAATCATCACTGCCGCCATCCTCGGAGCTTACAAAGATATAGTAAGCATAAGTCCAAAAAAGATACACCCCCCTCCTCCTTCCTAATAAAGAGAAAAGTTTATCTTTAGTTTTAATATTTCAGTCCTGACACAGATGTTTCAGCAAAGTCTTAACTGTCCTGATTTTATGATTACTCTTCCTACAGTACATTAGGCAGCAATCGTACTGATCATTTTTACTTTCTTGTCTGAAGCATTTTTACTGTCTTCTTGCAGCAAAAGCCGACTCCGCAGATGGCTCCTAGCCCCACACCACCACCCCACATCCTGTACAACCCGACCCAGCACATGCTCAGCTACCCTGGCTTTTGTCCTTCAGGACAGACTCTGCCGGCCTACCCCAACTATCCAATACCCATGCAGGTGTGAGAAAAAAATAATAAGTGATACACATCTCTTAAATTATAGGAACAGCACAGGTTTGAATAACAAAATCAGTGATGGTTGAATTCAGTTTAGCTGCTTCAGTTTCAGTTTCTTTTATTTCCAAATAAAGGAATATCAGGTATCTTTGGCCGTACTTCTGCATACAGTTGCAACCTACCACACCACCTCTTCTCCTCTCCCATAGCATAACAGCAGCTATCAGCCACATCCTTCTACCCAGATGATCCCAGAGGGAGGCCCTGGGCCCAACTGCACTTCTGAAGAGAACCAGAACCAGCAGCCCTCTCAGGCTCCCAACCAGCCACAGCCTCAGGGAGCCACTCAGGAACAAGGGGAATACATGCTGACACCCAACGCTCCTGTCCTCTACGGAGCCGCCTACAGCCCCTTTGAGAAACCTCCACCTTACGCCTGCTGAGCCCTCAGACAAACATGGGGGGCATGTCGGAGAAATATATCTTGATCTGGTCGGACTGAATGTAGCACAAGATACTTCATAGGTGACCTTGTAGACGGAAAACACTCAGTGAGCTTCACAACTTCTCTGTACTGATGTAAATGTTTCGTGTGGTCGCACTGAAGAGAGACAGACAGATTTATAGCTATGTAGTGTGATTATATAGACATGATTCAGTTATTTCATGTGTATTATTAGAGGAAATGGTTTGGGAAATACACTTTCTTGCCGAGAATTAGATGAGAAGATACCTCTCTCATATATATATATATATATATATATATATAGAAGCTGCAGCCAGCAGCTAACTTAGCTTAGCACAGGACTGAAAACAAGGGTCAGCCTGGCTGCATACAAACAAAACAAAATCAGCCTACCAGCTAAAGTTGACTTATGATGTTAAATCTCGTTTGCTTAATTGGTGCAAAAACTGAAGTGCAAAAACTACAAATCGACTTCAGGATGTTACTCCTCATCTTACTCCCAGCAAGTGAAGTTTTCCTGAACTTCTTTAAACCTAAAGATATTTATATTACCTATGAATCTGTGCATTACACTTGACTGTGATCTGATAGTATAGTGTAGATCAGATTGCAGGTCTTCCTGTGAATTGTCTAACTAACTCCTGTACAGGCGATTAAAAGGGCTTTCTTGAAATGTGAACCGGAGAGTAAATGACACTGATGTTGCTGTTGTTTAATTATGTTTGTGTGAATCATTTAATGTGCACTTTAAAGTCAGTATACTGTATATATTATGGATGATGCATGTAAACTGCTTTGGGATAGGATTCTGTAGCTGCTGCTATGAACTACATTATGTGTTAGAGACGTGGCTATAAGAATTGCTGATGCATACAAGTACATGTGGAATAAGGGCTTCATCGAAATCTTAGATTTATAGGATAAGTTTGACGTTTTGGGAAATGTGCTTTATATTTTATTGCTTTAATTAGTCTGTATGAGAAAACCATACGGTAAATACGAAGATAATGCAAACAGCCTGATTAGCTTACCGAAGCATAAAGACTGAAAATGGTAATGATAACAAAATCCACCTTCCAGCAGCACTGAAGCTCACTAAGTACCACGTGTTATCTCTTTTATTTAATTTGTACACAAACTGATGTGTATAAACTGTTTGTGCTGAGCTAGTTTACCCATTTCTGGTGGCAGCTTAATATTTCTAATCAATCTAATCATCTCTCTGCAAGAAATCAAATAAGCGTATTTCCCAAAGTGTCAAGCTCTTCCTTTAAAATCTCATTTTTTAAAATATCACTAGTACTACTTGTTGTTCTCACTGTGTTGTTTCACCTCAAAATGAAACTTTTAAATAGAAAGAAATTTCACATTATTCCTCTTTCGAATAAAAAGTTGAATTCATGAGCAATAATAAAAAAAAGGCTCTGTCTGTTCAGCTCTGTCCATTTACTTCTGCTGGTTAGTTACATTTATGCCAAAATGACATGACGTGCACCATCTATGTCGGATGAGCAACGGAGAGAACATTTGCCTCTGTCAACTTTGATCTGTGCTTCTGTCACTCCCTCTCATTTGACAGTATGTTATGCATGTTGTCAGTGTCATTTCATCCCCATATACGTACAGCATACACAGGTGACATCCTACAGTCGGAGATGCACCGCTTCATTATTCAAATCCCATCTGTCTCTGTTTCAGCGATCACACAAAAGTGATCAGAATTTATTTAAATAATGGTCATGATGCAGTATTAAAATGAAAATTAACGGTCTAATAACACAATAATTAATCATTGGTTTCACACATTACAAAAATAATTTTTCACAGGGAAACTGTCTCCACAGTTCATAGCAACAACATGCAGTTTAATGGTTTATTGGTTTATTGTCTCAAAATGTCTTTGCACATTATTTCCCCTTTAGCGGCGCTTTCATCTATTTTCATAACAGAATGACGCATGTAGAGTTTTCCTGTCCTTTTCCAGGTCAGACAGGCAAAGTGGGAACAAGTGCTAGGCAAAACAGACGTGAGAAAGACTACAGTGTACATGTGTCACATTCAAAGTTTTTCCTCACCTGAATAGACATTCTATGCTATTGATGCTATTATTAGAAATGTCCACTAACGTTTTTTTTTTTTTGTTTGTTTTTTTTTAGCTTTATTTGACAGATACAGGTGAAGAGTGACAGGATCGGCTGCTGCAACAAGGACTGAGCGTCTGTACAGTACGTGTGGCACAAACTCTACATACTGAGTTAACCTGCACCCAACTGTGTTGACCACTTTGGTCTAGACTAAAAGAATTAATATGGGTTGCTATGACATTTTGTACATTTCTGGTTCCTGTATGATGAAAAAAAAAAAGTCTCAAAGTTGTCACTTATGTGTATGCTTGTTTGAATGCTTTGAAATTTGCTACAGATGTTCATGCTTGTCAGCTGCTGTATATAATGACTTTGTTGATTTCATGATTTTTCCCCTGGCACTCAATGCAGTAAATACTGTGCTACAGTACAGCATGTATAGTAGTACCGTATGAGCTCCTCGAACCAGCTGCATGACTTATTAAATGGACTAGGCGTGCCTTGTGGAAGAGTAAACAAGGTTTGACTGGAAAAAGACAAATACTGTGTTTATGCCGTGCACCTGCTTTTATACCTGGTCAATGATGATCTTTTAAACTAAAAGCTCAGAGAGCACATAGAGGAAAATCAAAAAGGTTTCTAGGAATCAGCATTTTGTACGTTTTGTAGTGTACTTTCATAAAAGAAAGAGTGATGTCTGAATAAATAAATAAATACAATGTTCTACTTCATAACTGCAGCAGCGTTAACCACAATATCAGCATTCAAAACATAATGACATACAAGTCTATTTTATTATGCCTGTTGGTGCATGAGTGTTGTCAAAATACGTCACAACATTTGTATAAAATGTAAATGATCATCAGATACCATAAATATGGTGGCCTGGACAAGCCCAACTCTGGGACAGTAAACAGAGTGTAATCGGCACTAGTAAACAAAGTTTTAAAAGATTGAAAGATTAACCTCTTAAGTGAAAGGAACAATCCCTGCCTTCTTTGATGTATTCCGGCTCAGTGGTAGAGTGGGTAGAGTGGGTAGAGTTGATTCCCGCTCACTGCTTGAAGATTGAAAAGGTGAACTGACAGCTGGTGGAGTGCCATGGCCAAGGTGCCCTTGAGCAAGGCACCGTACCCCCCCCCCCCCCCCCCAACATCTGCTCCTCGGGCGCATCGAATCACTGCCCCCCGCTCCAGTCTGTGTGTATTGTGTGTATATGTGTGTGATCCTGTGCATGTCCATGTGTGTTCTGACAGGTGCCAACTGGATGGGATAAATGCGGAGAATAATTTCACCGGTGATGTGTGATTAATAACGTTTCAAAATCCAAAATGAATTCCTAATTCTCTGGATTTCATCATAGAAATAGACATGCATGGACGTGACCTTCTAGACTCAGCTAACAGCACTCTAACGTATGGGAGAAGCAGGAACAAATTTGCCAGCATGTACAATCTAGTGTAATGATTACCTATATAAATCAAGTGCTTTGCATGTGCAAAATAGTTTCATTTGTGGGAAAGACGGTTATTATAGATGAAAGGAAGGAATAACTGGCACGTACTGGAAAAAGCTGCACACAGTCAGAATTCACATTCAATTTTGCAGCATGAAAAGCAAGAATTTGGGGGCAGCATGGTGCAGGTTTTTACCATCTTAGTACATTTAGTGAAAGTTTGAAGGGAGAATGATGCAGACGGGAGCTCACATGTTAAGTATGAATGCATCCACTTGCACTGGGGTAAGAAGGAAAACTGCAGTAAACAATGCAGATAGGTTTTATAGACTGAATGTAGATTCAGTGGCTACAACACTACATTGAAAAATATATCTATTTGTTATAATATATCTAATTTGTTATATTTTTCACAATGTGTAAATGTGTTGGTAGGTGTGAATGTGAGTGTGAATGTTTGTTTGTCTCAGTGTGCCCTCTGATGAGCTGCCAACTTGTGCAGGTTCCTGATGTGTGTAGATGTATACTGTTTTAATGTAGTGCTGCTTTTTCAACCTTTACTACTTCACAGCTGAACACCATGGACACTTCCACGAGGCTATTATATCAAAAACTCTGTTGTTTGATGTAGTTTAGATCATGACATCAGTTCTTCACGTGCAAACATGAACCCAGCCTGCAGTCACAGTGTTGCACTGATAATAAAAAAAAATATTTGCATAAAAAAAAAAAAAAAAAAAAACTCCAGCAGATCAAACGCATGCGTCAATCACAAGGTAAGAACGCAACCCAGCCCAGCACAGCTCACACATTTTCCTGTTCACTTCTGAGGTAAGAAGACGACTACTCTATGTTCACTGAATTATTGGTACTAATTATAAGAATAAATATTTATTCAAACATTATACTTTGTTTGGGTGTACTTTAAACTTTTGGCTATTGAGTTTTGAATATTTCTGAGTGTTGATGTTTAGATTGTACAATTGAAATCTGTGTTCATGGTGAGGCACTTGAGTAAGCAGAGAGAGAAAGACGAGAAAGTAAAAACTTAATCTTTGTGTTCAGGAAAAGAACATTTTTGTTATAAGCAGAGAGTGTCAGAGAGTGTTTTGTTTCTTTCCCCTGACTTATAGTATTTATCTTAAATGTAAAATGACTTACTAGAGATACACAGAATATATCAGCACCAAAATGTAGCTCTATTGATATTTTTTTTATTTGTTTTCTCAGTCACTCTTTAGAGGAAGTACAATGGTTCCCTTGCTGCTGTTACTTCTGCTCCACGAAACACTGGGGGAACAAGGTACAAATGTTTTTTTTGTTTTATTAGTTTAGGTACTGAGTACTGTATCTATTCAAAATAGGTATAACAGATGTTATTATTACACTTTATTATTAACATATAAAGAATTATGTAATAGTATTATACTAATTCTAGCTATTTTTTGCTGAGAAACATAATTAAAACTCCTTGTATATTCTTTTACATTTAACTTTTTCAAATGAACAGAAATGAACTTTTTGATTGATTTGGATTCAGTACATTAGAAACCCAGAGTTTTTTGTACTCCAAAGGATGTCAGTGATGTTGACTTAAACAACTTAAAGGTCCAGTGTGTCAGATTTAGGTGGCTCAGTTCATGCACAACTGTTTTCATCCACTAAATCCTACGCACTTTTTTTTAGTCTTTTAATCGTCTGTGTTAACACACATGTTTTTGTAGCAGTCAGACAAACGTTGATTGAACACTCTTGAATGTTTTACCCGTATTACAATAATTTATCTTGTTGTTTGAACGTGCAGTGAAACATCTGCTCCACAATTAGAGAGCGTGAAACCGTCATTAGTGATGTCACTGTGACTGAATACATGTACAGTGAGTTGTATGTGTTTCTCGTCTTTTGTTTCTTTGTCCAGTGTGTGTCAACAGGTCATTGGCTACCATTACGACTACCATAACACTTGCTAGCATCATCGATAACAAAGGCAGTGCCGTGAATTGTCAGTACGATGGATTTCCTTGCGTATTTATCTGCACAAACTACGACAACAAGTGGTTCAATGGATCATCTGTTTGCTTAGACACTAATGTGTCAGCACATGCTGGCAAGTTTAAATACAACATAGAGCATTGTAAGTACACTATGATTTAAATAAACTAATGACTGTACCTACAGGTCTCTAAAACTGGGCACTATGGAGTGAAGCTCAGCAATATGCTGTATGTCTGCGTCTTAAATCTGTTTCCTCTCTCACTCCTCAGATGGAATTTGCACTTTATACTTATGTAAGAATTCTGTCATCACAACACTTATTAAATCTCTTGAGAGCAGTGATGCTCAACAGAAGGAGCTGATGCTACTCTTCTACATAAGGAATTCATGTGAAGAACTCTTCAAGAACAGCAGTGATGTCAAGAAAGTCTTTATAAGGTAAGTGCCTGTTTTCTGTAATAGTGCAACAGAAGTATGATTATTAGCACAAGAACAGGAGCTTCCTCCAAGACAGATTTAAAGCACTGGTATGCAAACGCCCTCTAGTGGTACAACGAGGAATCTCTGATAATATGAACCGCAAAATACTCAAAATTTAAACTATGAGATTGCAGTAATCTAATTTAAAATATTTTTTTTGCATTTCCTGTAATATTTTGTTTCAGTATCAATCTGTTGTATACTCACATTCATTCAGATAACGTGTGTATACTTGGTGATTGATTAGTTATGAGCATAAATGTGACTGCATCACACTAATTAGATAAGTATGTCTGTAGCTGAATAGCGTCAGCCTATGCTACGAGGTACGTGGTGTAAAAAGTTTGAGAATCATTGAAATAAAGGAGTGGAACATCCTTCACGACAGCAGATCAATTTCCGGATCAGACGAAGGGAGGATGCATAATGTAAAGCAACCACTGTGGCCGTCACAGACATAATTGGAAGTTTGACATGAAATTAGATGACCTTAAATTAAATTAGATAACCTTATTTAAATCCAAATTCATTCGTTCCCATTGTCTTTCTGCAGCGTGGAAAGACAGATAATCCACAATATCATGAGAGTATCCCAGCCTGGGACTGAAAACCTGAAGGACCTGTCTTTGAATACTGGCAACTATACTGCAATCAACTCAACCAGTCCCTGGATCAAGATAGAAGCTCCACAGGTAGGCCAGCTTTGATGATAACATGATGGAAAATCTCAGTGGCCGACTTTAGGCAATCAATTTGCTTTCAGTGCAAAACTCAAACTGCTCTAATTTGACATTATCTTCTTATATCCACTGTTAGCTGCTGCCTCAATCGGAGACAATTGTCCCTGAGGTTTGGCTGCCTGTGACAGGCCTGCACAACATCCCAAATGAGAAGAGGATTATCGGTTTGGTCAGCTACAGGAGCCCCAACCAGTTCATAGTATATAATTTATCCTATTTACTCTTGCACTGTGCATCAAATTCAGTCTTAATACGCACATGTTTCAGTCAGCGATTTCTATTTAAACTGTAGGGATGTTTGCAGATTCTTGGGTCATTGTGGGTTTTGATATATATTATAATGTACTGTGTTTCCTTTCATGGCTGTACTGAATCTGTCTCTTCATTAGTTTGAACAGGAACAAATCCTATCAATGGTTATCAGGATAGAGGCACTGGGGAAACAATACCTTCATGATTTGACTACGCCAATCAAGATGATTTTCAGAATCGTTTCAGACATCAAAGAGGATGTGAGTGCGTATGCCGTACAAATGTAAATTTGGTAAATCTATACAAATTGTATTGTGGTTTAAACTTGCACCTCAGTGGGAATCACTGTGCAATTCCTGTCCTGCAACCCATCACACCTCCAGAATCAGAACATGTCAACCAAATTTAAATTACACTCATTTTATGTTTCTTATAGATTAAAGTGTCATTTTTCATAGCATAATCACATTGAACTATTCTTATTCAGCACAAATTGTCAGAACATTGTTAAAAAAGTTATTAATTCCAATTTTTAAAAAAAGTATGTTTCTTTTCTAGATTAGTCCACTGTGAGATAAATTAATTGCTGGCAGGTTTGTTGAAACAGCAGTGTCAGAGCTGAGAGATCAGCAATGCAATACGTGTATCCTGAAGTCATCATTTGCCCTGACAAGCAACATTAGCATGATGAGAAACTCTGTAGCAGATAGGATTTGGGTTCATTAACTGTGAACATTTTCAAAAATAGTTGTTGTTTATAGGTTATTATTTTCAATGTTTACTGGTCCATTTCAGCTCAAACTGGGCTATATGTGCCATGTTTTATAGGGAATGAAAAGAGTTGAGGATAAGCTTCTTTGACTGGACAGCGCATATCACTGATATCGTTATGTGACTCTGTTTTTCTGTATTTTTGCAGAACACCTCATGGATAGGGTGTCAGTATTTTGATGAACACGGTAAGTATTTATCAATTTTTGATTAAAGCATGATAAACAGTGAAACACTGTAACTGTACTCTGGTTACTATTTAGTGCAACAGTATGTTTTAAGTTGTAAACATCTAAAGGTGTGTGGTGGATTAGCATCAGATCAGTAGCATTAGCATTAGATCAGTAGAATAATCTCTGTTATACAATTAATTTTAAGATTATGCGTTTAATAATAATTACCTTTTTAAGACTGCTTAAAGTCTGATAGTGTCTTATGTCTTGTGAGTAACAGTGTTTACCAACCATAAATAATTAATATTAATATATTTCTATTTTACAGCCAATTGGCTTTCTCACATGAATCAGTTTATGGTCATACTTCTGTGTATAACAGCAGTTTTTATAATAATAATAATCATAATAATCATAATAATAATACAGTTTACACACAAGCGAAGTTGTGTAGAGAATTTTAATTTGCATGCAGTGATAGGAAGTTTTCAAGACATGAAGGAGTTTTCATTTTCATATGTCAAACTAGCACGAGATGTGAAAAAGGAGATTTATGTATAAAGTGTAATATTTATAAACACTGACAATCATGCTATTTAGAGAATTAGCACAATTTTGCCTGATTAAGCTGACAAAGTTGTTCACATTCTCAGATTTTGTGTGGAAAACTGATGGATGTGAGACCACCGTTAACCAAACTAATGTCACATGCAGCTGCAACCATGCAACACCATTTGCTATTCTAATGGTAAGGAGACCCACTTAATTTGACTGACTCAACTCGACCGATGATAAATGAACAGATAATAGTAATGTTTGATCACATTTATTTAGTACTGGTATTAAATCACTCTGACTTGTTCCTAAATGTAAATTGCAGTCACCACTATTCCACCTTTTCTGCAGATAAGAGACCAACCAGTTTCAGAGGTCCACTGGAAAATACTGTCATACATCAGTTACGTAGGCTGTGGTCTGTCTGCCTTCTTCACTTCTCTGTCCATTGTGATATATGTGTTCCTTCGGTAGGTATACGTATTCTTCATCAAACTCAGTAATACTCTACTGCTGCAATGTTTTGCTATTTTGCTCTGCGCCTTCTTAGAAGATATTGAGGTTTCACCTTTCTTTGTATTTAGTCTTTACATTCTAACGCTGTTATGCAGTTAGTGCACAACAAAGCACTTATCTTTCCTGTGCCTGTGTACTTATATCTAAACACTGTTCTCCTTTCCCTCCTCAGAAACCCCCAGTTGGAGTTCTCCGTCTCTATCCATGTATCTCTGAGTGGGGCCTTGTTCCTGCTCAATACAACCTTCATGCTGACCGAGTGGGGGGCCACGCTGAACATAGACTGGGTGTGTGTGTTTGTCGCAAGTCTCATGCATTACTCCTTGCTCACCTGTTTTACCTGGATGGCCATAGAGGCACTTCACCTCTATCTACTGCTGATAAAGGTGTTTAACACCTACTACAAACACTACCTGATCAAACTGTCTCTTGCTGGATGGGGTGAGTGCTGCAAGAGCATCTACTTTAAACTCCACCTTTTTAACTCAGAAAGAACTTTTACTTGAATTGTTATGTGGAAAATGTGAGTGGGAATGGTTGTTTCTCTCTCTGTGTCTGTCCTGTGATGACGTGTAGCCCAGTTCTCGCCCAATATCAGCTGGGATCACACTGAATTGTAGCATCATCAGAAATGTCTTGATGCGATGCCATATTGTGCATGCTTGGTATATGAAAAGTCCATCAGCAGCAGGTTGTCTCTTTATAAACATATTCCCCCTGAATACATACATTGACATGTTAAATTGTGCATGTGTGATTCTCAGGGATCCCTGGTGTGATTGTGGCAGTCTCTTTGGGAGTGAAGGACTTCAAACAGTTTTATGGACTTACAGAAATGACCGTTGCCAACAGTAACAAAACAAATGCCATGTAAGTAACTGGAAACTAACTGCTTTTGGCAAGACAGCAGAAATAATCCATTATAGTAAAACAAATCCTAAGGCCCTTTTCAAGCATGGTGAAAGATTTTTATTTTACTTTATATACACATATACTTATATCCATTCATAATGTATCGTATAAAACTTTTTAAGTAAACAATTCAATTCACTTTCTCTAAATATAACACTTACATTAAAACAACCATCATTACCAAAACTTGAAACATCTGTCATTTTTATATTTAATAAAAACAATGAAATATATTTCATTAAAACTTCTGCCCAGTATCAAACTGGTAAGGCACCTTGTGCTTTAGCCTTTTATTTCCTTTTTTATAGACTCATCCATACACTAATCTATCAATCATAAAAAAATTGTTGCATTTCTAATCTTACAAACACAGGCATTAAAGTCTGTGTAAAGTAAGAATAAATATGTGTTCTGAGTTTGTCAGACCAAAGAAGAAAGTGTGATTAACCACCCAGCCAAATTTAAATGATTAAAAATATATACACGTTTATAAAAGTAGGTATCAGAATTGGGTGAAAATGAGCAGTATTCTTAGCTCCACTGTGGGGGTGTGTCTGCTGGATGTGCTGAAGCCACGCCCTCTGGTGGGATCAGTGAAGCGGCCATTTTAATGCTGAAATGTGTCAGATGAGTTCAGAAAATGACATGACTAACTTTGAAACACTGAGCGAGATGAATTAATCTCTCTGCTAGGGGTGCAGGTGCATGCTCAGGGTGGCCTCAGCGTGTCATCGAGCCACCCTTTAAGAACCGCCCACAAAATCCTGGGTGTAAAGGGTGACTTTGGTGTTTTTCAACCTCATGTTTTTGTGTCAAAATGAGCAATGAGGATAGCAAGTTTGAAGCCGGTCCAATATTGAGTGAGAGCGTGGCAGCCTGCAGCTGTACTGGAAACAGGCAAATCCATTCCCAGCCACCATGACAGATTTTGACAGAAGCACATATGTGGGCGTAATGTTTACACATGTGCATTCAACAAGCTTCAGAGATTTGTTCTCATTGAGACAGAATTTTCTCAGAACTGCTCTCAGGGCTGAAATGGCGTTTTCAGTGACCACAGTGAGGAGAGCCACATGAGTGTCAGCAATCCCTGTCTCATGTTTCTGCTGTAAGCCAGGGAAATTGTTTTAGCCAATCCTGTCTGAGAGAATAAATGGGCTTTTGGGCTTTTTAATTTGAGTCTCGGTGCAGGGCTATCTCAGACTTGGTTGTCTCCTCTGGTTCCAAGTCTGAGGCTATCACCAAAGGACCAGGGCTTGGCATCTTACCAGGGACCGAGGGCTCCGTGTCTTGGCTGGATGGACCCTCAGCAGTGGGGATTGATGGGATGACAATAGTTGGGCTGGTTTTAGGCTTAGTTTTCTTAATAAAAAAACTTTCAATGTTTCTACCTCTCTTCATGGTTCAGTCTGATCATCAGTCTTCCTCTTTTGTGGGTTTCCACAGAGAGGATTCCTTGCTGAGGTGCAACCATAGACAGTACGAAACAAGGACATATCTGTAATGTCACCCCACAGGTTTCTGAAGAACCACTTTAAAGAAGTAGAGTCCTTCCTTCCTGAATTGTTTTCCTCCATTACTAGAAAATTTGTCTCCCTTGCCAAAGAGTAGCCTTTAACTATTGTTGTTTGACGTTCAGGCTCAGTCCTAAAAATTGGACTGAGCCTGAACGTCAAACAACAAATAACTCATTAGAAGAACTTTGTTAACTGTCTGGTTTACTCACAGTTCCACTGTTTGGGTTTACATGTGCTGTATTATATATAAAACAATATTTAAGTATCTTAATCTGTCGACACCTATGGTTAGTGGGAGTAACAACACAATTGTATTCTGAAAGTCCTTTTGGTGTCTTGCCTGTCCCACAGATGCTGGATTACTGATGACTCCTTCTTCTACTCCCTGAACTTGGTGTATTTCACATTGATATTCATCTTCAACACCGGCATACTGTTTACTGTAGCCATTAGCATCTGTAAGATGAAACAAACGTTCAGGAGCACACCAAAGCCTGGGGGAAGGGCTTGGGGAGACCCAGTGAGATTGAGTGCGTCCTGCAGGAATGCCTTCACTGTGTTAGGTCTTACCTGCCTGATGGGGACCACATGGGGTCTGGCCTTCCTGGGCTCAGGATATGTCAACTACCCCATCCTCTACCTTTTCTGCATCTTCAACTCCTTACAAGGTCTGCTCTCAGTTCAGAGCTGTGTTTGTCTGAAGTTTTACCAACTTGTAACTCCACTAATGGTTTGTCTTTATCCAGGTTTCTTTATCTTCCTGTGGATCTGTCTGTCAGTCGACAAGCAGAGGAAGAAAAATATGGAGAACAGACAGATTTCATCCCCGGTGAAGACTGCGGTAATGAAGTCTGACTAGTCCCCCCCCCTTACCCGCCTTCATGTAACCATAGCAACGGTAACTCTCACATGTAACATGTAAGGTTGAAACTTCCTGAAACTGTACAGTTTTGATGTAAACACTGTTCTCTGTAACATTTAAGTGTCCTCGCATGAACTATAATCTTTAATGAGAGCTTCTGTCATTAAAGTAAGAGAGTGAACTTTATATAGTAAAGCTGTTTCCTTCATTAACATACTGTGAGTTGTATATTGTGTTTTTGAATAAAGTTTGTATATTACTACTCAACAATGTGGGTTTCCCAAATCAGTCCTTGAAATCATTTGCATTGGTTTGATTTATTTAAATGATATTAAAGAAATATTAAAGAATCTACAAATAGTCCGAGTCTGTATTGCATTATCATTTCCCCAAGTTAGCTGCCAGCTTTGGAAAATAGTACATTGTGCAGGTCTCAGTTTCACTTCCAGCTGTGTCAGTTGACGATTTGGCCATTGTGACTTCACCATTTCTTCTTCTTTCATCTATTGGAAAACACTAACATTTAGAAACTTCCTCTTTCATCTAGGCTCTTAGTCATAAAATATTCATATAATTTGTTTCTATGAATAACCTGAATCAGATAGTGAGTGGCGAAGATTTACTCTTTGTTTTTTTCAGTCATAAGTTTTTTAAATAAACGATGAAATGATGACAGCTCAGTCTCAAATGAAGCTTCCACATTGACCTGATCTATAAACACACAATGGGACCTTTTTGTGAAATTTGAAAAGAAATTTCCTGTAAAACGTAACCTCAACAATTAAGAGGAATTGGATGATTTAAATACCCTTTGTAACACATCTCCTCTGAATCATTTCCTGTCAATATGATGCATCCACTCCCACTCCACCACAGCAGTGTAATATATGTACATGTGAAACTCCGTGCTCACCTCGCTAAGCAAACTGCAACAAGCAGAACTATGCCGTGTATGGAACTGTAACATCTTATGGGTCAACGGCAACACACAATGTGGATTACTCTTTTTATCATCACACTTCTGGTCTGGTGTTCTGAGACCCAAGCTGGTAGTGAGTTATTCACCATGTTTGTTGGTTATGTATGTTTATCGTGTGATTATGTTTGTGTGCTTATGATATGTATACTACTTTTAAATGTTAACGTATCAAAGTTGAGGAGCAAAGCAAGAGAAAAATAAAGCCACCAACAGTCCTCTGCTACCTAACATTACGGAGTCTTACCCAACCAGTTATGCAAACGCTAAAAACTACAGTTTCACAGAGAGAGTGGGGATCAAACTGTTACGAAAGAAAGACTTGCGTGGTTGAACAGAAACAACTGTCAGTATTGTATTCAGTGCGTCCATACATATATAGTACTATCTTTGACTGTGATCTCTTCCTTACTCTTTCACTCATTCATGCAGAGTACTGTGAAGATGTCATCCACAAGTGTAAACAAGGAAATATCTCCTGGACAACGTAAGTTGTGCAGTACTGAGCTGACGCTGTAGACGTTTTACAATTACAGTCCTCTTTTTGAATGCGTATACATCTTTCAAACACACATATTATATAAGCGTGGAAGTTCCCTTTTGTCTAATGAAAGCTTTGGCAAGTACACAAACAATGACTGATCAAATCAATTATAATAAGTTACTATATTGTTGTTTTATTATTATATTCCTCTTTACTTTATCACAGTGTTCTGAAATGCTTTCACCAGCCAATGTGTTGTTTGTTCTCCTAAAATCATTATTTATTAGTCACATTGTTTAATTTCATGTATGAATTGCTGAAATGCTGAAATATGTGAAATATCTGTTGTTAGGTGTTATGAGAATGAAATTACAACCTGTCGAGTAAGAGGCCGTTCTCCCCCCTCTGACTTCATTCGTAAGACAGTGAACTCATCTCAAGAGGTGAGGCCATATTTTGGGGAACATCTGTTACTACACAAGATGTGTGTGAAATGAAGAAATTGTGAAATAGTTATTGCATCTACCATACATGTACATCCTTCCTTGGTACGTGTGTAAAAATTATAGTAATTTTTGTATTAAATACATGTTTTCCTTGGTTCATATTTAACATACTTGTGTTTTTTAGGCTGTAGTGAGTCCCACTCTTCATCACAGGGTTCATATTCCATCCTCGGCTCTCCAAAGAAGCAGAGGACGTGAGTCTGATCATGAGGTACAGCTAGTGGCCACTCTGATCAACAGCAGTTTTTTTGAGGTGAGTAGCGCTGAAGGCACACCATCAGAGATGCTCATAGAAGTAGGTGAAATGCAATAAATAAATAAATGCAATGCAATTCAGGAGGATGCATAAAAAAGATGTTTTTACCTTGATACTAGTTCTCTCTGTTTAAGAATACAAGGCAGTACTTTACCCTTAATGTTGATTTGCATCGATTTACATGAAATCCGCAGTCTTTGTGTATTATGAAAATTAAGGAAAGGTTGATACTGTAGCTGTCTTTGATGATTTACCTCCAAATAACGTCACCCAAGCACAAATGTCATATGTTCCTCTGACACCTGGCTTTATAATTGCAGCTCAGCCCCCCTCCGAAAACAAGAGGACATGTCCAGCCTCACATGCCAGGCACTGTTATGGGAGGGTTTGTCCTGTCAGTAAGGGCAGGGGTCAGTCATGTCAAAAACCTCCCACAACCCATCAAACTAATCTTCAAACACGACAAACTGGTAAAATGACAGTAACTGTGCTCACGTTATATTTGAATAAATGTAACTGCTTTCCTCTGATTCTGAAAGCCCTTTTTTTTAGATGCAAAATGGGATTTGTGTGTTTTGGCAGGAGTCATTGCACATGGTTGGAAAAGGTGGGTTTCGTACTGTATGCCACTCTTCAGTATTTATCGCTCTTAAATAAAAAGATGTTCTCACATACTATCATAATTGTGTTTTTAGGTCGTTGGAGCACAGACGGCTGTGAAACCAATACTGCCAACACTGGCACTGAATTTATTTGCAGCTGCAACCACATGAGTTTCTTTGCCGTGCTTGTGGTAAAATCAACCTTTTTTTCTTTTTCTACAGGAAGTTTTCTCTCATTATCATTTTCTCAGTTGAATGCTACCTTCTGTATAGAATATATGTCTTTATAGGATGTATTCAAATCAAATCATAGGATGTTTTCAAACTTGTTGAATTCACGATTAGAAAACACAGGATTGTCCCTTAGGTACAGGACGCAGTATTTGCATTTTGAACATGAATAGTAAATGTTTTGCACCACAACAGGGACATAATGGGCGTACTATGGGTGCAACAATTAATGCTTCTGTTCCTGAAATTTAGGCGTACAAATTTGTATTGATTGACCATTTGTTAAACCCCTCCCCAAGCCATGATTATCCAATCACAGAATAGCAACCATAGCGAACACAATTAAGCCCTGTGCATCATTAGAAACAATTTTTTGGCTTTTTCATTTTTAATCTTTCAAACAGAGTGTGAATGAAATAGGTAATACTAATAGAAATACTTAGCACAAGCAGCTCATTAGAGACAAAAATGTCCATTAAAGCGACAGTTTTTGTCCCCATATAGGGAGAACATGAGAAAATAATAAAACTTATAATTTTGAAGCCATCACTCTTGATTTAAAACCCGTTATAATAGTTAATCAGATTTTTTTCATCCTAATTATAGGCTTTATTATCATCGTTTACACTAAAAGTGAATTTTGTTGTCACTTGGGGAGAAAATTAGGTTACAAAATTGTCAGTCAGATTTCCATTCTCAAGAAAATCAGCAAATTAAAGCAAGTTGAGTCTACTGATGATGCTTCCTTTAATTAAAAAAAATGTATTGGACCCTTTTCTGTTCCAGAACCCAGTATTATCAGTGGATAAAAGTAATGCTGTGGCCCTAAGCTATATCACCTACATTGGCTCAGCTCTCTCTGTCTTCTTCACAATCATCAGCTTGATCATCTATATATGTCTACAGTGAGTTTTTTTTAAATTACTTTCAGGAGTCTATGGTGAACTATATTAGAATATCTGATAAGAGCATAACCATGAGGAGTCGCTTTTTAAGTAAAACGGAAATCATTGCTCTCAGCGTGTTCTGTTTTCATTCAGACGCAAGAACACAGCATGCCACCTTGAGTGTGGCAGTCTGGGCAGCTTTAAAGAGGTTGGACATGACATTTAGGCTTTTAGGTGACATCCTGTTATTGTCAAATAGTAATACTGGATGCCAGATAAAATCAAAGAAAGCAGAAGTGGTAAAGCAGCCAGTCACTGAATATGAAACTGTTTATCAGCAGCTAAGGTAACTACTCAAAAAATGGCCAAATGTAGTACTGTATCTACAAAAATGATCATGATATACTGTTTATCTTTCAGATGGCGACGTCCAGAGAAAGCCATCGGTGTGCACATGCAGCTAACAGGGGCGCTGCTCTGCCTCCACCTCAGCTTCCTGCTGTGCTGCCTCTCGGGGTGGCTGCTGAAAGACAATGAGGATAGCTTGGTTTGCCGGGGTCTGGGTCTCTTTTTGCACTGGTCCCTGTTGGCCACATTCAGCTGGGCAGCTCTGGAAGGATTCCACCTCTACCTTCTCCTGGTCCGAGTCTTCAATATCTACATCAGGAGATACATGCTCAAACTCAGCTTGGTGGGATGGGGTGAGTGGAAAGAGAGGTGAAACTGTTGCAATCAGATACCACTAATTCCTACCCACTGGTCCTTTAATCTTTAATCCTTTAATCTGGTTTGTGGTAATTTTACTGTTGCCCAACTGTAAACCAACGTTAAAAAATAGATGCTGCTGTACATCTTTTGGCCACTTGGGTGCAGCAAAAACTGTAAACTAATATACAGTAGGTAATAGGTTGCTTACTTTCACACCCAGCAGATACAGGAGAACATTAGGATTCATCACAATAACATTCAAAATGTAGCAAGTGCACATCGATATAAAATGTGTGACTCTTCCTGTGAACACTGAGAAACCAACAATGCATTAGTCTATCTCTCAGCAGCTGGGTGCTGCACTTTTTAGCAAGCACTACTGAAACTGAAGAAGTATTTGTTGTAACCACAGACTCAGTGATTTAGTGAGTATTTACAGCAGCAGGCTGTGTGTGTGTGTGTGTGTGTGTGTGTGTGTGTGTGTGTGATGTGGGGTCAGGTCCAAATAAACAAACAGTGCCCATGTTCACCGTAATGAAAGAATATGTTGAGTTTTAAATTGTATTTGGGTAACAATGAGGCTCTGTCGCTCATAGATTGTTGGTGGGATCACTTCAGTGTTGAATCTAACAACATGAAGTTGTCTTGTCTTCACGCAGGTATTCCTACGCTGACTGTAGTGGTTTGTGGGATTTTAGGTGTTTACGGCAAATACACTGTGAACGTGAGGGATGACAACAATTCAACATCGCAGATGTAAGAAACAAAGATTCATTGTTCATTGGATTTTATCTATTCCAGCACAAACAGAACTTGTTAGCAAATAGATATTATGATTCTGACATAAATTTCCATTGTTGTTTTGTTCCCGCAGATGCTGGATGAGCAGCCAGTTCCCACAGAGGCTTTTAGTCAGCTACATCACTATTGTGGCCTTCCCGTGCCTGGTCGTTCTGTATAATTCCTGCATGCTGGGGATGGTGGTGTTCAGGATCTGGGGGCTAAGGAGAGGTAGCTGTGGCACTGAGAGCAAAAGTAGCTGGAAGAAGATGAACAAAGAGAAAGTAACCCGGTTGTGGAAGGACTGTACCACAGTGCTGGGCCTCAGCTGTGTGCTCAGTTTAACCTGGGGGCTGTTGAGCACCACCTACATTTCTCTCCCTGGGATCTATGTATTCACTATACTAAACTCCCTGCAGGGTCAGTATGTGAATGATCCTCATAAAATATGCATTGTGCTTTTATGATTTGCTGGAGGAACTCACTGCCTTTCTCTTTTCTTCTTCTTCTTCTCAGGTGTATTTATGTTCCTGTGGACTGTGGCTGTGACCAGGAAGTCTCAATCTGACAATGACTCCTCCATCAGAGACCATTCTTCCTCTCAGAAAATGATGACAACCAGTTTCAATAACTGATATCCATCCATTTTATTCTGCTTATCCGGGGCTGGGTGGTGGTGGCAGGTTCAGCAGGGCGGTCTAGATGCCACTCTCCTCAGCTACAGATTCCAGCTCCTCCTGGGGGATCCCAAGGCATCGCAGGCCAGATGGGCTCTGTAGTCCCTCCAGTGGATTCTGGGTTTTCCCAGGTTGGACATGCCCAGAACACATCAGGAGGAAGGCACCCAGGGGGCATCCTAATCTTCTAATCAGAAACACCTCAGATGGCTCCTTTATCAATAACTAAAATTCACAACTAAAACAAATGTATTATTATCCATTGCCTATATTAGGTGTTTTCTGGACTCTGGTCATGTGCAGTCAAATAATAACATTAACAATGAATTAATACAGCTTCTTTAAATAAAAAGTGCAAATATAATCATGCATCATAAGTAACCCCCTTCCTAATTATTTATTCTTCCACTGTTGATGACTCTTAAGGTTACAGTAATATCATATAGACAGACAAAATTAAAGATGAACTATTAGCTGAAGTGATTTGGGATTAATGTCCTCCAGAAATGTTCATTTTTAAGGGAAATGTTGCATCTAAACATGTTAAAAAGTTCTCTTTTTCATCAGTATTGGAAAAATTCTGGAGAAATTCTGTTTCATTTTTCTTTATAGAAACAGGAAGCAAAGAAAACCTCAGGCCTACTTACAGGGGGGATGTGACTCCTCTTTTCAGTGTGGCTCCACCTCTTCATAGAGTTGAACTGGTCATGTGACTACGCCCTGAGAGCAAGATATATTGGAGCAGCCAACTGTTTCCTTTTTCTTCTGTCTTTCTAATGACCAGTCCTATGAAGGCACTGCAGACCTCTGATAAATACTGCATAAAGCATAAGCATAAACACTGAAGAAGAACATGAAGGAAAGAATTCTGCACTGAAAGGACAGTGATAATAAATTGTAATAATTTCCATTTCATGTCATATACTGTAAATGGAATTTTCCAATATTCCCAATCCTCATAAAATAGAAATATTGTAATGTTGTCAACATGTGTCAACATGTATCAGGAAGATATTTAGACAAATCTTTATTTCATAATTCTCATCATCAAATCACTTCATTGATCTCCGTATTTGTACCCTGTTCATTTTTATTTAATCCACAATTTGTTTCCTTAAGTACTGGACATTGCCTTGATACTTTTCTAAACAAGCCAGGAAAGGACATATGAAATGATACCAGTGTAGCCAGTTTAAGCGTTATGAAATAATTATAAAATATTGTTTTAGAAAGGTTATTTAATCTGCAAAGTAATTGATTATGTGTCTTCAAATTAAAACTCAGTTGTTCATGTACTGTATAACTAAAGAATCTGAATTTATTTGGAAAATAATTTTATCTTCTTTACTTTTTAAAATGTTATTACTGTCATACAACAATTTAATTGGTTAGATTTATCAGGATACATTATTGAGGATACAAATTACTTACAAGTACTTACAAGCACTTGAATGTGAGCTGTAACCCAGTCAGAAACAGTAATACATTTTATTTCTTCACAGCTGCTCTCGTCATATCAAGTTAATTTAATTTGTTTTTCTCAAGATCTGAAGTTATTTTTGTCATTATGTTGAAATAACAAAATGCTTTTATCCTGACATGGGGAGAAGTTTTTTTCTTGAGATAATGGCACAGAAAACAAAAGGATAGTGGAATTATATTAAATCATCATCATCAGGGAACATTATTCAGTGTAGCAATGTCAGAGAGCAGGGAGAACGTTGCAATTGCAATAACTTAATATACTAGGCCATATACTATATTACTAGTTAATATACTAACCAATATACAAGTCCAAAGTATGGCGAGGCCAATCATGGATTTCATGCAGTCTGAAAACTTCATTCTTATAATATATGTTGTAGCCTGCTAGGATTCTCAGATACTTTATGGCTGGAAGATTTGGCTTTTTGGTTGACATAAGATTCTGAAAAACAAAATTGTTACAGAACAGTGCATTTTGTATGTAGCTTTTACTGTTCCTTTTTACATTTTTGAATTTTCAAATCTGTCCCTCAGGTAGTTTGAACACCCCTGTACTAGACTATCAATTTATTTTCTCAAAATTAAATTAAAACATATTAATGACTACAAGGCCCAGATGGGCTCTGTGGTCCCTCAATGGATTCTGGGTTTTCCCAGTTGGACATGCCAGAACACACATCCAAGAAGCACCCAGGGGCATCTAATCTTCTAATCAGAAACACCTCAGATGGCTCCTTTATCAATAACTAAAATTCACAACTAAAACAAATGTATTATTATCCATTGCCTATATTGGTGTTTTCTGGACTCTGGTCATGTGCAGTCAAATAATAACGTAACAATGAATTAATGCAACTTCTTTAAATAAAAGTGCAAATATAATCATGCATCATAAGTAACCCCTTCTAATTATTTATTCTTCCACTGTTGATGACTCTTAAGGTTACAGTAATATCATATAGACAGACAAAATTAAAGATGAGACTATTAGCTGAAGTGATTTGGGATTAATGTCCTCCAGAAATGTTCATTTTTGAGGAAATATTTCCATCTAAACATGTTAAAAAGTTCTCTTTTCATCAGTATTATGGAAAAATTCTGGAGAAATTCTGTTTCATTTTTCTTTATAGAAACAGGAAGCAAAAACCTCAGGCCTACTTACAGGGGATGTGACTCCTCTTTCAGTGGCTCCACCTCTTCATAGAGAGTTGAACTGGTCATGTGACTACGCCCCTGAAGGCTTAAGATATATTGGAGCAACCAACTGTTTCCTTTTTCTTCTGTCTTTCTAATGACCAGTCCTGAAGGCACTGCAGACCTCCTGATAAATACTGCATAAAGCATAAAGCATAAACACTGAAAGAAGAGAACATGAAGGAAAATTCTGCACTGAAAGGACAGTGATAATAAATTGTAATAATTTCCATTTTCATGTCATATACTGTAAATGATTTTCCAATATTCCCAATCCTCATAAAATAGAAATATTGTAATGTTGTCAACATGTGTCAACATGTATCAGGAGAAGATATTTAGACAAATCTTTATTTTCATAATTCTCATCAAATCACTGCATTGATCTCCTGCACGATATTTGTACCCTGTTCATTTTATTTAATCACAATTTGTTTCCTTAAATTACTGGACATTGCCTTGATATTACTTTTCCTAAACAGCCAGGAAAAGGACATATGAAATGATGCCAGTGTAGCCAGTTTAGCGTTATGAAATAATTATAAAATATTGTTTTAAGAAGGTTATTTAATCTGCAAAGTAATTGATTATATTGTCTTCAAATTAAAACTCAGTTGTTCATGTACTGTATAACTAAAGAATCTGAATTTATTTGGAAAATAATTTTATCTTCTTTACTTTTAAAATGTTATTACTGTCATACAACAATTTAGTGGTTAGATTTATCAGGATCATTATTGAGGATACAAATTGCCTGAAGTAACACAAGCACTTGAATATGGAAGCTGTAAGCAGTCAGAAACAGTAATACATTTTATTTCTTCTGTTCTCTCGTGATATCAAGTTAATTTAATTTGTTTCTCAAGATCTGCTGTCGTATGTTGAAATAACAAATGCTTTTTATCTGACATGGGAGAAGTTTTTTTCTTGAGATAATGGCACAGAAAACAAAAGGATAGTCGATTATATTAAATCATCATCATCAGGGAACATTATTCAGTGTAGCAATGTCAGAGGAGCAGGAAGAGCGTTGCAGTGCAATAACTTAATATACTAGGCCATATACTATATTACTAGTTAATATACTAACTTAATATACAAATTCAAAGTATGGCGAGGCCAATCATGGATTTCATGCAGTCTGAAGCTTCATTCTTATAATATATCATTTATGTATACTAGGATTCTCAAGATTTATGGCTGGAAAGATTTGGCTTTTTTGGTTGACATAAGATTCTGAAAAACAAATTGTTACAAGAACAGTACATTTGTATGCTGCTTACTGTTCCTTTTTATTTTTGAATTTTTCAAATCTGTCCCTCAGGTAGTTTGAACACCCTGTACTAGACTATCAATTTATTTTCTCAAAATTAAATTAAAACATATTAATGACTACAGGCAGATGGGCTCTGTAGTCCCTCAGTGGATTCTGGGTTTTCCCAGTTGGACATGCCAGAACATCCAAGGAAGGCACCCAGGGGCATCTAATCTTCTAATCAACACCTCAGATGGCTCCTTTATCAATAACTAAAATTCACAACTAAAACAAATGTATTATTATCCATTGCCTATATTAGGTGTTTTCTGGACTCTGGTCATGTGCAGTCAAATAATAACATTAACAATGAATTAATGCAACTTCTTTAAATAAAAAGTGCAAATATAATCATGTCATAAGTAACCCCTTCTAATTATTTATTCTTCCACTGTTGATGACTCTTAAGGTTACAGTAATATCATATAGACAGACAAAATTAAAGATGAGACTATTAGCTGAAGTGATTTGGGATTAATGTCCTCCAGAAATGTTCATTTTTAAGGGAAATGTTCCATCTAAACATGTTAAAGTTCCTCTTTTTCATCAGTATTATGGAAAAATTCTGGAGAAATTCTGTTTCATTTTTCTTTATAGAAGTAGGAAGCAGAAAACCTCAGGCCTACAGGGGATGTGACTCCTCTTTTCAGTGTGGCTCCACCTCTTCATAGAGTTGAACTGGTCATGTGACTCGCCCCTGAGAGGAGCAAGATATATTGGGCAACCAACTGTTTCCTTTTTCTTCTGTCTTTCTAATGACCAGTCCTGAAGGCACTGCAGACCTCCTGATAAATACTGCATAAAGCATAAAGCATAAACACTGAAGAACATGAAGGAAAGAATTCTGCACTGAAAGGACGAGTGATAATAAATTGTAATAATTTCCATTTCATGTCATATACTGTAAATGGAATTTTCCAATATTCCCAATCCTCATAAAAAATAGAAATATTTATGTGTTGTCAACATGTGTCAACATGTATCAGGAGAGATATTTAGACAAATCTTTATTTTCATAATTCTCATCATCAAATCACTTCATTGATCTCCACACGTGTTGTACTCTGTTCATTTTTTATTTAATCCACAATTTGTTTCCTTAAATTACTGGACATTGCCTTGATATTACTTTTCCTAAACAGCCAGGAAAAGGACATATGAAATGATGCCAGTGTAGCCAGTTTAAGCGTTATGAAATAATTATAAAGCTTGTTTTAAGAAAAGGTTATTTAATCTGCAAAGTAATTGATTATATTGTCTTCAAATTAAAACTCAGTTGTTCATGTACTGTATAACTAAAAGAATCTGAATTTATTTGAAAATAATTTTATCTTCTTTACTTTTTAAAATGTTATTACTGTCATACAACAATTTGTTGGTTAGATTTATCAGGATACATTATTGAGGATACAAATTGCACAAGTACTTACAAGCACTTGAATATGAAGCTGTAAGCAGTCAAACAGTAATACATTTTATTTCTTCTGTTCTCTCGTCATATCAAGTTAATTTAATTTGTTTTCTCAAGATCTGAAGTTATTTTTGTCATTATGTTGAAATAACAAATGCTTTTATCCTGACATGGGGGAAGTTTTTTCTTGAGATAATGGCACAGAAAACAAAGGATGATCGATTATATTAAATCATCATCATCAGAACATTGATAATTGGCAATGTCAGAGGAGCAGGAGAACGTTGCAAATGCAATAACTTAATATATGAGCCATATGCTATATTACTAGTTAATATACTAACCAATATGCAAGTCAAAGTAGCCGAGGGCAATCATGGATTTCATGCAGTCTGAAGCTTCATTCTTATAATATATCATTTATGGCCTGCTAGGATTCTCAGATACTTTATGGCTGGAAGATTTGGCTTTTTTGGTTGACATAAGATTCTGAAAACAAAATTGTTACAGAACAGTGCATTTGTGTCTTAACTTTACTGTTCCTTTTTACATTTTGAATTTTCAAATCTGTCCCTCAGATAGTACACCCCTGTACTAGACTATCAATTTATTTTCTCAAAATTAAATTAAAACATATTAATTATGGCATTATCTCGAGAAAATAAAGTTTCATTTTCTTGAGCTCTTGAAAAGAAAGAAAAACATGTCATTATTTCTACACAATGGCATAAATAAAGAAAAGAAAATCGAGAAAAATAAATGAACTCATTATCACAAGAAAATGTTTGACTGCTTTGGACTTCCATACTTGTAGAAAAATACAGTATTTATATTTTTACGTACCTCCGCCATGATGTGACGTTCATGGTACCCGGACATAAAGGCGGAGTGAGTCCTCTCTGGTTTCCCTCCTCTCTCTTATCATCCAGACGGGCCAGACAAACTCAGACACAAGGGGCACATCATGGATCCGAACACGACCATCCTGCGAGTCAAAAGAAAAAGGGGCACCGACCCGGCAGATGCGTTGTTGCTTGCATGCAAACGTATCCGTCCAGAGACGTCCCAGAGCCCAGGTGAAACGGTACCGGAGCCCAATGAAGCCGAGGTGGAAAACTCTGTATTCAAACTCGTGGCGACCGTAGCGACACAGGTGAGAGGCCCGGTGTTAGCCAGCCAAACGCTCCGGGGCGAACGTCATCGCAGCGGGCGGTGGAAGCGGCGAATACCCGCTGACTATCGCCTCGGTATAGACGTAAAGATCGGGTGAAGATGACCGGCTGATATAAAGCTGAATTAAAATAATGTTAGTCGTTGGAAAAGAGCCCGCCTTTTGAGCTAGTTGTTGTTAGCACTCAGGCTAGTTAGCCAGCATTAGCCTGTGTTAGCTCAGGTTGTTGATGTTGATAGTTGTGACGTGTTTTCGGGCCTCGATGATGGTTTGACTTCATCCTGAATTAAAGCCGTCGTAGTTATAATATTATACAGTATTTAAGCACATGATGTGAGCCAGTATCATCAATAATATGAACTGCTGATGATATTAATGGTAATCGTGGTGTGATATGGTAAAATACATTATTTGACAAGGATGTGTGCTATTACGTGTATCCTTATTATGCTGTTTATTGATGTGACATGTTTAGGAGGCGTGTGTGAGGATTGTGTTTGAGTTATCTGGTCCAATTTCCTTCAATTTACAGGTGTCGTGTCATGAACCAAATATTTCCTTATATCTATGTAAGAGCCCTTTACAGCACTGATACTCAAACCGTGGTGCTTGACTTTCCTCTAGTGGTGATATATCAAACCATCATGCAACAACAAGTTTTTGCTATTCCTGTTACGTAATAGTTCACAATCAGCCTGATACGTCCACACCTTGATTCACATAGTGCATGCACATTTCTGTGATTTTAGTTACAAAAACATGCGCATCAGGAGAACCCCTTTAACACCAAAGTAGCTCTGATTCTTGAGCCAGTTCTGTTCAGGATTCAAAAAAAGTCAACAATAAATAATATTTTTAGGAATAAAACCAAGCGGCATCCTCCAGTGCTAGGAAATGAAGCCATTGTGGAAGTGCTAAAAACTGTAATTCCTTGAAGGGCCGATTGAAACAGGCTGCAGAAGTCAGTCAACCACCGGCTGTATTAAAATGTCCAGCTTCACTGCAGAAATAAACATGTTTACAGCCTGGTTCAGACAACGGTTTTGGTCTCTTTAGCAAATTTCTTTTTGTTTTTTTTTTTTTTAACTCACCCATTCAGATGACATTAAGGCTCGAAGTTGCGCACAAACAGCATGATTGCTTGATTGACAGGTACATGCCGTTATAGTTGGCCTATTAGAGCACCCAGGTACCATTTGACCCACCTTAGGTTCACAGATGATGTACATCTTTGCCGATATTTAGATTAAACGGGAGGCAGAAGAAGAGACAATGGGTTTCTGAGGTGGTATAAAAAGTTTGGAATACACTAGCCTAGAGTCTCACCTTTTGTCCTCTCCTCACCAGGATGCTCCTGTTCAGACGCAGGTCCGACAGGCTTTGGCCCGACCTCGCATGGCCCATGCGCTGCGTCCGTCTGCTGCCAGTTCACAACGTATAATTGGGGACCTGAGGAGCACAAAGTGGAGCACCCGTAGGGAGGAACGCTACAGAATACTCTCGAGTCACCGTACAGGGCTGTCAAGTCCACCTGAGCAGCAAGCCCCCCCGACAGATGTTCCTGAGGATGCAGGGGAGACTGGGAAAGAGCAGGACAAATGTTGGGCTCTTGGTGAAATCCAGGTGGTTGACCTCCTACATGAGGATGTAGAGGACAAAGACAAGTCTTCTGGCAAGGTGAGTTGGGCATTGTTGCAGCTTTAATGTCTGTATCAGTGCAAAGTGACAACTTGCACACAGTCAGCCCCCTTTTCATCCACTGCCCATGCATCTTACATGAACCATGAATATACATTTGTTATGAACAAGAACAAGGCAAGGCAAGTTTGTCTTGCTTAGTGCCTTGAAATTTTTGTGGACTTCGATGCTGACCCGTCTTCTGTACCTGTGGTACCTGCTAAGCAGTTAATCCTTTCACGCCTTTATGTTTATTATGTTGTGAATTTCTTCTTTCTCTTACGCAGTAATCAAAGAAAACTGAAAAGCAATTAGTCTTGGGGCGACTTGTTAATGTAATCAATGCCATCAATTAACAAAAATGCATCAGAAAGCTTCACTGTGAGGTGCTGCGCCCAGTCAAAGCACGACCTCAGGAACCAGAGAACAAGCTGCAGTTAATAAACCTCACCCACGATTATCTTGGTGTGGCACTATTTTTAGACAGTCCACAACGTGATACTCTATAAACTCTGTAGGTTGGAAATATAACAGCAGTACAACTATGAGAACGAAAGCATCCCTTTACAAGACGATGCAAGCTAAGTCCTGTTTACTTTTTGTCCCCACCCAAGCTGAATACTTTCTGATTATCAATACACATAATGGGTTTCTGTCATCATCTGCTCCATTTTAAAGTAATTTCTGCACTGCTGCTGTTATAACTTAACATTACATAATGTGTTATATGTGTTATATGTTTTATATTTTCTGTTTATTATAACAGCCATGTGCAAATAAGAAAATGACTTAATCTACTGTTACAGACTGACTATTGTAACAGTCTGTAAATGGGTTAAGGTATTCTCCTTGCCCCCACTGATGCAAAACAAACAAACAAACATTTACCTGTGTATATATATATATATATACAGGTAAATGTATGTAATATATATATATATATATTACATACATTACATTACCAACAACATCGCTGTGGAAAGTCACAAAGACATTGAGTTAAAGTATCAATCATGTTGCATAATCATCGTCAGTAAACAGTGGGAGTCTGACTGACAGGGTCTCCCTTTCCCTCCCACAAAAAGATGTAGACTCAGACATAGAAGCTGGTAGATGAAATAAATCATGTTTTGCTCCTGAAGGTTCAGTATCTTCAATCTGCCACGTGAGCTTCAAATCTTGGGATGAAGGGGATTGGGGGGACAGTGTTACATAATGTTACAAATTGCCTTTTTTTAAATTAGAGGTAATTACAGTACATCTGCTGGATGTCTTCCACAGAAAATATCTTTATTTACTGTTGAAATTCAGTCAACAAATTAACAAAGGGTTATGGTCTATATTGTTTAATTTATTCTCTCAATCTCTTGTAAAGACGCTGACCTCGGACCCAGAAGTGATCCTGTGCAACAACACCAAGATGCTGCGCGAGCATCTGAGCATATCCGGAGAGCGAGCGGGGGAGGAGCACCGGGAGCAGGACAGTGACTACGTCTATGACCTTTACTACCAGGAGACAGTCACACCAGGGTGGATCCAGGATATCTTGTCTGTCAGGGCCTATGCTGACGAGGGAGAACTGGTGTGTGTGGATGGATGGACGGACAGATGAATGAGTGCTGAAATCGGAGTGAGTGAATGAAGACATGGGTGAAGTAGAGAGTAGACATGAGGAAAAACAAACCCCATTTTACACCCATTATCTGCCTGTAGAGTTTATATTTGGATAAATGGGCAGTCAGCTGAGACGCAGCTCGTCTCCACATCTCTGTAAATTTTCTCTTTTAACTCTTTTGGCCAATCAGTACAACATAAACTTGTTTCTCCACCATATGAGACAGTAGATTATAGAATTTCTCTGAGGACAATAAAACCAATAATAAATAAACATGAAATGAAGCTTACAGATAAACTAATTGTTTGTCTCAGGTGCCTGACCTTGTGGTTCATGAAGAGGAAGTATATGAGGATGAGGATGATGAAAACGAGGAAGGCAACTGGAGGAATGACTATCCTGATGAGGAGAGTGATGGAGACAGTGACCGGGAGGAGCGCTATGGAGGTATGTATTAAATTCAGTATTATTATTATTGTTGTTGTTGTTCAAAGCCTGTTTAGGCAGAAGCTACATAAATGTTGGCAGTACATTTTAGACCACAACAATCTAAATTTTATTTTTTATTTTTGCGTTTTATAGTTTTCTATTTGTACATGCTTAATTTGTCTGCACAGGTTTAATTTCTCAGTGTCGGTTTTAATTTAAATTCAGCTGTTTTGATGCTTGAATTTCCCCTTGGATCAATAAAGCATCGATCTATACAGCTCACTTTGCCAACACATCTCAATCCAGGATCTTCGATTGGTTTAGATACGCTGAAAGCTGCTGATTGATGTACGTTTTTGTTTTGGTACAAGAACAGGCATCAGTTCTTGTGCACCGCCAGAGCTGCAGTCATTCAGTATATTTGATCGGTTGCTGCTGCCTGACTGTTAATGTACACAAATTTTCTTTGTACATTTTATCCAGTCTTTGTAGGTTGCAGCTCATCTTCTGGTTTATCCCAAGCTTAATTTGTTGTGTAATTTGCGCATCTCCCCATCTTAACTTGAACTCATGAGGTTTTCCATTCCATCCTGTCATTAATTGGCTGCTTTCTCTCTCGTGTCTGCAGGTTACTGGGAGGAGGAGCACTCGTACAGCCGAAGGAGCTGGCAGCAGTACCAGAGGGAAGTGCTGCATGAGCTGGGCTGTCGTGGTGAGGGTGATGACGACGATGACGATGACGATGACGATGATGGAAACAAATATGATTCCGATTAAACTGTCCCTTTGCCCACACCTGTCAGTGGATCTTCCCAATGCCCTCTTCACAAATGACACCATACTCCTTGATTGATCTGTGCAGGTGAGAGTGGAGGAGAACAACCGCTAGACTGGCACGTAACAGAAACCAGCCTGAAAAATGTACTGTAGCATTTATATGTGTAGCATACAGACAAACATCCTGTTAACCATTAACACCCTACATGTTCAAAAAACTTTAAGTGTAAGTCTATTAAAAACATCAACGCGTCGGCCACTAATGGTTCGGAAAATTGGCATTGTTACATGAAATCCACCACCCTCTCTGTCTCTCCTGCACAGGTGATGGAGTATGTGTTATTTCTAGAAGGATTCAGGGTTTTTTTTTTTGTTTTTGTTTATTTTTTTTAAACTGTGGTGGAGTGAACGTGTGTGTGTGTGTGTGTGTGTGTGTGTTTGTTCAAAGTGGATGTGTGTGTGTGTGTGTATTAGAAATGTTGCATATTAGTGTTACATGCCTGGTATGCTTTGTGCTGTTAACACTTCTGTTAGTGAGACGTCTTGGGGCTGCGTGTGGTTGCAATTTAGGCTGTTTGCATTTTGTGCATGGTAGTGTGTGTAGGTATAATTGTGCGCGTTTAAAGATTTTCTGCATAATGTGAAAGCGTGGTGCATTATTTTTGTTGTGGGCGTGTGTGAGTTTGGTTCAGAGATTCCCCCTTTTTTGAAGTTCTGATTGTTTCTTCTTGGATGCTTGTTGAATTCAACTTTTTGTAAATATGTAGATGTGTATAAAAAGAAAGCTTTCAAAATAAACTTCAAACATCTCAGTGTTAATTTGTCCTGCATTATAAACACACACACTTTTGGTAGAGAAACCTAAAAACTCAAAATTCAAGATCCAAAGAAAGTATGCAATCTGTGATCCACGAGATGAATTAACAGTCTAAGTTTCATATTACAGCTGGAGGAAGGAGAAGTTCAACCATTCATTCAGAAATGTGAATGACGGGTTGCTCATTCACAAACCACTGTGATTTAAGATGTGACAGTTGTGGTTGTTACTTCACATCAAAGCTTCAGTTCTCTCAATATTCAACAGATTAAACCACGATTTGGTTCACAATTAAACCTCCTCACTGATACTTTAGAAATTCATTCTGAGATACAGTTGAAGACTGAAGCATAGTTTACTTGAGACAATCAAGAAGAGAAGATGTGCAAATGTTACAAAAATGACATGAAGAAGGACCACTGCAGTGGATGTCTAAATTGCTATTTTGACCCAGGTTTGAACATCTGTTGATGTCTTGGATACTCCACTGTGAACACTGTAAATAATTAAACTGATTTAGTGCTACATAGTTTAAATCAAACAAAGAATGGGGGGCTATACCTTCCTTACATATAGACAGAGGCCTGAAACATTCACAAAAGTTTTTAAAGGGAAAATTTGCATATGTTTGACCAGCTTTGTGTCATTATAATCTAGATAGTATATGCAAATGAACAAAGCCTAACTACCACATGTCGCATGCACACAGAGCTCCTTGCTGATTTCGCCTCTTTAATCCGACTGCCCATGACTCCAAGGTCGGAGCAGGCAGATCAATCATTTCATCTTTATGCTGCATTATTTGTTTCTCTGCTGCTGTTGTGTGCTCCGAGATCATAATGAACATCTCTTTATTCAATGTCAATTCGATGTCTGGCAGTTTATTTGGTGATAATATTCAGGAGTAGCAGTAGTCATCTGTTAATTATGGCGTAGATGATACATGAGCTGCTTTTATCAGTAAAAAGCACCAATACTGGTTTTGACGATGGTGACACAAATTGTGCTAATCGCCCACTTTTACTCTAGTCTGTAGTCTATACCTGCCTCCACAATCAGTCAGATCAACAGATAAAAACAAACTCATCATCTGGAGGACTTTTGGCAAATGAGTCTGGAGCTCTGAGTGCAGGCGACATGGAGTAAGACATCATTATTTATTTGCATATAAGTATACTGCCCACATTGTAATGATTCAAAGCTGGCTGATAATTTTTCACTTTAAATACACTGAATGGAATATTCCAACATATAGCAACAACAGTTAAGATGCATAAACAACCCCCTCCTACACACACACACACACACACACAAAACCCAGACATAAGACAATGGCACTAAAAGTACATAAAGGCAATGCCATTAGGATGATGACTCCAAATCTTCACATAGCAGCAGACAAAAAATATTTTCTTCCCTTATTTTCCCCTCATTCAGGAAATGAACATGATTCAGCTCTCAGTCTTTGTGGTCATGTGCGGCGCCTGTAAGATCTCACAGGCACATATAGGCCTTGATACAATTACCTGTAAAAATAACAAGTCAGATCCCTTATAATAGAGGTCATTAAATAACGTGACGAAGAAATAAAACTAACAATATCCATAATATGGAGTGTAACAATAAGTTGTGTCCTCATGGTTAAAGTCCTTCAGTTCCAGGATAGCTTTGTAAGTGAATGTGTGCATCATGTGGCAGCATTTTCAGTGTTGTAAACAGAAGTCAGAGTGTTTCAGTACAGTGTACAGTATAATAATCCCTTGGCTGGTCCTCTGGTTGCTGTCAGCTGTGAGGATGCAGAGACTGCTGGGTAAAGTTCTCAAGTGTATTGGAAGTTATTCACTTTTGTCCAACTCTGTCAGTACACAGTAGCAGCTGTACTGGGTGAAGTGAGTCAGAGAACCTGCAGTGAGGAACAACATGTCGTTGAAAGAGACGGTAACCAACGACACAGTTGAAATTATACACGAGTGTGCCTGTTGATGTGCGGTAAACTTACGCAGTAGCTTGGTGATCATAGGCGGTCGTTTAGACTCTGGTAGATAAACACCCAGGAAGTAGACAGGAACTCCTGACAGGGCAATAGCAATGCCAATCAGAGAGTTGATGGTGTCACTGTAGAGAGGAACTGCCACCAGGAAAACAGCGCACAGACAGAACACCACCGGGTACACTAAGGTTAGCTGTAGAGAGAGACAACAGGAGGGAGACTGTGAGCCAGAAACACCAAAAACATGTTTTGTTATACTTAAGTTGAAATCCCTTTGATTCAGTTATTCTTGATGTCATTTGTCCCTACTATGGTTTATAAAAGAGTCAGTATGTCCCGCAGTGTGATGGGTCTATCCATCTTGTTGGATAGACCCAGCGCACAGCAAAATTAATATGATGTAATTATGGAGTCCATTTAATTTTCAGCTTATCAAATTTGGGCTTTTCTGTCTGTTCTGTCAGCTTGGCCAAGTAGTAACTAGATTTTTTAGTTTTTCAAAACGTTTTTAATGCCATTGTTATCAAATCAGCTCTATGTTTAAATTGATCTATAGTGACAAGTTTGTAGGTGGAGACATGTTTATTTATATGTAACAGAGGGAAACAAAAATGAACACAGCCAATATGTCCATCTTCTACAGTAACAATGGGAATATGGGAAAAACAGTTCATCACATTGTGAAAACAGTGTTTGACACTTAAAAGTGTCAGTTTCCACTACGATCTAATTATTTAATGGTAAATTTAATGTATCACAATCAATCTAATGATTACTGATCACATCTAAATGCCCATTCTGTACAGGATTTGCTTTGTCTGTGATGTAACATGACTCATGGCACAGAAATGGATGACAGCATGTTTAACCGGTCTCACCTTGAGAGGTCTGGGTCTGTCTGGCTCTTTCCAGCGGAGGTAGATCTGCCCGGCGATGGACAGACCCATGAAGAACCAGTAACTAAAGCTGTAGTAGTTGATGAGTTGGAAGACATCTTCCACCGTCAGGTAGATCAGTGACATGACACACTGGAAAACAATGAGGATATACCTGATACCTTTAGTTTCTATTAAGACTAAAATCATATTCTATTGTTTAGAATGGAAATTAAGTTTAGCATACAATTTAAAAAATCTATTAAATACAGTTTTAAGATTTGAAGACAATGAACTCTTTCACTGTATTAGCTACTATTAAAGGCTCCACCTAATAGTTACTGTAACTACTGTATTTTACATGTAACTGATCCATTTTCTTACATTGAAGATCAGAGCAGGGATTGGAGTGAAGCGCTGTATGTGGATCATGGACAGAGCATCTGGAAGATGACCCTCACGAGAGCCCACAAAGAACAACCTGGAAACAACAACAAACATGAATTAAAAGAGATAGCATGACACAATGCAAAATGTGATATAAAAATGAAAGAAGGTCAGACTAAATGATGTTTAGAGAAGGAAATATCTAAAGAAAATGTGGATGTGAATGTTAGCTGTTAAAACTACATTGCTGCCTTTAAAAGTTTAATAATATCAATGACGTATGAAACGTGGAGTATTCTAAAGTTTGTTGAAAAGCTGACACTAAACTGAATCGCTGGATTTCATTTGAATGGAGAAGTAACTGAAGGAGCATGAATAAAGGCTGGGAACTAAGCAGGAGTAGGTAAGACGAGGAGGGCCAGCTGCTAACACATGCGGGCTATGCTGTTGCGAGACTGTGAGACTCATGCAATTAACCCTTTTCACATGCTCTCATGCCACACGTCCATCAACCCACAGATTTATATTTCTCACTTTTCTCCTGATAGTCTGTAGTGCAACACGGTTCTGCTGTCTGTGTCTGGACTTTGTCAACCCGTTACAACCCGTTAAATTCTCGCTGAAGGGACACTCCTTGTGTGCTGAAGGCAGTGACAAAGCATCTGTATTTGACACATCTGCATAAGTTAATCATAAGTTAAGTTAAAGCACAAGAGTCAATATGTATATTTCTCGTATGTATATTTTTCATCTATCCATCTATTCATCTTGTATGTTAAATTGTCCTGTGTGCAAATCATCATCATGTTTTGGTATTTATCCTCACTCTCATTGATCAGACAGGTCCTCTTGTTAATATCTTAATTTAGCTGCAAACTGTCAGAAGATGAACTCCCTGTGTAGTCATCAGTAAATATTCAGTTAATATGTGAGACCACAGTGCCTCTCTTCTTCTCCTCTCTCTTCTGTTTCTAGGCTGACTTTCTAGTTTAATAACAACTAGTTTCATTGTTTTCTGGACAAAGTGATCCTGCAGGATCCACGATCTTTAACAATTTGTGGTGTGTGCAATTTTTGAAATGCACTAAGAGTGTTTTGGAGCCACAAATGAAATATTGCTTAGGGACACTAAAAGCCGATCCGATCTGACATTTTTAGATGTTTTGAAGTGTAAATCATGTGTGGGGTGTGAAAATTGTGGGGAATTCTTGGATGATTTTACAGCTCCTCTCCGCTGTTATGTCTGAACATTTCACCCTATAAATACTAATGTAAAAATCTCAGGAGGGCTGCATGAATTTTGAACTAACTAAAAAGTATGAAAAGTTGAATTTCAGAAAATCAAAAAGTCCAAAATTTTGTGAACGTTTTAAAGTTTGAATGGAGTTTCTAAGTGAAGGTTTGAATGAGTGGGAAGATGTTGAAGATGAGTTGGTATGAAAGGGTCTTCTAATTGACTTCCATTGTAATCAAACATCAAAGAAAATTTTATTGGCATTATTGAGTAGATAAAAGTTTAAAATGAGTGAGTTTTGAACCTTTCGTCTATTATTTTAAATGAGAAAATGTTATTTTGCAAAATATGAGAGAGTTAACTAACAAAGAAGTGGGTGGAGTAATAATTTTGGGTGTAGATGAACATATGTAATTAACAGCCAACTAAAAAATGTTATTTCTGATGACATTGTGGTGTGTGTGTGTGTGTTCTACCTGGAGGCAGCTATAATGGAGGCGTTGAGTCCTCCATAACAGGACAGAGCCACAGCAATGGGGATGGTCCAACGCATCACCCCAAGTGTATGATCTGCAAATGTCTGAACCAGAGAAACCGGTTTCAATAACTGCCATTTCAGGTCATATGTATAGTCTCCATGTCATCTTTTTTTCTGTATACTCACCACTGCCACTGCATCACTGGCTAGTATAGCACTAACATCCAGAACAGCATAGTAGGCCACATTGGTGAGGATGTAGATGATGGTAACAATGGGCATAGAGATGGCGATAGCCAGAGGCAGGTTCCTGGAAAAGCAGGACATTGAATCATGAAATACCAAGCTGCTTCAAAGAGTCTGACTTCCCTCTGTCAGACTCTCTACTGAAAAGGAAACGTTACCTTTCAGGGTTTTTGATTTCCTCAGTGACAAAGTTGAGGGTGTCCCAGCCGGAATAGGAGAAGAGGGCAGAGTAGAGCGCCAGCGCAATGTCACCAGGATCTGTAGACGATCCCTCAAAGGCTGATTCAAAGTTGGTTGTGTAACCTAAGATGGAGACAAAATAATTGAAGGAACAATCGGGGAAACTGTTTTGCATCTAGGGCTGCAACTTACATACTTTCATTATCAATTAATCTGCTGATTATTTTCTAGATTAAGTTATTAATCATTTGGTCAATAAAATTTCAGAAAATAGAGAAAAATGTCCATCCAAAATGTCTTACATTTGAGATGATGAACAGGATTTTCCACAATTTTTGCATGAATTATTTTAATGGTTAATTGATTATCAAGACAGTCTGTGATTTTCCAGTCGGTCAATTAATCGGTTATTTGTCTAATTGTTGCAGCTCTAGAATTTGTGGCCAGTTGCATCTGTTGTTTCAAGTTTCACTGTCAATGGTTGCTAAGATTTAACAACAAGCAACAAGATTTCAGCCATGACAATATACAAAAAACAATGTGTGCCACAAAAATGGGCTCACAGAGTGTTCGCCTGTAACTATTTGGACAGTTCATGTCCTTAGATAGGTCATTATCTACATGTTTTTTAGGTGTTGTAGTGCTGCTTGAGGCCTATCTATATCCTTGATCTTTACTTTTAACTGTGTAAACCAATCAAAGGTTTGAGCCTAGGGCACTTTCAACAGTTATGGCATTGAAGAATAACCCTGTAGTGACACCACTAACCCTGGAACAGCTTGACGATGCCAGTGATGATGATGACGATGAGGGCCGCCACCTTGGCATAGGTGAAAATATCCTGCACGCGGGTCCCCCACTTCACATAGGCAGAGTTTATAAATGTCAGTAAGCCTGTGGAGAGAGGAATGTTTTAGAGATGTGTCTACTCCTGTAAGTACAGCTGTAGGGAAGTACTGAATCAGAAGTACTTACATATACATGCTGCAGCAATGAGCCTGGATGCTACATACGGTGGTTCACAAGTTGGAAAGAGCGGCTGCACCAGGTAGTTTGCAAATGTAATGGCAATGACTGCCTGGCTGGTTGGCTCAATAATCAACAAAGATGTCCACAGACGAATGAATGCAATGAAGCCACCGAATGACTCCAGGATGTACGCATAAGATGCCCCTGATTTGGTGATAGTGGTGCCCAGCTCAGCGTAACAGAGGGCCCCCACCACAGAGAACACCCCCCCGATGACCCAGATGATTAGCGACAGCCCGTAAGAGGCACTGTAGATCAGCACACCCTTGGGGGAGACAAAGATGCCAGAGCCGATCATGTTTCCTACGATCAGGCTGACTCCATTGAGCAGCGAGATCTCCTTCTTAAGCTGCATGCTCTCTTTGGGAGTCTCCAAAACAGGGGAAGAGTTTCCGGCACTGCCGTTCATCCTTTTGGATTCTTCACGGTCGGCCATGGTGCCGTCGTCTCAGGGCTGAACCAGGGGGGAACTGAGGACCAGCTGTGGATGCTGCAGGTCCTTGTCCCTTTTCTGGCCCTTTCCTGTTAACCTCTGGAACAACCTGTCAAACAGATTCAGATGTGCTAAGTCAGTAAATTACAGCTCAATTTCAAATGGTCAGTTAGAAAAACGATGGAGAGAGGTTTGGCATGAACAGATAAGAGGAGGACACTTTTCTTTAATTTAATAAACCATGATGCAGAGGGTGATTCAGTAAGGCCAAGGCATAGTTGATGTTGTAATAAAACTATTAACCTGCCTATTAACCTGCCAGAAAATGTAACAACAATGACATCAAGAAAACATCAGTAAAAAAAGGAAAGCATAACAGCAGTATAACACTTTTATGTTCTGTAACATAAAACGATAACAGAGGATCAGAAACATGTAGCCTTTTCACTAAGTCATCCATCTCTTCATTTATGCCACAAGCAAACGTAATCAACCCCCCTTTCCCCTCCCCCATCCCTCTTGTTGTATGTCTTTATCTGTCAGTTCATCGAGCAAGAAAGCCCCGTAGAGCAGATGCCGACTGTCAAGTGCAAACAAATTTAAAGGTCATTGTGACTCACACACACACACACACAGACAAAAAAAAAAAAACACCACATGAAGATAGAGTGCCAAGAAAATATTTAAAACATCATTATCACTAAACTTTCTAAGAGCTTTGTGTGTGTGTGATGGGTAGTATTAGTAGATGTATTGTTACAATTCACCTGATAATCACAACAAAACTTAATGAAGAGTATGATCTGAACTACCTCCAGTGGCATGTGGGTGAGAGAAGAGCGGGTTAGAATAGCAGAGGCTGTGCTGTATGTAATGTAGGTGTGGAATGTAATTCACAGGACAATAAATAAACTATACATCAGACTGAAGAGACAGTAATCAATGGGCTGGCGCTTGTGTGTTGCGTCCATGTGCATGTGAGGCGCATGCTTCAATTAACCATTAGGCATCTGCTCCACATGCGCAAACAAACCACACCACCTGTTTTTCTGGTGATAACAGACCAATCGTTGACTCAAACGATCCCGCTGCCAACTTAAATCTCATGACTCAACAACAGATGCTTTCCCACTCAGATCACAAACAGGAGCGTCTCATACTGTTCTATATACTATATATATATACTGTCCTGCAGTTTGCAGAAAAGTAGGCCGTGTGAGTCTTTGTTTGTGTGTTAACATGCAAAACGCATCAAGCCTTGAGCAACTCAGGAATCCAGAAGAAGACATAACATAGGTGCGATGAACAATACAGTAAAACTTCATATATACATATACAGAAATACATCAAAAGCAGCATCAACATTCAACACAGTTATAATTCAGTGACTTTTGATATGTTATTAAGGTCATAGATTCCTTAATACACTTATAAAACACAAAGATCAGCCAGTCTTGAGGCTGCAAATGTGACGCTTTTCATGTGATTGTGACGTCCTTGTTTTGAACTTAGACCCAGATGTTTGACACATGTGACTGTCCTTTGTCTCTCAGGTTTAGAAGTCCAGATAACGTTAAAAGACAAACAAACAGCTGAGTATAATGCAGCGTAAATCATGTTCTAATGCTGAGAATAGGTCGACATTGAGGAGGAGACTGGTGTCCGTGAAGTAATTGGTTGAGAGAGATGCAATGTCTTCTCTCCACATAATTTATCACATATTTAGAGCTGAGAAAATTAATCAGCAGCTATTTTGCTCAGGTAATAAGTCATTTATGAAGTAAAAATTCTTTTAACATTATACACTAAATATCTTTAGGTTTTACTGCTGGATAAAACAAGGCATTTTATTACATAATATTGGCTATATGATACATTTTTCACTATTTTCCTACAATGAATCGATCACTGGAGAAAATAGCACACTAATTGACAATGAAAATAATCGTTAGTTGCAGCCCTACTTACACTCATTATTTTATAGCTTTATCATTCTCAATTAGTGTCTGTATGTTTGTGTGTGTGCAGTTGTGTCTGAGAAGGCTAGATCATTGTCTTTTGTAGGTGAAAGCCATTTAAAAGAGTTGTTTACAGCTCTCTGAGTAATCAGACACCCGGTGTAGGATGGGCTTAAACCAGATGAACATGACAAAGCGCTCCTGAGAATGAAAGCTATTCATCAACTCCTTCACTTTTCTTTTTTTCAGAACTGTGACACAGGCACACACAAAAAAAAAACCACAGGGGGAGGGGAGTAATGATGAGTAATCTCTGCTGCTGCTACCACCACCAGACGTCTGATCACCTAAACCAGCCCAGCCAATTTCTCTATTAAAGGTTAGGACAGCAGGGATCAGTGTGTTTACTCATGTGATGTTTGACATATATAGCAGAAAACACCTGTGTGCCATATAATAATAAGTATGATGATAAAAAACGTTACAAAGCATCCTGGGACAGCGCTTTCTTACTAAAATGACCAGAGTCAAGCAACACTGTATTACTTAACCTGACCTCCGCTAATGATTTTCAAAATAAAATCATATTTATATCTGCCACAACTTGAGTGGATTTTTTTTTTCTTTTTTCGCAAACATTTTTTTTTTTTTTTTACTGAATATGTCAAATTGACTATATTTGTTTGGACTAAACCCAAATATGTCACACATAAGCTTTAGGGTTGACGAGGCAAACAGAGAATAACACTGAAAATATAGAAATGTGTTACTTTGTTAACTGTTATCTGACGCGCAGTCGAAACACATGTTATTACACAGCCGACGTCTCATTACAGGCTTAATGAGCTCTTAATCATCATAATAAAAGTTAACCTTTTTGTACCAGTTTTAACTAATTTAGAGCGTTATAAGCTGGCGTTATTTGAACCGGTGTTACGGTTTACTGAGCGACCGTGTTAACTGGCCTCCGTTAGCCGAATGTGTGTGGTGTTGACTGACCTCTCGTTTAATTTTTTTTTTTTTTACTAACATCACATTGTCAAAATAAACATCCCTGATTAGTCTTTGGTGTCTTGTTTGACAGCTACGTATTCTTTTCCTGTTTCGCCAGATGTAGTAGTACGACAACCACGGCTAACTGTCGCCAGTTAACACGGTCACTCGTTAAACCGAAACACCAGTTAGCTGGGGTTAGCTTATTCTTTGACTTCGCTCGTTTTAAGTACACAGTGTGACCCAAACTGTTACATTACTGCGGTAACCCAACCGAAAAAATATCCACTATGGCCTCGCTTTAATGAAACAACACATGTACTGTCACAAAATGCACAATTATGAGTGATAACTTCGCTAATGCCGGCTTTCATTTTGAATGTGAACCTCCGGTAGATGTCGGCTATCTTCGGTAAGCTTGCCTTGATTCCTGAATTCAGATAACGTTAAAAGCTTTGTTAGATACATCCTCGGCGAAAACAAAGACACTCTCTCGCTTCGAGAGAAATATATTAATCAGAGCATTTTTTCCAGTCTTACCCGTTTTAGTCAGCCTGCCTGGTTGTTTTTTGACAGCCAGCCAGCGGCGGTGTCTGCTGATAAAGCACCGGTAAACAACTGGCTGCAGCAGCGCAGAGAGGGAGCGTCATGTGACGCCGCTTTTATGGCTGGAGCATGCATATGTTAGGATTATTTTGAGAGCAGAACATTTCATCTGTTAACTGGAAAAACGGTTTGTCATTAAGTCTCACTCACTAATTGTTTTTGGTGATAGTGTGCATATATATATATATATATATATATATATATGCATTTATATATATAGGCATATATATATATATATATATATATATATATTTATATATTTTGGTACAGGAAATACAAAAAATGCCATATATCCACACTGTTTATACTGTTCACTTTATATATTGCTATATTGCTGCACTGAATATATATTTTTATATCTGCTATATTTATACTGTTTATATTTTTTTGTATTTGCCCCACTTTTTTATATCTCTTTACTTGTTTATGTTTTTATATTTCATGTTTATTGCTTGTTTGCACCAGGGATATGAGGGAAATTATATTTCAATTCTCCTGTATCCCTGTATATGTATGTCCTGTATATATGGCAGTGTTGACAATAAAGTTGACTGGACTATATTGTGCTATAAGCACAGTGGAATGAGTGATTTGCTATTTCTCTCTCTTTAAACAGTCCCATGAAATCGCCATGATGCTGCTGGTGTGTGAAGAACAGACATGTAATTAGAGAGCTCTTACTAGGGGCAATAGGCCGCTGACCAGTTATGTGTCATTAACATGTCAGTGGGGTTAAACAGCACAAACTGTACACACGCAGTACAAGTACAGGACTCATAGTCATTACTTTAACACCTTTCCTTTACCACTTTAGGTATTTTTGCATTAAAAAGATAGTGGAAAATAATGAGACAAATTACACATATGTAAAGGATGACACAATAAAGACTTGTTTCCATTGTGGTCCTTGGTGTGAAGGCGAGCAAAGACATAAAACAAGTATCAAAATGACACCACAACTCCAACACAGAGATCACTTCTTGCACCAATGATGAATATGCTGAAGAATAAACAGTCAAGCACAGTATCTAAGACTTTTATTAATGTACTGTACAAATGCTTTCCTGGTCACTTTATTGTGTGTAACATTAAACCTCTGCGTCTAGCTTGCTGCCTTCTTTATCACACTTTGACCTGCCATGTCTGCATTGTTTGGCAGTGCAGAAAAAAGAAATGACAGTAAAAAAAGTTAGTTTAAAGCTTTTTATTGACTTTTAAGTAAGCTTCTTCTAAGAAAGCCCTGAGTATCATGACCTTGGGGGGGGGGGGGTAAACATAACAGCACTGGTACACAAACTAGCAGAGACACTGAGAATTTCAATGGAAAACAAGCAGCCTGTTTGTAAAGAGAACAACAAATCTAAAATCTCCAGGGAGGAAACACGCAGACAAAGATAAGAAGGAGGGACGACGGAGCAGGAAAACAGCACGGCTCAAATATGCTTACTTTGCAAATGGTACATTTAAACAAACACACAGTCATTAGTTTGTTAAGAGCCTATATACATCTTCAAAAATATAATAATATACACAATGAAAAGTTTATTCAAATTTACACTTCACACAGACTGGCTCCCAACCTTCTTTTCTTTAAGTTACCCTTTTCTATCATTGAAAAACAGACAAAGTAACATATTTTATGGATGTTTCATATTAAATTTAATATATAACAACAACAGTACAGAAGACCTGATAAACTGTACAAATAACCCAAATGATGAACACAATAACTGCAGGAAGTTTGTGTTAAACAAGTGATTTGTATTTGTTTTGCGCAGGTTATTTCCTGGAATGTTGCATAAGAGATAAGGTTTCTTGATATGTTTAGGAACTTTTTATGCTTTTAACAATCAAACATACATAATAGGCAGATTCAATGTTTTTTTTTTCCTTGATGCTTGGTCATTGTTTTATCAATTCTTTAGATGTTGCAGGATGATGCTGTTTAGCAGAGAATAGAGGCTCTGTGAATGTATTTTTGTATTTAGGGTATATAACATTATAGTTCATAGTTTTCTTGCTGAGATGTAAGTCCTACGTACAGATATGTATTTTTAAAAGAAAGCCACTTTCCCAGTGAAGTTTTGGCGACCCCTAGTGGGGATTGGTTTGGCAACCAGGGCTTAAAAAAAAACCAAAAAAGTGCAAGTATCACAATATCTAAAAAACTCACTTGTGCCACTGGAGACGAAACAAATTTTAATCTGGTCCATTCTGAATGTGAATATCTGATAATAATTATATTTCATGTTTTTACTGAAGGTTTGAAAACAATCCAGAAAAATATTCTGGAGTTTATTATAAAATATTCAGCCATTATTTTACAATGCAAACACACTGTATATGAAATCTTTTCAATTACACAGAATACAGCAAAACAGTTTTTTTTTTCTTAAAAAGAAAGAAATCCAAAGTGCTACTTTAAAAGACATTCGCTATAAAGCAAATATTTACACAGTACAAAATAAAAAAATAAAAAAGCTTATCTAAAGGTTCAAGGGAATTTTCAATAATAATAATAATAATAATATAAAGATTTCTTTACAGACAATACAATAAAAATCACAGCAGGGTAACCTGAAATCATTTAACTCCAACAATTCTTTTGCTTCTATGTCTAGACCCAGTCTAGTTTTGTACAAATATACAGTAGGCACCAGGCCTGGCAGTTAATACAGCAGACAGCAAAGCTTCAGCTGAGGAGTTATTTTTTATATAAAAAGCTTGACTCCAGCAGCTTTGATTCTTCAGCAGAATCATGTACCATACTTGTTTTTTAAAAGTCCATCTAATTATTCTCATGTAGCATGCGTTGTTGAGAAAATCCAGAAGTGCTGCTGACTCTACCAGAGCCAGCAGCCTTTCGGATCCATTCCAGCATGTAGAACCGCAGCATCAGGAGGAAGCCTGGGGGAACAGACCAAAACCGAAATTCTTAAAAAACGGCGGATTCACTGGCAAATTCTTTTACTTTATATATACAAAACACTTCACTTCATTATGCATTAAATTAAATCAGACATCGTCCATTTGCTGAAAGTTTATCATCAAGTGCAGTGCATGAAGAAGTTAACAACTTCCTAATTAAACAAATTGAACACATAAAATATAAATATCAGATTTGGTCTGTGGCATGTTTTCTTTTTTCCATTTCCAATTTTTGACTTGACCATAAAATCTCATGTTTAAAAATAAGCTATTATTTGTGTACATATTTAGCCGAATGATTATGTGCACGAAAGGTTGTTCATAATACAACATGCACCTATTCTGATGGAAAAACTGAATATATGACATGCCTACTGTAGATGGAGGCCTAATGGGTTGTATTATTAAATGCTGGGTAGTACCAGTTGATGTGGAACAATATCCAACTGAACTACCAGTGTGCAGCAAAAATGGGGTTAATGAGTTGATTTTTTTTGGACCTGAATCAAACACAAGCATGCAACATGTGGGAGGAAACAGCTTTTCTCCTGATAGGCACCAGTAACAGAAGGCCTTGATTAATCATGGCCATTGTCTCATTCCCACACTGATACAATGGACCACTGGCTCTAAATACAGTTGCCAACCTCTGAAGGCAACAATGAAAATAGTCGGACTATATATAGATAAAACTTTCTGTGAAGGTGACAGCAACGTAATAAAAACTACACAAACATGTAACTTGTTATGGTTTATGTGAAGTGTTTTTGTTTTCCTTTGGGTAAAAGTGTGTTTAACTGTGTACTGCAAACACAGACCTTGAAAAGAGTTGAGAATGCAGGAGAGGAAGAGAGCAAACTCTGAGAAAGGTCCAAAGTCCAGGAAGGTCAGGCCCCAAGTTATCCCAAAGAGGCAGCTGAGGCCCCAGATGCTGAGAAATGCCACCCGGTTCTGCTTCCATTCATCCCTGGTGCGGATCTGTCTATAGACCAGGAAGAGCATTACAGTGCCCGTGCACACCAGGATGACCAAGATTGTCATATTGGTGAAGTAGTGGGCCAGCAAGGCCTTGTGGTTGGTAATAGTCATCCCGCACCTGGAAACATCAAATACACTCAGAGAAGGGAAACTGACATTGCACCACTCCTCTGCTATAGAGGAGGTGTGATCTACTGTGCTTGTCCTTTATTTGTATTTTATTTTGAAAATATCTAATGTTGCTTACATCAGATAAGGATTGAATAGGTCATCGCATGGCTGCACCTCTCTCACTCCATAAATGTCACCTATTATAACCAGGATGATAACAGGAGCAGCAGGAAGAACTGGAAAACAGTTTTTAAAAGGTCATTCGTTAATATCATCTTTAACTTAATGTACCAGGAAGTGGATTTTAATTTTGGAAATATTACTTCACACAAACTCACCAAAACCCAGCAGGTTCCACACATAGGGCTTTGGAAAGGGGCTGAAAACCATGTAGACCAACCAGAAGGTGTGGAAAACTTCTATACCCATCCAGGCGAAGGAGCTGAGCAGGGTGTAGTGGAGGGCCGCTCCCACCCAGGTGCACATACTCTCCCCTCCAATGTTGGCCAGGACCCCAGTGAAGAAGAAGAGAAAATTGAGCAGAGCAAGAGAGATAGCCAAGCCCAAGTGGATAGGAGTGGACTGCTCCTTAGATCGCCTGCTAGAAGGAGAGAACAATGGAAATCAGTTGGTTAATGGTTAAAACTCTTTTTTGATAAACTACATAAGTCCTCAAAACGCTGCTTTACCTCTTCTTGCAGAGAAAAACGATGAGAGCAATACAGCTGATCACAGACACAGCACAGCCCAGAGATGTAATGGAGGTGAGCACCAACAGGTGGCACACTGGGCGAGGCTCCAGTTGCTGTCACAGGACACAATGCAATGAGCAAAGCCACAGAGTATTCATACACCAAAATATAAGAGTGTATATGTTCCTGTGTATTTAATCACTATAACTGAACACTGAACACACACAACACTGCTATATGTGTAAAATCATGTTTTTTTTGTTGTTGTTTTTTTTATTGGTGTTGAGTACAAACATTTTACATTCTCTCTTGTACTTTTTGTTTCTTGTTTCAGAGATAGCACGGTGTCTGCTGCACGTCTCACCACAAGTACGGAGAAGTAAGTCAGATGGTTACAGATGCATTCAGTGTAGTGTGGTCCATGCTGATGTGTCTTACATCCATGGACCGACCATTTCACCTGCAGTGGATCTGAACAAATAAACTACAGATTAAACATCCCCGATACAGATATCGTCGGTGTATATATATATATATATATATATATATATATATATATAAAATATGTTTGAATATTGTTATAACCTTTGTTCTAACCTTTCCTGGTGTCCCATGATACACATTCCCTTGCATGCGTTTTCTAAAATAAAGAGGAGGGACAGATGTGAGTAATCATTTCCCGTAATGATGCTGCACATTTGTAATCATACTAACAATTCACACACGTTGAAGTAACAGCTGCAGCAACCCCTGTCAATTCACTACTTAACACCCTACATGCAAAATTGTGTGTCACCACATCACACACATGCTTTATCCCACAGTGGAATAACAATAATGAAAAATACAGGACTGCGCTGCAAAGAGGAAGCAACAGACTGCCTGTTTTTGCAAGACATGGTGTAAGAAAAGAAACCTACAAGTGGTTTTCTCGTGTTCTTGTTGACGCAGATGCCATGGAACTGAAAAATAAGCCTCTTTCAACTGCGTATGCAGCAAACCCACAGTTTACGAAGTTTATGTGTTAACTAACACACACACAACACAGTAAAAAGAACATTTTCTCTGATCATATTTCAGTTTAGGGAAATAGTCTGGGTTCTGCAACACTTCAAAATATTTCCCCTTAATTAGTGAGCCAAATAATTCAGTTCACTGTATGCAACATCAAATATAATTTACTTAGGGAGAGTTTTTTTCAGGTGTTCACCAGGTTAAAATTGATTTACTAATAAGACTTGAAAGTATAGATGTAGACGATATAAAGTGGACATTGATCACACTGACAGGCAAAAAAGGCACAAAAACTTACAGGTATGACATCATGGTGAAAGCCAATCCTAATTGGCTCACGCAGATCAGCGATAATCTCGTTCTCCACATTGATTTCCACGACATCATTAAGAATCTTGACTTTCTTGAGACCATCCTGAAAGACAAAGACACACACACACACACATCTGTACCTGTCCCTTTACATGACACAGCCTTTCATACACAGAAGAAGTGTTTCAGTCAGTAGAAATGGTGTATTGTGTATCAAGGAGGGGCAAACAGAGCCGTACCTGGAACAGGGAGTTGTTCTTGAAGAAAGTGAAGGCTACTTTGCTGGTATTTTTTGCAGCTTGTTTTAAAGCAGGCGGGATGTGGACAGTGATAAGGGGCTCTGCGGGCTCACCTTTAGCACCCTGAAGAAGAGAACATATACAGATAATAGGTTTGCTGAAAGAGAGGGTACACCAGGGTTTGGGTCAATTCATATTCACATCAATACATGAACAGTGAACAGCGGGAAGACAGACCACAAACCAGGTAATCATCAGTGTCAATTCTTAATTATTGCATTAAATACAGGGTGTAGGAACAATGTTGATGAACTAAAATGTTTTTAACTTTAACTTTTAACTGTAAAATTTTAAGTTAAATCATTGACATTACTTGTGCATCCCTGCTGCTTTGCTTGTCATTGTGCATCACAACCCCATGCTGTACACAGCTGTAATTAGTAGATGTGCATGTGGATTACTGGGTACTTACACAAATGGCCCTATTTTAAGATAGTTTGTAGGAAGAATGTCAGCTTTCAAAATCTGTCCTCTACTTGTCACTAAAACGCTGCTGCCTTTCGCTTTCATGTGGCTGACATCTCACCTATTTTCTCAACTAAATCACCACCACCCTCGACTCGACTGAAAATGTTATGGCAGTTACTCATTCACTGGGTTAAAAGCCTGCTATAAAGTTAGCCCCTGATTAAAAATGGGTACACACAGCCATCAGAGTGAAGGAGCCTGCTCAGCTGAGATGTGGAGTAGAGACAAGTCAGTGCCTCCTGTCCACTATGTGGAAAACAGACTTAGCTTGACCTTTTTTTTTCGTAAGTAGCTTTTTTCCTTACATGACTAGCATTAAGTCATTAATTAACTAAGAAATAATCAGCTTTATGAATGATTGCCTTTGCTGTAATAGCTTTCCATTGTCCTAAACAGACATAAGAGCACAAATAAGTGATTTATTTCTTTTTCTGTCACGCAGGAAACGTGCTTCATTTCTGATATTGAAAGTTAAGTTCAACCAAGACGAGGAACCAGTGTGGTCGCAATCTTGCTGGTGTGGTCTGTGTAGACAGCAGTGTACGTAAATACATGACGTGAAGTCTCACTTCTGAGGTTCAACGTTTTTTTCTTGACCCAATAAGCAGCAGTTCAAATGTTGATATGAGGATTGAAAGCTCCAGAACAGCTACTAAATTGATCTTGTGTTGGGATTGGACAACATGGAGGGGAAGTCATTAATGTACTCAGAAAAAATAAAATTCCATGACAACCGAGCAAACTCCATATGCTGAGGAAGATTATGTCATATGTTCAAAAGATCTAGAACTGTTGCTTAATTTATCTAGTGTTGTGATTTTATTACAGATCTTATAGTAAAACTTCAAGCTCTGGCTCTTCTGAATGTGATAAAAAGTCGACTTTTAACTTACAGGCGATGTCACATTGAAGCCTCTGAAATCCTTCTCCATCACAACCTTAGAGCTGCTAGCGCAGGGGTGCTTAACATAGCCTGGAGTCAAAGAGTCCTTAACCCTGCATACAGACATTAACATACACCGTCATGACATTATGTAAACTGTGGTTTCAAACATCCTTTTATATAAAAGGCATGCTTAAAAAAAGCATGGTTATTTTTGTAACCCCACCTTAACACAGTATAAAGCTTAGCCTCCTGTTTGTAGTAAACTGCATGCACTTCCTGACAGTAAGCTTAGCAATTAGGACAAAGTCATATGAGAAGAACATGTCATGCAACTTTGACAGCAAATGTGATAGTGCATTTGAGAAAAAAGAGGAAATTACATGTCGACTTGGGTGGATCCCTGGTTCAGTTGATCACACAACTTTTCTGAAAATAAAAGGACAATTTTACAAAACTACAAACAATAACACACAAACTCTGTTAAACTGTGGCCAACATTGAATCTTTCTTACTGCAGTCAGTGAACTGTCCATTGAACTTGTAAGCCGTCATTATTTTATCATTGATTATATCACTTTTGACTGATCCACCGAAGATGCCATAGGACGCGTTGTGTGTGTTGCTGCCATGAGACAGATCAGTGCAGCAGGAGTCCTGTATGCTGGCAGGCCAGCACAGAGTGAGGTTCTTTCCTGCAACCTGTACAACAAAAAAAAGACAAACAAAAATGAACATTAAAGATGCAATGTATGACTTTTCAACCATAAAATAACAGATTTTAATCCACTTTGATGTTACACTGACGTATAATCAGGTGAATGGTGTCCCTTTCATTCCCACTCTGCAACCTGTATGCCTGTTCTTGCGTTCTGTAACTTTTTGCTCCAGGTACGTAACACATTATGGCACTACCACACAGCATAAAATATTTCACTAATTTTGGTGAAACTGGATCATATTTTATGGAGAAAATGTCACATCAACATGTTTCCTGATGGAAAGTGAAGTAAACTGCTGTGAACTATAGCTGCTGTTAGCTAATGTTAGCTCAGTTTAATGTCCAGACTGACCTCAGAGCACCAAGTGAGTGTAAATGTTTGTACCAAAGGCATTTTGGACCACTGTGAAGAGGAGGTTTGCAGGCAGGGGAATGCGATTGGTGAGTGAAGCCTGTGTCATGCTGGACAAGCGGGAAATGTAACAGGACTCAGCAGCCTTTATGGACATAATGGCAGAGGCAAAGAGACTAAGGAGGATGTTGACAGAGGAAGCTAAGAAGAGAAACAGAGAGACTGACCAAGTAGGAGGCTGGCTGACATAATATAATCATCACAAATAGACATATATGACTGTCCATATATATGACAGTGGTATTGCGCTCTGAAACTGGGGGTGCTGAATCCCAAACAACCATCTACATAATGTCACTTTAAGCTCTTTAATGAAGAATGCAATTAAGCCACTGTAGCATAAACAGTCATCTGAGTGTTACACATTGCACACACTGGATTTTAGAGAGAAAAGATGCTTTGTTTTAAAGACTGATTAGTTAGTGTCATCCTGTCACTGAGGGTTAGGGTTAGGGTTTTTTGTCACTGAGACAGCATTGAAAAGGTAAAACAAATCTGCATTTGACTTCTCCAGTACTTTCATGTTCCTGAGCAAGATGACGGGTGAAAAACTGACTTGCTAAAAGCCTGGGTTATATTAGTTTTTAGATTAGTAGGTAGTAACATTTTTAGTAAGTAGTGAGGACCCACTACAACATTTTTCTAAACTGACCTGCAGTATCAACTGGTCCAGCAATGGCTCCCAGTACAGACAGAAGTAACTGTCCTCCTGTGAACCAAGTCCATACTGCTCAAGGGAGACTACGTCAGAGCGCCTGCACTGGGCCGTGATCTGCCCATCGATGGACAGAAAGGTCTTATTGGCTGAGACTGAGATCCCGTTACAGCCTTGGGAAAGGTTGACAGAGAGGCTCATAGAGCCCTTTCCATGACGCCAAGTGCCACAAAAGTTCAGGTACAGGTCGTTTTCACATGAACCTGAAGGAGATAAAAGTAAGCACACATTAACAAAATACAGTCTGATGTTTGCAACACAGCGTTATGTTGCAATACTGAAACCAACACTAAAAGTTTCAAACAACCAGATGAACTCACAAAACAAAACCAAAAGATTAGGAAAATTATATTGCTTCAAAAGTTGTTTGAAGCCCCATTCCTATGAGCTCAAATAATGGTTAGAAAAATGTTGTTTTGAATTCAGACATTCAGAAAAAATGTCAAATGTCTGATAAAAGATAACCGTTCTTGTTTTGACTACAGATTCAAAGTAAAAACCTTTGACGCGTGTGCGTGAAACAAATGAGCTGTGTCATACTGTGCCCATAAATAAACAGGTGTGGCAGGAATTACAGTCAAAAGCACCCTGTCCCATTTGTGAGGGGCATCATAGCACTTTTGGACTTGCTTTATACACTGTAACCCACGTGGATACCGGGTGGAATCAGGAAGAATACATTATCATACATAATAGCGAGAACTGTTAAAATAACAAAATAATAGTGTTAAAATAACTGATGGCAATCTGGGAATGACACAGTCCTTTTGTTTTTAATAGAATTGTGTGAAATGTTTTCATTTTCATTAATGAGAGTAATGGATTTGTGTGATTCAAGAAGTTTATGTGCACATGTCTAACTTAAATTAGACACACGTTTAAATTGTGCAAAACTTCGACTGACCTACATTTGTGTGCATGTATCTGTGAGCAACGCTGAGTTTTCAGATTTACATAGGCTAATTAATAACCACAGATACAATTTTAAATAATTTCTGAATCATTTCATAACCTCAGTGTCTTAGCTACTGCACTCTAAATGCCTTACTTTAAGATACTGACCCCAAGTCAGTTTTCAGTACAAGTGAAACTGCATCGGTAGCAAGTGGCTTTTTCCATGTATCAGCATGTTTTAAGAGGCACTTTAGGTGCCTAATTCACAATATGTTGCACTCATATAGAGATGTAACCAGGTCAACTTCCCTACACAAGAAACATGTGATGTATGTTTGAAGTTTCTATCAGGTTTCTGTCAGCTTCATCCCCCGCGCCATAAGACATGGTTAAAATCCCAACACCCCTCCCATATTACACTAGTCACTTTACACTGATACTGTGAACACTATTGCACTGATAATTCTGTTATCTATTTGCACTATTCATATTGTCTATTTATAAGTCACAATTTTATTTTCTTCTCTGCTACTTTATATATTTTATTCCATTTTATATTCCATATACTTTTATATTTATACTGTTATCACCGTGTCTCTTGTTTTTATTTTGAGCCTTTGCAACAAAATTTCGCTCAAATGTACATTGGAAATGTGCAGTTGGATGACAATAAAGTCTGTCTACGTCTATCTATATTTTCACTTAAATACCTCCAGACATGATAACATATACCACATACAGCAGCAGGAACGGTGGAGCTTCAGCGTGTTGCAACGCAGTTGTGAGAAGGAATATGAGGCTAAAAGAGATGTTTTTTTCTAGTGTAGTCATTTTACCTGCGGCGAGGATGATGATCAAGATGGACGCAACCCTCAGATCTACGTTCAGCCGGGGCTCCATTGGTGACAACTACCACAGGGAAGCAGAGAAAGCAAAATTCATTTGTAAAAGAGGAACAAATCTATAGTTTATTTTCTGCATAGTCAGGGAGAACAGTCAGACCATGCCTGTGCCTGGTGAAGTGAATAACTGAAAACAACTAATGATTCAACAAATGAATGCATTGTGAGCATTTGCTGCCAATTTATAACTGTAGAGGGCAAATTACAATGAAACACAAACATCTCTCACATTCTTTCCATTTGCAAGCACACAGCCTATAGAAAACAAGTCATTTTATCAGGAGGTGGCACAGTTTGACATAATACGTTTTTTTAATGATATTGTTCTTATCCAGACGTCTGCTTTGTTATCTGTACGCTCTTATCAATGAATACAAATGAGTTCAGGCTCAAAATACACACAGAGACCTCTGTGTGCTGTTATCAATGGAAACAGTCTTTAGATTTATCTGACACGCGCATGCACACACACCAACGACACAGTCTTTCCATCCCCCTATAGCAAGCTTGCTTTTCTTGTTTCAAGGACAGAAGTAATATACTTTTTTAATTAATACACTACTTTCAGTCTTTAGAGTAGAAGATACAAAAGTTCCCCGAACAAAAAGCATCAAGTCAGACGTACTGAAAACTATGTGAGCAACAGATACGCACATGCAGTTATGTCACAAGCACAACCATGCCAAGTCATCCAACGCAGCTGCCATCTCAACAGCTTTCAAGTTTGACTTTGCCTTGCATGATAACCACATGTCACAGCACTGGCAACAAATAAACACTACATCAACTGTACAGTATGTGTGACGTGGGAAAACGCGTGCAGACGTGCAGATCTTGGAGGGGAAACAAATCAGTCGCAGTTGTCCTCAAAATCGCAAGGCAGGCAGGAACCAGTTTAACCACAGGTAAAGCAGAACAGCGGCAACAGACAGAAAAAAAGACAGACAAAAAGAAGCAGAGAGAAAAACGAGAAAAAAAGTGCACAGCCTCGGGGGGGTCAGCTGGATATTTATAACTACATTCGCTGAAACACACACCTGATACTGGAGAAGGAACTAAGACTTGGACAACCGCACAGCGTCACACAGACACAGTCAACAGTGCTAACATTAATCTGGCTGGAGTGATATGCATAAGTGATTACTCTGCTAGGAGCAAATTTTTCTACATTTCAAATCTTCTGCAGGGTGGACAGAAGTGAAGTCACTGCGTGAGGCACTACAAGGTGCATTTAGGCTAAATATTTAAAATGTACAGAACAAAACTGGCCTTATAGTCTCACTGAGGCCAACTGTCAGGCTTAACTACATGTGAACGTTTACAAGCCAAACAGTTACAGTTACCATCAAACCACTAAACAAAAATATGCAATATCTGCACAAACATGTCCTTTTCAGCTGAAAATACTGTAAATACAGCTGAGTACCACAGCAAAGAGCAGTATTTAAAACATTTGTTCAAAAGTCATATTTAAAGACAAAGACACAGATGCTAAAATATATCAACTGAAATTAAACTGAGGTTTAAAAGGATTCCCACCAGTTACTGTGTCAAATACATAATCACTGAAAATGTCAAGAAGTTACAAACACAAGAAATAATGTATTTCCTCTACAAAAAAACAAAAAAGAAACATTTTGGATCTTTGAGTTAAGTGTCAGTGCAGGCCTGAATGAAGAGCTGTAACTTATATCTGTAAATACATTTGTTGTGATGAGATTACTTCAAGATACTTGAACACACATTTCACATTCACATTCACATTTCACACATTACATAATCAGTTTCATTTTGACTAAATCCTGTGCTGAGCTGAAGAACATGAAGACTATATGAAACTGCAACCTTTGGATATTTTACACAAACTCACTTGGTTGCTTTGTGGTTTTGACACTTCCCATTTTTGATCACTCAAAAGCGACATAAAAAAGTTTTGGGAAAAAGTACTTATGTGACTTAGTGGTTTTATAAAGAGGAACTGATATATTAGACACACACACACACACACCCTCTTGCATAGCGGAATAGAGCAGCATAATAGTTTAGCAAGCAGCAAATTTAACTAGTGACTTATGAACTTCGTTTTCCACATATGAGCAGCAGTTTTTAACATAAAATATGCAAAGCTACAGGATCAACAGATCAACAGTGGCAACAGAGTACACAGTCAAGCAGCCCTATGGTTAAAATAAATGTACAAATGTGGTGGCGGTCTACCATGCTAGGACATGCAGAAGCTTGCTGTGGTTGCACTGCAGGCATCCTACACTAGCCCATATAACCTGCTTCTCACAGAAGTTGGTAAATGTGGATTTATTCTTCGGTGGTAGTTGCATCAGTATCTATCTCGTCATGTAATAAACGATTCTGGAAATTCAACTGAGTAACTCGAAAGTGGAGCGTTCATTCTCAAACTTGGAGACAATATGAAGACAAATCAAAACAAAAAATTCAACCATGTCATCAGATCAGTAGGATGCAGCTTGCTTAGCTGTCGTAAATACGGCTCATGAGATATAAATACTGAAACTCACAACTGAGCGAACTTAATCAGCTCATTAAGACGACGCGATACTATTGAAGGCTCCAGAAAAAGCTAGTAAGTGGCCACTTTTTATAAAAGGGATAGTTACCTCAGAATAAGTGGTATTCCAAAGTCTCTAACAGTCTCATGTATGTATGTTTACGGGACAAATAGTGGACTGCCATTTACTGAAAGTTAAGAGGAGCTTTCCGAGATTGTTCATCCAATAAAATGCCGAATTTGTATGATAACACAACATAATCTATACTGTAATAAGAGCTGGTAGTTATAAAATAAAACTTTTTAATGACAAGAACAATAAATCTAAAATGGGATTTTACACAAAGTAAACAGAACAAACAATTTCCACACTGACTAGATCAAACCAGGAGTACACAGCCGTGTTTTGGAGTGAAATGATGACATACAACTCAACGACAATACTGACAAGACAGCCATTCAGTTTCACACTGGTGGTGAATTCACCCACAGCATTTAATGTGTGAGTCACGTCAGCCTTGACCAGAGCTGCTCCTTATGGCTCACTGACTATAGACAGTTTATTGATGAACAAGACCTCTGGTTGCACTGAGGAAACAGTAAACCAGTGTCACCCCACCCACACACATCTAGCTACAAGTGTGAACAAGACTAGAAGGCTCAGTTATCAAGATATGTTTGAGAGAAGGCAAATGTGTCGCACACGAATGACTTTCTGTGACTGTGAATGTATGCAAATGCGTGCCCTGTATAAACATCAGCGAAATCACAGATTCAAATTGTTAAAATAATGTAGAAATATTCTAAACAGGGTACACAGTGTATGTGTGATTACACTTCACATAAAAAGTGACCTTTCCTTTGTATGGGTCTTGATAACAGAAGAATTATTTACTCTTTCTCAGCTCAAACAAACATATTCTTCCTCTCTCTTACACGTTTCAGCTTGCAGAATTGAAATGTAAACTAACTCTCTCTCTACCCCCACACCCACTCTATTGTCCCCGTACAGCGCCTAGGCATCAATTGAGCACAAGAATTTCCCCTTTTCTTTCACTTCCCAGCTCTTGTGTGTGTGTGTGTGTGTGTGTGTGTGTGTGTGTGTGTGTGTGTGTGTGTGTGTCAGAACTCTATGCACTGGTCAAAGCCTGGCAGAAATATGTGCGTGTGGCGCCGAGATGCAGACTGGGAGACTTAGGTAGACTTATCATTTCTCACAGTCATCCCGAAACTTGTTGCTTCAATGCACTTGTGACTCCTACATGCAAGTGGAATGATATATGTTGGCGATGTGTGAACGCATGCATATCCTCCAGCTACCCACATGTGTGAACGAGACAGACAGCCCCCTGTGACCCCTCAACTTCCCAGTCTGTTGCGTTGTGTTTTCCAGTAAAATTTCCCCATGTCTGCATCATGTAGGGGTCTGACTCATACCGTCACACTCAGGCGAGCGCATCTATTAGTAATCATCTTCATGAAATCTCACGCATAGTAAAAAGGCAGCCAAAACAATGTGTGACACTCACAACAGCTATGAGTGACAAACACCAGAGAGAACAATGAACCATACACTTTCACCCAGGCTGAAATATATTAACAACTCAGTACAGTTGTCATGAATGGGGAAAGTAGCTACAGGGACCAAAACTTTTTTTTTTTTGTACCAGGTTGTAAACATATTAATTTCTGCTGTCAAGTTAGACATTTTAATATGGGAACTTGTGGAGGTTTAATTGTTCTGTAGCCAGCCTCAAGTGGCCACTTGAGGACTTACAGTTTTTGACACTTCCACATTGGCTTCATTTCCTTGTCAATGAGGTTGCCGCTTTAACTCAAAGCAGTGCTGTGCATAAATACAGCTTCATAGAGCTGCTAGCATCTCACACACCTAATGACTTACGAACAGGCTGAAGATGCCTGTGTAGTATTTTACCACAAAAAGAGGAATTGTCAGATTTGACTGTGAATTATATAAAAAGCTGATCTGGTTTTTAAGCTACAGCTGCACCACAGATCTCATTTTCAAATGCCGTATAGGACCTGTTTTCAGTACAATATATGTTACCTAACAAATACCACTTCCTGCCTTCTTAAAGATTTTAACGCATCGGAATATCATGTTTTCTGTGGCTGCTTTTCATGTCTGTCTGCATTAAATATTGTTTCCTTTCCTTTCCTCATCAGTTTTATCAGTGCTTTTTGTGTCTCATTTATCTCTTGGAATAAACCACTTCTTACCCAGCGCGTATTAGTTTCAGCTGAAAACAAACCTTGACACATAGACACGTCTGGATCATTGTTTTACACCCACATTTACAGAAGACTGAGTTAGCGGTTTGCATTTGACGTTTCAGTTTGCATTTACTCCACTCCTCTACAAGCAGCAGAGGGAGGGAGCAAAGAATGTGCATGGAAGAGTAATTCAAGGAACAAAAGCGGCTCTTTGTTGTCAGGCCTTAGAGCTGAAGTGACAGCCAGCTTGAATAAAGGTCAAAGATCACTGGCTGGTTTGGAGGCTGTTTAAGCCAATGGTTAAAATACATGCACACACACAAACAGCTCTCACTTGCTCACTCAGCCAAAATGACAGGCATGCTATGGAAGTTAAAGAACACTTTGATTAGTGAAATTAATAGATTTAGCTTGTAAGACATTTTGATTAATTGCATTTAATTTCCAGCTTTTAAGAGTTTTCCTTCAAGCGTAAGGATGAAATTAAATACAGGTACATTAAAACACAAAACTCTTTCTAGTGAAGCAGGGCACTGACCTCATTTGTCTTGACTTTTTTGCAGAAGGTGTTGCTTTTTGCACTGTGCCACAATGTTCTGCACTGCCACCAACATAGCTACAGTATAAGATAATGGTTTGTTTTCCTAACTCACAACAACAGAAAAAAAAAACAACAAAACAAAACTGTCATGCCATATCATGTTGCCTTTTGACATACTGATTTACAGTTTGAGGAAGCAGCAGCTCAAGACGTGAGTGAAAACGACACACTAAGACCTAACTAACTAATTAACACCTGCTGAAGAAGGTTCTAGGTGTGAAATATACACATCTAGTTGAAAGTATTCAAAATAACTTGGGGCTTTTTTCCTTCTCACCAGATGCAACAAACACACACACACACACAAAAAAAACAGCAGCTGTGTCAAAGCAGGAATGAGCGCCAGAGTTTCAAGTTGAAGTGGAGGACTCGGTGTAATAAGAATGATGTGGAATGTACCCTGGGCTACATTTGTGTTAGGACCTTGCATTCTTGCCGATAGCACCATAGTGATAAAGTGTGCATGTCTGCATGAGTGTGTATGTGCTCCTTTATCTGTATCTTGACGTCCTTTGTGAGGAAATTGAAGGAGCAGGTGGAATTCTGCAGATATGTCCTTCGGGGCTATGAATAAATCAATAAAACAACACACACACACACACATGGACAGACAAAAGCCAGCATATTATTAGGGCTAAATCACCCCCAGCGGCGTGGCCTTTGGTGTAGGTCACGAGGTTCATTTTGCCATCAGGGGCTTTCTTTTCCTCATTATTAAAAATGAAGTCAGCACAACAGAAGAGGGGTTCCCGCGATGAGTCACACACAAAAAAATCTTAGACATTTGATGACTTTCACTTTTAAACATCAATGTTTGAGTTTTGCCTGTGCACATTTACATATCTTTTTTTTCTTTCTTTTTATCGTTATTTCTTTTTTTTTTTTTTTACTGAGTGAAGTTTTTTGATTGGGTATAACAGGAAACCACATTTTACAGGTGAGACGCACCACACAGTATCTGCTCTTTGTCTTTGACTCTGCCTTTCGATACCAACATGAACACATACATCACCTCTAACAGGGACTGAAGAAAAATCAACCACAAACACACACACACCTACACACAAACACACACAAACACACACCCACACACACACACACACACACACACACACACACACACACACACACACACACACACACAAAACAAGCAAATGAATAAATAAGATCAGTTGGTGTGCTGTAATTGAACACAAACAGTAGAGGACCTGGCAATTGTATTATTAATTATAAATAGCTAATCAATTTTGGTCTGGTGTGCATGATAATTTATATCTATTACCATAAATTTAAATCTATTACCATAAAAAACATTTAAAAGGTTACCAATGGAGTTGCTAAGCATTATAGTGTAGTAATCTGGCTTGTTTACATATAGTATAATTATCAATTTAAGGTCAGTATTTTTACTTAAGCTTACCTAGAGTAGTTTTTCTGTCAGCAGTCGTGGTTTCTAATCTTCTCCTGTAGACCACAAGACTTGCGCACAATCGCAGTGTCCAGTTTAAAACTTACACCCAGCGTTAAAAACAAACTGGACTCAGTTAGTTCTGAGAGGCGAAAAAAGGCATTACACACCACGGTGACAACCGGGGATGAACGCTCAAATCCAGTCAATAAAATCGACTAAGGTTGTCCAGTCACAGCCACAAAAAAGAACACTTAAACCGTGATAAAATGCTGTTTTTATGTGGGTCCTTTCTGATAATCTCCGCACTGTTAAAGATGTTTAAAAAATATAAAGTCCGAAGAAAAAGACTCCAACGCCAAGCGTGGACTGTACCGCCTGTCCTCGCGGAGACACGACTGCCAGCGTGAGCGAGGTGCGTTAGGGAGCCAGGGCCGGTTGCTGCTGAGCTGCTTCCGGTTTTGACTTTCAAAACACATCACCTAGTCTCAGAAACAAAACAAAGAACGAAACACGTTCCCACGTATGTGCCCATAATTTCTGCTCGGAAAATTCCCACATTTTCTTAATGTCTGTTTCTCTCTCTGTTGATTTCTGTTGGCTAATTTGTACATATGATCCAGCAAATCGTAATAGCAACCAACCAATCAATCAATCAATTAATCAATAGTATTATTTATTTATGTTCCACGTTAAGAGAGAGGTTTATATCTTAAATGTCCACTGCTCCTGAATCCATGCTCATTAGGTCACTTATTAAGACAAGGTGTAAGCAATTCAATTCAATTCAAAGGCCAAAAAAATCCTATTGGATCTCGATACACCTCCTCCTCGAGTGGATTTTTAAAAACATATATATTTTAAGGTGCTTAAAAATATTCAATAGAATTCATCTGAATGCCAAAACGTATGCCATAGTGAAAGTTCCCTCAAATGCAGCAAACCTGTGCTTTTATTTTATAGGAAAAGTAATTTCCTGGTTTTCTTCTACTATCTGGGTCTGACTTGACTGCTGCCAACAACAAGGTGTGGGAAACCAGCCAACCAGACTGTCTGGATCTGGGAGCACAGAGGAATGTCTTCATGGGATGGGTGATAGTACGATCAGTCAGCCACTCTACATCCAAGTTGTAAACACACCTCAGCGTTACATAGCATTCAGACCTATAGCCCTTCATTACATTGTAAATAAACACAGGTGGACCTACTTTCAGTATGTTCCATTAAGTGTCCCAGTGACAGTGACAGTTAACCAGCATGTACAATAACAGGACCACCCCTTAGTGGAATGCAGCTATCATTAGTACACCAGTTTCCTGCTATGGCATGTCCAAATGTCAGCTGTGCCACTTGTCCATTATATCTAATAACCATCCTACAATGTATAAATAGATTAATATTATTCACTGTGGTGAGACTTGTTTCACTTGGGCAATCATATAAGTTAGCCATGCACAAGTGCTCCTGGAGATTTGGGAGCCCTGCTGTCAAAGCTTTAACAGAGGCCTCTGTGCATGATGTCTTTTGAGAATTTTTTCTTTTCTCTTTTTTTTCTTATTTATTTTATTTTTTCTTTAATGAGAATTTTTTCTATGATACTGATGTATGCAAGCATGGTAGTGCAGACATGTACTTCAATGCCGCAGGCAGTTGGCAGGTTTCAGATGTTACCACCTTCATCCTGAAGATGTTTTGAAAAAAAAAAACAGTATCGATATCTGCATCTCGATAACAAGCAACTCTCTCAGGTGAAGTATGAAATCTTTAAAATGGTCAGACTGAACAGCTACAATAAAGAATTTCCATCGGCTTTATTGAAGATTATTGCTTCCTTCGAAAAAAAAAAAGTACAAAGAGATTAAACACTGATAAGATATTTTTTATGACAGCTTTTTCTTCTATCGAACAAAGTTTGTACTGGCTACAAAGTCTTCCAGTAAATATACAGTTGACTTTATGGCTTGGCTGTTTGTGCATAAAGCTCCTAGTGGCATCACTATAAATTTCTGTCTGTGTCACAAGATAAAACCCAAAGAAGTCTCTCAGGTCAGACGGCAAATACTGAGGACAGAAGGCAGGAACTCTTTACACAAGGCGTATGCACATGTATGTTTGTGTAAAAGTCTTTTTTATCCTGGTTTAGCATCCGTATTTAATCCAAATAATATCTGTTTAGTGGGCTATTTCTTTCTTTTTTGTTGTTTATGTCAAGCATGTGGCATCTAATACAATTTGTCCTAGAATTAAAGTTTAAATTAACTTCACTTTGATCTGTATTTCTATTCCACTTTGCACACAAATGTGTGACGCACCTGCAGCTAAAGCTGTTGAAGCGTGGTTAATATTTAAACGCACAGCATTATCTGATGTTATTGTTCTTGCCCAGCCAACAATTTTGGCTGGGGGGGGGGCTAGTTTTAGCACCTGCCGTCTCTCTTCTGTTCAACTGCCTTTGTAAGTGGTTGAGTGCGTGTGTGCGTGTGTTCGTCGTGTGTGTGCGTGTGTTCGTCTGGAGCTGAATTTGTCAGTTGAATTGTGTTTGCTTGTGTAATAAAGGGCCCACTGTCTCGGTGACGCCAGGTGTGCTTGGAGTCACACACACTCACAGACGCACACACTTGCAATGTCTACGCTCAGACTCAAGCTGACAATACATTTGTAATCTGCTGTGGCTTATGTGTGGAAAGAGAGTGAAAGTGAAAAAAAAAAAAGAAAGAAAGATGAGAGACACAGCGGAGTCAGCAGACAATCTGAAGCCTACACAAGTAAAAACCATAGCAGACATTGTGGGTGACAGGGTTCTTCCTCAATAGATGAACTATTATGCATGCTGGTAACAGGTTAACATGCAGTGCAGCTGAAATTGTGTTCTACATTAGCCCCTGAGTGTATAATACACCTCCTTTCAAAAGCTCCAAATATGGTGAAAATAACTGCGTCTGTGTGCAAAGACGAATGTTTTTGTGGCCTATCATGTGACATGGTGGTCAGGTTCTAAGCCAGACAGGAAATAAAACGACAGCACTTTTCTACCCAATTGCTCTCAGTAGTTGATGTGACATCTTGTAATTATGGTTTTCCCCACCAGCAACCGCTTAAGAATAATATCCAAAAACAAATATTCTTAAATCTATCACATTATTTTGGGATAAATTTCACAAGCTGTTAACGCAGGGTTCTGTCTGTGAATGCGGCACTGTGAGGGGAAGCACACACCTTATAGTGACGCTGAACCAAGGTATTAACAATGATGCATTGTGTACTGGAAAACACAGTGGTATCACTGCACTTGTGGGGACCAATGCTGCCTCATGCAAGGCCTCAGGTGAGCATTCATACCAAAATCCAAATCTGATCTTTGACCTCATTTTGTTTTATGTCTATAATCAATTATCCAAATCGTTCACCGTGTCTTTAAATTAAAAATAACCATCATCATAACCCTTGTGCATTCCTACACCATCATTTTTTCCATAACTTCACTTCACATATTGAAATACAGACCCTCTTCGTAGCTGAAGTTTTCTCACCACCCTTCCTATCAAAGTACATTACCTGATTATTTCTTGCTTTATACATTATTTGTGCTTTAATTCTACTAGTTCCACAAACTTCAAGTCATTTGACTTTAAAATTTGTATTGTATGTATTTAACTATTCTCATGGCTTTTGTTACCTCCACACAGTCAGTGATTTAGATAACACAAAGACAACACAAATGAACAATAAAGAATGAACAGTGCTTTGTTATTCAAAATGTGTCTTGCTCTTCCCAGGACTGCAATGCTCCTTGCCTTTCTTGCATTTGTTTTATGTGAGGTTTCCAGCATACTTTGTGGTTTAATATCACAGGTTTAGATTCATATACTCTTCTATATCAACAACATCTATTCCCATTTGTACCTGAGTATTTATTTTACAGCTGATGAATAACATAATCTTTCTTTTATTCAAATTTCATGATAACCTGTTTATGTCTCCTAAATGCAACTTTCAAACCTTTAAACCCAAACTCAAAGTCCTCCTCAACCTCAGTCTTATTTAACATGCTTGTGTTTTTTGTGTTGGAGAGAACTCGCAGGAGCTCTTCTTTGTTAAATTCACCAACAATAGTCTCCAAGCCTTTTGGGATCTCAGGGTTGCACCCTCTATAGTTTAAATGACTTTACAGGACGGTCATAAAGGTGAAAAGGCTTGCATTCTCTATGACAGCTTTATAGGGGGTTTAAATCAGCTCTACACCTATCACGAGTTCAGCCGTTGGAGTAGGGGCCTTGTGTTCAAGTACATTTCACCTTTGTTGCATGCATTCACATCAGTCTAACGTCAGTGCAGTTTCTGGTGAGTAGTTTCCGCTATCAAAAAGCAGATTCACCTGTCAGAGCGAAGAGAGTTAACTTCGGTCTCACTTTCAACCCAGCTCGACATACTGCTCTACATATTGCTCTGTCTGCCTGAGGTGTCAACAGTCAACTGTTTTATCACAAACAACAAAAGGGGGTAATGTGTCAGTGTAGTTTTAAGATTTATTTATTTATTTTTTTCAGATGTAACACTTAAACTTTGTCATGACAAAAAGATCTAGTTGTTCAAATGGGACTGGTAAAATTCAAATATCAAAATAAAAAATTAAAATAAAACTTGAATGTGTACATATAAGAAAAACAGGCCTGAATCAGTCTGATATCTGTCTCATCACAGGACCTGGGTCACAGGACCCAAGAAATTGAAGTTCACAAGTGACGGGAAATCTTCGACATTTCAAATGTTTTTAACATAAAGAAAATGAAACCTTGTGGAAATTTAGGGGGAATTTAAAGCAGTAGTAATTTCACTGCTGTACATTTAAATGTCAACACAACTGACATTTCGGATGTGAACAAAATTCAAATTAATCTGGCCTTTCACGGTTTACAAAGTTATTATGTTTGTCCAAGACTCGGTACACCCTCTAACTACAATGCAAACATTACTGTGAACAGTAAATTTATTGTTTACCTCCAACTGGGAAGTAGAGCATCTTACATTTTAATATTTCTGACTGATCTCTTTCTAAAAAAGATACACTGTATTCTCCATTAACCCTTCAGTTGTCAACCTAGTATGGTGAAAAGTATGCTAAAAGGTGCTAATATTCCTCCCTACACAGTTTTCAAAGGCAAGTAGTCTAAGCAGACAACTCCTCCCTTATCCTCTACTTTTACACCTCTCCACTAAATTTCCACCCTCATCCCTCTCAGTCAAGCATTTTATCCTTCCCCTTTTCTTCTGCCCCTTGCTTCTTTTTCAAACTCCCTCTTTTTAAGAACATTCCTTCATTCCTTCCTCTTTTGTACCCTTACAGGCTATAGTAAAACACTAAAAGTACTAAAAATGTGGTTGGGTAGATTTGGAGGCCACACATGAAACACACATAATGATGTTGTGTGTGTTTCGATGTGATTTTCTCTCATATCTCTTTATTTTTCTCCTTAGCCTCTTTATCTGGGCTAGAGACAAGAAAATGTGCATGCTTTGTGGGCTAGACAAACTGGCCCTCCTTTATGCATTATTAAAAGACTGTTAAACCAAGCAATAAACACACACACATGGGTCCTCATCTGCCGGGCTTTGTCACCATGGTGACAACTGCTAGAGACCAGCTGGTGGACGCTGACTGTGATGTTTCGACGGGGAGTGATGTGCCCGGATATGTGAAAGAGAGACAAAACAAAGAGGGATCACACTGTTCAGCACTGAAAAATAATGTATTCGTTGTATTTGTTGTCCCCCTACACACTCACACAGACACACACACACACACACACACACACACACACAACAGTATATTGATCTGTGTATTGATTGCCAGTTGCAAATGAGTATTTATTCTCCAATTCATTCATTATTGTGGTGGGAGTTGACACTTCAGACAGCATACCATCTGTTTCCACAACTCTCACACAGAAATGTAAGGAGCATGCAGAGACTCGTCTGGCTGTCTGGTTGGCATAAGCAGAGCTATGTGTTTGTCTCATTTAACATGATTACAGACTTTCTGCTACCCAAACATCCAGCCCTCCTTTCCATCATTCCACACTTACTTACTCACTCTATCCACTGACTTTCTTCTCATGCCCTTCATTTCAGCCTCACATCCAGCAAGAATAGCATGTCTTGTTCATGTAAACCATATATTTTATTGTCAAAAGCACATCAGTTCAGTTTGGAGGCCATACTGAATATGGATTTGGGCAGAGCACAGTTCTACTTTTCAGTTAAGTCAAAGAGCAAGAAGGCTTTTCCTTAATCACCGTATAGGGGATAAAGAAGTTTCAACAGAAATCAACACAAAATCAATTTTTTTCAAGCATTTAGACAGTGCAGGGCAGATAGCTGACAGAAAATGATGATGATGGAGATTCGGGAGGCACAGATTGGTGGTACTGTAACAGGCAACCAATGTTTCACTCAAACCAGGAATGTTGAAATGAAATGGTTGATGTCTTGGATGCCCTAGAAATTACATGCAACTGATTTGAAAGATCACTAAAGAAGAGGTAAAATTTAGTCTAATTTAATTAGACTGAATGAGGGGAAGAACACTCTACACCCTTGTTTCGAAAAATAAGAGAAGTGAAATCCTAGTTTGACATTTTCACTTTCGTGCCAACAGTTAGATGAGAGGATTGATGTCATCAAGATCTCTTTGCCAGTCAGTGGTTGACATAGACGAGAAACAAGACCGCAGTGGTGAGAATCATGTGAATAAAGAAGAAAGAAGTGTCATTGGGATTTGTTGTCTGGGTCACATGTGACATATGACAAACTGCTTTGTTATCGGGATTATTTGCTGGTGTTATTTGTCTTGGGATGTGTGGAGGGGGCGTGGCGCATCACCTGTAGGAGAGAGGTGTGGGGAGGGCTCAGGAGAGCAGCGCCATGGGAGTGACTGACACACCTGCGTCTGGTTGAACTATTCACTCTCTCCTTCCAAAAACAGTAGCGTGCTCAGCCTGGAGGAAGGCAGAACACATGAAGACAGCACACACGGAGGCCCACGGCTGTGAACGACGAGACCAGAGAGGCCGTCCGAGACACGGCGTGTATTGTGTGTGTGTGTGTGTGTGTGTGTGTGCTGACAAAAAGAATAAAAACCCACTTCAAAACGTCATCCTCAGTGTCCTTGCTGAAAGTACCCACAGTGGCATCAGGCCACGTTACATAGTTAAAGAAGCTGGGAAGGTCAAGCCCGAGTAAAAAACGAAGTTCAGTACGTCCTGGACCTGAGAGCAAAACTCCACACACTAGGACAGTTATCACGTGAGAATTTGCTCCAGGCCCAGGAACGTCAGCAGCGGCTGTACGACAGAGGATCCAGATTAAGACAATTTTCACCGGGAGATGAAGTGCTTGCTCCCATCTTCCAACTCCAAATTACTCGCCAAGTGGCAAGGGCGAGTGGTCACACGGCGAGTGGGTGACGTTGACTATGAGCTTGTGCGATCTGACAGGGGAGGGGCTACACAGATTTATCCACCTCAACCTCCTTAAAGAAGCTTGGAGAGAGGCTGAAGATCTGTTTCCCAGGTGGCGGCAGTGCAGAGAGATGAGTTGGGGCCTGAAATTGCCAAAACCGACCAATCCTGCCTCGCTCCTTTGTGAAAACCATCTCTCACCGTCCCAGAGAGCAGACATTGCCGGATTGCAGCAGTGTTACGCTGATGTGTTCTCCCCTCGGGACGCACAAGCCTTATTCAACACCATGTGGAGACTCACCCGGGCGTGACGGTGCGTTCACGGCCCTATCGGTTACCTGAACACAAGAGAAAAGTGGTTCAGGCAGAATTGGCAGCTATGTTAGAGATGGGGGTAATAGAAGAGTCCAACAGTGCCTGGTGTAGCCCCATCGTTCTTGTAATCCAAGAAAGATGGTCTATCTGGTTCTGTGTGGACTATCGCAAGGTGAATGATGTTTCACGGTTTGATGCCTATCCTATGCCCCGGGTCGACGAGCTCCTGGATCGCCTGGGCACTGCTCGCTTTTTTACGACGCTGGATTTGACCAAGGGCTACTGGCAGATTCCTATCTACAGAGTCTAAGGAGAAAACGGCCCCTTCTCCCACTCCATGCGGTTTGTACCAATTTGTTACCTCCCGTTCGGGTTGTTCCGGGAACCCCAGCCACATTTCAACGCCTCATGGGCCAGTGCTGAAATTCACATGCTGCGTATGCTGCCGCCTACCTGGATGATGTTATCATCCACAGTAACACCTGGACGGAGCATGTGCGGCAGGTGGCTGCGGTGCTCGAGTCACTGAGGCAGATGGGGATCGCGGCCAACCCGAAGAAGTGTGCAGTTGGACGGAGGGAGGTACGGTATCTGGGGTACCACTTGGGCGGCGGACAGGTGCGGCCGCAGGTAGATAAGACCACCCGGCGATTTTTAGCCTGCCCAGGGCCCAAGACCAAAGAGGTGCGGCGGTTCTTGGGGCTGGCCGGCTGTTACCGGCGATTTATTCCCAACTTCGCGGGCAGCGCGACCGACCTCACCCGAGGGCGCCTCAGATCCGGTCAGTGGACGGAGCAATTATGATTGTCGTTGAGAGGGTAAAACAGGCCCTCTGTGGGGAGCCTCTTCTCCACACACCTAACTTCTCTCTCCCTTTTGTCCTGCAGACTGATGCGTCCGGCAGAGGGCTGGGGGCCAGCAGGTGCGGTACGTCGACCGCGCCCGTTGCTCTACATCAGCCGGAAGCTGTCTGAAAGGGAGGCCAGGTACAGCACCGTGGAGAGGGAGTGCCTGGCCATCCGGTGGGCGGTCGATGCTCTGTGGTACTACCTGTTGGGGCGCCCATTCACCCTCTGCTCGGTCCCGCTCCTCGATGGCTCCACCGCATGAAGATGCCAACGCCCGGATCACCCGTTGGTATCTGGCACTGCAACCATTTAACTTCGAAGACAGTCCATGGGCCGGGGACGCAGATGGCTGTGGCCGACTTCCCGGCCTAAGTCGGGCGGTGGAGGTATGTGGAGGGAGCGTGGCGCATCGAGAAGCACAGTAGGAGAGAGGTGGGAAGGCTCAGGAGGGCAGCGCCATGGGGTGATTGACACGCCTGCGTCTGGTTGAACTAATCACTCTCCTTCCAAAAACAGTAGCGTGCTGGGCCTGGAGGAAGGCCGGTGCATGAAGACAGCGCACGCGGGAGGCCCGGCGTGAGAACGAGAGACCAGAGAGGCCGTCCGAGACACGGCGTGTATTGTGTGTGTGTGTGTGTGTGTGTGTGTGCTGACAAAAAGAATAAAAACCCACTTCAAAACGTCATCCTCCAGTGTCCTTGCTGAAAGTGATGCCCACATTTCAGCATCAGGCCACGTTACAAGATCACAATAAATATGATAGGCAAAATGCATACCTGTAAAACCTGTTTTATGTAAGTGTACGTCATGGAGAATCAGATTATATGTACAAGAACAACAGTGTATATTTATGCTTTTAGTGTATGTAAATACTTTTAAAGTGCAGTGGTATTAGTGCTTGGATTCATGTTAGTTGGATGCTTCACAGCCAGTCTTTGTTCCTGTCTGTGGTACTTTGTTTCTCTGAAACTTAAATATTTCCCATTTTCTGTTATTTCTGTTATGTGTCATCCTTTATTATATGTTTTGTGTAGAAACAATAGTACAAAGCTAGATCAGGAAGAAGTAATTTAATTGTTTATGAAAACACACATTGATGTATGAAGACAAGAAGACTGACTATAAATATAACATCCATATAATAAAAAATGACCATAGTAGGGATTGCTTCAAATTGCGCAAATCGGAAACTCATTAACATGCTTGGAAATGTGCTGCAGTGCCGTTTTCAGCCACAATGAGGAGCTATAAGGCTTGTGCATCACTCATTCATAGGAACACAGTATCCCCAGATGAAGCCTTCGCGGCCCATTAAACAAGTCCAATTGTCAACCATTGAACTCTTACTCAACCTGAAACCTAAAATCTCGTACACCGGAGAATCGGTTGGCGCGTGTATGTCTCGTTGGACTCCAGACTCGCAGCCTCCTAGTCTGCAGAGCTTTGCGCATGCGCAAAAAGACAACTCTCATTCCTGTTAACATAGACCGCTCGGCCATCGATTCAACATGATAAGTGAAGGATGGCATGAAAGGGCTCTGTGCGTTTAAGACCCGACCGAAAAGACCAGCTGTTCCCCCATCACGTTTGGTCTCATTAAAACACGTTGTAAGAAAGAAACACAGGAATAAATACAAAAGCTAACAGCCTAACAGCACGGGAGGCTACTGACAAAGGAGTTGTCAAATGCAAATGTGGGACCAAAGTGTGATTAATGTCTACTTTGCATGTCAACGAAGCAAGTTTTCTGTCAAACTTGTATTGAACAATGGCCAAAAAATGGCAGCACCCACCACTCTTGGCACCGGTTAACACCTGTTGATGCGTTATGTGTGCCCGGACAAGCAGGGAACACGTAAGGCATCAACACGAAGTGTATGCACACAGCCAGGCAGGGACACATCACACAAGACCCAACAGTGCGTACGCATGCACTGCCAAGCAGGGACACGGCACCAACTTTTTGATTGTATACCCCTGTGCGTCTTACACACCGTGAGCCAGGCAGACAGTGGGTGCTGCCAATAGAAAGGGGGAAGCTATTTGAAGCAGAGGTTGCAGAAATCAAAAGAAATCAATCAGGCAAGAAATCGCTGGGCATGACAGCACGGAAGCTACTGACAAGGGGATGTCCACCTGCAAATTTAAAGGGCACTTGAGTGTGGGTTCAAAAGGCGATGAAGAAGAAGAAATGCATGCAAAGAGATCTGAGCATGCCAGGACACACTACTGACGTTTGTAGGAGCAATGGCAAAGGCAGTTGCCCACGCCTACCGACGCACCGGAATGTTTGCAACGAAAGCTCCCAGTCGGTCTCCGTCCCGGCCCGTCCCGTCTGAGCTATATGCATGCACCGTAGGCCGAGTACACCCGACACCGGAATGTTTGCAGTGGCTCCGTCCCCCGAGTCAGTCTCCCTGTTGGTGTCTCATCCCTAGTTGAACTGTGTGCATGCACCGTAGGCCAGAAGTACAGACGGTGGGCAACCACCAGAGACGAAAAACGTTCCATCGCCTTTAGTGGTGCTCTGACGCCAGCCTGGTCATAAGTCATGGTGCACATTTTCTTATTTACACATCTTCCTGCTCGATTTTAACTTGGTCATCTCCACGCTGACCGCTCCCATCTATTACATCCACTCGCAGGAAGGTTTTGTTAGATTAAGTTAGTTAGTTTGTGAATTTAAAGCTTTAAAGCAGCGTGGTGTTGCCCGTGGGATTCTGGGTAATTGACGTCGGCAAATCAGTCAGACAGTCAGACGGTCATTTTCACGCTGAGCTGCTGCCACCTGTTACATCCACTCACCAGGAACACTTTGCCGGCTTTGGCGGCCCCTGTGTTACCTCAAGTTTGTTAGTTTCTTAAAATAAAGCTTTAAAACATGCCTTGCCCCGTGGGATTCTGGGTAATTGACCTGGGCCGTCCGCCATTTTGATGACGTTGTTATTTTTTAAACGGTCATCCGTGGAATCGGATCCTCATTAACGTGCTGGGAAAAAAAGCGCTGCAGTACGGTTTTCAGCCTACAACGAGCTGGCGGCGCTGTTCAGACATGTAGTGTAGGTTGCCGCCGAGGAAGGAAGCCATTGCTGTCCCTTCAGCGCCCATGTCTCCAAAAAAGTCCAGCTTCTTCTGACCGGGCAGCCAGCTTTGTGAAAATGCATCACTCATTCATATTGTTAGCAGCACAAAACATGGTTTCCCATCGCACTTGTCCAAAATCACGATACAAGATGTAAAAATTACAAACAGACGTAAAAAGAAAGGGAGAAGCAATTTGAGCAGCGTGCCGTTTGGGCACAGTTAACGACCCTACCAAGACTACATGCCTAGGATCGTGGTAGGGGAGGAAGGAACACAGTATCCCCAGATGAAGCCTTCGCGGCCCATTAAACCATTCCAATTGTCAACCATTGAACTCTTCTCAACCTGGCCTGCACCAGTGAAGATGAAATCTTGTGCACGCCAGCAATCCCAGTATGTGTCTCGATGGACTCGAACTCGCAACCTCTAGTATACAGAGAGCTTTGCACATGCGCAGAAAGACAACTCTTATTACTTTTAACGTAGACCGCTCGGCCACCGATTCGACATGATAGTGTAGGATGGCATGAAACGGCTCATGCATCTAAGACCCGACCGAAAAGACCAGCTGTTCCCCCATCACGTTTGGTCTCATTAAAACGTTGTACGGAAGAAACACAGAAATAAATACAGAAACTAACAGCCTAACAGCACAGAGCTACCAAACCAAAGGTTGTCCAAATGCAAATGTGGGACAAAGTGTGATTAATGTCGCTGCATACCAGCAAAGCAGACTTTTCTGTCAAACTCGGAAGTCTTTGTACGAACATATTGGCAAGAAGCGGCACCCCTGTCTTATACGACACCGGAAAGTTGCAGCAGCTCTCTATGATCAGTCAGTCAGTCAGTCAGTCAGTCACCCCAGTCAGTCTCCGTGTTGGTGCGTTGAAGGCTGCGCATGCAGAAAGTCGCTGTCAACACCAGCACCCCGTATCTCCAAAAAAAAGACGAGCAGGCCAGCTTCGTGAAAATGCACCACTCATTCATATTGTTAGCAAGCACAAAAACATAGTTTCCCATCACTTATTGTCCAAAATCTCGATACAAGATGTAAATTACAAACAGACGTAAAGAAAGGGAAGTAATTGAAGCAGCATGCCGTTTTAAATCCTCTTTGTTTAGGTACATACGTGCCTTCACAGCTGCCTATTTCTGTACTGTACTGTGAGTATGCTACAAACAAACCAGCAAACCAGCAGAGAGCTGCGAAGGGTGAAACGAGCCAATGTTCAATATGATTTCAAGAAGGCCCCATCTTTTACAAAATTCGTTGTACTTATGCTGGATTAACTTCCTGGGGCTTTCGAGGGTAGAGGAAAGCAACTGACCAAATGTCGGGTGAAACAATGCAGCAGCACTTGACCAATAAGCCTGCTGCACACTGCAAACAATCATTCGTTGCAATTCTGTGATTCCAAAATCGATCCCACTGATTGATCACATCACAATCTTGCTTTCACGTGTGAACCTAGTCACATGAGACGCACTGAGTGTTTTTACTTCAAAGTATTTCGCTGACACGTGTGCCGCCGCTTGGGACTCAAAGAGTGGAGTGGAGTGGAGTCAACGAGTGGAAACAATGGGCTGGTTAACGACCCTACCAAGACTACATGTCTGGGATCGTGGTGAGGGAGGAAGGAACACAATATCCGCAGATGAAGCCTTCGCGGTCGTGGTGAGGGAGGAAGGAACACAGTATCCGCAGATGAAGCCTTCGCGGCCCATTAAACAAGTCCAATTGTCAACCATTGAACTCTTCTCAACCTGAAACCTGGCCTGCACCAGTGAAGATGAAATCTTGTACTTTTCCAGCAATCCCCGATATGTGTCTCGCTGGACTCGAACTCGCAACCTCATTATGCAGGCTTTGCACGCGCCGCAAAGTTCAACTCTGTGCTTTTAAAGCCGACCGCTCGGCCACCGATCCGACATGATGAGTGTGGATGGCGTGAAGCAACTCTGTGCGTCTAAGACCCGACCCTGAAAAGAAGACCAGCTGTTCCCCCCATCGTTTGGTCTCTAGCTAAAACACAGTTGTAGAAAGAAACACAGGAATAAATACAAGAAACTAACAGCCTAACAGCACAGGCTGCTGACAAAGGTTGTCAAATGCAAATGTGGGACCAAAAGTAAATTAATGTCTACTTTGCATGCCAGCAAAGCGACTTTTTCTGTCAAACTCACGGAGGTCTTTGTACGAACAATGGCAAAGCAGCACCCACTGTCTTATACCCGACACCGGAAAGTTTGCAACAGCTCTCTATGATCAGTCAGTCAGTCAGTCAGTCGATCCAGTCACCCCAGTCAGTCTCCGTGTTGGTGCGTTGAAGGCTGCGCATGCAGCAAAGTCGCTGTCCTTTCAGCACCCCGTGCCTCCAAAAAAGACAGAGAAACAGGCCAGCTTCGTGAAAATGCACCACTCATTCATATTAGCAAGCACAAAAACATGGTTCCCATCATTTGTCCAAGTGCGATACAAAATGTAAAATTGCAAACAGACGTAAGGAACGGGAAGCTATTTGAAGCAGGAGTTGCAAGAAATCAAAGAAATCAATCAGGCAGAAATCACTTGGCACATGACAGCGCAGGCTACTGACAAGGTGCCCACCTGCCGAATTTAAAGAGACGCCAGTGTAGGTTCCAAGGCGATGAAGAAGAAGAAATGCATGCAAAGATCACTGAGCATGCCAGGACACACACTACTGACGTTTGTAGGAGCAATGGCAAAAGGCAGTTGCCCACCGCCTACCCGACACCGGAATGTTTGCAACAGCTCACAGTCGGTCTCCGTCTGGCCCGTCCCCGTCTGAGCTATATGCATGCACCGTAGGCCAGGTACACCGACTTGCCGGAATGTTTGCAGTGGCTCCGTCCCCGAGATCCAGTCTCCTGTTGGTGTCCTCATCCTGGTTGAGCTGTGCATACCATAGGAGCCAAGGAGTACAAGACAGTGGGGCAACCACCAAGAGACGAAAAACGTTCCATCGCCTTTTATGGTGCTCTGACGCCGGCCTAGTCTCAGTCATGGTGCACATTTTTCTTATTTGTCTTCCTGCTCGATTTTAACGGTCATCTCACGCTGAGGCCGCTCCCATCTGTTACATCCACTCTGGGAAGAGTTTTTTGTTAGATTAAGTTAGTTAGTTTGTGATTAAACTTTAAAAACGCGTGGAGTGTTGCCCCGTAGGATTCTGGGTAATTGACGTCAGCCGTCAGTCAGACAGTCGAACGGTCATTTTCACGCTGAGCTGCTGCCACCTGTTACATCCACTCACCGAACACTTTGCCGGCTTTAAGCGGCCCCTGTGTTTACCTCAAGTTTGTTACTTTCTTAAAATAAAGCTTTGAAACTCGTGAAGTTGCCTTGCCCCGTGGGATTCTGGGTAATTGACCTGAGCCGTCCGCCATTTTGATGACGTTGTTATTTTTAAACGGTCATCCGTGGAATCGGATCCTCATTAACGTGCTGGAAAAAAGAAAGCGCTGATACGGTTTTTCAGCCAACGAGGCTGGCGGCGCTGTTCAGACATGTAGTGTAGGTTGCCGCCGAGGAAGGAAGCCGTTGCTGTCCCTTCAGCACCCCATGTCTCCAAAAAAGTCAGCTTCTTCTGGCCAAGAACAGCCCAGCTTCGTGAAAATGCATCGCTCATTCATATTGTTAGCAGCACAAAAACATGGTTTCCCCATCCACTTGTCAAAATGTCACGATACAAGATGTAAAATTACAAACAGAGCGTAAAAAAAGAAAGGAGAAGCAATTTGAAGCAGCGTGCCGTTTGGGCTGATTAACGACCCTACAGACTACATGCCTAGGATCGTGGTGAGGGAGGAAGGAACACAGTATCCGCAGATGAAGCCTTCGCGGCCCATTAAACAAGTCCAATTGTCAACCATTGAACTCTTCTCAACCTGAAACCTGGCTGCACCGGTGAAGATGAAATCTTGCCCATGCACGCCAGCAATCCCCAGTATGTGTCTCGCTGGACTCGAACTCGCAACCTCCTAGTATGCAGAGCTTTGCACATGCGCAGAAAGACAACTCTTATTGCTTTTAAAGCAGACCGCTCGGCCACCGATCCGACATGATAGGTGCGCCAAAGGATGGCATGAGGCAAGCTCTAATAAATCTGGGCCCGACCGAAAGACCAGCTGTTCCCCATCACGTTTGGTCTCATTAAGACACGTTGTACGAAAGAAACACAGGAATAAATACAAGAAACTAACAGCCTAACAGCACGGAGGCTGCTGACAAAGGGTTGTCCAAATGCAAATGTGGGACCAAAGTGTGATTAATGTCACTTGCATGCCAGCAAGCGACTTTTCTGTCAAACTCACGGGAGGTCTTTGTACGAACAATGGCAAAGGCAGCACCCACTGTCTTATACCCGACACCGGAAAGTTTGCAACAGCTCTCTATAGTCAGTCAGTCAGTCAGTCAGTCAGTCAGTCACCCCAGTCAGTCTCCGTGTTGGTGCGTTGAAGGCTGCGCATGCATACAAGTCGCTGTCCTTTCAGCACCCCGTGTCTCAAAGACGAAACCCAGGCCAACGTGAAAATGCCACTCATTCATATTGTTATGGCACAAAACATGGTTTCCCATCATTTGTCAAATTAACGTTAAAATGTAAAATTGCAAACAGACATGGGAACGGGAAGCTATTTGAAGCAGAGGTTGCAAGAAATCAAGAAATCAATCAGGCAAGAAATCACTTGGCATGACAGCACGGAGGCTACTGACAAAGGGGTGCCCACCTGTAAATTTAAAGGAGCGCGAGTGTGGGTTCCAAAGGCGATGAAGAAGAAGAAATGCATGCAAAGGATCACTGAGCATGACGGGACTACACTACTGACGTTTGTAGGAGCAATGGCAAAAGGCAGTTGCCCACCGCCTACCCGACACCGGAATGTTTGCAACAGCTCCCCGGTCAGTCTCCGTCCCCGGCCCGTCCCGTCGAGCTATATGCATGCACCGTAGGCCGAGTACACCCGACACCGGAATGTTTGCAGTGGCTCCGTCCCCCGAGTCAGTCTCCCTGTTGGTGTCCTCATCCCTGGTTGAGCTGTGTGCATGCACCGTAGGTAGGTACAGACAGTGGGCAACCACCAAGAGACGAAAAACGTTCCATTGCCTTTTATGGTGCTCTGACGCGGCCTAGTCAGTCATGGTGCACATTTTCTTATTTGTCTTCCTGCTCGATTTTACGGTCATCTCCGCAGCTGAGCGCTCCATCTGTTACATCCACTCACCAGAGGAAGAGTTTTTTGTTGGGTAGTTAGTTAGTTTGTGAATTTAAAGCTTTAAAAACGTGTGGCGTTGCCCCGTGGGATTCTGGGTAATTGACGTCAGCCGTCAGTCAGACAGTCAGACGGTCATTTTCACGCTGAGCTGCTGCCACCTGTTACATCCACTCACCAGGAACACTTTGGCTTTAAGCGGCCCCTGTTACCTCAAGTTTGTTACTTTCTTAAAATAAAGCTTTGAAACTCGTGAAGTTGCCTTGCCCCGTGGGATTCTGGGTAATTGACCTGAGCCGTCCGCCATTTGATGACGTTATTGGCGCAAGCGGTCATCAAATGAGATCGGATCCTCATTAACGTGCTGGGAAAAAAGCGCTGCAGTACGGTTTCCAGCGCCACGAGGCTGGCGGCGCTGTTCAGACATGCTGTCCCTTCAGCACCCCATGTCTCCAAAAAAGTCAGCTTCTTCTGGCCGAGAGCAGCCCAGCTTTGTGAAAATGCATCACTCATTCATATTGTTAGCAAGCACAAAAACATGGTTTCCCATCACTTGTCCAAAATGCGATACAAAATGTAAAATTACAAACAGGCGTAAAAGAAAGGGAGAAGCAATTTGAAATGGCGTGCCGTTTGGGCTGGTTAACGACCCTACCAAGACGCTACATGCCTAGGATCGTGGTGAGGAGGAAGGAACGCACAGTATCCCCAGATGAAGCCTTAGCGGCCCATTAAACAAGTCAATTGTCAACCATTGAACTCTTCTCCAACCTGGCACCACCGGTGATGAAATCTTGTACGCCAGCAATCGATATGTGTCTCGATGGACTCGAACTCCTTAACCTCTAGTATGCAGAGCTTTGCACATGCGCAGAAAGACAACTCTTATTGCTTTTTAACGTGAACCGTCAGCCACCGATTCGACGCATGATGAGTGTAGGATGGCATGAAACAGCTCTGTGCATCTAAGACCCGACCGAAAAGACCAGCTGTTCCCCCATCACGTTTGGTCTCATTAAAACACGTTGTACGGAAGAAACACAGAAATAAATACAAGAAACTAACAGCCTAACAGCACGGAGGCTACTGACAAAGGGTTGTCCAAATGCAAATGTGGGACCAAAGTGTGATTAATGTCTGCTGCATGCCAGCAAAGCGACTTTTCTGTCAAACTCACGGAAGTCTTTGTACGAACAATGGCAAAAGGCAGCACACTATCTTATACCCGACGCAGAAGAGTTTGCAACAGCTCTCTATAGTCAGTCAGTCAGTCAGTCAGTCAGTCACCCCAGTCGATCTCCGTGTTGGTGCGTTGAAGGCTGCACTGTAGCAAAAGTCGCTGTTCTTTCCAGCACCGTGTCTCAAAAAGACGAAACGAGCCAGCTTCGTGAAAATGCATCACTCATTCATATTGTTACTTAAAGCACAAAACAGTTTCCCATCACTTGTCCAAATCACATTTGAGATGTAATTACAAACAGACGTAAAGAAAGGGAGAAGTAATTTGAAGCAGCATGCCGTTTAAATCCTCTTTATTTAGGTACATACGTGCAACTTCACAGCTGACTATTTCTGTGCCATGCTGAAGTATACTTGGCCTTTACAACAAACCAGCAAACCAGCAGAGAGCTGCGGTGGAAACAGAGCCAATGTTCAATATGATTTCAAAGAGGCCCCATCTTTTACAAAATTCGTTGTACTTGTACTGGATTAGCTTCCTGGGGCTTTCGAGGGTAGTAGGAAAGCAACTGACCAAATGTCGGGTGAAACAATGCAGCAGCACTTGACCAATAAGCCTGCTGCACACTGCAAACAATCATTCGTTGCAGTCCTGTGATTCAAAATCGATCCCACTTCAATTGATCACATCACAATCTTGCTTTCACGTGTGAACCTAGTCACATGAGACGCACTGAGTGTTTTTACTTCAAAGTATTTCGCTGTACGTGTGCCGCCGCTTGGGACTCAAGGTGGAGTGGAGTGGAGTCAACGAGTGGAAACAATGGGCTGGTTAACGACCTACCAAGACTACATGTCACCAGGATCGTGGTGAGGAGGAAGAACTGCAGTATCCGCAGATGAAGTCTTCGCCCGGTCGTGAGTGAGGAGGAAGAGACACAGTATCCTGAATGAAGCCTTCACGGCCCATTAAACAAGTCAATTGTCAACCATTGAATATTCTCAACCTGAAACCTTGCCTGCACCAGTGGGGATGAAATCTTGTGCACGCCAGCGGAAAATCAGTCGTCCCAGTATGTGTCGCTGGACTCGAACTCTCAACCCTCCTAGTATGCAGAGCTTCGCACATGCGCAGAAGACCCAATACTTATTGCTTTTAACGTAGACCCGCTCGGCCACCGATTCGACATGATGAGTGTAGGATGGCATGAAACGGCTCTGTGCATCTAAGACCCGACCGAAAAGACCAGCTGTTCCCCATCACGTTTGGTCTCACATTAAAACACGTTGTACAGGAAGAAACACAGAAATAAATACAAGAAACTAACAGCCTAACAGCACAGGCTACTGACAAAGGGTTGTCCAAATGCAAATGGACCAAAGTGTGATTAATGTCCTCCGCCGCGTACCCTTGGCAGCTTTGTCAAACTCACGGAGGTCTTTGTACGAACAATGGCAAAAGGCAGCACCCACTGTCTTATACCCGACACCGGAAAGTTTGCAACAGCTCTCTATAGTCAGTCAGTCAGTCAGTCAGTCACCCCCAGTCAGTCTCCGTGTTGGTGCGTTGAAGGCTGCGCAGTAATACAAAAGTCGCTGTCCTTTCCAGCACCCCGTGTCTCCAAAAAGACCAGAGAAGCAGGCCTTCGTGAAAATACACCACTCAATTCATATTGTTGTAAGCACAAAAACATGGTTTCCCATCATTTGTCCAAATTGCGATACAAAATGTAAAATTGCAAACAGACGTAAGGAACGGGGGAAGCTATTTGAAGCAGAGGTTGCAAGAAATCAAGAAATCAATCAGGCAAGAAATCACCGGCATGACAGCACAGGCTACTGACAAGGGTGCCCACCTGTAAATTTAAAGGAGCGCGGAGTGTGGGTTCCAAAGGCGATGAAGAAGAAGAAATGCATGCAAAGAGATCACTGACGTTTGTAGAACAATGGCAAAAGGCAGTTGCCCACAACCTACCGACACCGGAATGTTTGCAGCAGCTCTGATCGGTCTCCGTCGGCCGTCCCGTCTGAGCTATATGCATGCACCGTAGGCCGAGTACACCCGACACCGGAATGTTTGCAGTGGCTCCGTCCCCCGAGTCAGTCTCCCTGTTGGTGTCCTCATCTAGTTGAGCTGTGCATGCAGCGTAGGCCAAGTACAGACAGTGGGCAACCACCAAGAGACGAAAAACGTTCCATCGCCTTTTATGGTGCTCTGACGCCGGCCTAGTCTCAGTCACGGTGCACATCAAATTTTTCTTATTTGTCTTTTTAACGGTCGTTTCCGCGCTGAGCCGCTCCCACCTATTACATCCACTCACAGGAAGAGTTTTTGTTAGATTAAGTTAGTTAGTTTGTGAATTTAAAAAGCTTTAAAAACGTGAATTGTTGCCCCGTGGGATTCTGGGTAAATTGACGTCGGCCGTCAGTCAGACAGTCAGACGGTCATTTTCATGACACTGCCTGTTACATCCACTCACAGGAACACTTTGCACGGCTTTAGCGGCCCTGTATGTTTACCTCAGTTTATTACTTTCTTAAGAATAAAGCTTTGAAACTCGTGAAGTTGCCTTGCCCGTGGGATTCTGGGTAATTGACCTGGGCAAATCCGCCATTTTGATGACGTTGTTATTTTTAAACGGTCATCCGTGGAATCGAATCCTCATTAACGTGCTGGGAAAAAAGCGCTGCAGTACGGTTTTCAGCCACAACGAAGGGAGCTGGCGGCGCGTATTCCAGACATGTAGTGTGGAGGTTGCCGCCGAGGAAGAAGCCGTTGCTGTCCTTCAGCACCCCATGTCTCTCCAAAAAAGTCAGCTTCTTCCTGGCCGAGAGCAGCCCAGCTTTGTGAAATGCATCACTCATTCATATTGTTAGCAAACACAAAACACTTAGTTTCCCATCACTTGTCAAAATGCGATGACAAGATGTAAAATTACAAACAGGCGTAAAGAAGGGAGAAGCAATTTGAAGCAGCGTGCCGTTTGGGCTGGTTAACGACCCTACCAAGACTACATGCCTAGGATCGTGGTGAGGGAGGAAAGAACACAGTATCCCCAGATGAAGCCTTCGCGGCCCATTAAACAAGTCCAATTGTCAACCATTGAACTCTTCTCAACCTGGCCTGCACCAGTAGGAGAGATGAAATCTTGTGCACGCCAGCAATCCCAGTATGTGTCTCGATGGACTCGAACTCGCAACCTCCTAGTATGCAGAGCTTTGCACATGCGCAGAAAGACAACTCTTATTGCTTTTAACGTAGACCGCTCGGCCACCGATTCGACATGATGAGTGTAGGATGGCATGAAACGGCTCTATTGCATCTAAGGGCTGACCGAAAAGACCAGCTGTTTATCACATTTTGATCTCATTAAAACTACGTTGTACAGAAAACACAGGAATAAATACAAGAAACTAACAGCCTAACAGCACGGAGGCTGCTGACAAAGGGTTGTCCAAATGCAAATGTGGGACCAAAGTGTGATTAATGTCTACTTTGCATGCCAGCAAAGCAGCTTTTCTATCAAACTCACGGAGGTCTTTGTACGAACAATGGCAAGGCAGCACCCACTGTCTTATACCCGACACCGGAGAGAAGTTTGCAACAGCTCTCTATAGTCAGTCAGTCAGTCAGTCGTCACTGATCCAGTCTCCGTGTTGGTGCGTTGAAGGTGCGCGTGTACAAAGTCAGCTGTCCTTTCCAGCACCCCGTGTCTCCAGAGAACAGAAACGGAAGGCCAGCTTCGTGAAAATGCCACTCATTCATATTGTTAGCAAGCACAAAAACGTGGTTTCCTATCATTTGTCCGGAATGTGATACAAAATGTAAAATTTCAAACAGACGTAAGGAACGGGGAGGCTTCTTTGAAGCAGAGGTTGCAGAAATCAAAGAAATCAATCAAGCAAAGAAATCACTTGGCATGACAGCACGGCTACTGACAAAGGGTGCCCACCTGTAAATTTAAAGGGCACTTGAGTGTAAGGTTCCAAGGCGATGAAGAAGAAGAAATGCATGCAAAGAGATCACTGGCGTTTGTAGAAGCAATGGCAAAGGCGGTTGCGCCTACCGGAAACACCGGAATGTTTGCAACAGCTCCCCACCCCCGGTCTGAGCTGTATGCATGCACCGTAGGCCGAGTACACACCCGACACCGGAATGTTTGCAGCAGCTCCGTCCCAGTCAGTCTCCTGTTGGTAATATATCCCTAGTTGGGCTGTGTGCATGCACCTGTGGGCCAGGTACAGACAGTGGGCAACCGCAAGGAGACGAAAAACGTTCCATCGCCTTTTATGGTGCTCTGACCGGCCTAGTCTCAGTCATGGTGAACATTTTCTTATTTGTCTTCCTGCTCGATTTACTTACAGTCATCTCAGCTGAGCCGCTCCCATCTGTTACATCCACTCACCAGGAAGAGTTTTTTGTTAGATTAAGTTGATTTAGTTTGTGAATTTAAAGCTTTAAAAACGCGTGGTGTTGCCCCGTGGGATTCTGGGTAATTGACGTCAGCCGTCAGTCAGACAGTCAGACGGTCATTTTCACGCTGAGCTGCTGCCACCTGTTACATCCACTCACCAGGAACGCTGCAGCTTTAAAGCGGCCCCTGTATTTACCTCAGGATTTGTTACTTTCTTAAAATAAAGCTTTGGAAACTCGTGATTTGCCTTGCCCGTAGGATTCTGGGTAATTGACCTGAGCCGTCCGCCATTTTGATGACGTTGTTATGTTTTAAACGGTCATCCGTGGAATAGGATCCTCATTAACGTGCTGCAGTACCGTTTTCAGCCACAACGAGGAGCTGGCGGCGCTGTTCAGATATGCTGTCCCTTCAGCACCCCGTGCCTCCAAAAAAGACAGCTTCTTCTAGCCGAGAGAGCAGCCCAGCTTTGTGAAAATGCATCACTCATTCATATTGTTGTAAGCACAAAACATGGTTTCCCATCACTTGTCCAAAATGCGATACAAGATGTAAAATTACAAACAGACGTAAAGAAAGGGAGAAGCAATTTGAAGCAGCGTGCCGTTTGGGCTGGTTAACGACCCTACCAAGACTACATGCCTAGGATCGTGGTGAGGGAGGAAAGAACACAGTATCCCCAGATGAAGCCTTCGCGGCCCATTAAACAAGTCAATTGTCAACCGGTGAACTCTTCTCAGCCTGGCCTGCACCAGTGAAGAGATGAAATCTTGTGTGCGCCAGCAATCCCAGTGTAATGTCTCGATGGACTCGGGCTCACAACCTCCTAGACTGCAGAGCTTTGCGCATGCGCACAATGACATCTCCTATTGGCCTCAACGTAGACCGCTCGGCCACCGATTTGAGACAAGCCCTGTAAGATGGTATGAAACGGCTCTGTGCGTCTAAGACCCGACCGAAAAGACCAGCTGTTCCCCATACGTTTGGTCTCATTAAAACACGTTGTACAGAAAACACAGGAATAAATACAAAAACTAACAGCCTAACAGCACGGAGGCTGCTGACAAAGGTTATCCAAATGCAAATGTGGGACAAAGAAATTGTGCAGATTAATGTCTACTTTGCATGCCAGCAAAGCGACTTTTCTGTCAAACTCACGGAGGTCTTTGTACGAACAATGGCAAAAGGCAGCACCCACTGTCTTATACCCGACACCGGAAAGTTTGCAACAGCTCTCTATAGTCAGTCAGTCAGTCAGTCAGTCAGTCAGTGCTGATCAGTCTCCGTGTTGGTGCGTTGAAGGCTGCTGTACAAAAGTCGCTGTCAGCACCAGCACCCCGTGTCTCCAAAAAGACAGAGCAGGCCAGCTTCGTGAAAATGCACCACTCATTCATATTGTTAACCAAGCACAAAAACATGGTTTCCATCATTTGCTTCCAAATTGCATTTAAAAATGTAAATTATAAACCAGACGTAAAGGAACAGGAAGCTATTTATGAAGCAGAGGTTGCAGAAATCAAGAAATCAATCAGGCAAGAAATCACTTGGCATGACAGCACAGGCTACTGACAAAGGGGGTGCCCACCTGTAGAATTTAAAGGCACTTGAGTGTAGGTTCAAAGGCGATGAAGAAGAAAATGCATGCAAAGGATCACTGACGTTTGCTTAGGAACGTGGCAAAAGGCAGTTGCCCACCGCCTACCCGACACCGGAATGTTTGCAACAGCTCCGGTCGGTCTCCGTCCCCAGCCCGTCCCATCCAGAGCTATATGCGCCGTAGGCCAGTACACCCGACACCCGGAATGTTGCAGTGGCTCCGTCCCGAGTCAGTCTCCCTGTTGGTGTCCTCATCCCTGGATTGAGCTGTGTGCATGCACCGTAAGTGAAATACAGACAGTGAGGCAACCACCAGAGACGAAAAACGTTCCATCGCCTTTTATGGTGCTCAGACGCCGGCCTAGTCTCAGTCATGGTGCGCATTTTCTTATTTTGTGCCTGCTCGATTTTGTGGTCATCTCCACGCTGAGCCCGCTCCATCTGTACATCCACTCACCAGGAAGAGTTTTTTGTTAGATTAAGTTAGTTGGTTGTGAATTAGAAAAGCTTTAAAGCGCGTGGTGTTGCCCCACGTGGGATTCTGGGTAATTGACGTCAGCCGTCAGTCAGACAGTCAGACGGTCATTTTCACGCTGAGCTGCTGCCACCTGTTACATCCACTCACCAGGAACACTTTGCCGGCTTTAAGCGGCCCCTGTGTTTACCTCAAGTTTGCTGCAAAATCAAGCTTTGAAACCGGTGATTGCCTTGCCCCGTGGGATTCTGGGTAACTGACGTAGGCCATCCGCCATTTTGATGACGCTGTCATTTGTTAAACGGTCATCGTGGAATCAGATCCTCATTAACGTACTGGGAAAAAAGCGCTGCAGTACGGTTTTCAGCCACAACGAGGAGCTGGCGGCGCTGTTCAGACATGCTGTCCCTTCAGCACCCCGTGCCTCCAAAAAAGACATCCTCTTTTGGCCAAGAGCAGCCCAGCTTTGTGAAAATGCATCACTCATTCATATTGTTACTTGAAGCACAAAACATGGTTTCCCATCACTTGTCCAAAATCACGATACAAGATGTAAAATTACAAACAGGCGTAAAGAAAGGGAAGCAATTTGGAAGCAGCGTGCCGTTTGGGCTGGTTAACGACCCTGCAAGACTACATGCCTAGGATCGTGGTGAGGGAGGAAAAAACCGCAGTATCCCCAGATGAAGCCGCGGCCCATTAAACAAGTCAATTGTCAACCATTGAACTCTTCTCAGCCTGAAACCTGGCCTGCACCAGTGAAGATGAAATCTTGTGCACGCAGCAATCCCAAATATGTGTCTCCGCTGGACTCGAACTCGCAACCTCCTGGTATACAGGCTTTGCACATGCGCAGAAGACAACTCTTATTGCTTTTTTAAAGCAGACCGCTCGGCCACCGATCCGACATGATGAGTGTAGGATGGCGTAAGAGCAGCTCTGTGCGTCTGGATACGACCGAAAGACCAGCTGTTCCCCCATCACGTTGGTCTCATTAAAACACGTTGTACAGAAAGAAACACGGAATAAATACAAGAAACTAACAGCTTCTAACAGCACGGAGGCTGCTGACAAAGGTTGTCAAATGCAAATGTGGGACAAAGTGTGATTAATGTCTACTTTGCATGCCAGCCAAAAACGACTTTTCTATCAAACTCACGGTCTTTGTACGAACAATGGCAAAAGACAGCACCACTGTCCCATACGAAACACGGAAAGTTTGCAACAGCTCTCTATAGTCAGTCAGTCAGTCAGTCAGTCAGTCAGTCACCCCAGTCAGTCTCCATGTTGGTGCGTTGAGGCTGCGCATGCAAAAGTCGCGCTGTCCTTTCAGCGCCTGTGTCTCCAAAAGACAGAGAGCAGGCCAGCTTCGTGAAAATGCACCACTCATTCATATTGTTAGCAAGCACAAAAACATGGTTTCCCATCATTTGTCCAAATTGCGATACAAAATGTAAAATTGCAAACAGACGTAAGGAACGGGGGAAGCTATTTGAAGCAGAGGAGTTGCAGAAATCAAAGAAATCAATCAGGCAAGAAATCCTTGGCATGACAGCACGGAGGCTACTGACAAGGGGTGCCCACCTGTAAATTTAAAGGGCATGAGTGTAGGTTCCAAAGGCGATGAAGAAGAAGGAAATGCATGCAAGAGATCACGACGTTTGTAGAACCTTATTGGCAAAAGGCGGTTACCCACGGTACACCCGACACCGGAATGTTTGCAACAGCTCCCCAGTCGGTCTCCGTCCCAACCCGTCCCGTCGACTATAATACCATGCACCGTAGGCCGAGTACACCCGACACCGGAATGTTTGCAGTGGCTCCGTCCCCCGAGTCAGTCTCCCTGTTGGTGTCCTCATCCCTAGTTGAGCTGTGTGCATGCACCTGCATGTAGGCCAGAAGTACAGATTGATGGGCAACCACCAGAGACGGAAAACGTTCCATGGCCTTTTATGGTGCTCTGACGTCGAACTAGTCTCAGTCACGGTGCACATCAATATTTTTTCTTATTTGTCTTCCTGCTCGATTTGCGGTCATCTCCGCTGGAGGCCGCTCCCATCTGTTACATCCACTCACCAGGAAGAGTTTTGTTAGATTAAGTTAGTTAGTTTGTGAATTTAAAGCTTTAAAAACGCGTGGTGTTGCCCCGTAAGGATTCTGGGTAATTGACGTCAGCCGTCAGTCAGACAGTCAGACGAGTCATTTCATGACTGCTGCCACCTGACCCATCCACTCACCAGGAACACTTTGCCGGCTTTAGCGGCCCCTGTATTTACCTCCGGTTTATTACTTTCTTAAAATAAAGCTTTGAAACTTCGTGAAGTTGCGCGCGTGGGATTCTGGGTAATTGACCTGAGCCGTCCGCCATTTTGATGACGTTGTTATTTTTAAACGGTCATCCGTGGAATCGGATCCTCGTTAACGTGCTGGGAAAAAGAAAGCGCTTGCAGTACGGTTTCAGCTAGCGAGAATTAGCGGCGCTGTTCAGACATGTAGTGTAGGTTGCCGCCGAGGAAGGAAGCCGTTGCTGTCCCTTCAGCACCCCATGTCTCCAAAAAAGTCAGCTTCTTCTGGCCGAGAGCAGCCCAGCTTTGTGAAAATGCATCACTCATTCATATTGTTAGCAAGCACAAAAGAACATGGTTTCCCATCCACTTGTCCAAAAATGCGATACAAGATGTAATTACAAAACCAGAGGCGTAAAGAAAGGAGAAGCAATTTGAAGCAGCGTGCCGTTTGGGCTGGTTAACGACCTACCAAGACTACATGCCTAGGATCGTGGTGAGGAGGAAGAACACAGTATCTAGATAAACAACCAGCGGCCATTAAACAAGTCAATTGTCAACCATTGAACTCTTCTCAACCTGAAACCTGGCCTGCACCAGTGAAGATGAAATCTTGCGCCAGCAATCCCAGGAAATATGTGTCTCGCTGGACTCGAGCTCACAACCTCCTAGACTGCAGAGCTTTGCACATGCGCAGAAAGACAACTCTTATTGCTTTTAAAGCAGACCGCTCGGCCACCGATCCGACATGATGAGTGTAGGATGGCATGAAACGGCTCTGTGCGTCTAAGACCAAACCGAAGAAAAGACCAGCTGTTCCCCCATCGTTTGAAATCTCATTAAAACACGTTGTACGAAAGAAACACAGGAATAAATACGAAACTAACAGCCCTAACAGCACGGGGCTGCTGACAAGGTTGTCCAAATGCAAATGTGGGATAAAGTGTGATTAATGTCTACTTGCATACCGTAAAACGACTTTCTAGTCAAAATACGGAGGAGTCTTTGTCTCACGAACAATGGCAAGAAACGCACCACTGTCTTATACCCGACACCGGAAAGTTTGCAGCAGCTCTCTATGATCAGAAGTCAGTCAGTCAGTCAGTCAGTCAGTCACCCCAGTCAGTCTCCGTGTTGGTGCGTTGAAGGCTGCGCATGTACAAAAGTCGCTGTCCTTTCAGCACCCCGTGTCTCCAAAAAAGACAGAGAGCAGGCCAGCTTCGTGAAAATGCACCACTCATTCATATTGTTAGCAGCACGAGAACATAGTTTCCCATCATTTATCCAAATTGCGATACAAAATGTAAAATTGCAAACAGACGTAAGGAACGAGGAAGCTATTTGAAGCAGAGTTGCAAGAAATCAAGAAATCAAATCAGGCAAGAAATCGCAGCATGACCTTTGGAGGCTACTGCTGTAAAGGGTGCCCACCTGTAAATTTAAAGGGCACTTGGTGGCATGCAGTTCAGGCGTGAAAGAAGAAGAAATGCATGCAAAGAGATCGCAGCGTTTGTAGGAGCAATGGCAGGCGGTTGCCACCGCCTGCCGACACCGGAATGTTTGCAACTTGGCTCCCTGATCGGTCTCCGTCCCGGCCAAATCCCCATCCGAACTATGCATGCACCGTAGGCCAGTACACCGACACCGGAATGTTTGCGAGTGGCTCCGTCCCCGAGTCCAGTCTCCTGACCCGGTGTCCTCATCCCTAGTTGGGCTATTATTGCATGCAATAGGCCAGAGTACGGACAGTGGGCAACCACCAAGGACGAAAAAGCGTTCATCGCCTTTTATGGTGCTCACAGACGCCAGCCTAGTCTCAGTCATGGTGCACATTTTTCTTATTTAATCTTCCTGCTCGATTTTAACAGTCATCTCCACGCTGAGCCGCTCCCATCTGTTACATCCACTCACCAGGAAGAGTTTTTTGTTAGATTAAGTTAGTTAGTTTGTGAATTTAAAGCTTTAAAAACGCGCGTGGTGTTGCCGTGGGATTCTGGGTAATTGACGTCAGCCAAATCAGTCAGACAGTCAGACGGTCATTTTCACGCTTCAGGCTGCTGCCACCTGTTACATCCACTCACCAGGAACCTTTTGCCGGCTTCGCGGCCCCTGTGTTTACCTCAAGTTTGTTAGTTTCTTAAAATAAAGCTTTGAAACTCGTGAAGTTGCCTTGCCCCGTGGGATTCTGGGTAATTGACCTGAGCCGTCCGCCATTTTGATGACGTTGTTATTTTTTAAACGGTCATCCGTGGAATCGGATCCTCGATAGCGTGCTGGGAAAAAGAAAGCGCTGCAGTACGGTTTTCAGCATACAACGAGGAGCTGGCAGCTGTTCAGACATGCTAGTGTAGGTTGCCGCCGAGGAAGGAAGCCGTTGCTGGCCCTTCAGCACCCCATGTCTCAAAGTCAGCTTCTTCATGGCGAGAGCAGCCCAGCTTTGTGAAAATGCATCACTCATTCATATTGTTAGCAAGCACAAACATGGTTTCCATCACTTGTCAAAATGCGATACAAGATGTAAAATTACAAACAGGCGTAAAGAAGGAGAAGCAATTTGAAGCAGCGTGCGTTTGGGCTGGTTAACGACCCTACCAAGACTACATGCACCTAGGATCTCGTGGTGAGGAGGGAAGGAACACAGTATCCCCCAGATGAAGCCTTCGCGGCCCATTAAACAAGTCAATTGTCAACCATTGCAGACTCTTCTCAACCTGGCCTGCACCAGTGAAGATGAAATCTTGTGCATAACCAATCCCAGTATGTGTCTCGATGGACTCGAACTCGCAACCTCCTAGTATGAATGGCTTGCGCATGCGCACACCGTGCACACGTCTTATTGGCCCGCGTAGACCGCTCGGCCACCGATTCTGACATGATGAGTGTAGGATGGCATGAAACGGCTCTGTGCATCTAAGACCCGACCGAAAAAAAGACCAGCTGTTCCCCATCACGTTTGGTCTCATTAAAACACGTTGTGGAAGAAACACAGAAATAAATACAAAACTAACAGCCCTAACAGCACAGGGCTACTGACAAAGGTTGTCCAAATGCAAATGTGGGACAAAGTGTGATTAATGTCTACTTTGCATGCCAGCAAAGCGACTTTTCTGTCAAACTCACGGAGGTCTTTGTACGAACAATGGCAAAAGGCAGCACCCACTGTCTTATACCCGACACCGGAAAGTTTGCAGCAGCTCTCTATAGTCAGTCAGTCAGTCAGTCAGTCAGTCACTGATCAAGTCTCGTGTTGGTGCGTTGAAGGCTGCGCATGCAGAAAAGTCAGCTATCCTTTCAAGCACCCCGTGTCTCCAAAAGACGAAACCAGGCAGCTTCGTGGCTGCATCACTCATTCATATTGTGCCAAGCACAAAAACATGGTTTCCCATCACTTGTCAAAAATGCGATACAAGATGTAAAATTACAAACAGACGTAAAGAAAGGGAGAAGCAATTTTAAGCAGCGTGCCGTTTGAATCCTCTTTATTTAGGAAAGAAACAATGGGTTAACGACCCTACCAAGACTACATGCCTGGGATCGTGGTGAGGGAGGAAGGAACACAGTATCCCCAGATGAAGCCTTCGCGGCCCATTAAAACAAGTCAATTGTCAACCATTGTGAACTCTTCTCAACCTGAAGCCTTACCTGCACCAGTGAGGATGAAATCTTGTGCGCCAGCAATCCCAGTATGTGTCTCGCTGGACTCGATCTCACCCAACCTCCTGGTATGCATGCGCATGCGCAGGAACAACTCTTATTGCCTTTAAAGCAGACCGCTCGGCCATCAATTCGACATGATGAGTGTAGGATGGCATCAAACGGCTCTGTGCATCTGGGCCCGACCGAAAAGACCAGCTGTTCCCCATCACGTTTGGTCTCATTAAAACCGCACGTTGTACGAAAGAAACACAGGAATAAATACAAGAAACTAACAGCCCTAACAGCACGGAGCTACTGGCAAAGGGTTGTCCAAATACAAATGTGGGATCAAAGGGTGATTAGCGTTTACTTTGCATGTCAGCTAAGCAAGTTTTCTGTCAAACTCACAGTCAGTCTTTGTACGAACAATGGCAAAAAAATGGGAGCACCTGTTTGTGCTGATGTTTGTTTTATGTCTTTATCTTTTACACCAAGGATCACAATGGAAATAAGTCTTTATTGTTTCATCCTTGATGTTTAGATGTGTATGATTTAATGTCCTCCACACGATGGCAAACAAAATAAACTAAAATAGAAATAGGCCAATTTATATTTAAATCTATGCACTTCTTTGTTTTTTCATCTGTAAAACACTCTGTATCATTCTTTTACACTACAGTTTTAATTGCAGGAGTACTTTGGGTACTTCGCAGACCCATGCCAGCACATTATTGTGTTTGTGGTCTGAGGCTAATTTGTGCTTGTGTGTAATTCTGTTTAATCTCTCTCTTACCTGCCAACATCATAACTAACATGAATTGGTACAAAAAATAATTACTGTCATGTTTTAGTGTCCGAAAACAGCTTTAGAACATTGTTCCCATCATTTTGAAACCTAGGACCCTGGGCTTTTCTGTCCAACTTAAACACAGTGTATATGATCCATTAATAATTGATACATTTATTAAAATATGACACATAACAGAAATAACATAACAGAAAATGGAGATTATTTCAGCTGCAGAGAAACAAAGCATAGCAGACATCCACAAAGGAGTTTGTCAAAGTGCATTACAAATTACAAACAGAAAAGGAAAGGAGAAGCAATTTGAAGTGTAGTGTTATAATCCTCTTTATTTACATAAATGTATCTTTACATTTGACTTTACTGTACTGTGACTATACTTTACTGTACAAACCACCAGAAAGCTGCAGTGGAAACAAAGATAAAATTCAATATGATTTCAAGAGCCCCCTCATTATAAAATTCATTTAGCCTTTAACTTGGGCTGCCCTCTAGAGGCTGTGTGAGGGTAAGAAAAGCAAATGACTAAAACTAAATCAGGAAGAACTAGCGAAGCAGCACTTTACTAATACACCTGAAAAATAACCGCCGTATGCAGCAGATGTGACACACTCTTGCTATTAATGGATCTACACCTTCATCTGGTACAGGAGAATGTTTACAAGACAGTAATCACAGTTGGGTCGGGCAGACAACATGGAAATTCATCCCTTATTGCATCACTGGTCACTATTCATTCATTCTGGGCTGGATCACTATAGAGGAGAAGACAGACACACACAGTAGCTGTCTAGCTTTCGTCGGCCTGCAGCATCTTCTCGATCTCTTGATCCCACTGGTCATCTTTGTTGTCGGACTCAGTCACTACCTCGTACTCCTGAAGCTCCTGCTGCAACTCCTTCTCCCAGTCTGCTGACTCATCTGAATGTAGAATGAAGGGAGGATTTTATGAGCAAGACGGTCATTTACTCTGCAATGCAATCAGTGGTGGAATGTATCAAGTGATTTAAAGAATGTTTCGTGCACCACTTCTGGATGAATTCTGATTCATTACAAGAGACAATACATGCAGATTAAACATGAATTTGTCTTTGTTTGGAACAAAAGACAAGCTATCAAGCTATCAGAAAACTTTTAATGAGAACATTTATACAGCTCACCATCAGGAGAGGGGACGCTGTCCTTCTTATCCAACACCAGCTGCTCCATCTCTTTCCTCAGGTCCTCCTGGTTGATTGCCGTTGAGTCAAAAGCATCACTCACAAATTCAGACACCCCAGGACTTGTTGAAATCTCCTCCTCTTCTTCTTGAGGAGGCTGTGAGTCACATCAACAGGACAGAAAGTCAGTGAAACACCCTTTAAGATTTACACTGATTGTTGCTGTTGGAAAATGTCAAGCCACACATACACACTTACCTTCTGTATGTCGCTGATGGAAACTGGTGGCGTTTTTGGTCTGACATTGTCTACAAAAAGACAAATATATGGAAAAATAAAGAGTTGTTAAGGAATTACAGTGTAGCATTTGCTTAATTTGTAGTAGAGGTGAAGCTGAAATGTTATTGTGAAGCTGAAGACTTGACTCTTCCTTCCAAACATAGTTTTCAGCATAAAGAAAAGGAGTGAAAACAGGTGCACAGGAGAAAGTCCGACCTGTTAGGACGACATCCTCGGGTGAAACACTGGTCCCTCTGTCCTCACCGTCCTTCTGCTGCTGCTGCTGGGCTGCCAGTGCTGTGAGTTGAGCCGATTGCTTGATCAGAGACACTCGGTAGAAATAATTCCTCCAGAAAACCTCCTCCTTCACACTGTCAAAAACAGACACGTCCCCATCCATTTTAGAATATTTGAATATCTTGTTGACCCCACAGGTAGCTTACTGTTGTCCAGTTAACAGACTTGCAGAAACAATGTACAATACATACTGTACACACACACACAAACACAACAACACAAATGATGCTGGAAGACTACTGACTGTTTAGGAACCAAGTCAAAGCGCATGCGATTGAGGAGCTGGTCTTCCTCTAGCATCACCGACGCCAGAGGATACATCTGCTCCATGTCGAAGTGAAACTGCACACCAGCTGGAGGGTCTCGCAAGAAATTTCTCTTGTCCTAGAATCAGAGAGCTCAGTTTAAACATAAAGTACAGAGGACCGGTTGCACAGCAGACATTTTGACTTGTCAAAGCTGTAAAAACTCGGGTGGACTTAATAATTGTAATGGTGGCTCAGTTTGATTAAGTGTCCCAGTAACAGTTACAGTGAACTAGTATGCACAGAATCGCATCAGAATGCGTCAGAAGTACAGATCAGAGGTCAGTCAAAAGTTGGGACACACCTTTTCATTCAAAGCTTGTTCTTAGCATTTTCTTCTTTCTCTGCGGTGGTCCTTATGAGAGCCAGTTCATCATAGTGTTTCATGTTTTTTCTACTGCCCTTGACGACACATTCAAATTTATTGAAATTTTCTGGATTGACTGACCTTCATGTCTTAAGTAATGATGGACTGTTGTTTCTCTTTATTATACTTGTTCTGGCCATAATATGTATTACTACAATAGCTGAATAGAGCTATTTACTGTATGATTAACTTTTGACAAGGACTCCTGGTTCACTGAAAACCATTAAAGTGTTTTGATATGATACTCTGAAGTTAACTTGCTCCAGCAGGCAGCAAAAACAAAAAGCGGCTACTTTGAAGAATGTAAAATATAACAGATGTTTGACTTTCACATATGTTATACCACAGTCTTAATGTTTCTATACTTACAATATAGAAAACAATAAAACCACTGAGAAGGTGTGTCCAGACTTTTGACTGGTACTGTATAAGATGTCACAAGCATGTTGACACATTCATATGTAGTGTTGGATATGTTTACTTACTGCTGACAGAGCGAGGATCTGTTGCTGGATCGTCTCCTCCTCGTTATAGCCAACCCAGGGAGGCACTGCTGCTTCTATACATAAACATTATACACACAGGCACAACTTCAGTCATGTGCTGTGTAACTCAAAAAAAAAAAAAAAAAAAAAAATCACTCAATCACTAGTCCTATATCTCAGATACATACAAGTAAATGCCTGTATCTGTGACAACAGAAGCTGTTTGGCAGACAAGTTATATGATATAAGTTATTATAATGACATGTTAGTGCAGCATTAAGTACTGTGATGGTACTAGAGGGATACATTTAGCATGTCTACTTGTTGGTAGTGCTAGGAGAGGAGGTACTCTCTGAAGACCTAGGTCTTCGGTAGGTTTTTAAAAGATAGAGAGGGACATTCCTGCTCTGGTCGGAACTGGTAGTGCATTCCACCAACAGGGAACAACAGATGAGAAGAGTCTGGATTGCCTCGAACAAACAGGTGGCAAGTGTCGTGTATTGCAGGAGCTCCATTTCTGTGCTGGGACTTCACTAACTGGTGTCTACTTTAGGTAATACATTGACTGTGTGTGATAAGTAGCTCATACAGCTTCACTTCAAAATGCACAAACTAACTTTTAACATGCCAATAAAGGTGTATTCTGCTTACTACACAGTATGTCTGTTGGATTTAGCTGTAGCCTCTGTTTTCACTGTTTTCAAAACTGTTTTCACTTTCCACTGTTTCACCACTTTCCCATCAAGACCTAGAATTCTTAGTGTTTTCCAAAATTAACCATGACATATAATAGATGTGATTTAACTGGAAACTTGTTTATCCTTTAGAGCAAAAGAATAAAAATCTATTTGAGTGGAATTACGAAGTTTCTGATTTTTCTTTCTGATTTTACCTGATTTCTTTGCCTTCTTCTCTTGGACGAATTTCTCTTGCTCCTTCTGGAAGTCTCCTAGAAAAGTCTGCAAATACAAGCATGCATGGATGTACACGTTAAATGGAGAGGACAGTGCTAAAAAGTCATTTCTAATGGAATATTGCCATGTCATGACTGTGTCATGTCTTGTCGAGCATGCACTTGTGTTGTTGCTGCTGTGTGTTGTTCCACATTTTAAACCAGCGTCATCTTCTAAATGCGGCCGAACTTGTCAGACAAGCCAAAAGCACAACATGCCTTGTCAATGATGCCGTCGATTTTCCCTTCTTCCACAGTCTTCTTGATGGTCTGAGCTGTCCCTACCACCGACTCTGAGATCTTCTTTGTGGCAGTGGAGGCAAAACTGAAGATGTAATCTGAGATGAGAATATAGTGTGGTTGGACAACAGCATCAGTATGTGGGATTGTCACAACAACACTGCTGCAGCAACACAATGCAAACAGGCTTTAAATAAGAAAACTGAAGACGAATCCTTCGAGATATAAAGAATAGAGTGTGACACATTTTCACCATGAACTACAATATGCTAATTTGATGAGTTTATGGTGAATTTATACTGACAGACTGACGTCAGGCTCAGTAAATAAATGCTCGAGACACTGAGGAGCTACATAGCATGCCGTTAAATAAAGTGATTTGGCAAAAACAACAACAGCAAAAGGAAACTGAAGTATTTTCTCACCACCAAGTCCTTGGCCCTGCTCAGGGTTTTCCTGGTTGGCCTCTGTTCCTCCATCCTGGTTAGCTGGTTGCTGTTTGTTTACCTCGTTTTGTGCCTCCACCACCTTTTCTTCTTCCTGCTGCTCCACATTCAGGTTTTCTGTGTCATCCGGTGACTTCGTGTACGTCGGGTTCTCCAAACCCAGCCACGTCCCCAAACCTTTAAACATACTGACACTAATTAAAAAACAATAATGAGACAAACAACAAGCTGGACTGAGTCTGAGGGGTGTCTGTTTATGCAACCAGGAACTACACAGACAGGACCTCTTCTTCTTCTTCTTCTTCTTCTTCTTCTTTTCATTTGATGGCTGAGTGCCGTCATTGACTTTGACGGTTCATACCGCCACCTCGTGTACGGGAGTATGCAGCACAAGCTGCGCGCCACTGCCACCCAGTGGTCAAAACATGGAAGTAGCAATGACTGCTGTTGGCTGCACAAAATTATACTAAAAATCAAAATATTTTAAGGCTCAAAGTATATTTATGTATAATTATGTATGGTAAATGGTAGATTTAAAATGAACATATAAGATAAATCTGTATATAACCTATACGTTACGTTCTTCCTTCCTTAGACTTTATTCTATTTATGCGGCCCCTCACCAGCAGGGGGCGATAACGAGCCCAAATTTGTTGCACATTACACAACCAGACGAGAAGGAAGTCAGACCGGTAAACTTATATCAAGCAGTTTGAGGTAGGTTTGATCGCTGTTATGTCAAATTTAATCTATTTTATGTGTCTTAATTTAACGTCAGTCTAGTCAAGAAATCACTATAATCTTTGTCATCCACGCTGATCTTGATCTGAACCTCTGGAGCTTAAACGGAAGAGTTAACCGGGCTGCTAGGCCGAGGTTACACCAGACTTCATCTAAAGAATGAGTGATTTAAACATAAAAGAGTTTAAAGTGACATTTATTGTAAAAAGAAAATAACTTCAAGCAATTTTAGGATTAAGGCGGTGTTGGGGTGTAATCGGCATACAGTTTTATCTGTACGATACAGTTTTATCTGTCAGTCACAGTTAGTGCTGGTGAAAGATAACTGATCATACAAGCAGATGTTTTATTAACCAAACCCTAATTATGTGACTAGACGGAGCAAACAACAACATTTTCTAACAGAATATTAGATAATAGCTTTATTTAGTCTTTGTTTTGGTGTAGAGTCATAGCTGCTTCATACTTTATATTGTTATTTATTATATGCTGTTTTGTCTGTCTCCAGGTGAAAAATGAAGACTCTCATGGTGTTTGATTTTGACCACACCGTGGTCGATGACAACAGTGACACCTGGGTGATTAGGTAAATCATTTAATCACTATATATATATATAAAACTTTTTATTGCTGCAAAATGCATACAAATCAAAAGAAATAGTATACCGCTACAAGACTACTTTAATACTCAGAGATCAAAATAACACTGAAAGGATCATTTTATAGTATAGGACCAGAGATGAAATAGAATATTCTCTGTTTTAATTACAAGCAACATCACCACTTTATCCACAGATGCCTCCCAGGTCAGACTCTTCCTGACTCTGTGAAGAAGTCCTACAGAAAAGGCCACTGGACTGAGTTCATGGGCAGAGTGATGAACTACATAGGTGAGAATTCAGCCCATCCATCGATAACAATATTTATATATTAGCATTTCATTGCTGCCTCCAACCAACCTCTGATCTTTTTTCTGCCTGTCCATCCAGGAGACCAGGAGGTCAGCCCCGACAAGGTCCGCAGTGTGATGGAGACCATCCCCTTCACAGCTGGGATGACAGACCTGCTGACATTCATATCGGAGCATAAAAGCACCATTGACTGCATAGTCATCTCTGACTCCAACACCATGTTCATAGACTGGATCCTCTGCGCGTCAGGTCTCCAGGGAGCTGTGGATCAAGTTTTCACCAATCCTGCTAAGTTCAATGAGCTCGGGTACATGGAGGTACAGTGCTACCACTCTCACGACTGCGATCGATGCCCTGTCAATCTGTGTAAGAAAAAAGTGCTGGAGCTGTATCTGGCAGAGCAGTCTGATGGAGGTGTGGAGTACGAGCGGATATTCTACGTCGGAGACGGTGGGAATGATCTCTGCCCTACTTCCTGTCTAAGAGGGCATGATGTGGCGATGCCCAGGAAGGGGTACACCTTGGAGAAACTGCTGGCCAAACTGGAAAGCCAGGAAGACAACAGTTCTCTCAGGGCTAAAGTTATTGCCTGGAGCAATGGCACTGAAATCCTTGAGGAACTGAAAGCAAGTATCCAGTCGTAGGCCAGGGCCAAACGCGATCAGCTTCTCAGGTGTAACCAAAATATTGCACATGTAGCAATTGCACTGTAGAAGGCACACACTCCCTATTATTGTTTAAATATTTTATCAAGAGAGTATTTTTAATGGTAATGAATGGTGCTCAAAGCTTTGTCATTCAATCAAACACATTACAAAAACAATGTTTACATGTGCAGTGTATGTTTGAGACTGTCTAACAATTGAAACAAGGTTATATTTAGTGTAATATACAAGATCTGGGGCTCCAGTAAGCAGGGCAGTACTCTCGGACTTATACTTGATCTATATAGCACCTTTCATACAAACATGCAGCCCAAAGTGCTTCACAGAGCAAAATAAAAACAGAAATAATCAACAATGAATAGAGTCCGGTAAAATAGATTAGAAGAACGAAAAAGAAGTTTAAGAACAATTGCATAACAATTACAAACCAAATCAACAAACTAAATAAAAAACAAAATAAAAACAATTAAAAAAAATGTAAGTGTAAGTAAATTAAAATCTATGAAGTGAATAAATATGTGATTAAAAAATAAAGAAAGGATGATCAAGACAGTGAATGGTAAGGCACCTTAAATAAAAGCCAGGCTAAATAGATATGTCTCTAGAGGTGCAGTCCCTCAGATCCACAGGCAGACTATTGCAGAGATGAGGGCTGCAGTAACTAAACATGGACTCCACACATTTCTTTGAGGAGGTCCTTGACACGACCAGGAGTCTAGCTGTTGAGGATCTGAGGGACCTGCTTTGTACATATCTCTGTAGCGTGTCTAAAAGATAGGTCGGTGCCAGGGCATTCAGCAATTTAAAAACCAATTAGAGAATCTTAAACTCAATTCTGAAACTAATGGGCAGCCAGTTCAAAGGTTGATTAGCCAGTCAACTGGATCTATTGAACTGAATCTCAGGGACATTTTTACAGCAAGAATCTATTATAATGGCAGGCGGTGCCCTAAAAGTGACCTTCTATATAGCAGGCTTTTAAAAAAAATAGTCATTTTAGGAAGCATGTATTTGCTTTTTTGCCAGCAGTTAGATGAGAAGATTGACACAGCTCTCATGTTTGTACACTACATATTAGCTTAGCTTAGCATTAAGAGCTAGCCTTGCTCTGTTCAAAGGTAAAATAATGTAAGCTAAATAACATACGTCTCCTTTTTTCTGTCTCTTTAATCCAAACAAATGTGTTGAAAAAAGACACAATATGCAGCTTTACTGGTGCTGGTAGGTGGATTTTGTTACCTTTGGACAGAGCCAGGCTAGCTGTTTCCACCTGCTTTCAATCTTTGTGACAAGCTAAGCTAACTGACCCCTGGCTTTAGGTGACAAACCTGATAATAGTATTTATCTTCTCGTATAACTCAGCCCTCAACAATGAAGCCAACACAACATTTTATCCACCCCATCAATACTTCATGTCATTACACTATAAATTTAAAAATATCAGTTATAAGTCATTCGTAAAGGCCTTGCAAAGCATGTTAGCTAACCTAACTCTATGAAACTCACATTTACACATTATTACTTTATTTATGTATGATCAGTGCATATTGAATTACATCCTTTCTTACAGCAGATGTTTCGACTCACAGGTGTAACTTAAAATATGAACAATGGCTGTGACAGTGATTTTGCATGCACCGTGGCACTCAGCCATCATTCATTTTTGTTATTCACACCTGTGCCTTTCCTCTACTGTGACATGACAAACGTCTACGGTGAAAAAGGCACATTATAGTATCGCTAATATATGTATATAATTTTAGATCAGGGCTGTAGCCACCATTTTTAATGCACCACCACTAAATAAACTTACCTCAGTAAAGGAAATTAAACAGTATTTTCACTGTGTGCAAATCATCTTGTCAAGTAAAATCTTCATAATGTCAAGGTTGTTACTTAATCTTACATCTTTTACATAAATATGTGCCACTGTGCACTTGCTGCCCTGATTTTAACTGTTTTTATGGCAGGCTTGTCCTTTTTAGTGATAACAGGATTGTTTTAACCAGGTTTTGATTAACCTGATCATGATAACTCTGAGTTGTCTCTACTGAATGAACATAAACCTCAACTATTTCTTTAAGCTAAATGAACAAGACGTCCAGATCTTTTTGCAGATTTTTATTTATTTTTTTACCTCCATCCACACTTCAAGTGTTTGAGAAGGTTCCAGATAACCTTGACCAGATAACTGGGAATCTTTCTTGGATAGTATTGGAGTAATCCTTTATCCAGGTTTCCCAAGGCCAGTTTATCTTACCTGGACAGAATATTGAGTTTTTAAAATTCAATTTTTGTGGAAATGTGCGCTGAGATATTTTTATTGACAGTCATGAGTCAACATGTGAAATAATGTTTGTTTATTCTTTATCTTGTTATTCTAAGTTGCAATTAAAACCAGTAACCATTTGTATCTGTTTGTTTTCTTTGTTTCTTTATGTTTACCATTAGAAAATAAAACCCTGGAGACACTGTACTGCAATCAAACAACAGTCTATCAATCCAGTGTGAGGTTGTGATGGTGTTGCAATTGCATTATATTTTAGATTTTGCTGCAAATATAAATGGAGCGGTCAAAATACTACACCGTATGCAGCCCATTAGATGTCTAAAAGGGACATTTGAGCCAGGTAGACGTCGCCATAAACAGCTGCATCATGTTTGGTACCACTTTCAGACAGCACTTTGGAGACAATAAACAGTATACTGGCCCTTCATTAATCACGGAGAATGGTGTAGTTTAAACCTGTTCAGAAAAATATCCATTCAATCGGTCAGAATGCTCAATCCTCACAACTCTCACTAGCAGATGGTGTCTCTATGGGGCAGTGTTTGCCAACTGAATGAGTAAAAATGAATAAAGTAAGTAAGAAAAAAAAAACATTAACCAAACTTTTTACTGGTGCTGTATAAAACTGAGTGATGGTTAGTAACTTATGTGCTGTTGCCACCAAAACTTCCTTAAGTGCTTAACTGAAGAACCGATGTGTCCTTTGTTTTCCGATAGGCAGATACATCGTGTGAAGATGCAAAAGATTCCTTCCCAAGACTGACGGCAAAAAAACAAACAAAAAAAGAAAAACATCAGTAGATTGGCTCAAACGTAGAGGGATTTGAAGATGGATTTGGCGAGAGATGCAGGGCCAACAACTCACAGAGACAGCTCTTGCCTAAGATCTAACCTGGTATTATGGTCCAAGACTCAGCAGGCTTTGTTTACTTCCTGAATTCACTCTTCAGTGGGAAGAAGCTTTAGACGAGGCTTGCTGTATTAAAGGAAGATGCTTAGTTGCATAAGAAACAGCTAGGCTCAAAAGTGAGGCTGTCAAACTGAATATAAGTCTTTGAAGTTTGGACTAGTTTACTCAGTTTGGTGTTCAGGCCAGAAAGAGGGTCCACAAACAGCTGATGTCTGTGCATCACCAGAGATTTAATCCATTATATTGTGAAATATTGGATTCATGCCATGGTGGTGTAATCATTGTTTCTGGGTGGTCAAATACAGCATTGTCCTTGAATAAACCTGCTCCTTATGCCTACAGCACATTAATTACGCTGTGTAAAATTGGGTCCAAGACTGTATTAGTGTTAATAGACCAGCATGCAACACAGCCACAAGACATGTTAAGTTTTTATTAAAGAGCTGCGGACATTATTTTCAAATATGTGTAATAAAACATAAGGTGAGTGCAAAACAATTGTCCCCTATCCACACTCAACAACATGGAGTATCTAACAGCGTAAACTGACCTTTGGATGTTATTTTTATTTTCATAGGACATCTGAAGCTGTTTATTAACACAGTTTTATTGGTGGAATAAATGTTGCTGAAGTTCTTTGTTCCCCATATCTACTGAGATTCATTGAGTACAATGGTTACTTTGTTTCTTATCACAGCCCAAAGCTGACTTGAGCTTTCAGGATCAAGAACAGTCATGCTTACAAAGCCAGAATATACTGGTGATGCCCTCCTCTTTGTATGTCTCTAATTACTGCGTAGTACTTGAAATGTTTTCATGAGGCTGTATACTGTGTCTACTGGTTGATATGCACATATTCAGAAGAACGTCAACTGTGGAATAAAAAGAAACATTTTGAATATTACAAGTGACATCCAGACAAAGTGTGCAAATACCTGAGAGGCCCCAGACCTGCAGCAGCACCAAGATACATACAGATAAAGCATGAAGCAGTGCCAAACACCAGTCATTCATGACAACATGACTGATCTATCTTGAAAAGATGTTTCAACTTTGGTTTGAAATCATTTTAGTCATGATCCATTTTGAGTTTTGCTGGTAAAAAGAAGTGTAGAGCTGCAACAGTTACTTGATTAGTTCATCAATAAGCAGTTATTTTGCAGTTTGAAAAAAATGATTGATATCTTTAGGTTTTGCACTGTTGGTCAGACAAAGCCAGTGATGTCACCTTGGACCAGGGAAACTGCCATAATTTACAGAGTTTTAACTATAACAATGATGAAAAATCTGATGTATCTGATGTATGGGGTCTATATTGAGTTTGGGAACAAGCTTCATCTATGAATGTGAATCTGTGAATGAATCTGTCCAAGTCTGTCCAAACTAGCAAACCACTGGACAACTGGACGGTAGACCACTGCGTCAAGGTAGATTCACAAAATGAGAAATTTAGCGACTTATTTTTCAGAATAAAATGCTTACATTTGTTTTTTCAAAATTTCCAAAGTAAAACTACAGAACAATTAACAAAATGTAGTTAAATGATATTATCTGATTATCTTGTGTACTTGATGCAGCCTAATTTGCCGAGGCTTTCTATTACTTTCTGTGTGGCTAGTTTGCAATGCATCCTACTTGATCAGTTGGTAAAATGTTTAGTTTGCTATCTTAATATGCAAATAAATAATAACTTTAGGAAACAGTACAGCATTTCCTTTTGAAATCTAGCCAAGTGGAATAGATGTATAAAGACACAGAAAACGGAACTAGGTTTATAAATTGTACTTGCTACATGCAATACTTGCTACATACAATGAACTAGTTTAGATGGATAATCCGGTTATTGGTCCATGCTCCGGACCTTTAACCAATATCCGATCCATGCAACTGTAAACAAGCGTCTTATTTTGAAAGTCACGACCAGAAGTCATTGTGGCCACGCGGATTGTCATATGTGCAGTGTGTTTATCATAAAGGCGGAGCGACGTCTCCAAATTTAAAGCCTGTGTCACATCAGTATAACTCTTAGAGACTGTCACGATTATTTTCAATATCAAGAGACACCAAACAGCTGTTTTTGCAAAGTCCTTTGAAAGTCAGTGGAACCGACGTCATCAAACCCCGTGGATCATGATGATCAGGTACGTTATGGCCATTGTCCATTGACGTTCATGCGTCATGCTGGTTTTATTTTGGAAAAATATTAAAGCCAACAAGCTGAAAAGCTAGAAATCATAATACAAGAGGCAGTGTTGTATGTTTGTGTCACTGGGTTCACCTATAGTATTATTAATGATTTTACAATGTGTTTTCCATGTGTGTGTTATAATATTAACAAGAGCTGTTTGGGAGAAACCAGATCTATAGGAGAAACACAACACCATATTTTAACACCCCCAATGATGCATGCATATGTATTATATCGCCATAACACAATTTATTATGCATGAAGTGTTGATAAATATTTAAAGGAGCAATCCTTGATTTCAGCGGGCAACTGTCTCATTTGCACAGCAAACTGAAGAATGGGGTAAGAGACCGTAGGGCACCACAGTAATTTACATCTCTTTATTTCTGATACATTACACTTTTTCCCAAACACAATATGTCACCATAAAACAACGCAATGACTTTGCCATTGCAATTTACATGTACAGAACATGTAATTTTAAAATGTTTTTGTCATAAGTAAACATTCATACTGTTGTACGACATATCAATTTTGTTGCTTTGACACTGAGTCAGACTTTATAATGCCACAGACAGACTACAGCCACATCACACAGAAGATCCCAGGATCTCTATATGTATGATTTCCACGATGCGAGCCACCCCGAGGAGCTGCTGGCTGCCCTGAGAGGCTTCTACTCTGAAGGCCTGTTCACAGACATTGCCCTGCAGTGCTCCTCTGGCCAGGTCTTGCACTGCCACAAGGTGGCACTCTGTGCACGAAGCTCTTACTTCAGGGTCATGTTCACTGCTGACATGAGGGAGAGGACCAATAGCCTTGTCAGGTATGTATGAATATGTGAAAGAAAGGGAGAGGAAGGGGTCATCGTGGATGGATTATGCCAATTAAAGAGACTAAAGTGCTCATATTCGATGCTTCACTGCCACCTGCAGGCAATCAGCATTGACCCACCTTGTGCATCTGCATCAAGCCAATCAAGGACCAGTCAAAGGTCTGCCTTATCTGTGTAAGCAACACTAAATATTTAGGGAAGACATTCTTTTATTCAAATGTGTATGGATGAGTGACTAAAAAGCACGTAGGGCAACAGCAAATGCATGAATAAGCAATATAAAGTCATGACAAAATAATAACTACAGCACAGTATTGTGGTTCATATTGTGGCTCACAGCGCTGCAAACACCTTGTTGCCATTCAGTTATTCAGCTGAGGACATACTGCAAATTTAATGATTTCAAGATTTAAAGGCTGCCATTCAAGTGGACAACCTTGGTTCATGTCCCATGCTGCTTATATTGGCAAACATCTGCTGAGCTGTACAGGCCTTTAGAGAGGCAAAGAAGCTCCAGCAGTGCTGTTCTCCAGCTCTCCCTGACCTCTGGCCTCCCTGTAAGCGATGGGGGAGAAGAAAAGAGAGAAAAGGTTCTTTAAGGGATCAATAAATTATCACAAAAACCGTTGAAACCAACATGGTGTATCCAGGGTCTTGTTTTCTGCCTGACCAGATGGTAATAGCTTACAAGGGAGCTTGCACAGAAAAAGCTGCACATTAGCACTCTTGTACGTTTTTTCTTCCATATTGTCTATGCCTATGATGAAATTATTGGGAAGGATGTGGGTGACCCAATTACCCCTTAATGGATTTAAGCAACACTTGGGGGAATAATAATTCTTCCAACTCGCAGAGGTTTCAAAATCCAATGTGTAGGAGCTTCTAAATTTACTGTGCTGTAAGTGTGCACTGGGTTAAGTTTTTAAACCACTGTGCAAGCATGACTTTGACTCCTTAACATCACACTCTGTAATTTCTGGTACAGGTAGTGTAGTGACCATTTTACTACAAGCTCCTAGACTGCTTAGTCTGCAGAGTGTGTCTTATTTTGACTCATGTCCATAAACTTAATCCAATCTTGTGAAAAAAGATAAGGACCTTCTATGATAACTTATTAAAGATGATCCAAGATTAGTCATAAATCTCAACCATTACCACCTTGATACCCTCCTTCACATGTTCAAAAACTGTTAATCCATGACTCAGCTTTTTAGCATATTATATCATCATGCTTATCCACCTTTTACTGTGCCCATGTGTACCCAAAACTGCCTATTATGACATCACCAAAAAACTTTTTTTAACCAAATAAAGGTACATGACTTAAGTTACAGGTAGTGCATTACAAGTATTACCTCTCCTCTCCTCTCAGGCTACCGGTGGTGGAGGTTGAGGTTTTATCAGCCTTGGTAGACTACATCTACACCTCCAGACTCACCATAACCCAGCTGAACGTGGAGAGCTTGCTGAAAGCCGCTGACCTGCTCCAGTTCGGAGCAGTGAAGAGAGCCTGCGAGGCCTTTTTGGTGCGCATGCTGGATGTAGACAACTGCCTTGGCATGCTGGCGTTCTCCCAGCTCCACACATGCCTTACCCTGGAGAAAGAAGCCTGTAGGCTGCTAGCAGGCAGGTCAGAGATCAGCTCTTTCTGTTTAGTGATTTTTTTTTTTTGTAGTGTTGAAATGATTCTTTTAAGACAAATTGAAAGCAGAACAGTACTTCCCTGAATTATACTTTGTGCTGTTCATTTCATTGAACATTTCTTCCACTCTGCTGTGATATTAAAAGGTTATTCAGGTGAGGCTCTTCAAAGAAATTTCACACATGAACAAATGAATGCAGACCAAAATCTTGATTCTTATTTAACCACTCTTTACTAGGATACAATAATTGACTCTCCATCCAAAGTAACTATAGTGTCTGTTAAAGATCCCCAAGTAATTCAATTTCAGGTAACTCTGAACACTTTGCTGCAGGTTTCGGGAGGTGACCAAAGAAGAGGAGTTTCTTGAACTGGATCCCGACAGCCTAAGGGCTGTCCTAGCCGAGGAGAACCCACAAATGGCGGCAGAGGCAGTGGGGAGGTGGCTGTGTCATGACCCTCTCATCCGAACAAAATATCTCTCCTCCTTGCCACTGGACATTAACTCAACAAGCCTCAACAATGTCTTGTTGAAAATCCATGGTTATTATGAGCTAAACGACTTCGACAGCCTCCTTTCTGTATTCACCTTAACGCCAATGTTCAGACAGCCCTCCATGAAGTTCAATAGGATGAAATCCAGCTCCAAGATCATAGTAACTGGGGGTTACCATTGGCACCCTTTGTCCGAGGTTCAGCGCTTGGACCTGTTGAGTGGGAAGTGGGTGCAGGGTGAAGACATGCTGGATCACTCCAAGGAGAGCTATGCAGTCGCTTTGCTGGGCTGTACCGTTTATGTGAGCGGGGGGTACAGGACCAACACCACTAAGGTGTTGGACACAGTCTGGGAGTACAACTGCGATGATGACTATTGGACTGAAGGACAGCCCATGTTGACTGCCAGGTAAAATATAATGAGTTGCTTATTGAGCTTACGTTTTAAGGGATGGTTAGACTCTAAGTTTCTTCTCCTAACTGCAGTGGTGTTAGTGTTCTTTACTTAAAACTGATTTAGACAATATTTTATATTAATAGTGGATAAAATATCTTTGTGGAATCTAAAATCTGCAAATTTCTGGAGCTTTTTAACATCTTTAAACTCACTGCTTTGGTTGACTCCACCATTCTCATCAGTATCAGATATTTCGCAGACAACAACCCAGATGAGACCAAATACCATAAGAGTGATTCATCAGGTGAACACGGACATGACACCAAATGAATGCTCCAAATTATTCGGGTGATTATAATGTGAAATTTGCATTCACAACTTATTGTGCTGCCTCTAAGAGCTTCCAAATTTTTATTTTTTATTTTTTTCAAGAAAATGTACCCTAAAGAAACAATGAAAAAAAGTCCTTTAGGCTGAGTTTAGAAAGAAATTAGCTCTGTGTGGAAAAATGCAGAACAAGACAGAGTGAAACAGAAAACAACAACAAAAATGACACAGCAAAACAGTTAAGCCTGGCTCAACAACATGAACACAATACAATGCTGTGTCTGCAAATCAAGTAAGTGCATCTTTATTTATGTCTGTTTGAAGTTCAGTCTTTGAGTAAAAGTGCTTGCTCTTCATGATCACATTACTGATCAAATTATTGTTGCTTATAAGGCACTATACACAAAAGTTTCAGCTCATTTCTATTTTGGCCATACTGTTTGAACTTGTATGAACTTGCTTTATATAATATATAATAATACTAATCATAAAACCCCCTGAAGGTACTACCACTGCTCTGTGGCCTGCTGTGGCTGTGTGTATGTTTTGGGAGGCTACAGAGGAGATGCAGCAATGCCACGTACTGAACTTTTTGATCCACTAAAGAGGAGGTGGATGGCTGTGGCTGATATGGTCCAAGGTGTGTTTTACAAGTATGGCAGTTGTTTTACATTTCTGTATTGCAGGTCGTCACATGAACATTTGCAGTTCATCAAAACAAAATAAACTCATGATTCAGTAGTTAAATTACAGAATTATTTGAATTAAATTAATTTTTTTTACATACAAACTTTTATATTAAATTATCCATTTGCCAGTTTGCAGATCTAATTTTGACAACCTCAGAGCAGACAAAACCTGTGATAAGCTGGGCGATGGGAACCACTGAGTTAGTCAGTCTAAATGTTACAAGTTATTATTATAGTGATTATACTTAACTAAGCTAAGTGGATGCTGACAGTAGCCTTATTGTCATATACTGTATATCATGCAGGATGGAGGATGGTATCAGTGTTCTTATCCTATATAATTAACATTATTCTGTCTATTTTTACAGGTGTAGGGAATGCCTCTGCAACTGTGTTAGGAAACACCATCTATGTAGCGGGTGGTAATTATGGCATCAAGAGCAGCTGTAGCTACAACAAGATCCAGAGTTACAAAGTGGACATAGGCCAGTGGAGTATCCTAACCACCTTCCCCCATCCAGGTAGTTCTGATATCGTATCTAATTGTAAAATAACAAACTTCTCAAGGATAAAAAGACAACCTCTTGTGATTGTACATGCAGAAAGACAGACCCTGAATGTAGCTTTTTCCCAATTCAGCCTTTAGAATTAATTTAATCTGAATTTACATAAAAATGCTCAGATTTAAACCTGTTTTCTGTCATGTTGTTGCTCTCTGCAGAGTATGGAATGTGCCTGGTGTCTCTGAACAGCAGCCTGTACCTGGTAGGGGGCCAGACCGCTCTGGCTGAACGCTTTGACCCAGACACAGAGGAATGGATCCTGATTGCCAGCACAAAGGAGAGGAGGATAGAGTGCGGGGCGGTGGCCATGCTGGGTTGTGTGTACGTCACTGGGGGCTATTCTTGCTCTAAAGGGACTTACCTGCACAGCATGGAGAAGTATGACCCTCACACAGATACATGGGACATAATTGGAGATCTGCCCGAAGCAGCACGTTTGCATGGCTGTATCTGTGTTTATCATGAGACGTAGTGTCGAAGGGCAGAGGCAACCCAAAGATACTTCATCACCTCATTTTGGAACAGTTATAGTGCCAAGTGGGTGAACTTGTTTAATAGCTCCCAGTTGGGCAGTGATGTACCAGCTGGTTTAAGTTTTGGTTTAGTATACGTGGTTCTCCCAGGGTCTACCCTGAACTTCATCCAAACTAGCAGAAAATCTGTAAAACAAACCAGAACGGGAACATTTACAGCCAGTGTACATTTCATTATCTCTGTGGTTAAAGATAAGCCGGTGTCCAAATATAACAAAATCTACCGACCAGCACCTCTAAAGCTCCCTAATTACAACAGAAATTCACTGCCTTGTAAAATTACAACTTTTCATTTGTTCATTTTCTTTTTTGTACAGCACTACTAAGCAAAAGAGTTATAATGTATTAATTAGTGAACTTAAGAGATGCAACTAGGCAGATTTTGTTACATTTGGACACAGGCTTCATGCTAAACGAACAGCCTCCTGGCTGTAGCTGCATATTTACTTATGACACTTATGAGAGCAGTATCAATCTTCTTATCTGACTGTTGGCAAGAATGTAGACAGACAGACACACAGACAGATGGACAGACAGAAATTCGAGGCTCTTGGGCTTTGCTCAGTGAGGTTTAACTCCAACTTAAGATTGTTTCTGCCTCCAGAAAAGCTTCTCCAATAAGGCCAATTTGCTTGCCAGGGTCTGGTTACTGGGTATCCTTGAGCAAGTAACTCCCAATCAATTTAAAGTTTTATCTATTCTGAAGAGGAGGCACTGTGTGTGTGTGTGTGTGTGTTTCTATTCGAGAGTTTGCAAAAGAAATGAAAGCGATAGATGAAGACAGATTGACAGGCAGTCCAGCAGACACTGTGGGACACTCTTGGGTCATCTGTGTCTTTCTACCTCATCCTTGTCTGAACTGAATATGTATTTCTGTTCAGTCCATCAAAGAGAAATTAGACCATCCAGAGGAGTGTTATTTCACATAAATACATCTGAAACTCTTAATGTATCCGGAGCTTCATTTGGTGTTATTTCCCTTTTTATTTTTGGACTTAATTTTCCATCATTTCCACACTGAATATGACCAGATGCTATTTAAAAATGTGGAGTTTGTACCTTTTTATCACCTTTTAGTATCAGCTCAGCTCACTTGAAACCACGACTCAGGTGGGGCTGAAAAAATTACCAGGTACTATCCGTAATGGAAAAATAGCAAATAGAGTTGAGATGAGTCACACCATGCAGTGGAATGTATGTTGGTTTGAAGTTGATTGATTGTCCATGACTGCTATATATACATTATATGTATATGTATAAGCAAACTAAGCTACTGTTTAATATTTTAGTAATTTCTGTATTGTATTTTATCTTATGTATATTTGTATGTATATTTAGTATAAATGTTTAAATGACAGCAAGCCTAAAATGAAGATTAATAACTGATTGATGCATAAATGCAATTCTTACATTTGGAATTTGACAAATTTAATATAATTCAGAGCTTTACTGTTTAAGTCTGTGTAAGTGTTTTAGACTGCAGAAAGAGCTTGTCTTCATCAAGCTACTGAAGGGTGACACATATTAATTAAACACTGGGACTGCAAATATGGCACTGGCTCCAATAAAACTAATATGTCTTTGTAAATTGTGTGAAACCCTATTAGGTATGCACAGAACCCAGTCTGAACTAACATGACAAATGCTTACCCCTTTCTACCAATTACTCTAAAGTCTATGCTCATTGTTCTCTTTGACAATAATGGCCCAGATCTAAATCTCCTTGACCCATTTCATTTCAAGTTCCACTGCTGTGCTCTGAAGGCTGAATAACAGGCTCTATTCTCTGCTCTTTCTTACAAGTTTGGTGCCCTCTGCAGCATAGTCTGTATGGATAAAAGTCGTGAAGTGAGTATTGAACACAGGCTGCCAAGGGATGGCAGTGTTGCTCTATGTTGAATGTCTGAATAGGCTTAACAAGAAGTGTATGTGAGGAGGAACGGGAGCATGCTCTTTTGAGTTTTTCTTACATTTTGAAACTAGACTCAAAGGAGCTTTGCTCTTGACAAGCAAGGACACGAACAATTGTAAAATCAATGAAAGAGCTGATGGACAAGAGGATCTAGGTGAATTACCTTTGGATGTAGCCTGAGTAAGTGTCCATCCTGCATCAGTTACGTGGTGGAGGGTAAAGCTCCCGCATCTTATCCGCTTTCACTGGCAGAATTCAGTTTTCCAACCTTTTGAAGACTGGTAAGCATGTGGCATTCACCACCTTCTCAAAATCTTTCGTCAAGTTGCCCTTGAGCAAGGCTCTTAACCCTGAGTAGCTGCAGCGAATACATCTGTGGGTGTTTTATGGGCCTTCCTGCTGATTCAAACATTGCTAAGCAACCCCTCTGCTACTATTGTACAGCACACTGCAACTAGGGAGCAACCTGTGTCATACTATGTTTCACCTACAAAGGCTAAAAAGTTCTCATGACAAAGCAGTGATTCATTTTTGGTTTATTTCCTCTTCACTAGATGTTTTTCCTTATATCTATCGATTGTAGTAATAATGGCAAACCATCATGGCTCAAGAGGATAACAGAGATACAATGTGGATAAAATCTGTGGTAACAGGCTGTCAATAGAGGTCACACATTATTTAATGTCACTAAGAAGAAAATGAGGAGACTCATTAGAAACCCACTTGTTTTACAAATCCAGCATATTCCACTCATATTTCCTCCCTTTCATCTTTTCCTCTCATCACAGCTCTGCTCAATGTCCCGATCCTTGTTGTTTTCGCCCACTTAAAGCTGATAATGAAATGTATGCACTGGGCGAAGCAGGCGATTAATCAGAGCAGATGTGTATCTAGGTGAGTGCCAGAGCAAGTCTCTGGAGCGCAGCGGCCTGACGTCTCAAACTCCATACTGGCTTTAGTAGGGAAGCCGAGCCCTCTCTACTCACCCCGTGGCTGTCATTGCCAACGTATGTGCCAGCCTGCCTTATTACAATTAATTAACCGGTGCCGAAATGTCCTCACACTTCAGAGGCGATCATGTCTCATCTCAGCCAACAAAAAGGCTGCTGGTGGGCTGTTGGTGTCATGTTTGCTGGGCTGATAAATCTGGGATGACAATTAAGTAGCACAATAGAGTGGTTTTATACTTAAAACATCACAGTAATCTTCATGTGATATTTTACACTGAAACGAGAAAATTGCTACAGTTTGTCCATTGTCTTCAATGCAAAATTTGGCAGCTTTATGATTTTTTTTCATAATAGTCCCATGATAGTATTACAATACTATTTAGCATATTAAAAATAACAATCAACTTTAAACACCTTTAAAAACAGAGCTACAAAGCACTTAAAGTCAAGATAAAATAAAGTGAACATATGTAGAATAAAATAAGATAAAACAGCCAAACATAAACAAATACAACAGATAAGACATATCAGAACTATAGATAAATCAATATGTAAACATGGCATAAGTATATGTGTTACTGATTCTCACTGTACTGCAGTTTGTTTGGTTCATCCTTATCTAATCTGTTATAGTATATCTCTACAGTATTGCCGAAATCTTTATCAGATGTTGCATTAAAGTTACGTTTCCATTCTTCTCAAACATGTCTGTTTACAACAATTCATCTTCCTGAGGGCTTCGCCATTAAATCTATAAGTCTGTTAGTGTTGGACTAAATATTCTCACAGCGTTGCTTGCTTTATGCCTCAAGATTAATTGCAGCTTTCAAGCTGGATGTCATTCAGTCCACTCTGCTCATCACAAAGATTCAGACTTTCCAGGAGTTGGCAAGAGCAGATGCCATTGCTTAGTTGATTAGCTGAATGGAAATGATGATAATACCAGTATTTGGTTCCTTGCATGAGACTCTTGTACATTGTTTGCTTACTGGGATGTCTGGTGTTTACAGATGGAAATGACTTTAGTCAGCTCCCTCAAAGTGTTGCTGGTATAGTGTTTAAATGACCTCTTTTAAAGATGTGAGAAGAGTATAAGATTAGATTTTTTTAACTGAACACTAATTGGGTTGAGATAACAATATCTGTGGGTGAGTCGTGTGTAAAAAAGTAAAAAGTAAATTGAAATATTGATGTAAAGTTTCGTATATCACACAAGGGCTGACATGGCTGCAGCATGACAGTAATGCGCGTTTACATGCTTATAAAAATGTCCATATTTCACCATGACAGTATTGCAGGACTTTCAGAAATACAGATAATACATACAGAAACTATAAAAAAGATGCTTTCAAACAAGAGGTTCTGCCCTTTTTTGATGAAGTTGCAAAGACCAGGTCTCAAATATTCACCAAGCACAGTATGACCTGTCCCTGACACTTCATCTTCCTCAGTCAAAGATGACCCCTCTGTCACTGCGACTGCCCTGAAAGGTCACGAACCATAAGTGGACCACACAGTCTCGTTTGAGGAGCTGGAGAGACAATGGCGAGTATTACACAGTACATTTTCATCACAGACATACATTCATTTTGTGTTTTCTTGTTGCCTATACTGATCCCCCACCACTCACTGATCATCATCTAGAAGTCAGTGTGATGCATCACTTGTCAATGCAAAAATCCATGTCCTTCTAAAGGATGTGTTTGTGAATGAGTGGGAACTGAAAATACCGTTAGATTTCTGAAGTGAAGCAGATATTTGCCTTAGTTTTGTTTGGCTGAGCAGACACCGGAGAGATGTAGGCCAGCTCTACAAGGAAACTCCAAATGATGAAGTTATTTTGTGGTTAGAATGAAGCATGTCTCCTATCACATGGCATTAAGTGAATTAAGGTACCGGCAGTCGTCTTTTTCCCTTCATTTCCTTCTCTGCAGGCTGTCATTTACTCTCTGCTCATCTGTACCTCTATGAAGTCATAATCACTGTCACTCAAGGTATCCTCACACACAAACATACACACACACACGCGCGCACACACACATACACACACGTTTGTATCTTATGGAAGACTTACAGAGTTTGCAATGCAAAGCCATGATAATAGCTCGAAAGTGCCACTTTAACAAATTGGTTTTAACACTTCTGCATACTAATCCTTGAAGTAAACTAAGTACTCCTTAGAATTGACAATTTAATACATAAATGTCATGTTATCGTGGCAGGTTCATCAAAAGCAGGCAAGCAGGCAGCAGCACTGCACGCAATGTGGTACACAAAGCAACCCTGTATGTTCACCAGTTCAATGGGAAATAGCCTAGAGGTATGCTATACTTAATTTGCCATTTCATATTTGTCTTTTTTTTTTTTAGATGTCAAGCTTCAGTGGACAATAAGGATGTTTTAAACCTCAAAACTCAGCCTACAGTATGTTTTGTTGACAGATCTGCAAAAACATCAAATGACATTTTTCTGATGTATTTTACATGCGTTATTTAAAGAAAATCTCTCTACAAAACTGTAAAAAAAAGGCAGCTATGACTGAATTTAATTGATGATTGTGGTTACAGCAGCAACAAAAATCTGATCAGGGTTAAGTGCTTAAGTTAACCATACCTCATACCCATCAGCGATTATCTGATGATGATTCATCCTCTGGGTGCAACAGCCAATGTTTCAGTGCTTCCAATGTAGCTAGGTAATATCCAGATAGCTGATCATGGATATCCAGGCCTGGAATGATGCTTCTGTGCACTGGTCATTGTTTACAGTCTAATTATCAACTTGAGATGCAAGAATAGAGTCAGATTTGTGCATGTTGTTCCACATGTAGCCCGTACACAAAGTGGAAAAAAGCTAATAAAAATCAAAATCATCATCAGATGATAGCTGATGATTTCCGGGACTGCATTTCATATAGAATGCAATGACATCTAGTGGTGAAGATGCAGATTACAACCAAATGAAGAGCCGCTCGCCTCACTCTCTCCTTCCAAGAGAAACTATAATGGCAGTATTTGGTTTGTTCATTCTGGGCTACTGTAGAAACAACATTACGTTATTACGTAATGTTATTACGTATAACATTTGCTTTACAAGTTGTAGTTCAGCTAATGTTAGGCATCACTTTGTAAATTTTCTCACCCAAGAGCTGGAAAGTCACCTTAAAACAAACCACTGCTGTTCTGACACCTTTGACTGTTAAACCAAAAGAGCTGTGCAACATACAATATAGTGTTGCAATATATATATTTATAAAACTGTCTTCAGGTTTACTCTGAGGAAATAGGAAGGCCATCACATTAGCATGATTTCAAGTGTAAAAGCCAAACACCATATGATACAGTCACTCTTTGTAAATGGACTGGCTGCACAGACATTTTCGACTCATTTAATAACGGTAATAGCTGCAGTTCCATTAAGTGTTCCAGTATCAGTGACAGTGAACCAACATGCACAACAACAGGACCTCCCCTGCAGCCATCATTAAAGACACCTGCGAATTTCCTGCTATGACATGTCAAAAAGTCAGCTGTGCAACCAGTCCATTGAGAAAAATATGATATATTCTTTATATTGTACAGCCTTGTTAACCAAGCGTGAAATCAATGTAGAGGTCTTCAGACTGAACCCCACAGAGCTTGACATCAAACAGGACAAGGACCCCTGGGAGATATGCCACCAAGGGAACTCTTCCACAGGTGGATGTGCCCAAGCAGAACCAGGTTGGTGAGATTCTCATTCTTGAACAATTATGTTGCTTGCAGTCACCAGAGGTCGGAGTATGGGTCAAAGAACATTATCAGTAAATGGCTCACACAGTAATAAAGTGGCCTACCTTGAAATAGAAACCAAGACCAACTTCTGTAAGACCCCGCTGAAGACCCCTTGAGCTGGGAGCTGTTTTCAGCAAAAAAAAGATCTATAAACCCACCACACACTACCTGCCCAGCACCAAATAGCAGGCCACCCGATTTGACTGTTTCTATTCTATTTAATAGGCATTATCAGCACACGAGTCCCATATATATGGGCTAGTAGTGGACTGATAAGAGTCAAATCTGAGTGGGCAAACTCAGTCAGTGACTAGCTGGTGAACACTTTGGAGAATCTAACAGCTAAAGGATCAGATATTTGCCTCTGGAGTTGGTTGAGACCAAAAAGTCTAAAGGAAAATGACTTGCATTTGCTTAGCGGCAAGAAATACAACTCTATATGAATAATAATGCTGCTCCATATGTGCTGGATGGTTGGATAAGCAAATGTTTGCTATGAAGTTTGCCATATCAACTGAAAAGGTGATGATATGTCAGCATGGCACTCACAGCTGCTCAAAGTTTTTTTCTGCTGCACCCATGTGGCCATAACAATCAAATACATTTTCAGTTATTGTAGGTCTAAGAAATATTTAGTAAAGTCTTTGAAGACTCTGAAATGTGTTAATCAGTTGCTTGGTGACACTGTCTAATTAAAAGCAATCAACCATGTAAAAAGAAAGTTACTGCAGCATCACCAGCAGTAGCATATCTCAAATAACTACAGTTTCAGGGGAATGAGCGATATATGAAACTTAACTGGTCTGAAAAATTTCCACTAGCTTGTGTGGTGCAACCTGTTGTAGTTTGAACTTACAAAGAGCTTGTGCAACTGGCTTCTGGTTTTAAAAATAAGGCAACATATTCTCTTTGAGCTTCCCGCCTTTGCTCTGATGGAAAGTTGTTGGCAAACAAATGGGTCCAATGTATTTCCCTCAAACTACTGGGTGCCATTACATGCAAAACTGATAGAAGATTCCCCGCCATTACACAGTTGTTTTGTTCAGGTTGTAGATGGGATAGGTAAGATGCTTCTGTGTGAGTTCACATCTACAGAGAATTCCTCTGACACCCCACACTTACAGGCCCTCATGACACTCTCCGGAGAGGCCAGGTTTCTCCAACCTTAATAGAAAAAAGTTCTCTCTAGCACAGAATCAATTTCAGCAGCTTACCTGGGTGACGCTGTCATTTTTGGAAACTCATGGCAAGAGCACTTATTCACATGGAGGACATCTTGCAAAAGATCAAACTGTCAAGTCTCACCATAAATCCAGAAAAGTTGTCTCTGGGAGTTGAAAGTTGCATTTCGGATCCAGAGATAGTGTTTTCAGACAACGAGACGAAATGGAGACAACCAGAAGGATGACAGATAAATACAGTTGACAGTTATGTATGTTTTTGGCCCTGGTGGTGTGGCTTTCTTTTTTTTTTTCCAAAAATGTGCTGCCATTTCATCTCTTCTCTACCAATAAACCCAAGTTGGCCTGTGGTGAAGAGCAGGAGAGGGTATTCATGGATGCCAAAGAGCCCTTGTAATACATGTGTGCTTCTGAGCTTTAACTTTGATCCACTACACCCAAACAGATGCTCCTGGTAAAAGCAGTGTCCTTAATTAAGTGTGTCTATGCTTTTATTCAAAGCCTTTATTATATTGCATAATATTGATAGACTTTCAGTTAAAATTGACCCTTTTTGGAGAATGCAAATGCGTTTGTTCTCACTCTCTGATAACTGTCACCTCTATGTTAAAAGTTGGTGATAAATCCAACAATTTATGGGGTCTTTCTTAGCACTAGATTTTTAGGTAGAGAGACACCTATAAAAGCCTACAAACTGTGAAGGTAGTGAGGGTACAAGGATGCAAATAGATCTTGTCATCAACATCATCATTTATTAGTTTGTTGTTGTGGCCATGTCGACCCAATTTTTCACTGTAATTTTTCATTTTTCAGAGTTTTCTCAAAGTTGGCATCCTAAAAAATAGTTAAGGATCATACTATCAAAATACCAATGTCATGTCACTGTGAATGGACAAATCTCTGGAAATGTTTTATGAAGCCAGTCATGCTCTGGTCTCATGAAAAAATCTTTAAATGCTTGTTTTCCAGCATTGCTAATGATATCAGCTCTTGCATTTGTTTTAGACTAGTCAGTTAGATCTGTCAGCAGACAAAGAAAATGATCATTGCAGATGTCATGCAGATCACATGCATTGGGGCATTATATAGATCCTCCGTATACATGAAAGAAACGAGAATAGACTTGCTGTAATTACTGGAGTGCACTGAAGCTGTTGTGTTACAATATGTTTTCTACATAGACACGGTTGCAGGGAGAGAGCCTGCTGGGATTTGAGTAATTTGGAATTTTTCCAGTAGGCTATTGCATTTATTGGCCGTTCAATCACCTGTTAAGTGTGTGATTTGTGATTGAGCCTGTACTGTCTGTGGTTGATTGGAACATAAAGTTTTAGTGATCTGTGATCCAAAGAAAAGTAAATAGGTTCTTTTTATTGCCTTGTCTGACCTCGATCATGATGATGGTGACTCACAGTTTACATAGCAAAAGGCATACTTGACTAAAAGGAAGAAATGCCTTGGCTGGTTCTCTGAGTTACCTCAAATAGTTGTGAGCACTGTGAAAAATACCTTACATGACATGCCAAACATTTTTTAAGTACAGTACAATTCTAATTTTTATTCGTCCTCACATTTTATGCCATTTCAAAAAATCTACTTCTCTACATCTTGAATGCAATTTGTACTTTTCACTTTTCACTGCAAAAATATTTAAGTTATCATTTAGTATTAAAAGAAAAGAAAAGAAGATTAAACTGAATACTTCCTTCACTGTGTCAGCCTGTTTGTTGTGTGTGTTCTGATGCCATCCCACGTTAATGTGAGTGGTATAATTGGTCAGTTTGGAGTTTTCAACTCCTCCATTGTCAGGGGAGTGATGGTAAGACTTTCCAAATGAAGTTGGCAAAATGCATGTAGATTTAGTCAAGAAGATCAAGTCACCTCTGGGGAATCATGAAAAGCATCTCCACCAGTTTCTTTATCGCCATTTAAACTTTATTTTGTTTCTGCAGGCTTCTCACCAACAGAGAAGATATGTTCATGTGCCACTCCAAAAGACCTGGTCTGGGGCCCAAAGTACAGCAGGAGAGCACCATACTGACCTGTCTGCTTGTAGAAATACGAATAGATTTTGATGCACCACGGAGTCCACACAGTTACCAAGTACTCTGCTGGATTTCAGATCTAAAAAGATGAAAATTATCATAATATTTGGTCTGATAGGGAAGAAAGCAGCTTTACAACATGGAATGGGAACAAAAGTCAGCCTCATAACTATCTTTGAAATGAGGGTTGTGCTGCTATGGAAAGGACATTTTGCCATATGATTATAAAAATGACCCAATCTTTGTGAAAGAGAACAAGACATGGGAACACTACAGGACTCTTGACAATGTTGGACACTGGAGATTAATGCTTTTTAATGCCATATGGAAAACCATGGTCAAGATGTGGTGAGACACTTAGAAAGGATCCCTTAGTGTTTTTCTGTCAAAATGGTGGCTTCTAGAGACACAGCCAAATAGAAGGTAAGTCTACCATTTATAGGATATTAGGTAAACCACAACGTGAACATTGTGATGACAAAATTCATTCTCCAACCTGATGACCATTTGTAACAGTAGATGTGCTAACTCTTCTTTAATCAAGAATGCCAACTGAGCATCAGAGAGAACGGCACAAAACTCAAAACATGGCACTGAGAGCTGTTTCTTTGGTTTAATCTCTGATCAAACCATGATGCATGACACAAGAACTTGACTGAGGTGGTCTGTAGAAAGGAGATAAGCTACAGAACCATAAACCTGCTCCGAAACAAGCTTGCACCTGATTAGCTGCCTCTGCTTTCTGAATAGGATCATCTCGTCCTCTCTCTGTGCACCACAGATCTTGTACTATCACTTCAGGATTGTGAGGAAAGGAAACACTGGATCATACTGATTGGCCAGTGTTTGGTAGATTGGCTTTATGGTGAGGCCATAGATAGTGATTCATGACGATATCCTAGTACACCGGTGCGACAGTTCCAGTTACTCATTTAGATGAGAGAAAGGTGTAATCTGTACAGTTGGATCTGAGGAAGAGGAGGAAGTTGTAAAAAGACATGGTTGGTCTCTGGTTCTAGAGGTTTGATTGGTTAAGAACCCCTGTGTGGCCTCACTTGGTTCTTGAGTCTCCTGTATGAATTTGTAGCTTCTTTATCCTCTTACTGTTGTTGTGTTTCTCCAACAGCAACTAACAAACCAAACCAACAAACCACAGTGGAGGGGGTCAGTAGCTTCTCTAAAAGCTTTTTGAAGAAGCTCTGTTTCTCCTCAAACAAGACGGTGTAGCCATGGTGTCCAGTGCAAGTGGGGCTACTTTCCTAGTTCTGTACAGCTCGACAAGAAGCATGCTGTCCATGTTGAATACTCATTAATGAGGTGATATCGTCTTTGAGAGAAGCTGGAGGACACCTGTCTCGCTGGCCCCTGCTGCTTCCTGATGGCATTATTTTCAACTTGGCTCCTTATTGGTCAGTCTGTTTAGCTTCAGACTGAACTCCGGCTTCTGGCATGGAGCCTTGATCAAGGTTATCCATGCTTATATCACTGAAGTCTTGTTTTTATTCGTCTCGTAGTTTGTTGGTGTTAAAATCTTGCTAACTTATAGAACTAAAATAACTGCAAAATCTTATCAGTTGTAGCATTATGCCACATGGTGTCAGATCTTCTCAAACATCTTCTAAAATAAACAAACAAGTGCAAAAAACGTGAATGTAAATTTGTCATCATTATGACACTTTTCCATCATCAGGTCAAAATGCTCACTTATTCTGTGAAATATCTCAATGTCTACTAGATAGATTGGGACTCTGACTTGATTTGACATGTCATAATTTTCATTTGTCTCTCGTTGTCTTTCATTTCTTTCATTTTCATACATTCATACTTTCATACTTTGACCAAATTACTGCGAATCTAATGACATATAAGTTTCAGCTGTACTTGGCGCAATTAACAAATGTTACCTCTGCTAACACACCAAGCTAAGATAATTAACATGGTGGATATTACCTTCTAAACAACAATATCATCATTGTCCTTGTGCCTAATTACACAGAGCCTCGGGCATGGCTTGATGCTCTTTGTGTTGTTTTATATGGAGTCATTTCAAAGACTTCAAAGATTCATGCACTAGCACAATATACCTGCAACATACCTTTACCTTTGAACATGCTGTATTATCCTGTGCTGCTATCATGCAGCTAGAACATAACTGCAACGGCTCATATGATAGAGAGGGTCAAGCTGAAAGCAGTTTAACGCTTCATGTAACTGATGTTACTCCATACCTGACCTTGAATCAATTATTTAACAGAATTTCATCCCCTTTCATTATTGCATATAATGAAAGTGAAGTGCAAAAACACAGTGCATTGACTTTTCATGTTCAAGGAATGCCCCTGGTGACTTTCAGTCGGTAGGCAACCTTTGTATGGAGACTGGCCAGCAGTAACTCTGAGACTGAAGGTCTGCCTTACCGATTTGCACAAGATGATCTTAAAGAGCTTTCTCTTTTGAACAAGCATGTGTGTAAGTGATGCCCTACATAACCGCACCCCTCACCTTTTCTGTCATTTTACAGGACAGGCTTACCTGGAAGGCCCTGTTTAACAGTGAAAGGCGCACACAATCCTATTTGAAGCCTGCTCTATGGATTTAGCCACTTTTTAAATTCAAATCACTCACACCACAGTGTCAGGACAAGGGGAGGGTGGGAAGGGGAAGGTGGACTTAATATAAAACCCAAATCCCATTAGAGATGGACTGCAGGAAAATGAGGGGTTGGCACTGTGTCGCCTTACTACAGGATGTGAAGAGGGAACTCTTTGATGGGGGTCAGAGATGATGTCCCATATTGCCCACTTTTTCCTTTTTTTGTTTTCACATTTCTACCCATCAAACTGCAAATCGCCAGAAGTGAAATGTATCATTACAGGATCTGTGTCCGCAGAGGAGCAAGGCTAGAAGGAGTAGGTGACTTATCTGCCACAGACGTAGGTCTTTGGGGTAATAAGGCATGCATGAGAAGCTGTTTCCCTCCTCTGAATGGGGTATCCATGTCGTTTGGTCCCTATGTAGCCTGCAGACTCTCTGAAGTGGTCGACTTAGCTTGGCCTTCTTGTATAATTAGTCTCCTGAACCATGTAGGATGTGTTTCTCGATGGCTCACCTCCTCTACTTTCACTTATACCTGTTCATCTATCTCTTCCTCTTTTTCTCTCACTGACCCTCCCCTTTTCTTACTCTCTCAAGACCACACACACACACACACACACACACACACACACACACACACACATACACACACACAAAAGACAGAGTAATTGTCAAAATCCAAGCACAAGCTTCAAGACGTTCAGTGCTGGTTTGAATTGTTTTGTTGCTACTGACCTTCGTATGACAATGAAACAGTGCATAGACGTTGCTCAGTGTTAAACTAGCTCAACTTCCTTTTGAGAAACTCTTTTACAAGAATGTAGTGTTCCTACAAAATCGAACCCAGAAGTTTAACTGTCACTGATGATTAAGCAAGACTAAAGACCAATCCACAAAGGAAGCGCTTTTAGAGGCATTTTTGACGTCCGTCACTTGTCCGTCTTATACAATAGATGTGCTTCCTTTTTATCAAATGTATGAAGGCACGCTGACAGAGTGATTTAAACAGCAATCTGTGGAGTTTATGCTTCATTAATCATGCAAGAGAAAAAGTGTGTAAAAACAGTGCTTCCCCAGGAAGTTTTTATATATATAAATAAGCTTGTACCTTTGACTTTGTATCAAGTAAATCCAAAAAATTTAAAAACAGTTTTACATCTTTTGTACTGGTAATTCAACCAGGAGAGCTTTATGTTCATCCAAGCCCTGGAAGTGCTCCAACTGCTTGTCACCTAACATAGTCTATGCAGCAAATTAGCAGGACTATTTCTACTATAGTTCTATATCCAGAAGTCCCCCTTTACAGCTCGATAGATGTGAATGTAGGCATAGAAAGGTAAAGAAATTAGATGGTTAAGGTAGTAAGATCAAAAGTCACAAACATATCAGACATGTAGTGCATCCTGTAAATCTTATACTTTGACCTGTAATTACACCCAGTGTACTGTATCTCTGCTGCCTCTTACAATCACCCAGGAGATGCAGCAAGAAACACAATTTAGCACATGGTAAAAGCAACCATGCAACCTTGAGGTTCAAATTCCAGGACTGGCAGGGAAAAACCTCTGCGTAGGAAGCGAATAAGTCACATTTTGACCTTCATCAAAAACAGCCAATCAGGTGCTTTGGAGCAAGGACCTTCAACCCCCATCTTTTCCCTTGGCGACAACATTAGAAGATATTTTTTGACTCCGTGGCTAGCACACGTGGGTGTCTGTAACAATTCAGCACACAATAATAATATCTCTGCTAAGTCAAGCTTCCCTGAATACATAAACACTAAAAACAACAATCATGCGTATTAGAAAAGTGTAGCTTAGTGTGCTATAACACCGATTAGCCGTCCTGGATTAGCTAAAGAGCACCACTCCCTTGGTCACATTTCCTCCATGCTCCACTACGGCTGAGATTGTTCCTAAGTTGAGAGAAAATGAAGAAATAAATGACTGAGACATGGGAGGGAAGAAGGGCAGCCTGGCTTCGCTTGCCTGCCTTGTTAAAGGAAAGAATAATTACTGGAGCATTACACAGCAATGCATCAAATGATCATGTCAGTTTTGACTGTGCATGGGGAATGATTAACAAGCTAGAGGAGCTGTCTCGCAGTATGAAATGGCCACTGGGGGAAAACGGACTTCACCTTTCAGGAGTGCACTTTTCTTTAAGGTAATAACACATAACATTTTCAAATAAATAAATAAAATAAAATAAATGTCTGGGCTGCTGCTCTCGTTGATGTGAGCTTTGGAGAGAGGAGGAAGGGGAGAAAGCTGCAACAATTTTTCAATACAACTTTGAGTATATGTTTTTTCATTAGTTGAAAACCAGTACAATTTGTATATGTGCATATATATATATATATATATATATATACATGTGTATGTGAGACCTGCCTCACCATCAATGTTAAGACATGCACATTGCCTTGACTACAGTGCCTGAAGACAGCTGTACCTGTGACGCATAACAGGTCAGAGGAACAGCCTACAGCATAGATAACATAGACAGCATAGATAATAATTCATTTTCCTAGTTGACTTCTAAATGTACTTCTTCTGTGTGGGCTATAAGGTTCCTAATGATGCAATGGACACTGACAGGGTCATATAAAGAATGTAGTGTTTGCTCTTCGTCTCTTTTCTTGTTATACCCTGTGGTTCCCAAACATCTTAAAACAATGGCACCGCTCCATGATTTCTCTTTTAATGTCATCTCATTTGGCTGGCTCAGGTTGGGTCATCTCAGACTACTTTGAAGGCTGAGATATATCATTTCTCTGAGCTCAGTGACAAGTCTTTCCATCACTGCTCTGACGGTTGTTATGCCTGACTGCTGTGTACCTGGAAAAGTCAGTAAGCTGTCATATCATTAGCTGCAGCATAGCTTCCATTTAACATGATTTTTTACCATTGTGATTTTGATATTTATTGCTTATTTCTTCTGTTGCGACATGTTTAAAGATAATATAAAAATGTAGTGGAGTTTACATCATCTCCCTGTGTCTGTGTGGGCTCCCTCTGGGTACACAGTCCAAAGACATAGAGGTTTATAGGTTAATGGTAACTCTAAATTGCTTGTAGATGTGAATGTCAGTGTGAATGGTTGTCTGTCTTTATGTGCCAGCCTTGAGACGAAATGTCGACTTGTGACCCCCCTGATAATGATAAGCAGTTATGGAAAATTGATGGATAAAAATGTAGTTTAAAATGCATATAGGGATCAGAAATGCATTTTTTTTTAATATGGTGACACATTATTAAAATGTGCAATAAAAAAGTGTAAAAGAACAAATATTGTGGCACTCCTAGCCGGCACATAAAGCCACCAATAAAACCTTTGCAGTTCACATTAGCAGTGAAATCTGAACACACAAACAAAAAAAAACACATTCAGAAACTCAGATTCATCAGCAAAAGACACCACAGTGCTGACAACACAGCTAACAAACAAACAATTCCAATGGAGTGAAGCACATGAAATCTACAAAAAATCATTTTGATGTCTAATGACTAAAAATAAACCATGTCTTTATTAATAGACAATGCATGTCATATGTGATGAATGCATAATGCTGAGACAAATATGTGCAGAATCAATCCAAGGAATCTCATATCTGATATTTATGTTGCATCCCTTCTGCTAATCCATCTTCACTCTCTGTAATCATAATCATAACTCCAACGCAGCCCAAATGACAAACCGTCCAGTCATACAGCATATTACATTTTTAACTGGAGTTCCCGCAAGTGGTAAATGTTCCCTCAGCTGGACTTATATAATGTATTTAAGGCACGAAATCCTATCTTACTTCTTTAATTAATTCCATAAATCATTATTAATAACCTTTAAAGCCCCCCATCTGCATGGTTATAATCACCATAGTCAATCTTTGGTGTCAGTTTTGATTGCCAATCCATGTCCTTCTCTAATTGACCTTGTCCAGTGAGGGAAGAGCAGACAATATTGCGTTTTCCCACTGCTGCCCCACTCATTTCTACTCCAAATGAAGACTGCTCCCAGTTTGTTCAGCAGATTGAATTCCATCACTTTATCCTTTAAACAGCTGACACACATGCTGCTTCAATTTAAAGTTATTGAATGTGCAAAATCCTTACCGCATCCAATAAAAACAAATGAAAAAGTTGTCATTTTAACACTTACAACAGAAAATGTGTTTTTATTTGTGTGAATGATATCTTTAATTTAGCTGTATGTGGTGAAGTAATGTATATACCAAGTGGTGTCAATGCTGGCTGACTCAGCATCCATTCTGAATAGTGTAGAGAGCTCCTGAAAAGTCAGAAATATTTTTTTTTTTTTTTTTTTTTATCAAGCGTCATTAAATTCTAACAATGACCAAAGTAATGCCAAAAACAACAAACTGAAAAATGTGTTCTAAAAAGTCTCTATCACTGTCCAACTGGTCCAACTGCATAATCTATCTGGTTCCACCACTTCTACCTTGTAGAAAGGATGATTTTTATATACGCTCTCTTCAAATTTCTTTCTTTCTCCTCAGTGAAGCAATTTATTCACAGCAGCATTGTACAAGAATACGTATTATCACTGTTTCACTAATGATAACTGTGTTAAATCACAGTAATTGTGAGTGACAGCAACCTTCAGAAAACAAATGCAAAGATTTCGCATCATGGTCGGTTTATGCGCCAACGCTTGTTATTTTGTATGATTCTGTACTGACATTAACATTAACATTTATAGCCCCGTCTCTTTCAATACATGTTTACTCATTTACTTTTCCAAATATGTTTTGGAGCAAGTGTAATTCCTGCATGCACAACCATTACAGGCAATATTTTTCTAAACCAAGAAATGTGACATCCTTGCCATGCAACTCTATAAAGTTGAAATGCTTCTTGTTTAAAATGTTTGATATAGATAAACTATTTAAATATGTTCAATACATACATACAATATTTTGATGAAAAATGTATGCCAGGCTGCATTATGTTTGTACAAAATATAATATTTGCTAAGGCTAAATGGTTATATGAATTGGATTTTTACATGGGGATACAGGGATATACATTGGATTGTTGCTTTTAAAACAAAAATATATGAAAACATTGCCTGTCCTAATTATTATAACGTGTGTGTTCATACAGTTTAAAAGCTGTTTTCTTCGTCTGTTAATTTAATAATATTGCACAGGTTAACACAACAGAGTCCTTAATAAAACCTCCACAGATGAAATGTGTTTGAAATGATGTTTTCATCCAGCACATCACTCTCTCATTCTGGACCGAGCAGGTCTGAGCTGTATTGTGGGTTGTTACACAGGTTGAAAGTGTCCAGGTAGGTAGTTGGACAGATCAGGTGGTGACATCGGTATGCTGCTGTAGGTTTTTGACCCAGTTCTACATTTATATTCCTAAACATAAAGTAACTGTAAATATAACAATTTTACATCTAAAAGGAGGAGTAGAGAAAGGATGTAGCCCAGCAGCTGCAGTCCAGATATAACACACTTTTCTAAATTACAGGGAGCTTTGTCAGGTCCTTATTGTGCTGTGTTTGTTAACATTGTTCTTTGGGGCTTGCCATACAGGTGAAGGTATGCCCCTGAGGCATACGTCATCAACCTGAACCCAATCTCAGAGAAAACTGGTGGAAACTGTGTGGTTGCAGAATAGTGGAAACACAGCACTTTTATTTGAGTGGGATGCTTTCAACCTCTGTTTGTATCACACATCGATGTCAAATGACTGCCTGTTCCTGGAAGTCGATTCATCAGTCTTTTTGCGGTGAGAAATATGGTGAGACTTCACCTTTTGTCTAACAGGGATGTTATTCACAAGTTTAGACAAGCTTATTTTATGAACCATTACTGTGTGTGTCAAAGAAGGAGCTTGTCTTAATTGCCTGCAGGGTGCTGAAATTTCAGACCCCATGACAACAACTCAAGAGCTCTTTAAACAATAAATATCTAAACCACAGGGTCCCCCGTTCAGCTCTGGGCTCCCTAAATTACTCAGGGTACCTACAACTCCTGTGGTGTTCCTGATTGCTGGAACTGACTGTGAGCATTGTGCATTTAAGTGGAGACAATACACGATTTGATATCCATATATGAGCTATCAAATGGAGGCAAAGTTTGGGAAAGGATGAATCATGCCTATGTTTACTAGCGATCATTTGATTTACTGTGCAATGACACAGAAGTTAAACTGAGGCAACTCTTTGTGCCCTTTGTAATTCCTTACCTTGTCAAAAAACTATGCTAAACAAAACAACTTTTCAAAAGTGACCCAATAACACACATACATACGCACGGACACACGCAGACACACATACACACTCACATCGGCAGGGTGATTTATTTTAAGACTCTGAGAGTCTAAGAATGCCATTTAGTAAAGATGGCAGTAGGTAATAAATCCTCATCAAGTCTGGTACATCCTGTTAGCTTCTTCTCTCCTAGTGACAGCTTTTTAATAAGCTGTGTGTGGTCCTGTATGTGTACTTGACATTTACTAGCTGACGTTACCCCTCCCTGTCCGTCAGTGCATATTATGCATATTCCACTAGAAACCAAGCAAAGCATTAGAATGTACTATAACCATGTCATTCGTGCTTTTCAGGGTCTAGGGGAAAGGAGCTAGCCTGTTTGTTGCTGTAATTGATTTCTTTTCAGCTGCGCAAATGAGTTTCTTATTTCTTTGGAAGTTATTTATATGGAAATGCTGTGATGTTGTGACTACATTAGTCGAGTTATTCTCACCTCCCTCTAAAGTCACTACCTCCTGGGGAAACTCCCTTTGTTGCCATTTGCTGTTTTGCTGATTCTGTCAGCAAAAATTAATTGGTGTCCATTTTAACTCCCCTCGAGCCTTAATTTCTATGAGCAGAGAGATACCCAAGCCCAATTAGGTGGTGTAAATAACATTTGCTCTATAATTGCTTCAATAAAGATTTATCGTCTTCTCTTCATTGTCCTTATGTTAAGGCATTGCGGGGCTAACCAGAGGAGACTGAGGCATGGCAAAGTTATCTGGCAGAGTTGTGAAGACAGGGCACACTACTGATTGTAGTATAGACTGTTCAGGCTGTGGTTGTTTGTGCTATCTATGACTGGATATCAATTAGGTATTATATATTTTTTCCTGGGTTAGATGGGGAAATCTAAAAGAAAAAAAAAGCAGCAAGGGCAGTCACACTAATTATTGTTATCATCACTGATGAAAATTAAGTCAAATGCAGTCTTGCTCTGAAAACAAAATTCCAATATATCCCCTGGGGAGTATCCCCAGTTTATGGCTGCCTTGGTGTCTATTGCCTTGTCTATAACTCATAATGGCAACAGTGGGATCAAAAATTTGTGAAGTTTTGTCATAATGTGTCTTGATTTAAGATAGGAATAGATAAATGCCGCCTCCTCAGTTCTTGCCGGTGACCACTGATTGATTTTGCTGGCTGAAATAACAATTGACACTGCCAGATTTCATGAGCTGTTAGCAAGTTAATTAATTGCCATTAATTGTGTGAGTTGATCTGGCTTATAACGGTAGTATGAGAATGCTCCTTAAATCTCCAAAATGGTGTAACGATGGCCTAATGGTTGTAAATGTAAGTGTGTCTCTTTTTATCTAATGTGCTATGGACCTTTGACGTGTCCAGCAACCAGCCTCACTTGCACGTTCCCTACAAGAGTTAGATATGGTTATGCATATTTTCAAGTATTATGTTAAGAATAGCCTTCTAAGTCTAAGCTAACCAGGTTGTGGCAAAAGTACAGTATCTTAGGTAAATACCCCCAAAACAAATAAAGATAATAAAGCTACTTACACTCTTGACTGTATGGGCATCAGATACTGGCTCTGCCAATCTTTAACAACAGTCTTCAAACAAAATATTTGCCTAATATTTTTTAGCCTTGGAAATACGTTAATGGTAATACTCAAGATAGCTAGCGAGATATGCTGACTGTGCAGTTTACACCCTTTCCTTCACTTTTGCTTTGTGCTTGATATCTGTGATTTTTCAGGGACAATTTGTGTTTCGAGAAATGTAGAGTTTTTGACATTTATTACATAATTTTATGCTCTTTGTTTGGCAGCCGCCGCTGCTAGCCATTTGACTCATTTTTTTTCTTACAGTGTATTTAATGTACTTCCAATTGCTAAGCTATGATTGTGCCATTGCTTTACAGGCTAGACATTTAGTGAGGGGTCAGTTAAGATCATAATATTGTCCATTATTGCTCCAATTAATTTTGAGTGATTTGTACAGTATGGTCATGGGCATCACTGCTTACAGCTCAACAACAGTGAGAGCTTGTCCAGTGAGAGCTGGATTCAGCATGAAGGCGTAACCTTTGCTCCATGTCCACCGACAATCTGCACAAGAAGATCTTCAGGTCAGAGGAGTTTTTACTGACTATCATCTGATGTGGTTTAATGTGAACAGTATTTTCATGGTATATAAATTATGTGTGAAGAAACTAGGGAATGAGGTCAGCCACCTTCACTACAAAATCCAAGCAAATGTATCATTAACATCCCAACTTTTCATGTGTATGTGTTTTTTATTTTTGGTCATACTAAGGATACTGATAATATTTCATGTACTGGCACAAAGCCAACCCACCTATTGTTATTACATGGTGGATTCTCTTAAATATTACAGATCATACATCATAGATGATCAACAATTTTACAAAACCTTTTGGGGTGATTTAAACAGCACTGTTATATTAATGATGTTTAGAGATATGATTAGTGAGGGAGAACTCCGGCTGGCAGAAAGATCCACCGCTCATCAGGGACCTTGGAACCATCAGTTTTCCACCATTACTAAAAGCTATTGCTTGCCTATTCATCCATTTCCCATGTACGATCCAAATAAACATGGCAGTGCTTGGTCTGCCAGGTGGATCTGAGGCTCACCACCTCCTCTCCTCTGTTCCTTTTCCCGTATTAATAGCTCCTCAGGAGAGCCAGAGAGGTCTGTATGTCAGGTTTTATCTCCAGAGAAGAACAGGGGGAAAACTAAATGAAGCCTGAACTTGAGAACAGCCCCATCTAAGCTTCTCAAGGGGATGCTCGGAGCACATTAAGGGAAACATCAGTAATGTGCAAAACAAATGGAGGGATGTGAAAACCCCCAAAGACTTTCCCCCACCAGCTACGTTGAGCTGCTGCCATAAATCTCAGGACCCCTGTGCACACAGTTGTATCCAGACTGGGGAAGAGAAACGGGAACTCAGCAGAGCCAGGTTTCTTCCACATGGTTACAGTGTAACTGTCACAAGGAGGCTTTTCATTTCAGTGCTTAGTTCCAAATGTGGGCTGCTTGTTGTTTCTTTGCCAAAGGCTTTTCAGACTTGATGCACTAAACAGTTAGACGAAAAGTTAAAGCAATTATCCATCGCTGCTGTCCGGAGAGTATTTCTCTTGCCTTCAATGACAGTCTGTTTGTAACTACATGATTTGGATAAAGACTAATGGAGTGTGAGCAAAGCACAGGAGCAACGGGATTATACTAATAAAGATGTATTATGGCTGAGAACAAAAGGCCTTGGCAAGGTATCCGACCACTTGGGCTTGTGGGTTGCTTGTGGATAGGGAAGGTGGGCGGTACGCACCAGGCTGTGCATTTTCCCTGATGAAATGTAGGCATGCTTTGCAGTGATATTGGAGATTATACTCTGAACACAGTGACCGATGGAAAAGCAACCATGATGAAGTTGTATGATTAGATTTTGTGGATTTCTCTAAATCAACAGCTATCTTTTAGCCATGCTAGCAGTGTGGCGCTATAGGTATGGCGATGTAGTGAAGTATTGGATTACCATGTAATTTAACAAAGACTTAACTCTCCACTGGATGATGTTTTGATCTATGTTTTTATTGAAATGTCTCACCAACTGTGGTGTGATTCTATGGTGCTCAGAGGATGATTCTCTGCTGATCCCCTGAAGCTTTATCTCCTAGCACCATCATCAGGTCAATTTTTTATTCTTTAAATGTACATTGGCTTTTTACCAAATAGGGGCAGCAGGAGCCTCAAGGGACTTGGCTTGGCCAGTTCAAGTCCAGCACAGACCACAGTATGGAGTGTGGACTGGTAGCTGGAGAGGTGCCAGGTCACCTCCTTAAGCAAGGCACTGAACCCTTAACTGCTCCCAGAGTGCTGCTATGCGGCTGCCCATCACTCAACCATCTCACCATGTTTGCATGTCTATATGTGAGTGAAAAAGTTAATCTGCTTCTTCTTATAAAATAACGGCAAAATTAATGACCACCATCACCACCAGTACCACCATCCTCAGCCATACTTTGTGTTCAATGGCAGTTAGCAAATGTTAGCAAGCTAACATGCTAAATGGCATGGTTAACATGGTAAACATTATACCATGCTGGTATTGTCATTGTGAGAATGTTAGCTGACACAGCACTACAGTGTCTAAGTGCAGCCTCGGAGAGCCGCAAGCGTGGCCGTAGATTCTTAGTCTTGACTAAAACATGAGCATTATAAATTCTAACACTTTATAAAGTACATTTCTATGGTAGAGAACTTTGGGTGAACTGGTGCATTTCAGAACAATTTCACAAAAATCTATTTCAAAAAAACAAACAGACTGCAACAAAAGAGTCCACATCTGATCATTTCTGCTGGCAGGCAATGATAAAAATTCTTAGAAATCTGGATTAAATGCATTTGAATACCCAAATCAGCAGCAGTTAAAATGTCAAATGCTATTTATCAACCTAGTAAAGGCAGCAGAGCAGTTTGCCGATTGGGTATGAATTACCATTCTCCTCCTTCCCCTCTAGCTGTTGCTCATGCCGAATGGTCAGAGTGGCTTGCCTGGCCTCATTTGCTGGTTAATTGCATTTTATAGTTGAGCTAAAGACCTGTCATCTGTTTCTGTGGTTTCATTTATCTTACAAATAACCTAGAGAGGGTGGGTTAAAGTACCTGTGCAGGCCAAATAAGCTCTTTCGCTGAATTTCTCACATAGCTTTTATTGCAGATATCGCTTTTTCACACCCTATTTCATGCTCATGATGAGACAGAATTAAATTGTGGGAATTAATGCAGCTGAAAAAATATTAGGGAAAATAAAATATGAACAAAGGTGACTTCAGCTTTGTGAATTCCAGCTGTCAGTTACTGGTGGAACAAAAAACCTTGCTGCACACATTCGTGAATTTTGTCCCAGTTTTTAAGCTGCAAATTTATTAATAATCAACCCACCTAAAATCCTGAACAATACAGCATCCAAATATCTGTGCTGCTACAGCTCACAACATTGTGTTGCATCTTTTTTCTTCTTTAAGGTAGTGTGTATTCCCACTGTGAACGGTGTCCCCATTCCTTGTAATTATGCAAATGACACATTAATGAGGTGTAATTGTGAATTCATAAAACAGCAGGGATAAACTGTATAAAGATGCCATGCCTTAATAGGGGTAGTGGGAAGCTTCATCATTGAAGGGCTGAATACACTAATTGTTTACCCACCACTGCTACTTTAAGTAGCACATATTCATTTTAGGGGCATGAAGTCTAGTTATGCATGTTTATACTACTTAATGAATGGTGTTGAGTGTTTATCATGGCAGGGAACATTTACTACACAAACTATACATTTCAAAAGACACAGAGCCAGTGTAAAACAGCCCCGAGCAAAGGCTCAACTATTTAGCCTTGACTTCATTTTTTCTGTATCGTATATGAGATAATTAGTGCATCGCATTACTGCTTATTGCAGGCTCTGTAGCCTTTCAGAGGTGACATGAGTCAGCAGTTTTACAGGCAGCACAATAATTAAATGTATCTCTATAGCTGCAAGCTATAGAAAATGTCTTATATATCATATATATTTTACAACTTGTTTTTTAGACTTAAGCGCTAAATATGAGTTATCAACACTCAACAATTTTTTGATTATATTAAAACATATTAGCAAGAATGACATTTTCTGTGCCCCCAGTATTTATCAGAGGGTAATATTCAATCTCTGAAACTCCACAGCCCTTATAAACTTTTCAAATCCAAGCCTCCCTCCACTGAAAATGTGTTTTACATAATGTTACTTCACTGTATTATATATATATATATATATATATATACACACACACACATAATAATACACTTTTTTATATAGCCCCTTTCATGTATAAATATGCAGCTTGTAATTGAATAAATAAAACAAGTTATTAATGATATAAGCAGTATTAAAAACAGGTATAAAGGGGTAAAGAAACAATAAGGTTTTTGAAAAATTTCATTAGAGCAAGATAATAAAATTAGGTCTTGAGCTATTTCTTAAAACTATCAGCAGAAGTTTCTCATCTAATTTGTGGTGTTCCAAACCTTTGGTGCATAAAAGAAGAGGGCATCATGGTTTCTGCAGTTAATTTTTGGAACATTTAGCAGCCCTGTGCTACAAGACCTAAGAGGACAGTTTGGAACATACTCAAATAAGTAATCAGAAATGTATGAAGGTGCTGAACCTGAAACTTATAAACCTTAGAGTCTTATAAACAAGAAAAGGAATTTAAAGATCACTCCTCAGCGACACAGGCAGCCGGTGTAATGATGCTGAAACTGGAGTAATGTGATCCCTTTTCCTTGTTCTCAAAAACTCTTTATCACCTGCTCACCTTGAATTTCAGTTATTTCAAGTGATGTGCAAACATTAGTGATGTCATAAAAGAAGCCTATCACAGTCCAGTATGAAACTTATACACAAGAGTGATGTGAAAACCTGAAGCATCCAGCGCACGTAAACTGAGAATCGACTTTTGGAAAACTTAATGTTATCGTTATTACTTTTCAACAATGGAGAAAAAGTATGCAAATTTAAGAATTTAACTAATTGAGCCATTTATTATTCAAAGCAGAGTATTTTATTAATCTAAATCATAGCTTCAGGGGATCTTTATGTATTTCTAAATAAGCCTTGACTGACTGAACTTGTCCGTAGTTGTGTGCAGTCACGGTTTTCTTGTGCATTGAGTGATTATTAGCAAGAAGAATCAACACAAAAGAAACAAGAGGCTTGTTAGTATTCAGACATTATGTTACAGCGGCAATGAATCTGCTGACACTAACACTTCTCTTTGGCTTTAGTAGAACGAGTTACTCAGTGGGTGTCAGTGGCAGTGAGTTAGAGAGTGGCAGAAAGGGCGTGCTTTTGCATTCGTGACACATACAGATGTCTGGAATCAACTGCACATGTCAGGACTTTAATTAGTTTCAACACTAAATCGATGGGGGCTGATTAATAAGACAGGGGCCAGTGCGAAGGTTGGGGCAGGTTACTGAAACAAGAGAGCTTGCTTAAGGAGAAAAACTAATTGTATGAATTATTGAGCATGCTGTCCATTCTGAGCAATGATGCAATTGGATTTTTTTTAGGAAAAATAATTAAATAAATAATAAAATGAAATGTACCCACTGGACCTAAAAATTTCTTTAACTTGATTTACTAAGAGCCGTGGTGGGTGAATGAACATTTCTCTCTGACTGCAGAAGCTTAATACCTTAATGAGAGGCCATGGACGGACTGACTGGTAACACGATCTTACTTTCACTCTGTGAAATCATTATGCCCATTTTGGTCTTTTTTGGGGTGTCTGAACTGTTGAACGGTGTAATCTGGCCAGTCCAGAGTCTAATTTAGAGGAGTAACTACCATCATGCCCGTCATGGGGCAGCACACCTCAAACGAGCATTCATCTGTACAGTGAAAGGAAAATAAGTGGTGGTTATAGTGTTGTTGCAAGCTAACATAGATTATTTGTCATACATTTACCAATCCAATTAATGGTTTTAGATTTGTAATTAAAAAGACATGTAATTAAGGCTGATTGCTCATCTGTGAAAATCTATGAAAATGAATCTGTTATTCATGACAGATGATTGGAAGTTGACAGAAATCATTTACTGACAACTTTGGAGCACTTCCTGTGTGATGACTAGGCGTAATGCCTCTTTCATATCAAATACTTAAGTTCTTTTAATCCAATTTATCTAGTGCAACTTCCTGTAGTGGCTGACTGTGAAAACCAATCTCTAGAAAATGTGTTTAAACCACAGCTTGTCAGTAATGTGCTGCCGCTGCTATTCAGATGGAAACCACAGCATGAATGGTGAAAAATAAGAAGCCCTTGAAATACTTCAGAAGATTTTGAATACAGCAGATGTATAAGAGGGCAGCAGGTTCACAGAAATTTGCCGCTCCTCTTCTAACACACAGGTAGTTAACCGCTTTTACACATACCTGACTGTCTCACTTGCTATGCTTAATTATGCAGCAAATCTTTGTTTATTAGATTAAAAACATGACAGATAATGCATGACTGATCAAATTATATACGTGTAGGATTGTATATTTTCAGTGTTTTAAATGACTGATTCAGCGATCAGACATTAGAAACCATGAAGACAAATTATTGAGGCAGGAATGGTCCTGCATTAAAAGCACATGATTTACATGTTTGCAGGCAGGTGCAGAGGCTCCGTAATGGTTATTTCACCCTCTCATTATGCATGTAGGTTTAATACTCCATGCATGAACCTGCACGTAAACAGAATTATACATTAGCCTAAATAATTGTTTTTGTATTCCTGAGCAAATGTAACAAAGCTATTCTTATGTGATGCTATCTGCAGCCTCAGTAGTTGCCTAAACGTCAAATAAAATTATTTATGATAAATATTTCAACAGATACAGAGCAAAATCAATCTTTCTTGATAGTTCAGTATTACACAACAACACACTGGTGGGTTAATTGGAGCCATCTTTCTAAAAGTGCATAACTCTTCCTTCCTCAGAGGTTCAGACTTTGAAAAATCCTGAATTACAACATTACCATTATGTTGTAATTCAGGACTAACCACCGGGTTTACCACTTTTACACATACATCTTTTATACATCTGCTGTATTCTTTCATCTACATTCAAGGTACATGAATGTTCACTGAATTAGTAATAATAACAACTACAATGTGTGAGCATGGAAACTACAGTATGTTTAAGGAATAGCAACAAAAATATATAAGATATAACATAAATACAGCATATGTTTACAGTACTTTTTATTCAGGACTACCCGTCCCAATCCAAAATAAGTCTGTTTGGAGTCTTGTTATAAATAATGGCTAATTAGACCACTTGAATACTTTTCTACATACTGGAGTTTAGTAAGGTATATTAAAAAGATAAATTATTATTTTTACGCTAACAGATTATTGGGATGGGGGCTGTCTGATGCCTAAACAATTGGGAGGTAAAGCCAACTAAAACCAAGGGTTAAATATTTAAATATTAACATTCAGTCTTTAGTGAAGACTGATCTTTACTTTCTGTCCTGCTTACACTACTTCCTGCAGTGACACTAAATGTCATTAAATATATTGTAGCTTGTGACCCGTAAATCTTCCAGTATGAATATAATTTGGAAACTTTGCCTGTCAGAGATGAATGTATAATTAATATAACATTTGATGAGGATCGCTTACTACCTGCTAGGGGTTCACAAACATCAGTATTTGTATTTGCAACTGAACTTGTATTTCGTCCTTATTTTTCTTAATTATTTTTTAATTTATTTATTTATTTAGTGACTGAGTCATTTAGTCATATTGATGCATTAAAGTCATTATTCTACAAGCACCTATTACAATAATGAGTGAACAATAAAAAGCAATTGGCTGCTGAACTGACCCATTTTTAATACAAGGAGCTGTCAAACTCACATTTCTCATAAAAAATGTCCATGTTTGTTTATTGTTTGTCTTCTGCCTTTGAGTTTCTGTAGCTTTAGAGGACTTCATGTTAGAAATAAGCAGAATTCTTCTGTTTTAATTGTTTCATTTGTTTAATTACGAATCCTGTGAATTATATGTATGCTATTTTCTTGCACAGTGACAGCACTGACACTGCTTGCCCTTCTGAAAATGTAAATTAAGGGTTATGAATAAATGAGCTGTACGTGGACCCTGCAAACTTATCTATCCTAACAGATGGGCTCCACATATTTAAATCAATTACACCTATATACAGTCGATAATTTGTTAGAGTAAAGCAACCAGTGCCGCCTTCAACCTGTCTCCTCACATTGACTTTCGACTCTTAATTAGACAGGGTTAACAAAAGGAGAGTGACCCCAGGCTTCACCCCTCTCTGGCATGTGCCACTGCTCGAAGGATGTTTTCACTCGCCAGCCCAGTGGCTACCTCCTGTGATTAATGTGTATATGTCATAGGCTACTTTTGGCAGGGTCTTGTCTGACATGTCTTGAAAGTTCAATTGTATTCATGGTAAGCACCATTTAATTCAAATGAGTACATTAGAATTGCAAATTCTGCAAGATGGTTTAGAAGTTCAAGTACATTGTCTTATTAGGTAGGGTTAAAAATATCTAGTACTCTGTGTGTGTGTGAATGCAAAGGAAGAAAGGAGTGTGGAAAAGGTGTATTATAAGATGTAAGCATGTCAGAAATGGCCTTTATTTAACACAGAATAAACTAGAAGATTAGAGGCTAAATAGCAAGAACATCACATAGATTTTTTCCCCAATGAAAAACCCTTTGGTCAAAATGAACTCTCGGTCACCAGTCATGTCATCAAAATTCATTTCAACAGCTGCTTGTTCAGATCAACCTGTTAGGACTCAACCACTTTGCAATGTCTCATTTCAAGTGCTCTAAACTGTGATAGATAGAAATAGACAATTCCACTACGGATTGCCTGTTAATCACTTTGGCATTTTTCTCCCAATGTGCCAAATATTTCTTGGTGTTCAGAATTTTCATTTGCATGCTAATGAAGGTGAAGGGCAGAAGCCACTAATTACAATCCAGTAAAGGCCTGCCTAATGGTCCACTAAAGACATAGCATGGCTGAGCCCATAATTCCATTATGCAAATGCATAGTCAGGAGTGGAAAACCCACAGTCATTGCAAACTATATTGGCTGTTGCTGGACTTCTTCGCACTTGGTAAAGATGTAAAACAACATACTGTACTTGTCTTTGTAGCTTCTGTGAATAATGGCTAAAGATGCACTGTAAAAACACTCCCCTTATCTCAACATCCAAGCTCTGTGAGCTGCTTAAAACTTTCTGATCAATGACCATGTGTATAATAATAGAAGCAGAATTGATGTTATATTTTCCTGCTAGTGTTTCCCACAGTACTAACCACTGTGCTGAGATGTGGAAGAATGTAGTAGATTTATATTATGTATTTAAAGGCACCCTGTAGAAGTGTTACTCACCAAAACTCAGTGTGTGTATTCCTATCCTGTCCTCTGGCTGCTCCGCACAAACGTTATAATTTACAGAGTTACCTGATGGACACTAAAGTAAACTTTAGTAAACCATAGCTGCTGTTAGCTAATATTGGCTCAGTTTTTAGCTGGGCTGCCTGTACTATTAGCTTAGAGCACTGGGGGAAGGTTAATGTTTGTACCACAGTTGTTTTGGACCACCGAGAAGTTGATGGAGCATTACATTGGATCTCTCCATCTAAGTGTGTTTTTTCATATTATCCATGGATCCTTGTACGCTATATGCTATGCTCTTGAGATGCACTGAAAGGATCGGAAGCTCCTCCGTGATGGTAAAGAGGGGACAGTATCCAGGTCACATGAGGAGAGAGTATGCAAGGAAGCATTCGTTTGCATAATAATAAGCACCAGAAGAATGAAGAAAAGAGCTCACTTGAATGACTAATAGCAAAACTGTGCAAAACAAGTTGTCTAATATTACTGATAAAAAAAGCCTCTTTGTGTCTGTCATAACCATACATATGTAAATGACATGTAAATCTGCCTGCTTAATAGTGATTTTCAGTCGAGGTTAGGCAAATTGAGATTGTGTCTAATCCACTAACACTCACCACCCACACTCCCTAAAAGATTCTTAGCAAAGACAGTGTGACGACTTTCCACGATCATTTTTTCCCTGTTGAGAATAACTCCTACCACTGCTGCTAAGACACAGTATTGTCACCAGCAAGTCAGGTAAGCAAGAGAGATTTTTCCATCCTAGAAAACTCAGATACGATCAGAGAATGCTTCATTTATAAAGAGGCTTTAGGGTGCAAAGGTGCCAGCTTTGGTGGATTAATTTTAAAGCTGAGGCAATTTGCACTTGTAATTTGTAATGAAGGAGCTATTTTCTTGCACTTTTCAGGGGCTTGTTTGCAATCACAATTTGATTTACATAATTTTATTGGGGGAAATAGGCAAACATGCTGCAACTGAGGTGTCAACATATGCACATACTGTCCTTGAATCTCTGCTTATAGCACAGAAAGGAATCAATGGTGTATTCTGGATACTCTCTTGGCTTGACACTTTGGCCAGCACCATGACATCCATCACCTTTATGTATTCATGTATTCATGTTTGGACACTCACTGGCCTCATTGAGATCTATACAGAAAGACAGATAAATAAAAAGAGCAACTTCTCCCCCAGCAGCTATGGTTCTGTCATTGAGAGGTAGTCAAGTGTCTGTCTGATTTGCAGCAACCTGCCAATGATCACAGTGTCCCTGGGGGATATACAGCAGCACAGCAGGTGACAGTCATTTAAAAATGTTGGCTTGGCTTTAGATTCCTACATCAAAGACGAAAAAATGGGACTAATCTCTATTCAGGTCTTGCTTGTGGGGATTTCTGTTCAATTATAAGGAATCACATGGGCCAGGAACACTCCCTTATTCTGTACTTTAAGCCAAAATCATAGCTTAACATATTGAAATTAAAAAAAAAAAAAAAAAAAAAAACATCTGTGAGTTATTTTACTTTCCCCCTTTATAATGTCAAAATCTGGAATGCGTTGGAGTTTCTTGCGTGATAAATCACACTCACCTCGACAAGTACAAGTATTAAAGAAGAGTGCTTGTTTTCTTTAAGGGATCCAGGGAGCCCCAGGAGTTGATGATAAAGGTCCTATGGTAAGTAGCAGAAGACAGCATAAGAATAATCAGAAGAAGCAGAGACTTTTTTTTTTGCTAGTGGTAGTTCAGGGCTTAAACTGGAGTATATATGGAGTTTTTGGTAAAGATATTAATAAACAAGGCTATAAGTAGATGTGTGGTATTAGAAGGACAAGTATCACATGACTGCTATAAACACAAAGCATGACACACTAAGAATAGCAATCACCTTTAAAAGAAACTAAAAAAAAAACAATATCAGTACTGTTTTAGGACTAACTGGGACGTACTTTTTCAAGGTTTTGTGTTTCTTCCTCTAGATGCATGCTCGCTAGCATGCCTAATGGCACCGTCAGGAGTGCCATCACCAAGGTGGAGATGCTGTAACAGGTCAAAGGTGGTGTTCACCCGAGTCCTCGAACTTTTTCTCAATGCTCGCTTCTACTTTCTCATTTCACTTGGCACTTTAACAAGGTCATTTGATGATAAAACAATGCATCACGTTGCTGACATAACAAAACAAACTGAACAACTTATAAATACATCTCATGTAAAGTAAGCAACGTGAGCTGCACCAAGTGATTCCAGTACACAGAAGCTTGGGGTGCATATAAATCCAGCCTAGCGCTGCTTATGTAACTAATTCATGTGAAATCATTTCCAATTTTAACTTGTAAAGGAATAACAAAGTAACTTTGTTATCTGCACAAATGTCAGGCATAAAGAGAAGGAAATTACAAAAAGAGCCATATGGATCCCAAGGACAAAATGTGACAATTTGGGGATCCATGCTATCGCAAAACTGCTGTTCAATAAAAAAAATCTGTGGTGAAGAAAATAGCCCATATAAAAGTGCATTTCTTTAACGTTTTTTTATGAGTTCAAAAATAGCCTCCTGAGAGGACATCAAGGATGTTAGAGTATAAATATATACATCACGTTGTGTCTCATTGGAGCAGCCTGTTGATAACTGAATACACAGAGAGGAAGCCATGGAAGGAAAACTGTGACTGTACTTAACTTTCTCACCTTAGCATGGACTAAAATAGCATATTACATGGTATAGTAATTATGGTTGAAATCACCAAGGGAGACATGACAGTGTCTCTAAAGCCAAAAGTCTAAGACCCTGCACATCTGCTTTGAAAGACAAAAGAAAACAATAAAACTTTTCTTTCCAGTCCATATGGCCAATTAGAAGAGAAATCCTTAGTGAGTTTCACCTTAATTATTTCTCTGCCTCTCGCAATGAATGGAATCATTTTACCGTAAAGGACTTCTAATCGAGGAAAAAAAATGTCACATTATAGCAATTCATGGCAGGAGATGTTCCCTTCCCCAGTGTACAAAAGTTTCAAAGTGCAGATGTAAGTGCACCTTGCTATAGGCAGCTGTAAAAAAACAAATCCACTTGTGCAAGCGTCTGTGGTAATGTGTTATGAATAAATAAACTCACTGTCAAATGCAATCCCTTCGGGTGGTTTACAAAGCAGCCTCTTGATGTGAATAAATGATTTTGGTTCCCAGGATTGAAATCTGGAGAAGAGAAAGGCCCGTAGCGCGCTTTCACTTAGTTATCCCTCTCTATAATAAACCAGTGACTTACTGTAGCTCCTCAAGGACTGCATATCAAATATCTAAAAAATACACACAGGTATACGTAGTCACACAGGTGTATGAAGCCATAAGCCTGATTTTCCATAGATTACGCGCATTCTTTCTTATCTGCACAGCTCTTTCTTATGTATTTTGATACAGTCTTGTTTAGCAATCAGCACTGATTTAGTGTGAAAAACAAATGCATTGCGACAGCTCAGCTCTATGTTAACAACTGTGAAAACTAAATGTCTCACGTGCTTGCCAACAGTTTTGAAGAATTACAGTGAGAACTAAAGCGACGTTTATTTTTATTGCCTTCCAAATCCCTGCTGCTCTATACATGAGGGAAATGTTAGCAAGAATGGTCTTCCTTTAACCCTTGTCATTTATATAAAGAAAAAAGCAAGGTTTCCTGCAGCTGCCTCGTTCTCTTTTCTTGGATAGCAATGAAGATTTAGTCTTTAATTAAATGTCAATTCCCACTGCCAGCTTTTTTTCCCCCCTATCTTTTTTGTTTATTCTTTCTGGTGTCCTCAAGACTGCCATCCAAGTCTGTTGTTATTCTTTCACTAGGCCCACTTGTGTCCTTGAATGTGAGCTGCTTGTATGAATGAGCCATGTCATTTAAGGGATAAAGAGCAAGAGGAGAGACATTTAACCTCGCACTCCTCTCGTCTTTTTGCAGTCTAACCTCACGCGCTGTAGGTCTCAACTTGCTCAGTCTGAAATGTAACACGCGGTGCATAGCAATGGCCCTGTCTTCAGATGCTGTTGGCCCATGCAATCCCTCTCAGTCATTCTTCATTACACAAGAGATGGAGAGGCTCATCCTATCCCATATTGCTCTGACTCCTTTACCAGCACCGGGTATTTAGATGGTCTCATCTCTCTCTCTCTCTCTCTCTCTCTCTCTCTCTCTCTCTCTCTCTCTCTCTCCATCACTAGCTTTCATCATGAAAAGGTGCTTGAATTTGGAACATGCATCTAAGCTCTTTTTATTTTCTGTCTGTAGTAATCAGCTATAGTAGAAAAAGACAGGAAAGAAACCAGTGTTGTTATTCTGCTGAGGTGGTTCTGTGTGTTTGCGTGGGGTCAAACCATGGCATCATGTTTATTTAAAGGATGTGGCCAACGAAGATTAAGAAAAGAACAAAACGAACAATGTGTTACTTCATCTGTCATTTCCTTCCGACCTCTTTCCAGCCTCAGGCCTGTTTATTTCTACTGAAGATGTGACGCACAATAGTTTCATATCTAAAAAAGGCTTACCGCTAATACTTATTTAATTAGCATTACTTAGATAGGACTAAATGGTGCATTTGCTGGGGACTTTTTTTAGGCATAGATTAATTTGTCTGGTGAGTATCAGCGGCGTATGTGGGATTGACTCAAAATAAAATACAGTGGGCATGTTTGTGGTGGTGGCAGAACATGCCACCCAGGGCAATGATGAGGCTCACTGATGTGTCTTGAATATTTTCTAGACAACAGTGAAGGTTGATGCCACAAACATCAACTGTTGTTGATGTTTGTGCATATAGATATAGCAGTGCTTTGAGCAAATGGTAGTGTTAGCATGCATCGAAATTACAATGCTAACATTGCATTGCCAACATCAGTTTAGCATGTTAGCATGATAGCATATACTAGTTTGCACACATAACAAAAAGTACAGCTGAGGTTGATGGGAATGTCGTTACTTTGTGGTTTTTGGTTAAGTTTTGGGCAAGCTGAAATTTTGACCTGATGATGGCACTAGGTAAAAAGTTTACTTTACTTTACTAATTTTTAATGGCAATAATTATTCAGACATTTCTATCACATCCACAACATTAATATCAAAATGACACTAAAGAACAAGTCAGTCATCACTGATTATGATTCATCCTCTGAAGACCATACATGTCTGCAGAAAGTTTCATTGCCATCCATCCAATTGTTATTTTAGCCCTGAAAAAAGTGGTGGACTGACATAGCGATGCGTTGCTAAGTTGACTAGGACATTGATTGATATTTTACACTAATAAAAATAGAATTAATAAAATCTCACAGTGTTACTTTTAAATGAGGCCATTTATGGTATATATTCTAAAACATTAACATTAATTAAACTGAGCAGATGGTGTTTTTCTTCCAAAGACAGTTCCTCCTCATCAAAATGTAAAATAAACCAAAACTTTGATATTTTTGTTGAGCAGAGAAGTTGAAATTGTTATGGACAGTCCATGCTGATATGAAAAACAGACTTATTTTAATGTTGTTTCAACCACCAGTGTGCTGTGTTTCACTTCCATTTCTACGAGTCTGACAGAACATAGTCGTTATACAACTTCAACTTCAAATCGCACTATTCTATGAGATGATTCCGTGTGAAAAGCAGAGGGGGGCGTTTTGCTTTGATTTGAGACAGCTGTCTTAGCACGTTGTGTGAGATTGTTTTAGTTCTGTTTTTCAGACCTAAATTGTCACCTGAGGTGGAATTAGATGAATTCAAGCGTAATCGGTGATTCAATTTCCGACATAATCTCCTCACAAGCGTTTGAACAAAATGTGAAAATAAAATGCTTGTGACAACTCCTCATACATTTATGCAATAGATCAAATATTAGGGTATTACAACAAGTTGACACATGTGCCGCAACCTCCCTGAAGTCAGAACACAATATTCATCTCTTACAGCTATAAATGGATCTGCAAAGCGTCTGTTATTGTCACACCATGAAGAGATTTGGGTTTGCTGTCTGACACTGACATTGGCTTAGGAGTTGAACTGGATCTAGAGTGACTAAATTGCACAACACTATCTAGGTTAAAAAAGAAAAAAAAAAAAGAAAACTCCTTCATGCTCCTGAGCTGAAGCCTTAAAATTAACCGCACTCTTTTACATGATGCTCCTCTATCCGCATGTATTTTCAAAGCGTGACAGCTGGATTGCAGTTGTTTCAGTTCTCTCAGTCAGACGATCACTACTTGGAACGGCTTTCTATTCCGGTGCTGGCAGTCAGAGCCGCCTGGCTTGATAAATAACCCTTAAGCACTTTCCACCTACTACCCGATCCAAGAATATGTGCGCTTCTGCAGTCTCTTGCTTGCATTTGATAAGACAGTAAATGGTAAATATGCCTCCCGACGACTAAGTCCATCGACCCTCCACTGCTGGTTTTGGGATCAGATACAAAGAGGCCAGTGGGAGTTCAGTGGCAGATGGTTTTAAACAGGAGCTGGGTGGTAAGCTTTGACTGACAGTCCCTCAGTGCACCCCCCTCCCTGCTACGTTCTTGGTCTCATTGATGGCTTAATGGTGTCAACAGCAGAGATAGGGTCCTGACTCCTTTATCTGGACAAAATCTTAGACCCATCACCTTCTCTGTTTGCAGTAATTGCGAGAGCAGTGTGGACTCTGCGGGGGGAAAAAGGCAAAGTAAAAGCCAAATCAAAAGGCTCAGCTTCAATCCACTTGACCGAGTGGGTCAACGGAAATAAATGACTTTCCTTTGACCGGCTGTACATCCATCTCTTCAATGTCACTACTGTCAAGGACACTGGGGCCTATCTCTGCTGCCCTCCTGCTCCGATCAAATGAAAACAGATTGGTGGTTAAAAAAAAAACAAAAAAAAAACCTTGCTCCATTCTGTTAGGTCTCTTATCAATGAGAAGCTATCTGTCTGTGGACAGCATCACCACACCTCCACATCAGTTGTCGATTATCATAGCCAGGAATAATGCATGACACGGCAGATGTGTGAACCATGAGGGGAGTTTAAGGTGTCGAAAAATGTGAGATTCCTCTACAGTGCCATTCTGTGTCTGCACATCTGGCAATTTCAAGTCAGAAGATCTAGTCTGCATGTGTGTGTGTGTGTACAGACAGTGTGGATCCACTCCACTCCCCACCTGAAAAATAGAGGGAAGGCGGTGGTATTGGCACAGGCAGACGTGGCAAGTGGCAAAGCAGATGGCTCTCTGCTTACCATCATTTCCTCTCCCATAATGCTTCAGAAGTGAAGCACACGGAGCACATACTACACTCTGTCTCCCCGTGGGAAGGAGTAGCTACAGGGTAGTCATTTTTAAGGAGCGAACAAGCGCTGCAGAGGAGCCCTAATTGTTTACCAGATACCCAATTCCAGTTCCCTCGCTATTTTTTTTTTGTCCTTCTAGAGAATCAAAGAACACGAGCAGAAAAAAACGGGCAATATTTGTGTGAAGAGTTGATGCTGCTGATAATACCTTTCCTTCCTGTTTAGCCACCTGCCTCGTTAGCCACCTTGCAGCCAGTGCCAATGAACTGGACGACAAATCCAATTGGAGTTTTTCATGATGTTCCCCTTCTTCTTGGCTCCCACAGTTCTGTATTTTTTTTCATTGGCTGCCCAGGTGCCAGATGGAGCCCGTTGTCTCTGCTCCACCCCGGGGCTCTTTCTCTCCTTTTGAGTAGATAGAGCAAGACCTGTTTACACCACCGTGGCCAACACACACACATACACACACACACACGGACTGTCTACCTTTTCCTTTTTTTTCCTTTGTCGCTTTGACATGCTCATTTGGTGAGCGTCCTAATTGTCCTCAAATCATACTGAAGTTTGTATAGCTGCTCAGTTCAATAAAAGACAGTTTTTGATTTTCACCACAATGATGTTATCACACTCTTTCTGCATGCAAAACCTCCCTTGTTGTTTGTGCTCATCATTCTGCCTCAGAACTTCTATCCAAGGTTATCTGAGGCTTTATGACAGAAAGGCTGAAAGACAAGAATGTTTCTGTTCATTTATTTTGACAGAAACCTGTGCATTTCCATTGTGCTCCTGCAACATCTCTGGTCCGCACAGCAACAGCAACACCACAAATAGCAGATGGCGGTCATCTGGTTTGGATACTTATACTCATCTGCTGCCCTACTTCTGCTGATACACACTGATGCTACAGGATATCAGTGAATCTACACGTCTCTTGATGCATGTGTGCAAATGTTGCATTAAATATTAAGAAGTCCATAAAAGTGAATAAAAATTCTTTTTTTTTTTTTTTTTTACATCTTCATAAAATACCTGAAAGTTATAAGACGTGAGTGAGCTGATGAGACAGAGGCAGGTATACTGCACAGGCATGCATACATATAAAGAGGCAGAAGTCTTTGCAGGTGCTCATCTGACAGTCCAGCACTCCCTTATACTATCTGTAGATGGCAGAGAAGAACGGGGCAGCAGTAAAAGCAGCAGCAGCACATTTTTCTCAGATATTTGACTGTTGGCCATTACCACATGGGTGATAACTGAACACAGCTGATTAAATCTCCTTTGAAATGCTGAGAATTATAATAACATGACAAGGTTTTTTCAGTCTAAACATCTGCTATCTAAGAAAGATAGAGACGATTTTCTACCCTTTACATGATCATACTTAAGGCTGCCATCATTCAGTGTAATAGGTAAAAGCCAAAGTACAGCAGAGGACAACATCCTGCCATCCATCACTATTTTACCAACACTTGTATGATTACACAAGCTGTCATTGAGAAGCATAAATCACTAACTAAACCCTTGAGGTTATAGAATAAATCAGCAAGCATTAGTAAGGCCTCTCCATTTTTCAGATGATGAAGACAGGTTTATAATCATCTCACATTCAACCCAATATAAAACCCCATGGTAAATAAACCATCGTTTTTCATCCTCACTAACTTGCCAACTGATCTGTAAAGCCTGCCTGAGCTGTAAATAATCGTTCCATGTGCGCACGTCGATATATTTCACCACAGACAGGTCAAAAGGCATTATCCGTGTCTTCTACCGCATCCAAGAAGACTTGCTGCTGCAGGTGCTTGTCTGTGTGTGTGTGTGTGGGTGCGCGCGGTGCATCTATGTAAGTGCATGGTTACGCGTGTCTGTGTGTGAAATATAACAGCTTTGACTAGCACAGCACCGCGGCGGTGTAATTGGCTTTCAGAGAGAGGTAAACAGGACTGCAGCCACGTGGAGGGCAGTTGAAGATTGACCTTCAGAAAAGTGAACGAAAGGAACGGACGGGTGGCTGCCTTAGGCACCTCACTGCGCTAGCTGTCATCTGACTGCTGCTTTGACACCGGAGCTGTTATTTTTACTTTTCTTGTTGGGGGGAGGAAGTCATAGAGGGGTACCATAATCAGATCCAACCTCCAATATCCCCATTACTCATACAGAGCACTTTGTAGGGAGGACACCTTCCTCGAGGATCACTGGGTGCCTCGTGTGATCCAGGTCATCCATGTTTCTCCTCTGATAAGGCTGGGCAGTGTCTCTTGTCTGTTGTGGTGCACTCTGACGCTGGAAGTGTGATTACTACACATCTGCAGAGGTGAAAGCAAGACACCCGCTGAGAGCTTCTAAAAGGTGTCAGAAGCAGGGTGACTGTGTTGTATGAGGTATCAGCCAGGGATTTTTACCTCCCCAACCAGGGGGAGAGACCTCGCTCTGTGGCTGGTGGCACATGGATGATGACAGGCTATTTGTTGAACTAATTGCTCAATGCATATTATAATGTAGCAGCGTGTGTCTGTGTGCTTTCTTTTGCATGTGCATCTGTGTCATAATTTCAAATTCTTGGCTTTGCAAACTCTAGAATATTTAAACAGTTATGGAGCTGGTTTATGCTGTTTTACCCCCAACATTACCATGCTACACACACACACACACACACACACACACACACACACACATACACGTACACATATTTCCCACTCCATTGCCATCTGCTTGTATATACAGTATTAATGGGAGCCAATAATGGCTCTGTGCTTGGTTTACAGTGGCAGTTTATGATAGATGTTAAAGAATTTAATTGGGAATAACGAGCCTGTTATTGGGACATCATTCTCTTACCATGTGCATGAAGGGAGCACACGCGACAGACACACAACCCAGCACCATGAATCTGAAGACTAAATGGAGGGATGGATATTGTTATTGAGAAAATGTTGTTATCACGATTATAAAACACTGCCAAATGCATCACCCCATTCCTTTGCTGCCCCGGACGTTCTCTTTTGATAAATACAAAGAGCAGTGAAGTGAAGTGCACTTGATTAACTTCAGCTAAGATGGCCAGCCCTGTACACTGATGACTTTTTTCCACTCAATCTTAATTAGCAAGTGGAGATGCTTCCGCAGGTTTGATGAGGTCAAAGCCATTCATTTTCCAGCTCAGCGGGGACCTTTCTCGCGTCTCCCTTTTGTATTGACACTCGGGGATAATCATATCGGTGACCTCTCTCTTGCTCGACTACATCTCTGCCTCTTGCCGAGCAACACAGCGGCTGGTCTCGCCTGAACTGCGAGGGAATCAACGCCCTTCAATACCTCTAGTGGAACAGAAAGAAAAGGGAGAGAGAATCAATCCAATCCAAGGCTTCTGCTGAAAGAAAAAAGGAGAGTGAGGGTGTGTTGGCTAATACCACAGCTGACAGATAGAGGTGTACAACAACACCTACCTTGCATCTGCTTTTGTTACCAGAGCATCAGTCATGACATACTGATTTCCAGGATGATAAATGTCAGCCACGGTTCACAAGGCACAGGCAGAGTTTTCAACATAATGTTACAGCACAAAACACTGAACGTTTTACTTCAGAAAATGTTTGATGTCTCACAAATTGCAACTGATGTTTTGTTTGCTTCAGCAGCTCCAGGGATTTCCAGGACACTACTTTCTGTTTGAGTAAAGAGAAGCATGGTTGATTACAATTTATTTTTGTTCACTTCTGATAACATTATACTTATCAAAGATACTGAGATGTAGGTTACAGCCTTTCCTGCTCAGCTACTAGACTGTAGTTGGAAAGCACAGAGTGGATGTTGTTTTCCTCAAAGGCCAGACCTAACTGTTTTGGGGTAACCACCTTCACTTTTCCAACAGCTGGGAAACAGTCAAGACTTTTCTTGGTCTTGAGAAGCTGCAGCAATTTTTAACTACAGATTGTAATCTACACTATACATTCACTGCCAGATTGACAACTTCAATGCCAAGATTTTCCTCTGCTCCACTCACATTCACTGTCTCTCACTTACCGATCCACACACTTGCTCCACACACACACACACACTGTCTTATTCCTTGAAGGAGCTCAGTTCTTCGAACAATGAACATCAAAAGTCTTCTGTGATTATTTATCCAAGTTTCCGTGTTGAAAGGAAGGAGTTGTTGTTAGATATCCACTGTCAATCCCATGATGCCTTGGGTTGAGCAGCTGTGCTAATTTGTGAAATGTGTGGCAGGTGATTAGTTGTCGGCAGTGCAAACATTTCCAAATATCAAAAGGTCCACAGTGATACATGTGGGTAATTTTTGACCCATGTGTGTAAACTTGATGTAGTAACACAAAAAATAATAATTAATGATAATCAAAAAGAAAATATTCACTGAATTCTTGACATATTAAATGATGAAATAAATGAACAAATAATAAAAACATTTGACAAAGAAATGTGAAATAAATGAATACATGTCATTTCTAACTAACTGCTTTAAAGAGTTAAGATGATTTCTGTTTATTCTTTTGAATATTATTTCTAAAGCACTGCTTATTTTGCTGGACATGCTTCATGTCAGAGTCTTGTTTACTAAGTCCCCACAGTGAAATTGATTAATAAAGTGTTGTCTTGACCAACAGTCATGATGTCTGATTATAAAATTTGACAGTAAAACCCTGGTTGACAAACTTCCCATAATGTGTCAATAACAAATTTACACTTGAGGCAATTATAGCATAACCTCACAGCTCATATCCTGATATAATATTGCAGACACGTTCTTGGGCATTTAGGCATCAAAAATTGACAGAGAATCAATGTCAGAACATACAGGCTTGATGGTGAACTTCCAAATGTCAGTGATCCTAAATCCGAGTGATTAATTATGACATTCAGATAAACAGAGGCTTCAAGCTAAAAAGAAAAAAAAAGAAAATACAAGCAGCAGATGGTCTTGAATGTGAGACCTTACAATTACCCATTTCATTTGTCTTTGTGTGTCTTTCTTTTACCTGGCAGTCAAGGCAATATTCTTTTCTTCCACAGAAAGCAGTTTGCAGGAAAGTGATTTCTGTAACCACACACACATGCCTGTGCTGTACACACACTATGAAAACCTCTGAGCCTTTCTCTCTTTCTCTCAAACACACACACACACAAACACACTACTGCAGTCTTATATCTCTATCTAGCATTACCTAAAGACTTCTAGACACTCCTGGGCAGGCGTCTCCCCCAGAGGCTAGTCTGTGCAGAGGGACGACTTGATGGAGTGGGGCAGGACGGTGGTGAGACAGGCCACACGGCCAGGGGGACTTGGACTGTGACATATTACCTTTAGAGAGCAGCAGCAGGGCCACTCACATAAAACCTATTAGCAGCCAAACCACACACAGCTCAGCTGTATATGAAAGCTACCACCGTGCCATTACTGGCAGCGTGCACTTAAGCTTTACCGTACATGCGTGTGCACACACACATTAACCACAATGCGCGCACACATGGTGATACGCAAAAATGCAGATTCATATTCAATCAGGGTCTGTCTTAAAGGGGTAATTAACATTTAGATGACAAGACTGATACCACCATAGACGGTATAAATATGGACATTTCTACTGGCAGTGTGGTAACTCTGGCTGCTGCCATCTTGTCAGCCCTGCCTCCGCCACCTCCTGGCTAATATAAAAATCAGCAAAGATGTGGATCGTCAGTGGAGCTGAAGTGGCCTGAATGACGTTGATCAATGTTGTTGTGTTGATCAAACAAGCCACCTGTAATGGGACCTGTCTGTCAATCAAAGCGCCTATGCTGTTAATTTTAAGCCATGACATAATTTAAATTGGTAGTTCTGTAAAAATTCACCCTCAGTACAGTTGTCATGAACGGGAAATAAGCTAAACAGACCAAAACCGTTTTTTGTACCAGGCTGTAAACATGTAAACATGCTGTGAAGATTTTTTTTTTGGCCTTTTGCAAGCTTTATTGACAGGGAGCGACAGGAAACGAGGGGAGAGAGATGGGGAGTGACATGCGGCAAATGAGACCACAGGTCGGGACTCGAACCCGGGCCGGCCACAGCGAGCCTTCGCACATGGGGCGGCCACTCTACCGACTGAGCTAAACGCCGCCCCATGATGTGAAGATATAACGTGTTAACATGTAGATTGACTTATCCCGTAGCCAGCCTCTAGTGGACATTTGAGGAACTGCAGTTTTGGTACTTCTACAGTACATAGGCTTCTCCTCACAGCCACGGAGGTTGCCACTTCAATACCACTGAAGTCTCATGCTAAATTTGTAGCTGTAGCCAAGAGCAGGTTAGCTTAGCATAGCACAAAAACTTAAAGGTTCAAAAAAACTTTAAAGAAACTAAACTAATAGACATGTTATATCTAATTTGTTTGGTCGCTACAAAAAGCAAAGTGTAAATGACAATTCACCATTTTAAAGGCATTTATATCACTGCCATAGTCTCTCTCTCTCTCTCTCTCTGTCTTACACACACACACAGACACACACACATGTAAACACACATGCATGTACAGGAATTTAGCTGCCAGTGGTTAACCAAGAGGAAAACACTGAGCTTGTAATCATAATCTGCCAAGCCAACAGTAGTGTCGCTCCATTAATTACATACAACCCTCTTCACATAAGTTGATTTTGCCAGTCTGCTAGCTTCGGACTGTGACTAAGAACACAGGCCATTGTGTGAGCTATACATATGTACATACATCCCTTGAACATCAAAGAAGATTAGCATGTGTTCATCTTGCACTATAAGGAATTCAGGCATTAGATCCAGGGAGTGTCGAATTATGCGAACTTCAAAATCACTGCAGTGATATGGTAATCCAAAATCTACATTAAATATGGCTGCAAAAGTATGTGATTGAAAGTGTGCTTAAAGTAATTATTATAGAGCACAATGCTGTTGTGCTTCCGTACTTACGAATACAGAGCGGAGAGAAAAAGCATGTTTGGCTGCCCTCATGTGGATTTGACAACAGCAATGGATATGCGACGGGGGATTACCATAAATTTGTTTTTGTGGGAACGTATTAGGAATCGAAGAATGTAAAGAAGAGAAGAGATTATTACAATCTCTGGGTGTCAGGGGATTTCTCGCGTCACTGTGTGTTTCTATTTTTCTTCTCCTCGAGAGATGCAAAGACGGAAGAGAAGTGTCAGGGAGGGCAGAGGAGGGATTCTCCGCTGAAGAAGGCACTCTCTCATCTCAGCAGTGGATAATATGAGATTGGCCAAAGATGTGCCAAATGGAGGCAAGGCTGATGTCATGATTAGGTGTTAGCTGATCCAGTCATCATATAAGATCAAGCTGAGCAAAGAAAAAAGGTAAGTCATTCTGTTATCTTTCCCACAGAGTCGAGTATTTTACTCAAAGTTTTATAGTCAAAAGCGGACCAGTGTTGGGTCACTGGGTGTCACTCCAAGTAACAAAGTTACAAAGTTTAAGTAAATTTCTCAGTAGTGTGGTGGAACCATTACTTTTTTCTGAATCAAATAGTCTTTCAGTAGATTAGCACTTTTATTGATCAACTAGTTTGGTAGCATCCACACGAGCTACGTTTTCCTAAGCATTTATGCACAACAAAGCTTTCTGCTGCAGTCCGAAATAAAACTGGATCAGTAAGTGGTGCCACTGCAAATCATGGATGTGTAATATCAGGTGACAAAAGCAGTTCTGTATGAAGGTGACAAATCCTTAGGCTGATTCCTACGACGTCTCTAAAGCAGGGGAATATAGACACACAAGTTTACCTGTGCGCTCAACTTCCAAGGACATACAGTCAGGTGATTCACAGCCACACACAAACAATGCCAAACAGTAGGCCTAAAAAGTCAGACAGACACTCCTAGAAGAGAGCAGTCTTCATATTTGTCTTGGAAAGTTAAGCAAATTACTACAAGTCATGTACTGTATGCACTGTATGTTGACCTGCGCACATTGTTGATATATGACTGAATTAGGAGGATCTGTTAGAGTTTTTCATTAAATATTGAGAGGAAGATGAAATGCTGCAACTATTACTGCTTAAATTCAAAGCCGTGACACTGCAAGAGTAATTGTAATCTCCATGCTCTGACAGTGATGGCTCACTTTTAAATCAGGTACATTACTGTTGTAACTAAAGCTATATTTGTCTGGAGAGGGCTCTGCTCCGGCTGTGGGATCCAGATGTATAAAAGTCCTCCTTGATATGTACAGGAAAATTGCATGCAAATTAATGACAAATGAATCAGACTGTACAGAAGCATACTATTGAATTTCTACCACATAGTACAGGGGATTCAACACTGGTGTCATGAGGTTCACTCTGATGATCAGAGGTATAAAAAATGTTTGTTGCATTTTCAGGCTACTTGCCCAGTCTGGCCATAAACACAGACTTCTGTTCCATTGCAGGTAGCTTACATTATCCGCCTGTATTTATCAATAATGAATGCAATATGTTGCATATTTAGTGTGCTGGAATTAATTAATATAATGCAATATATTGCACTCTGATCAGCACACCCATGCGGCAGACGAGGTCGATGAGGTGAAAAATGTTTCCACATTCTCACATATTATTGCATCAATGAAAATGATCTGTGGTGTGCCTTGACTGATAAGGCCAGACACAGTTCTCATGCAACACACTGCCTGCTACACACCCAACACAAAGCAAGAGACAGAGTTAACAACTAGACAGTGAACATAGAGAGAGCGTGAGAGAGCAAATATTGGACTGAAGATTTGAGGTGAATGAATTCATCAGGTGGTCAGAAACACGACTGAAAAAATAAATGCTATTATTTCCCTGGATCTGTAAATAGCCAACTGTTTACTTGCTATATCAATTAAAAAGGTGATAATGTCAGTGTTGTGTTTAAAGCTTGTTTCCACTGCTCCTAAGCAGCCAAAAAAGCAGTTATTACAGATTCAAGAGATTGCACTTTTTCACAGATATTTATTATAAAATCACTGTGCACTTTTATATCAGTTATACATTATCAAAACATTATTATGATTCAATCACGTTGTGGTCTGCTCTTGACCTGAAATGTCAGCTCAGTGCTTAGCTCTCATACGGCTGCTGTTTCTGTGCATATGTCAGCTAAACACCATATCTTGCACCAGCATACTGGAAAACCCATACTATGCATGGCTTTGTTTACACTGGCCTTCTAATGCGTAACAAAATGTTATTATAACTATTACAATGGGTATTAGGAATACCTTACAAACAAATCCATGAAATACCCTTAAATACCACAAAATGAACACTGTGCTTAGGTTCTTTCTGTTTATTAGAACGGTGTGTAATGCAGCATCAGTCGACGCCTGTGCACAAATGATATGTCACTTTCGTCTCCTTCCAGAAGCATTCATTGCCGAGCTTTGTGACGATTTTTTCTTTTCTTTTTTTTTTTTCCTTGAGGAAGCGGCTTGAAACTGTCAGGGCCTCTGTGGTGATAACAACCTGGGGTGGAGAATGACACCTTGAGAGTGACAGATGAAAAGGAATCAAATTCTCCCCGGAGCCAACTGTATGGAACTGATTCAGGCTTCCCCTTATTTCTCTGCCCACAAACAGGCCACTGCATTAACTTATTTAAATAGGAGGTCAAGCCTTAGTTTAGACACCAGAACTGTCCCAAAGAGCAGAGCAGGAAGAGAGACTCAAGTGAGAAAGAGTTGAAGTAAAGAGTAATTGTACTTTTGAATAAATGCCTTTTAATCTCTCCCTCAGCCGTTGAGTGATAATGAAAAAAAAAAAAAAAGAAGGCAGATAGTATTGAGTTTGAAATGTGGTGAATGTGCTTTTGCAAAAAAATTACTTATTGACCTTATATGGGGGCATCCAAACTGAGACCTTCTAAAAAGAGCCCTTAAGAAACCCTTTTTAAGAGTCCCTGCCCACTATAACCATGTAGTCAGAAATCAGACTTCTAATCAGAGAGGTGAGGGGGTTACTGAAATTCATGCCACATACGCCCAGCATCATACTGATATTTACCCCTGGCTGTGAAGAGCACTCAGAACGAACTCTTACCTCATCTGATCCTTCAATTAAGTGCAAGCAGGACGTGCCAGAACTGGCTTTTATGAAGGTAGCTGACATTATAAGTAGCGCATGTTTTACTCCTTAAAGTTGAACCCAAGGAAAAGGTAAAGGTTGTCTAACTTGTGCACCACTGCAGAGTTCACAGATAGTTCCCCCCGGCCCAAGTGCTTTCCCATGTACTTTGAGCTTCTTCCTCTCACTCCCTCTTATTTCTTCTCAGAGTGAGGTCCCATGCTGTGCTGCAGATTGAAGACACTGCGTTTGGAAATCAACTGCTTGGCTAGGTAATTTGGCTAATGGACTAATCTCAGCTAAACTTTTGTAAATGAGGGTTTTATGAGGTGACTCTGAGAAAGAAACATTTCCCCAATGTCATGGATGATAAACATGCAATTGAGCAATCACACCGAGATGAAAGCTGTACTGCAGCTGTAGGGGAATGGAACTCCAAGTCCTTATATCTCCCCATGGTAATAATGACTAGATCTATTATATGGATATGCAATCTCAATTTGATTTTTAGACCCAGTAAATCACAGAAATGACTGCATATTGTTTTAGCTCTGGTGAAGAAGGGCACTCAAAACTTCAAAACTTTGTTGCAATATCTCCGTTGTGAAGAACATTTTATTTCCGGTTATAATAAATTCCATTACAATTTTCCAACTAATCCTCCCAACGGAAATTGCCAACGAATGTCTACATTTTAATGAACTTATTTAAAAGTTTCCTTTGGGTAGCTGGCAGTAAAGACATTTGTCATGTGACTGTGGATGTGTGGGTGTCCTTTTCATATGTGCTTATTCCAGTAACTCTGAAGCCTTGCTCACAGGCACTGGTAAAAACAATTTTCCCATCTAGATTTTGAAGCTCTCTGCACTGCAGCAAGCATCTGAATAACAGAGAAATATATAAATAATAATAATAAGAAAGGGACTAAAATGCCGTGTAGACTAACTTGTTTCTTTAGTCTGCCATTCTCTGCCTATGGGAGACTGGAAAGCTTTATCATGTAGTCTTATAAATGGCTCACATTTGCAGGAATGAAATGATTAGGTTTATGAGAATTTAAATCAAAAATAAAAATGCAAATATCATCACGCACTGTGCCCAGTGCTCACCTAATAATTTAAAAGCCCCTGCTTAGCTCAAGGCTTTATTGCATCTACATCTAGGTCGCTTTTCTATTTACTGTATTTTTAGTCATTTTCACTTGTCTCTCTGAAAAGTAATGCAAGACAAATCTCATTTGGACATTTTAATGGATCCCATCTACCAATCAGGGCCAGACAAGAGAGATGGAAAGCGAGGTTAGGCAGAGAACGAGGAATTTTAATTTAACATGGGAGCACTGCTGAAAATAATGGCACTGCCTTTGCGTGAGCTATATTCTTTGCATCTGTATTTCAAGCATTATGAAAGCATTCACACACAGGAAGGCAATTTATAGCTGCACTTTCACAATGTGCAACTCTTATTTTGTCCTTCATCCCATAGCTCAGAAAGCAATTTCTGTCAATAGCACAAACTTTGAAGGCAACATGGCCGCTGAATGAACTGACAGACAGACAATATGTCGGTTCTGATTAAGACTAACCGGCGGTGTGATAGAGGAGGACGGTTCAGTGAGGTCTGCCACGCTGTCTCCACTCATACAGCTTGAAGGAACTCCAAATTGTCTCACCCTGGAGGTCAAAAGCACTCTGGATGCAAAGCTCTCTCTGCGCACACACACACACACACACACACACACACACACACATACACATCTTGTTTGCCTGCTGACTGTGGATATTGCAGATCCGTGTCCGGTCCTCAAGCGATGGGCTGGTGATTGGCAGGTAAGTGGCTGCTCTGTTTACAACATGGCCGTCGGATCCAAGCCCACACTGTCCTTGACCTGAAGCTCTACCTGAGCTGCATAAATTTGGATTAAACGTCCTCCCCAACAAAGGTACTCAGAGGACTTTTGTTTTCCAGTGCAACAATAACCCAGCACATGCACACTGACACAAACAGCTCAGTGCTAATTGAAATGTTAAGGTAATGTACTTCATGGGTGCTCCTGTTTAAATCGACCCTTTTTTGAAAAAATCTGGAATTTTTGGTTCTCTTAAAAACTAAAAAAATCTATTATGGAGTTATAGCTGCAAAATGCTTTGCTATTTGGAAATCTCTTAAGAGTCTTACCGCTAAGTTTTATTTAAGCTTAATTTTTTCTATCCCTCCCATTTTGTGTCACTGAGCACTACCTTAACACAGATTATTTGTTTGACAGCATGGCACAAACTCATGTTTGAATTGAATACTCAAAGGAGTCTTCAAAGATTAGCCACAGGCTGTTTATGATAGGAAATTTGTTTTCTTCATACTTAGTGCTGTGTATATCCTCTCTAGGTGCCTCTTGCAAGATAAAATTCTTCAATAGGCCAACGGGACAAAGAAGGGAGGGGGGCCTACAGATTGACAGTCTGAAGAAAGGTGCCCGGAGGAGGCCTCAGCGTGTGTATGTGTGTGTGTAGGTAGGAGAATGTGTGTGTGTGTGCGTGCCTGTTGACACTTTGTGGAAGTGTGTGTTGTGAAAGTTTTTCTCCTGCAGGTGGTGCTCTGATGGAACTGGCGACTGGAAGGCAGTTTACTGCCACTCAACCTCCTACCTATCTGGTTGCCTTCAGGGAGGTGCTATGTGTGTTCTGGTGCTGATTCTTTCCTTTATGAACACACACTCACACAGACAACTCACAGTATATACAATCACGCCCCTGTGCCAGCCTTCTACCTGGCTCAGGCCCTCCATTAGCCCCCACTCCACGCTCCGTCCTCCCCTCTGCAGGAGCACACCTGCAGTTAAGGTTGTGGCCCTGCCTGCCAGGCCCCTCTGCTGCTTTAAAGCTTCGCTCTGTTCTTTGGGTAGCAACTCTCTGCACTGCTTTTTGATCATTTGTTTGCATTACAGAATGCATTTTAACAGCACACAGAGATTTTCTGGCTTTGAACGTATCATCAGTCCTGCCCTCAGGGAACTTCACAGTGCTCTGATCCACCAAGTCTGGAACTGTGTGTAAAAAACACATATGTTCTTCACTTTTGAAATTTCAGGCTGAAGTCATGGTCACATTGGTGCAGCCACAATCAATGCTTTGCCCACTGTAAGAGTGGGTGTTGCAGGCTATGATATCATACTACAGAGTCACCAAATAGACATATAGTTAATTTGTCGTATTTTTTAACAATAGCCAAAATATAGCTAGAAGGACTGCTTTAATCTTTAACTGACTGTGTTCACTGAAGACATTTTAACATGCCTGTAGAAGAAAAAGCACGGGTGTAAAGTAAAATGAATGGTGGCTGAATTCCATTTGGTTGCTTTAGTTTCAGGGTCCTGGTATTGTTCATGCTAGCTCACCGTCACACTGTTATGACCTGCTGGGACATTGTTATTAGAAACACTTCTTTTTTTTTTATCTACTATGATGGCATTGAGCTTTGCTTTTTTATCTGAAATTTTGGAGCCAGATATTTCAAATAGAGCTGGTGAAAATCTTTTGTGACAGAGCTACACATTCAATAACTTACCCTTGCTTTAAATAATCAAGTCCTACTGAACTGAATCTTGACCTTTTCTTCTAAAAAACCCATAACCTCGAAACCCCACTGGGCACATATCTGTCACCTTGCGCCTGCAATGCAGTTTTGATCTGCCCCAGAGGTGGGAGTAAGTCACACATGGTCACCTTTCAAGCGAGTCTCAAGTCTTAACCTTCAAGTCTCAAGCAAGTCCCAAGTCATTTTCAACGTGAGAGTCGAGTCAAGTCCAGTCAAGTCATATTTTAGGTCAAGCAAGTCACAAGTCAAGTCATAGAAATATAATGAGCTGGATGACAACTGTCTTAAAGTGCTGGACTTTTATTTGCAACAAATATTTCAGTATGTTGCAAAACACATTGCATTAAAGAATGAACTTGAGCAAGTATGACTTCTATGTCCATGTCTATGGCTCATGTTTTCATTTCATAGTATTCCATTAAATACATAGGTAACATTGCAATTAAAATATTTTTAATCAAAATAAATTAAAGATGTTAACATTTGAAAATGCTGTCCATGCCTCTCTACTAAGCTGTCATCTCTAATTTGTCATTAAATATACAGCCCCTCACTGTTATGTGGACATATACAGTATGTGGTAAAGTAAAACCATAGACTGTATTAGGCTAAATGAGTGTGTAACCCGGTTAAAAACATTAATTAATAAGTAATGGTTACAGTATCATTCAGTATTAAAATCATATAAACAGTGTGATTAAAAAGGTTGAAGTTCATTTTAAAAGTTATGATAAAAATGTTAAAAGCAGTTTAAAACTGATTGTGTTTATTGTTTTTTGTAAACGACTTGTTTCTGAAAACTGTCTGAATCAGCATTTATGGGGTTAATAGTGATTGGCCGGATCGTCAAGTATCGTCAACGCAACAGGCCTGCATGGGTGCATTTGAGTTCATAATAATTTTAGTGCAGGCTTTAGATTGCATTGAGGTGTGTGTGGGCCCACATATTATGTTTACGTGACTTTGAGTTGGTAACTTGAGGTTTTCTGAATTAATCCCTTTGGGGGTTAAAGTGTTATAAAAGAGGGACATTTTATTTTGAAGTTTTACCAAAGAACATTAATATTTTATTGCATTTTCTTATGTTATCATAAACAATCATTCCTGTGTCTAGTAAATAATTGAGACCTATTTTTCTAAAACCTTGTGTGGTGGTACTTTATTACTTACCTGGAAATTAGTTAGCATTTTATTCTGAGAGACACACAGACATAAAACTAGAGTTGCAATGAGCTTCCAAGGAAGGGTAGGCTATGTTGATTAACTGTACATTGTACTGATGGATCTTTTAATCTATATTGATATATTTTCAAACGCGATATAGCATGAGACCATATCGTTAATATCACTATAGTTTATTTTGCGTTAAAATGACACCAGTTCGCTTTTATTTCTCCTCTCCCTCTTTCCAGGTCTCCTACTGCTTGTTGATTGTTTACGTCAGAGTCTCCAATAACTAATAAATTATCTGGCCACGGAAAAAATATCACCAATGACTTGTCGAGTCGTTTCATGTCAGTTTCATTTCAGTCTAAGTCAAATCTCATGTCATGAATAGCAAGTCAAAGTCAATTCAAGTCTTTTATCACTGTTAATCAAGCAAGTCACAAGTCCTCAATCTGGTGACTTAAGTCTGACTCAAGTCAAGTCACTGGACTCCCCATCTCTGGTCCACCCTCTATGCGACTTCAAACCCCACTGGGAACGCTTCAGAAGCGGAGCGTTTAGTCTGCCAGACTTTTTTACTTGCTCAGATTTGGCTCATTTTCCTGGTTTATGTGCATCTAAATAAGCTTCTAAATAAGCTCTGGACATATTCATACAAAGTTAACCAACATTCAAGATTGGACTTCCGTTTGTAGCAAAAAGATGCACATGGACAAAGAGCACATATGATCCATTGGTTGGTCTCTCTGTATGGAGTTTGTATGTTCTCATTGTATCTTTCATGCGATTTATCTGCTCTTTTTTCTCTGAAAAATAGAATGATGATCTGTTCAGGGAGTTTCTTTTGTGAAAATCCAGTCTGTGTTAAGTTTCAGCCTTCTCCTGACCCTGAATATAAAAAAGCAGATGAGATAAATAGATGAATGGATGGAGCTATAACGGTAAATAGCATCTCTGCTACCAATAATTGGAGGTAAATTGCAGATGCATAAATACAGTAAACACTCATATCACTAAGCTGTCATTAGGGAGCAGCATACTTTCCATTTGTACAATAATCAAATGTCATCACATTGAATCTATTAAAGGGATTTCTGTTCATGTTCTGCCTCATGTTTCAATGAGTACAATAAAGAAAGTATGCATTGCAGTTCTGTGACCCCCTGCTCTGCCTCTTCATAACCTCATTTCTTTCATTCATCATTTATTTGAATGCTGTATTTTTATTTGAATTAGGATCTTGCATGAATGACGACACCATATTTCCAAAGAGGGGGCTGACTGGGACAAAAGAAAAGCTAAGGTTAGAAATTATTTTAAAATACCTAATTCATCTGGGAACTTACTGCCAGCCTCGCACATGAGATGATAATATATTTGTATCTATTATATATTTATTTAGCTGCAATGTAGGATGAAATACAGTAAATTACATATTTTGAATTTTAACTAGATCCAGAGCTTTATGATCAGCATCAGCTCAAAAACAGGATCTCAAAATAAGTTTATGGATAGCCATATTTCTTGTTTTTACCAGGATGTGCACTGCAATGTTAATGTAATCTTGATTTTCTTCAATAGCAAAATGTTTCTTAATAGAGGAGATGTACTGCTGAGAAAACACCTTGTGTTCTGAGGAATAGATTTGAATACCTTACAGCCGTTCTTGTCTCTCCGTGTAAATGAATGGAAATGCAATATACATTATATACACATATACAATATAGTATTTTAAAAAAAATCCAGTTATTTTGAAATATCATAACTCAAGATTCCTTGAAGCCAATATAATGCAAGGTTTCTTTCTTTCTTTCTTTCTTTCTTTCTTTCTTTCTTCCTTTCTTTCTTTCTTTCTTTCTTTTTTGCATCCTGACTGAATTGATTTTTTTTTAAGGGAGAGTAGTTTTCTAATGGATTCACCAGGTCATTTAAATTAAATAAACATCTTTTTGTGAATAATTAAGAATGCAAATGTGAAGATAAAATACTCTGAAAGCTGACCGACCATCCACCCAAGCCATTAAAGAAATATAAAACCCATAAAAAGGGTGTTGTGAAGTGTATACGTGATGCAGTAGAGAAAAGAGTTGGCAGTCAGGGATGGTGATTTTAACCAAAACAGAAATAAGCAGCTGTTCTCTTCTACCTGCCTGCTGTGATCTGAAGATACTATGTTTTTCATCTGATGACTGGGAGTGTCAGATTATGCCAATTGTGTCTGTGTATTTATATTTGCAGATGTGAGCATGCGTGTAGATGCTGATGAATACTGCATTGTTTGCCTCTATACTCAAGTGTCCATGTGTGTAGTACGCATGCACATCTCTGCCCCTCTGTCTCCACTCGTGTGTAGCCTACTCTGCCTCCCGTTCATACTACATGCATTTTATTTATGACATTGGAGTGTGATGGCAATCGGTGGGCCTCCTTTTGGATAACAGCATTTGTCATCTTTGAGACCAGACTAAAGGAGCACGTTCTACTGTAGGCGTATGTTACCTGACCAGCACGCGCCTAAAACCCTCTCATTTACATTTAGAGTGAATGCCATACTGTCAGTGAGGCTCCATTCCACTCGGACAAAGCCCCTCGCAGCCTCTCTGCCTGCTACTTCGCAGTACACAGAGAGTAAAACAATAGTCGTTGTGATAGGGAGGCATCAGACACACTAATTTGGCGTTATGGCAAAAGTCCTTACCAGAATGATAAGTATTATTTTGCAGGGTGGATCGAAAAGACTAAATCTCAGCGTGTCGAAACAGGCGAAAGGGAACTTTTTTCCCATGAATTTTAAAATGAGAGCTAGAAGGAGATGATATACTTTACTCTAGGGGTACTTAAACCTTTCTCATATTCAGAACTCCAAAATGGAGCCACATTAGATGACAGAGACCATTTGAGGACATTTTGCTGCATGTTTGATCGTTTAGTTGAACCCCGATGACTGCTTTAACTGCAAGTGCAGGGATAGCACTGAAGAAAGATAGCAATCACAAAACAAGATGAAGAGTCTTTTCTGTGAGGCTAGTACTTTTTTTGGATGGTCAAACAGCTTCAAAAAACCTCCCTCACACATGTTCCCTACTTTGGAATTGGGCAGGCTGATAATGCAAGGTGTGATTTAGTGGCATCTTGCGGTGATGCTAACCTCACCTTGCCCCAGGAGAACCTACTTACACACTGGACGTTTACAAGACCACTTTTTTGGTAAAAACATCTTGGTGACTTCACCAAAATAGCAAAAACAGTTAGTAGGACCATTAAAGATGATTTGACTTATACCTTCAGCACCAACAAATAAACAATTTGTCAATTAAGGCAGGAAGGATATGACAAGTCCATTAATGAGAGTGCGGAGGCACAGAAAACCGGTCTAATGACAGCATCCAAAAGTTATTTAATTGTCAGAACGTGCCCTCAGGTGAGTTCAATAACTTCACAACCACACTTCATAATTGGCTAAATATTACTCCTTATACTTTAGTACCTTCTGGGACAGCTGTTGCTGTTTATACATTTGTCTCTCACACCACCTGTGACCATGAAGCAATCCAGCATCACCTACGGCCGAAGTGATATAATGTTCCTTTTGTTTGTGGATCATTGAATAATGTTACTTTTATTAGTTGTGTTACTTTTGGGGTTGCAGCGATGCAGCAGAGGACCAAGGGTGCTTCGTCTTTGCAGGAAGCACTAATTATCCCTCGAAGAGATAATAACTGTATTTATCGTCTGAGGTGTTCGTTTTCTGAAGGGTTATTTATCAAATACCATGCGGGATTAGAAAATCAATTCCAAGTGTCACAAATTAATTTGCAGCCATCATCTCACTTGTTCCCATGAGACATCATGCAACAGAAGCACCTTACTAATGTGGAGAATGCTGCTGAATTGATTTATTTCTTCCATATCTTCCACATCTAATGAAGAATGTTAATGTAAGCTGTGCCAGAAGAATAAGCATATACCTGTGTGAAATCTGTGCTGCTGTTATATTCTTTTACTTAGTCAGATTTAGGTGTGACACAATTATTAACACATTGACAACGAAGCACATGGTAAAAGCGAAGCAGCAGCAGAAGCAGCAGCAGAAATGAACTATGGCCAAAATGTTTATGTATTTGCAGCCAAGTAGTGTGAATGTTTTTTCCTCATAATGTTCCTCATTAGATTAATCTGATTTGATATTCTGGCATTTTCCACTAAATCACAGCCAAATGGATTTGGACTCGCACCGCAGCATCTCTGTCACATGACTGAATCCTGTAAGGTTCAGTTAATGTCTTACAGTCACAGAATATGGCAAACTAAGAGCTGCAGTCAAGATTATTAAAAGTAAAATATGGTTTGTTTTCTTCCTGTTGCGGCATATAGATTTCATTTGATAATGTGATTCATAGATAATTTAATAGTGGGAGTAAAGAGCAGTTGAGAAATGGACAAAGCAAAATGTACATTTGATATGAATATGCTCCAGATAATTATGTTGCATGTTATTTATTATATTATTGCTGTCTCTGAATCCAAACTATGTTCAGGTTTAAGCAACAAAAGCACTTCAGTTACAGGGAGACTTAGGTATTTTTCGACGTGGAACCTATTTTCCCATGTTTTTGTGTCTAAGTGACTAATGGGGACAACAATTTTTGAAATTGGTCCAGTATTGAGCGAGAAGGCTGCAATGTGTAGTCCTTCGGGGCAATTGCGCACCATCTGTGTACGTCCACTAAAAGTGCTTGTTTTTACCACTGACAGGCTCAGATTGTTATTATAAGTGTCTGACAACATTATTAAAAGGATCCCTACAGAGATCGACATTTTGTTACAGAGTAAGATCATTTGTGTTTCACCAGACACAGCCACTATATTGCTCTGTTCAAGACAACCGAACTCAATTGAAAAAAGAAACAGTAATTTTACGTGGCAGAACAGAGAAGTTGCTGGTTTACCGCTGCCTCGATCGGTTCTCTCTGTTATTTGTTTTCTATTTAAACAAAACGGATCTTGTGTCTAACTCTGTAGGGATCCTTTCCAGTTTGAAAAGTATCACAGTGTTCCCTTTAAGGTTAGGAAAAAAAATGTGTTTTGGTTAAATGTTAATACAGCCAGCTGTGTCAAGCTTCAAGTCACTGCAGACGTTTTCTGTATCAAACAAGACCACAGTCTTTCTCTTAAGTGCTGTGAGTAAGTAAACATGCAGTTCAATTGATGCTGTAGCTGCTACAGTACCAGTCAGTGAACATTTTGCTGACACATTCAATAGACTGTCAACGTTTTGCAACTTGCAGAAAAAAGGAAACTAAAAAAAAACAAAAAAACAAAAAACAATTTGGCTGGCATTTGCTGTTGCAAAATAATTGTATATACAAATAATATTTAGGAGATAGATTCAGAGAAGTGTGTGCAATTTCTGTGAACATTTTCACATCTATGTGGTAGCAGAAGATGTTTGATATATGGTGGTATCTTGTCATTCAAAATGCCATGGTGGCATAACACAGAAAACAAAAAAGCCCCAAATAAAGTCTTCTATTGCAACCAGTGACAAATTCCTGGACGTTGATTGATTTGTGCCAGGTTTACTGAGATCCATGTCTAAAAATGGTCTTTCCTGTCTGTCAGTCACCACTTTAACAGAGTTAAACATCCTCCATTTCACACAAATTGATATTATCTATCTCCGCAAACAGCACTGAATTTGTTTGGGTTTACATCTGTTTGTTGCCTGCAGAGAAAACATTAGAATGTGTACTACGTGTTTGTCGATTCTGATTCATAGATAAAAGAGACCCCCAGTCCTGAGCTGAATGGATAATCTGTTTATATTACTGCTTCGGGCACTTTCTTTGAATTAATGCTTTACGCAATACACACTGCAAAGTGTGAAAAAGTGCTACTTTCTTCTGGAATGTGTTGAAAAAATGTGGGTTGAAAAGACAACATCTGTCAAATGGTCCCTTGAAAAATCTATTCTCTGAGGGAACAAAAAACCCTCGAATCAAAAGAAACTATTCAAGGAAATACACTGGAAAACCAGTGCATGCACAGTACAGTACTACATGGTAGACAACTGAATAACAAACAAGAATTTCGTATACCAAAGTAGTTGTATTTCAGTAGTCCTTCACAAAGAATGACTCTTTTGAGTGAGCGTTTGACAGATGTCCTCTTTTCTGGCATAGCTACAACCTCACAGGCTTCATCTATTTGATATCACGGCCATGCCAAGACTCTGGCATATAGCCTCACACTGCATCTGAGATAGCCTTTGTGATTTCTGCAGTTTATGTGACATGAATAAGAAATATCATGTACACCCTACAGAGGACAGCTGAATAGGATGTAAGGTTGTCTTGCTTGGACAGGGGTAACAACAGACCAGAGGGATTCTAGGCGTATTTTTAAAATCGAGGTCCCGCCGCTGGCTTTTCCTGTCAAAGCTGGAGGAGGAAAGTACTATCCAACTACCCACCCCTCCCCTCTAAGACGCACGCACACACCCACAACGTATGTGTGTGTGTCTGGGAAAGAGCTGTGCAGCTTTCAGGGCACAGCATGAGAGCATTTGATATTCATAGAAGGGAAGAGAAGGAGAAAGTGAAACAACAGCAGGGGCACTGCCTTACGCGTGATATTACATTGTAATTATGATTTGGATGCAGGCACTGAGGGTGCGCTACAAATGTTCAAAAATGTATGCACACATACTCCCCACCCCACACACACACACACATGCAGAGCAGGTGCAGTAATGGCACACACTCTTTGGGTGGAGGCACTTCAAACTTCAAACTGCCAATGCCTGCATCATTGCAAGAGTAATGTGGGATCAGACGGAGCGCAGTGCATCCTGCACTTCTTTTGAAAGCGCAGAGATGAGGTCCGCGAGCAGGCTCCATATAGTTATCGACAGAGCCGTACTGATTGGTTTGTTTACCATCAATATTTGCAGATGTCAATCTGGGCGCCTTTGAGAAAATGGATTTTTTCAGCATGAAGCAGAATGTTTAGAGAAATCATTGGTATTATCACTGCTACAGACCGAGGAAGAGACAGAAATATATATAGAGAGAGACAAATGCAGTACACCAGGAGGTGCACATGTGCACCTGAAAATATCACAGATATCTACAGCAAGGCAGACAGACGAGCAAGAAAGACAGACAGACTGAGCAGGAGAGATTTTGAACTACCCAATAATATCCTGAAAGTGTTTGTTGTCTCAAAAATGACAGATTCTGAGTGCTTTTGTGTTGTATGCTGGAAACATGCCAGTAGAATTTCAAATTTGATTTGTAAAGCCTTTTTTAAATGAAAAACAAAGAGCGAGACTGTCAAGCAGCAAAAATGAAAAGGGAGATTTTGGACAACACACTAATATAACAAAGAAACAAACACATACATATGTAAAAATCACAAATGCACCATAATGCATTTTGAAAACACTCCTATGGGATTTTTCAATTCGATTAGTAAAGGTATTGAGAGGAGAGAAAGAAAGAGCTGTCAGACTGCTATGCTGGCACATCTACTCTGCCTCTTTTATCAAAGATAAGTAGTATTGATTTACTTTGAGGCTGTAAAAAGTATTCGTCTTAAGAGCTGACATTTAATAATCTCCACCTAATCCATGTTTTGCTGGGAGCCTCTTGAGATGCTGGTGAGTCCTCTATTGTTCTCCTGTTCTCTCCTGCACCTACTGTATAGCTAATGAAGGAGACTGACGGCAATAACCCCCCGTTGGCTCATAGCTATACTTACTATGGTGCAGTGTTTATCTGATGAAGCCTGAAGGTATGCATCAACTTTTGGGCAAACAAACTTTGATTCACTCACTAGGGTTTGATATGATTTGCTGTGGTTGTCCTGTTTTTTTTTTTTTTTCGTTTGTTTGTTTTTTTTTGGTTGTGTGTGTTTGTGTGTGTGTTTTTCTGTCTTTAGGAGAAAGTAAAGGTGATTTTGCATCATCTCAAAAACACTGGAGCAAAACCCCAAGCATAAAAATGAAGCAACTAAAATGTGGAGGCAGTGCTTTGCCAAATACCTTCTGTATTAAAGCAAGGTAAGGCAATATGTTGTTGAATATTTAGTATTTCGAGCCCCCTTCAGTGTGATACAAACAGTTTAAAGGTGTTTATTGTTATAATATCTGCCTGTATGATGAAGTGTGGTGAAGCATCAAAACAGCATATTTTCTCTGGTTGCAGAAGCTTTTGATATTTTGATGAATCAAATTTTAAACACATTTGTCAGGTGGAGCCTGTCCCTTTGACATTGCGCTCTATCATTTAGCTTAACCATTTTTGGTCTAGGTACCTGGTTGAATGATGGATGACATGTGTGCTGCATATGTGATACACCCTAATGGATGAGCACATAGTCACTTTTTGTTTGTTGCCAGTCCAAACCTAATGTTTACATGAGTATATGATTTTACACCGTACTTTATTACTGCCTGTAGTAACGAGCTCAATATTAAATGTAATTTTAACACTTTATTGTGGAGGTCAATCCTACTGGGGGGGGGGGGAAGAAGAAAAAAGAGAAGAAAGCGGAACCGAAGGGCAGGTGTAGTTTCTCCGGGGGGCCTAAGGTGAGCGACACCTCCCTCTTCCCTCAGACAAACTTTGTGAGGAGAAGATGGTGGTTTGCTCTTTCACTCACTGACTTCGTGATTCTGTTTTCCAGGTTAGTACTTGGTCAAGAATAAGACTGATTCCTCCTGAGGTGTGTAACAATGTATTGTAGCTGTAACGGGTTTGTTTGCGATATGTGTAACCAAGTTTAAGAGCGCATTAATAAGCGTGAGACACGGACTTTCAGCGCGAACGGCTAATTAGCATATGTATATCGTGACTGTGTATGTGTGATGCTGTGTGCTAGATTCCCCACTCCCTGGCGTGTCTGGATTTCAGTGTTTGAGGTATCCTGATATGTTATGAATACTGGTTAATGTTAAAGGGAAAAAAATCGGTTTATAAAATTGGGTTTATAACTTAAAAGAGTTTTTTCCTAAAGTGATACATGAGCAGTTAGGTGCCCAGTTTGTGTTTAAAGATGCATTATAAGTTGAGCATTTGTCCCTATGTGTACTATGTTTCATGGTTTTGGCTCTAAAGTCATTTGAATACTTATCCTAAGTCAAAGGGGGTTTGTGATTTACAGTATTACATGAATAATATATAATGTAATTATAATATGATGGTGAATTGCTTGAGTTGAACAGAACAGGTGTATTGTTATATAAGCTAACATGAAAAAGCTAAACATGATCCATTCTTTGGATGTTATTGCACTTGAAAGAAAGAGCGATGTTATTTCCATAACGATATGCCGATTTCTGTGAAAGTATGTGGAAGATGCTTCCCACTGACGTGAAAATGCAGTGGCAACTGTAGTGATGGATTTAAGTTTAGAATAACTGAAAGTGAGACGTGTTTACACTAAGGGATGTTTATTGTTTTATGCTATGAGTTTGGAAATTTGTAATAAAGAGACAAACTTTGTGAGGAGAAGATGGTGGTTTGCTCTTTCACTCACTGACTTCGTGATTCTGTTTTCCAGGGTTTCATAGGAGAGAGTTGAGAGCAGTGAACCACAACAAAATTCATTTGTTACTCCATTTCTATACATTGAAACTCGTAACACATACAAACAATGAGGAGATTACAAAACTGTACTAAAATCTCAAATTACAATGTGATAATAATATGGAATTTACAATGGATTAGCTCTACGAAGTCCTTTGGAATCTGACTCAATGTTAGCCCACAACTTTGACGTTGTGGTTCAGTCTCACTGATTCCAGCAGCGGCAGGCAGCTGATATTCAGTAAACGAAAGCTCTAAAACCTTGTTGTACTGCCCAGAAAGAAACAGCAGCCAGACAAAGTCGGCGACTAGTTGGAGAAGATAATGGAGCACACAGCAGATGAAGAGCTAATTGTTCTCTCAGGAGTTGGTGGAGACCAAAAACAGAGTAAAAAAAGTAAGAGAAGGGTCAATATTGGACTTGTCACTCCAAATGAATGCTAATGTTGGTCTGTTGGATGTGTAAACAATCAACTGCTCGCTCACAAGTTGGCCATAAAAACTTAAAATGTTGATATGTCAGTGCAACAGTAGGTTACAATAGGTAGGAAGTTGATAATGACCAGTCAGGGTCCAATATTAAAATTGAAAATGAAGTGTCAGTATGTTTTCATAACAGTTTCTCTTTAAGTAGATATCTTCTATTCAACCTTGTTTTTTTTTTTTCCAAATATTTGATTATTTGATTTAATTCTTTAATCAAATCACACTGGAGTTTTCTTGCTTCAAGGTAGAACAATGGACAGAGCTTTAGGGAAAAAGAAAAAAACAAAAAAGCAGAACACACTCAATTTCACGACAGATGGAACATCACAATCAATTCAATAAGCTTGCGCACTATTAGATTTGCCCCCACATTGTGTGTATTAATGAGAGCTCATTAACATTTTGATCACATTTCATGATTGAGATTTGTATAGGATCCAACTTTGTTGATTTCTTGTTAATAAACACACCACGGAGGCCAATCTAACAGTGTGAAGTTAGATTTTGCAGACTGAAAACACAATGCAGTTGTTAAGTCTAATAATATGCTGCAGACCTAATTTTTTAATAAAAGGCCAATGTCTGAACACTAACATGCAGTATATCTCTGCGAGCAGACACCGAAAAAATCATTGAAATCCTTGAGATAGCGCCTATACTCCACAAACACAAAAGGGAACAGGAAAAAGCCTTGAATGTCGCTCAGTGTGTGTTTGTACACATCAGGGTATAACTGAAGGGCCCGAAGAATGGTTTCTCGGCGGGGTCTGTAAATTCCAGGCCTGGCTCCTGTCCATTAGTGAGCCTCTGCTTTTTCCCAGCTGCCCTCGGTGCCCACCGTCTCAGCGGAGGTGCTCTGAAACACAACACACCAAATGAGATGTGACTTGTGCCGCCATACTGTTCTATTTATACTGGATGGGACGACATTGTGGGGAAAGATGCAAAAAAGCGCTCACCTGCTGCTTGATGAGGTCTGGTGGCTCTCCAAGCCCACGGAGGAATCTGTGTAATTTTCACCCTCACATCTAAGGGTGTAAGGTAGACCTCACCCCCTCCTTCCCTCCTCTGCTGGCCTCGCCCACCTTCCCCCCAAAGGCAAAGAAAAACAGTAGATAATTACCTGGTGTGAAATTTCCTCGCAGACACTGTCTCCGCCACACTATGTGTGGGTGTCACAGAACTCATATTTGACTGCGGTTTTGAGGACATGCAACACGGCTATTGTGTTGATGCTTGTGTTGGAGGTGCTCTCCCAGGGGTAAAGGAGCAATTCTAAAAATACTGGTTTTCCTTTTTGATTTCCTTTCTTTAAAAAAGATAACAGGTAAAAGCCCGGAACATGTTTTGACTTTGAAAAGATGTTGAAACAATAGCCTGTGCGTCTTCATATCTGCAGCACCAAAATCAAAAAGTTATGCAGTTGTCTGGGCATAAGTCAAAGATAAAGGTAAGGAACTTTAACTCCCACTCAGAAACATAAAAATAAAAGCTATCTGTCAAATTTCTCACAATTTAAAATACTCCAAACTCGCTCAGGTTAGTTGAGAGTAGACAGCTGCAGCACATAAACAAAAGTGAGCAGAAACCTTAAGAGACCTTGCAGTCACTGTGGAAATATTGTTGTTCTCGATAAATATTATGTTAGTTGTAGCAATATGTGTTCTTCACATGTGTTCTACATTAAATTTAATCATTTGCCTGGATGTTACATAACTTCTTCTTCAGTGGTCTGTCTATCAGTGTTGTGCTGACAGCCACAGTATTTCTGGCAGTGATTTTATTTGCAATAACTTTCCATGCCACTTCATTGTCTGCACTTGTCAGTGTGGAATTAAGCTCTCCCTGTTATATAAGTTAGATTCACCTTGTCAGCCACAGAATTTCTTTCCTCCTCAGGGATAGTTTTATTTCTGTCAATTATTATTACCTATTTATATTATGTTCATAAAATATAGTACTTTGTTGGTAATTTTACATGTTAATTGCCACCGGGAGTATATTCCGCACAATTAGATCTACTTTGGAAGAAATGCTTCTTAAATATATATAGAGATAGAGATGGTTGTCTCCTGCCCAACAGAGGGGGAAACAATCTGTGCCACAATATGCCTGTAGCTAGCAAAAAATATTTGATTTCAGCATGTCAAAGGTAACTTTAGATTGTCTTTCTGTCTCACTGTCCCCTCTTCTTGCTTTTCTTGGAGAAATGATGCCACTGCCAGAAGTGAAATACTTTGATAGTTACAACTTTTTCATCAAATCACTGGGTAAAACAATTTTTTCTTCTAACAAAGATTAAGACAAGGTCTTGCTTGGTTAGTTTCGACCTACATAGTTATCCCATTCTTTCTGTCTGCATTTTATTTTCTATATCCTCTTTTGTCTTAAATTCTCTGTTTTTTTTTTCAGTTCAGCAGCTCATAAAAACTAGAGTTCTTTACTCTGTTGGTAGTGCATTCCACCACAAAGCAGCTTTAAGGCATTTTCTGTTGTTGGCTAGGAGACTAAAGTGACAAAGAGGCACCTTCACATACAAAGTCATTGGAGAGCTAAGAATTGCTTTCCCCTCTGGTGTGGCTAGGACGTTCAGTAAATACTTTATATATTATTGGCTATTTCTACGGAGAGTGTGCATGTGATTAATCATCCGTATGTATTAATCACACATACTACAAGGATTTTTTAACTTCTTATGAAGGAGTCTCAATTTATTACTGATGGCTCTATATTACCTACGTAAACAAACAAGACAATCAGCAAGAAGATTGGCTATATTCTATTCATTTATTCCTAATGCCTGCTATCGGGTCAGATTCAGTTGGATTGCCCTTGAAACAGATGAAACAAGGCAGTGGAAACGCCACCACTTTTATCCACAGGGGCCGCCAGAATCAAGACAAAATGAAAATTCCTTGTAGCAGCTTTAAGTAGGAGTAAGTACTTTGATAAATCTTAGTGCACAGACTAACAATGAAGAACTTTTTTACTCCTAAGTTAGCCGAATGTAATTCTTAATGTTTGATAAATACAGATTCCAGTCTTGTCTGGCTCAGCATTTCCATCATTTTGCAAAATGGAGATCTAAACATCTGTCTGATATCTGTTAAGTAGGGATCCTCCGCTGCCATAAAATATTGATTTCAGTGGGAATTTTCAGTTGATGGCGATGGAGGATTTTTCACATGCAGGGGGGCATGTGTGAAAAATCCTCCATCACTCAGGCCTCATTTAGCCAATGCCCCTGTGAGTTCAATAAATGCCAGATACGTGGAAGAAGCAGGAAAGAAGCGGTGCTGTTGTTCAAGTGTGAGGCTGCAGCAGGATTAATGATCAGAGCGGCAAACTTGGCTTTTGCGTGCATCACGGAATCAATGGCGTTGAGCGAGGCAGACGTGCCGGCCAGTGCAGGGGCACGACGAGAGCTGCAAGAGCCGAGACTAACCTCCTCTCATTTCTCAATAAGACAGAAGGCCCCTCGCTGCCAAGCAGACAAGGTGAAACACTGTGGGGACCCGAGTTGAATGGCAAGGGCTTTTATGCAGTTTAATGATTTTATTAATCCGATGAGTCAAATGCTTGTGTCGTGAGCCCCAGTGATACGTCATTTGTCTTAAGTGGCTGTTTTCACCAAGTTGTTTCCTGCTTGACTAGGATTAGGTAGATATTACGAATAGTGAACCAACAGGAAAATAATAAATTGTGCTTTGAACAAAATAAAAAAGAGGCTCTGTTACAAAGAAAACACAACGCTACAACAGCAGTAGTTTTTGCTAAAAAGGGACAGGGGTTATCCTGTAAAACCAAAGTACATTTATAAATATGCTGGTTCTGTTCTCTCTGTTCTGGGTTATTACAAAGCACATTTTCTCCACAGATTCTTATTTTTTTCTGGATTTCAAAGCACAAATCTTTGATTGGCATGTTGGTTTGTTCCCGGTGTTTAATTGTATTTTCAAAGATCTCTCTGGGATCATAAGGTTGACTTGTTGTTGTGTTTATCATGTAGTGCTTCTATCTTACTTGCCTTTGATCTGACTTCTTATGCTCTTTAATAAATGCCTGCTTTCATTTAGCAAATGCACTCTGGTTTCTAATTGAGGCTAAAAATGGTCCTGTGCAGCTGTAAGACTGTTTCCCTTCATCATTAGTAGCCACCATCATTATGAGATGCCTCAAATCACAGGTAAAGGGTCACCGCACTGACATTTTAATGCTGCATACTGATGCCTCTGAGATAAACATTACAAAAGAGTAAAATGTGTAGATATGTGATGACTTCTGGATCTGGATATCTTGTTAGAATTCATAACTTTAATTTAATTTTGAAACTTTATTAATCACACAACACAGTGAAATTATTCTCCGCATTTATCCCATCCAGTTGGCACCTGTCGGAACACACATGCACATAACAATTCTTGTTTAAAGTAAAACAAAATGATTTGTATTTTTATTGTGCTGTTTGGAGTACAATTTGCTTTCTTTGATTGATTTTTTTTTGTCATTTTAGTATTTTACAGATATTTGTCAGGACTTGGGACACCCAGCTTGAAACCAGGACAAGCTGACAAACTAGAACGTCTGGTCACCGTCCAACTGGGAGAAGCATAACAAGCTGTAAACACAACACTAACATCATTTAAGGTCATATGGCAAAGTTGTCTGCCTATTTACACACCCAGCAGGCACATAACAACATTAGCATTCAGTCCAGTGTTCACTTTCCTTTTAGCTCCGTTTGCTTTCCTCCTGAGGAAAATGTTTGGCTTTAGCAACTAAATGCCGCATTGCGCTCACCAGCTAATTGCTAACTTTGACTGTCTGCTGTTTGGTGGAGGGCAGGTAATGTACAGCCGGCTTAGCAGAGCTTTTTCATCAAAAAACAGCTGCCTGGTGCTTCTAGAAATGACACTGATGAGATAGGTGGGAGTGAAACAAAACTGAAGTTGAGTGTTGGGAAACCATGTCACTGAGTAAAAAGATATTAAATCACTGTGGAGCTGGGGAAGACTGCAGAGAGTGTGGTGATATTTGTATTATTTACTACAAGTGACCCCTTTTATACATAGTCAAGTCATCTGCTGGTATAAAATATTGATTAGAGCAACTCTATGACAGCAATGTTAGTGCCATCTAGCTGTGTAGTTGTGGATAGCAACCCCCTCCACTCACCCTTCTGTTCAAGGTGTGAGGAAGAAATTATGGTGGCTGCGAAATGTGACAAAAATAGGAAATGCCCTACACAGTCAACATTTGGTTTGTCCGTTCTGGGCCACCCCTGGTTTAACATGGCGCACTCCATGAAAGTCTGTAGATATATGAAAAAAACAAACATTTACTGTTATTATAGACATGTGTTATTATGTCTACTTTTTATGATGGCTAGCAGAAAACGACAAAAACCTGTATAAACCAGAACCCAAGGAGCTGTAGGGCCTCAACCGGATCAAGCGAAATGGGACCCCTATCTGGAGCCAGACCTAGTAAGGGAGCTCGTGGGTGAGTGTTCTGGACACCAAACACTGAACACAAAATCGACATGGAGCTGCCGCCCTGAAGGCCCACCACCCACAAGAATGCTAGTGTTTTGCCAGTCGGGCAGCATGCAAAGGCAGCGACCTGGATGTCCTTTTTCCCGGCATTGCAGGCTTCCAGAAAAAAGGTCCCTTACAGATTGTGTTTAAATGTCATTTTCTAAACGTCTTATATTGCATTATTGCACACAAGGTCCCTTATAGCTAAAGTCTGACTAATGGATCAATAAAGAGTTGTCAAACAAGAATGATTCACTACAGCCATCTTGCTCACTATAATCTTTTGAATTGCTCACGTCTCCTTAATCATTGCTTTAGAAGCTGCAATATTTTATACTGGAAGGCTCCAATCTCCAAGTTGTCATTCCACTATTCAGTGTTTCAATCTAACTCTGTCGAGAACTGGCAGATGTAACCAACTGCAGGACAGAAGGTCAATCTAACAAAATCCTTTTAACCTTAACTTGTTCTTATCATACAGCCAGCTGCCTACAAGGTGGGTCACAGTCATGATGAAACAGCCATTAGCTTGAGCGGCTTGACCTTACAAAGGAAAACTGTCACAAACTAAGTTCTCTCAAGTATCCAGCCTCCAAAAACGCATGATCAATCGAGCTGACTCAAGTGTTTTTACGAGTGCGATTCTCAGTCAAGAGTGTCAGCGCGTGATTATACCTCCATCTATCATTGTGATGGGACTAAGTATTGGCTCCTTGTGACAGACTCTGAGGAATAGGACTCGACTTCAAGACAGACTTCACAGACTCACTAGATCAGCAGTCTGGAGCATTCACGAGAGACGACAGGCACTCAGCTTTTTTCCTTATCCTCTCAACAACCTTTTAATTTATAGTCCTGGGCTTCCTTTTCTGAGAGTTTTGTTGCTGCTGTTTCTGTCCACCGATGCCATGAACTCTGAATGCCCTCTCTAGCTGGTAGTGTTGATACAATGAGGAAGTGTTTAAGGATTACAGGAACCTGTACAGATCTATACAGCAGCATTACAACTTATCTTGCTGATAGGCGTTCGGGTACAGCGTAACTCAACATACACATCACAATTGATGGCAAGAGACTTTCAGTCATTCTACTGTGTGGGTGTTTAAACTGTATACAACACAGGATATTACCTCAAAGCACTTATTAATTGTAAATCATTGTTTTTAAATTATCGTATGCAGCTACCACTTTGTTTTTTCTCTTAAGATGAATAAGAAACAGCTTTCTGAAGAGGCGGACAGGATGTAAATTCCCCCTCAAGAATTGACGCTCATCAAATTAACCGTCCTCAGTAGTCTATTGTTACAATTAGAAGTTAGTGAAGCTATTCCTTACATATCGGCAGCTGTTGTCTATTTTCCTTTAATTTGTTGTAATTTGGAAGGAATCGACTTAATGCCTCGTCCGACAAGAACACGTTTTACTGATATGGATTGTTGTAAAGCAAGCTTAATTGATGCTGAGCATTGCAGCAGAATTCTCAATGAAAAAGCGATGAAACAAGTGGATGCTTGACAACCTACCTCCGTAGAACTGCTCCTCTTCTTCACGATCGTGTTATTGGAGACACAACGACTTAAGAGGCATGACGCATGCTTGGCCTCAGTTATTTTCTTGTCTTCTCAATCAGTTGGCACTGTCTGTCACTCTAGACAGGTGTGTGCATGTCAAAACCACCATTTGCACGGTAACTTCATTTGAATAATAGGCAAGGAAAAAGAGTCTGAATATTCCACTCTTAACCTTAATATATTTCATTTTTTTGTCTGATTAAATTACATGTTTCACTGAATCTTAATTGCTTTTTTGTAAACCTGCTTATGTGATCTGATTTGCAATTTTCAGTGGGAATGGTATTGTATTACTTTGAATACTAAAGGAAGTAAGACCGGGCGACACGCTTTCTGCAATTTTCTTTTGGACATCTTTAATGGCATAGAACGTAGTTCAAAGGATTCAAGGATTATGATTGTCAAAAAAGACGAGTTAAATTGTTCTTTAAAAAAAATAGCATTAACGTGTTACCTTTATTTTTAACTCAATTTACTGAAATGATAAAAAAAAGACTATTTTCTCCCCTGAAAGAGTCTGCCAAACCTTTGGCACATGACCCACGCTGTTTGACTTTTCCACATATGGATGGTCAATCCCAGGTGAATATCTAATGAATATATGGGCGCCTCTCCAGTGATCATCTGCTGTGAGATTGGCACTTAAAATGCATAATCAGCTGTAATTAATCGAACAAAGTGATTAATCACATTTAGCTACCTCTCTGTTTGCATGCAACCTGTCATAATCAATTATTTGTGGGATAAATCGTGACTCTGGAGATAAGGGTGGCAGGAGTGAAGCCGGGCGCCTGATGAAGACTGATGACAGCCCTAAACATGGGACATGACAGTAGGAACATGGTGGAGATTGAATCTGTAACCCTCCGAGCACATCATAAATTATCTCTCTCAGACTAAAATGATTGATTTGCATCGCTCCTTGCTGCACCTGGAATTGCTGTCCTTCACATGAACAAACCAGGTGGGTGAACACTACATGACAGCAGGTATTATAAGCTAATACTGGGGAAGAAAACACCATGGGATGTGTTATTTGAGCTTTGTGTCCAGAAATCTCTTTTTTATCCTTGAAGAATTAGGTGGACGTGTCTAGACACAAACAGCAGTCTGACACTGAAATATAGTGTGTGCAAGTCAGAAATGGTACACTTAGCTTCAATCTCGCAACCTACAGTAGGTTCAGTTCCCAACTCCTGACAAAAAATTTTACACTGGAAATGTGTACCTTTTACACATTGTCATCCTCTCCAGAGGTGAGTGGTAGCTGAAATGACACTGGAAGTACTGGAATGAAAGGCTTTGCTGAAGCTCTCTGTTTATATCAAATCTGAAAAGTGTGCCAGCTAGTAAGGTGTCATACTGGTCTTGGCCGTTGATTTTGATGTGTGAAAATGAAGGTCTGGTGTGACTGTGCTCGCTCTGTTTTGTACATACATAATTATTATTGCCATTGTGTGAAAGACAGGTGCGACACAACAGACTGATGACTATTTCTCACTAGCAGAGCGTATTGTAGGCCTATGCCTTTTCTGCCACTCAAGAATTACATTTACAAATAACCACTTGTGATCCAACGAGACTTTTTGTCCCACCACTTTCAGCTGTTATAGTTATAGTTGTAATGTCTAAGACAGGTTTTACGGTCATGGAACAATAATATTGGCCCATCGGTGCCTCCACATCCTGACAGCATGATGCAGATTGATATAATGATGATGAGTTCAGTAGTAGATTCATCATTTATTATCCCCATTGGTATTCAAAGTAAGGCTGTCACTGTCTGGAGATCAGTGGGGAAGGTTTACTCTGTCACGTGCCATGTCACTCATGTGAGCAAACCTTCAAGGATGCTAGAAGCTAGCAGCCTTCATTTTTTAGTTAGCTATTTACGTTTGTAAAATTGTATTGTGGATGGATTTGTTTTTAAATGTCCTTGGACACAAAAAGTGCTACATGTTGGCTTTTCAACAAAGCCATGAGATTATGCTGCTTTAAAAAATATTAAATATTGAGTTTGAAATGAGTTTTAGTAATTGAGTCAATCTGGAAACTGTGCTGACTTTGGTTACGATTTCATCCTCTCTTGTGTTGGCCTTTTAAGTAGCACAGATGATCTGCTGCTGACTCTCATGCTACTGTGGTCTGCGTAGACTAAAATGTTGTTCAACTGCTATATTTAGATCCACCTGTTGTGCTCTGTGAACATCTATGTCTCTGTGTTTATGTGTAGTAGTTGTAGTGACTGTTCACATCTGTTTCTCTCAAAGTAAGCTCCACTACAGATTTGTTAACATATTTCAGTTGTGCAAAAATAGTAGGCTATGCTGAGACTGAAAGGAAGTAGAAATGAAAGTCAAAGCTGGATGCCCCCTACTTCAAAACTCATTCTTGCACCACTGCAGATAAGCCTGTTTTTCTAATTCAAGAAGTGTGACTGCCTTACGGGGGATGATCAGTCATAAACAGACCCCTGACACTGGATATCAGGCTTCATTTTTCTGTCTTTACAAGTCAATATGTCCCTTAATTTTGCCAAAACCACACTCTTTCCCTAACCCTAAAATTTTAAGCTTCATAAGACTTTAATGAAATCAAACCCTATGACCTTGACCATTCATTAAAATTGCATGTCCAAAACAAAGCGTTTCCTGCAAAGATCAATTTTGAATATTGCAGGGAATAATGAAGGACCCCACCACAGTGAGCTGTTAGATGTTAGAAGAGGTAACCAATTCCTGTCACTGAGCCCTGCAGTTGTCCAGAAATGTTTTGCAGACATGTTTATTGTGTTTTATCATAATGTTGATAAAAAATTATTCTGTCCATGAATGTAATTTTTAGGTTTATATACTGTATTATGTTCTTATGTTGAAGTAAATTATAATTGTTTTTTGTGAATCTCCTTATTATTATTATTATTATTATAATACTTTATAATTTTTCTACAACACATAAGTGTGTGCTTTTCATTTCATTGTTTGACTGACTGTTATGTTAATTCTATGCAGCGTGTTCATTTAATAACTTGATGTACACAGAAAATGAAAACATTCCCTGTCTCTGAGCAAGAGGAAGTTGAAGGTCTAGATAAACCCAGACAGTAGCTTTGCGTTGGCACAGCCATCTTAGCAGGTCAGCACCCAAGGCACTGCAACGCAGTCAAGACTGTCATCTGGTATCAGTACCTGCGTCTCTCTCATACACTTCAAAACAAGCCCTCACACCAGTCTGGACCATGTGAAACGCACGCGCACGCACACACAGACTCATGTAAACACATACATATGGTATATGCACATACACACACAGAACTGAACTACAGAGGATTGTTGGGGCTGAAAAATCCAGGGGGTTGATGGGTAGTTATGGCAGGTGACAGAGTGTGCTGCACGCTCAGACAAATGGAGTCTGGCAGCTTCCCCTCAGAAAGACTTGCGGCTGTTTTTTATTTTTTCCTCTTTTTTCTTTTTTTCATTTTTTTTTTTTTTTTATTACTGCCTGACTGACTGCTTCTCCCTTTTAGAAAAAAACATCCATTGTTTACCTCTGTTCTGTTCAGTCTCACCTCAGATGACAAGCCATCCGTGGAGAGCCACTTCCTTTTCATTCTCTCCCTCTTTTCTTCCTTTCTTTCATCCTGTCTGTTTCCTTCCTTCCTTTTTTGCGCCGTTCCTTTTCAAGTCTTTTTTTTCCTCATCGCGATAAATGAATTTTAAACTGACATGGTGTCGGGCTTTCTCCCATGGAAGTTCATATAGTTTTATAATTAAGTCTGGCAAAGCTCACTACGGACCCGGGGGAACAATCATGTGACAAAGAATAATATCTGTCCGTGACACTCTCAGCTAATCCTAGCATGTGTTTAGGATAAAAAAAACTACCTGGAATATTTGAGAGAATGAGATGCATAAGGATGGTGACTGATGACATTTGGTTGCACAGATTAAATAAAGCTTGCGCTGATATTATGACCTGCCGAATGTTATTACAAAATCAAAATCAATGTCACCTTTTGCATTGAACATGTACACGTACCAGGCTGTGTCTAGATATGATTTAGTCCGATTTCATCCACACCTGACTTTTAAATGCATCTCTGCTGTCCATGCTGAAATTGCATTGATTTTTCTCTTCCTGAAATAAGATTGCAGAGTCCATAACTTCCCTTTGCAATATTTATATTATCTTAAGCATGTCAGGTGTCTAGGGAATCATATTATATGTAGATTTTCTCATATTCATAACACATAGGATGTTGTCTTAGACATCAGGTATACTGACAGGGTAGTGAGAGCCTCAAACCCACCCAAATCGACAAAAAATGTGGACGAAAAATTATCTTCAAGTCTTTTTTGATAACATCACATTAAATCTGAAAACTCATTAGTTATATGAATAGATGTGAACCTTTAACACACAGCTATAACTAAATATTAATCTGAATATGAGAATAGTGTCAGCCTGTTCTAATGAACTGAAATGTCATTTGGTTTTGTCGGTCATCTGTTATCAGCCATTGTATGTTGGACCTACTGAACTCAGTGCCCTGTCAATCTCAATTGTGATTGGAGCACAGGCTTTATTAAAGTGCAGTCTAACTTTTCATTGGGGGAAACCACCCCAGTCATTGGACAAAAATGTCACCCAAAACCAGATCTAAGAAAGAAACTGCATGATTCATTGAAGCCTCTTTTTTGTATGTTTATGTACATTTAGTTGCGTCTTTAAGTTTATACTTATCCATCATGAATACTGTTGCTAAAGTTACCTTTAATGTAAAATGGCAGCTGGTGCTTACATGCATCCGCCCCCCCCCCCCCCCCAAAAAAAAAAATGTTGATTTCAATGAGTTCATTTTTTGTTGTTTTCAAAAGCCTGCATGCTATTTGGTTATATGGGTGTAATACATTGAAAGCAAAGAAGCTCTTAAAGCCAATGGCGTGCATTCACTCTTAAGTGCTGCTTTAAGAAACTTGTATAAAGACATTCACAGAAACAATTGTAGAAAACACTCTTCTCAAAATAGTCTACAAAACCTTCTTAACTTTTTTAGATCAATTGTTGCCCCAGTCAGACAAAATCAAAGTTTTGTTAAAAAAAATCAGAAGAAAAATGGCTGCAGAGAAATGCAGGACATCAGGTATCAGGTAGATTCTGTAACCATATCCAGGCTATGGGGTTTGTGCTTCCATTAGAGATTATCTGGATCCCAGAGCAGGCTCTTGTCGGATTAGTCAGTGGGTTGAATGATTTGATTTGCCAGCTGTGAATGAATCTGTCCTAAAAATACAGGTGCTACAAGTATGACTGTAGCTGTGGCCATGGTTACATCAACAGCTAATACCAGAGGGGAAATACTTTTAGACATATGACTGTGCAGAAACACATCATTAAGTCCTGTGGCCAGTGAACATAATGTCGCTGAACTTAGACAAGTGTATTGATTTGACGTAAGCTGTTGGACAAACAAGACATTCTTTGAGTTGTCAGCATATCAATACAAGTAAGCAAGTCATTATTGACAGTTCCTGACATTACTGATCTTATAAAGTTTCACTTTCAACCACAAATCCCTCTCATGGCAAAGTCATCTCTACGAGGATTACTCAACAGAAACTTCTGTATGTTTGGTTTCTGTCATGCAGGTTTTTATTTTAGTGTCGTGTTTGATTTTAACTGACCAGCACTGATTGGAATTGGCAGTGCTGCAGGCAAATGGCTTGTCATGGTCGGCTGTCTGTTAGAGGGGAGGAGAACATTCACACTAACGATTCTGGTAGACTAAAAAACAGTGTCTGTCAATCAAAAAGTCGCAGTCCATCTTCTATCATCATCATTTTTCTCAGCTCTCAGGAGTGTTGAAAATAAAATATTTAAGACTGGCTGTTTTTTTTATTCATTTGGACGAGAGTGTTATGTTTTGTCTGCAGCAATTAGGGCCACTGGGGCTGCTAAAGTAACTCAGCAACTAACGGAAGTTGAGACAGATTCCACTTTTGAAGAAAAGCAACCTGACGTAACGCTTTGGTGGCCAATCCACCAATCAAGGCCTGTCACAGTCTGAAATATCAATGAAACAGAACACAATACACGTGGAGTTCATGGACTAAACTGGAAAAGTGGTCGAGTGACATAAATAGTGAATTAGAGTGAAGGAGTACTGGCATGAAGAAAGCCGGTGAATCAGTGAAATAAAAAGTTATTTTCTGATTGTTTTGTAGCTGTTAGATTCAGAAGGGGTAATGTCACCCCATAACATGTCAGCGTAGAAATCTATTCTATATACCTATTTTATGATAGAAGAGTTACCCAACATTGCTTTACTCATTTGCATGGATCCAGAACTTGTTTCATGGTGTTGGTGGTTTTGTTGGAACAGAACTGAACATTACATGGGATTTTTGGAAAGCATACAGAACAAGTTGTCTGAGTCATATCAGTCATATCTTTCCATGATGTCTATAGGATATGAAATATTATATCCTGATGACTCAGTTGGCCAGGACTCAAAAAACTGTTTTTTGCCAAGACCATCAACCATCAAACAGCATAAACTGCTACAGTGTACTACAACACGGTAGTAGCAGAAATTTACAGAGTTACAGCTGTAGCAAATGTCATCTCAGGGTTCCAAGAAAGAAGTACATTTTTGCATGTCAGTAAATTTTCAATGACCCTGAGCCGGTGTGAGGTGCTTAACAACTCAGACTAGTATATTACTATACTGGGACATCTCATTTAAGATAACGCTATTGGGGTTGTTTCTTTGGTACACAGGTGAGTAACAGACTAGTCTGGAGATAGTTCTGGCCAATTATTTGGTAATGATAATAACTGTCACACAACACAAACTCGCACACACAGTCACACACAAAAAACAGTCAGTGCTTAATGTTATAAATCTTTACAAGTTACATTAAGTTAAGGATTAAGTTAATGCATCATTCTTTTCTCTTTGCTCTCTGTTGTTCTGTGCTTTAAAATTCTGTCTGAAAAATATCTGCAAAGCTCGAGTTGAAAGACGTGGCTCTCAAAAGTAATTACTGGCAGGTCATTAATGTCACTTAATATGCACATAGTTAAGAAGTGGTTAAGTCAGCCACAAAGGAAACCTTTTCAATGCACTGTACATCTGTCAGTCAATATGTCAGCAGATGCTATGTGTAGACAGTGACCCTTTTATTACAATATACTGCAATATAAGTGCTGTAACTTCATTAACCTGCTGACAGATTTTGAGTCAATTCAAAAGGCTATGCATTCACAGTATAGCTCATGCTATTTCAGCTTTAGCTGTTCACTGAACAACAACTCAATTGACAGTTGCTGTGGGGACATTGGACATTGTCACATTTTCCTTTTGCTTCCAGCAAAAAGAATAACACTAATGTGTGAATTTTTCTCTGGAAAGATGCACCGTTCCTCATTGCCTTTTACTTTTTTCTATAACTGTAAAACTGATTGAAGATTGCACAGATTATCTGGGGGAAATAGCAAATCCTGCATGTCTCTTTTTCTCCACCACGTCACATTCAAATCACAAGAAAAGTGCATCTACATCAAATGTGAGATGTCATATATATATGGCTCATTTACCTTTTCCTATTTATATCGCCTTAGTGATTTCCCAACCAGTTGATGGTGACAGTAGGCTAAAGCTGTGTCTAATCTACCTAGCTGACCTGCACATCCAAGCGAACCACCTGCCAACAGCAGAAATGTATCTAAACTGAGGCTTTTTTATCCCAGGAACACCTGGAGAAAGTCCTCCATATTTTTTTTTTCTCATTTGGATTACTGTGACTCACTCTGTTCGTCTCTGCAGTTTCTGAAAAGTGTTTCTTCCCCCCTTACAACTCATCCAAAATGCTGCAGCAATGCTTGAAGGAGAAATGATCTCTGCTGCAGCTTCCTGTGAGTTTCAGAATTGATTTTTTAAGATTCTACTTTCATGGCTCAGCTGGCTATGTCCCATGGCTATATCACAATCCTTGAAGTCCTGTGCAAGCCAGAGTACAGTTCGAGGTCCTTAGACTGGGCCCTTTTTGGTTGTTCCAAGGTCTTGATTGAAAAGAATACATTTCGATTTTCTATAGACATCATACAGTATGTAAGGAATATAAAAACAATCTGACAAACACTAAAATTTACTAAACGCACTAAAATTTGACCGCGCTGATCTATTGGTTGCCAGTCTGCATGCAAACATCTAATCTTATAATCTTTAATCTGTGCACTCATTTTGGACTAAAAAAAGCATTCTCCTCTTTGCCATTCCTAAAAAAAATCCGTTATTTACACCTCCAATGGATGGACAAAATTCCAGCTGTGGTCCAGAAAAGAGCAAAGTAAAGGACTTGTTCAAAGGTAACATTTTCATATCTTTTAGCCAAATCATTAGAGAATTTGACCTTCAAATCTGATTCTATGGTTAGAGGAATGTATTCATGTCGGTCCCACTGAGAACAACTTTATATCACAGATTTATGACGCTTTCCAATCTGTAGTCTCATTCTCCTTGGACTGTGTTAAATCAAAATGAGAGGATGACTTTGGTGTGAGGACCTCAAAAGAGAGTCATTCACACAACCTCCACTTTGGCCCAGTGTGATACTGTTACAATTCTGACCTAAGGTTTGTGAAACCATGTCACACGTGTCAAGGTCAGTTGACACATGTGAAAATTTGATTATTTTTTGCGGTGGCATGTAGTGATTTGAATTCCTCTTGAGGTCAGGCTGACGCTATGGCTGACTTGTCACAAGACATCTATACAATTGGAAACATAACCCTTCTATAAATGAATACAGCAGCTGATTTATATGTTGTACTGTTGTCTAGAAACTTTACCATTTCAGAAGTGACAAAATCAAACATATCACATTCATTGACAATGAAAGCAGAGATGCTGATCATGGTTGGCCGTTGGCCCCTGTGGCAGATTAAAATAACCCATGAAAATGTGTAAAAGATTGGTTATGACAGTTCTCAGGGAAAAACAAAAACAAAACAAAAACAAAAATGTTTTTGTCTGATCTCCACAGTCTGCATCCAAAAATGATTTCTTCCATGGTTAATTAGATAAATACTAGAATCAAAATCATAAACATGAACATGAAGTCAATTTAAATCAATCATATGTAGAAGAAACCTGTGACGAGTGACCCATTTTCACATTCATTCAAAATGTTATGTTTTAAATAACAACCTTTGATGACCATCTTCAACCTGTAACAGGTTCTACAGGATCTGTATTGTTGTGATTTTTTTTTTTTTTTTTTGACACAGACTAAATGGGGATTTGAAGCTTTGATTAACTCAGCTGAAGATTTTTAATTCCAGAAATTCCTCAGTTAGACTCTGACAGTACTTTATGTGCTCATTGTTTAAGCAATATTGTATATTATAGTACAACCTTAATTAGGTTATCAAATATTCATATTAATTCCACCACATTTTCTTGCACTTCATCAACCACATTAAATACTGGCTTTGAGAATTCATCTGTACAAAAGACACATCATTATATTATTGTTGGTTCACTGTAGGGAGTGTGTTCTAACAGCGTATCATCTCAGATGACTTAAGCACTGTTTTATCCAGAGATAATACTCTTAGATGCGAATTATCTACTTATCGGTTAATCCCATCACACTTATTTCCTGAGGGTTACAGTGGGCTCGGGTGATTCCAGCATGTTTTGACATTTCTCATCATTGCATGTGCAAAAACACTGTCATGTTGAGCACACATGCATGCAAGCACACACACACACACACACACACACACACACACACACACACACACACACACACACACACACACACACACACTCTCTCTCTCACACACAGACAAGAGCACTTTTTCTGTCATCTTATTGTACAGCTTCCTCTGAGCGTTCTGAATTCCCGCGTGACTCGACAGTATCCCTGCAGTGAAACAGGGCAGGAAGCTTTTATCAGCTGCTGTCGCTGGTGACAATTAATGTCAGTGATGTGATGTGTCCCAGCTCTTGGGTGGGGATGTGGGGGGAGAATGGGTTAGAGGTGAGTATAGCCTGGATCTATAGACCAAGAAGAGGTGGTGGTGGGGTGCATGTCTGCTGGCTGAGAAATGGTGGAACAATGCCAAGTTCTCCATTAGGAAGCCCTGCAAGGTCACTCCAGTATGCAATCCTTGTGCCAAGCGACCCAGGCTCTTTGGTCTGTCCTAGAGGGAGGCAGGAGAGGAAGAAAGACAGAGAGAGCAACAGATAGAGAGCGACACAGAAAGAGAGAGGGAGCTGGAAGAAGTGCGGGCCACGGTCCAGCCCATCTGGGATGCGCTCCACAGACAGTCGGTGCCAGAGGTCACTGACAAAGCCGACCCCATCTTTGTAGAATGTCTGAAGGTTCCCTGCGAGAAAATGAGTTTTAGGAGGGAATAAAAAATGCCAGCAGACTGTTCTAGATCCTTAATCAGAGCAAAGGTCCACATGAAAACAAGAGTGTCAAAGCACAGAAATACTAATGTCCCCCCTCCTTGCAAGAGGTTTTATGGCACTTTGCCAGGAGAGGGGTGAGATGGGGTTGGTGGGTGGCATTATAAAAGAACTGGACAGTAACTCTTTTGCCCTTGAGAGAAAAAAACAAGTAAAATGCTTTGTTTTATGTCTTTTTCTCTCCCAGCTTCTGTGCCTACAGAATGTTAACTTTTGTTCCCAGGGGAATTTACACTTGCTAATATGATGAGCGCTTCTCAAATTAAGAAGAAAAGGAGGGCCACTTCACAGTAAATGCTGTTTGTGTTTACCACTTTAAAGTACCACTTGGTTGTTGCTTATGGTGTTGATAGTCTTGTGAGGAAGCTTGCATGCTGCAATACAAGTCTATTTAGAGAAAATTGGAGCTCATTAAGAGTTTTTGTGTGTGTGCATGTTTGTGTGTGTGTGAGGAAGAGAGAGAGAGGAAGTATGCATAGTGTCCATATACCTGTATGCACATAGGCTTTTCAGCCTAGCATTCATCCTAGCTGGCTCCCCCCTTCAGCAATACTAGCTTTAGAGCTTTTAAATTGTAATGTGATAGGGTTCACCTGCAAAGCTACCACAATGAATTATTAAGCTCTCCACTATGGATGAGTGAGTCTCATTATAACTCCCCTCAGTACTGCAGAAAGATAAGCATGGCTGATTATTTCTGGGTTCCCTTTAGCCTTGCTTTCTAGAGTGTCTGGAAAAGGAAGAATTCAGCAGTACAGCTGGAGTGAGATAAGATTTCGAATGTGTATTCAGATGTTCTTTCACGCTCTGGGAACTGGATGCAGAAGAAAAGGTATGGCTGCGCGATTCAACATCTCCCTCCCTCTCTCTCTCTCTCTCTCTCTCTCTCTCTCTCTTCATCCCCAAGCCAACAGTACAGGCTGTATAGTGATAACTTTTCAAAGTGAACAAAGGCATCAAAAGGATGGAGGAGACCCGGGGATTATTTAAATACTAGGTGCATTAGAAGCCCGGTGTGCTTTCCATCCCTTAAGTCATCAACAAAACCTGCTCCACTTTTCTCACTGTGGCTGAGGAGCATGTATACTACTGACAAAAGAAAGGAAAGACAGGGATAAAGAGGACGCTCTGGCAACCTGGATTAAAAGTATTATCCTGTGTTATACTAGTGAATAACAGAGTGAAAAGGCACTCTATCTTTGTGATGATAACATAAAAGTAGCCATAATTGGCATCATTATCTGCACATTATTGACATCTACAACAACAAAACAACTATATTTTGTTTTTTTCCACAGTTCACTTTGTAAATGAACATAGTTCATTCAAATATATGATGAGGTTTTGCTTGTGGTGGACACAGGTTTATATACCATGTGGCTATTAGATGGCTGAAACTCTGGCTTAAAGTGCTATTGTGTTGCTCTTTACCAGCCTTTGATCAGTTGAAACGATAGCACAGCACCATATCGCAGACACAATCAGGTTATGGCATCAGTCCTTTCGCCGGTTTGGCATGTTGTCTGCCCCTGGTGGTTCATTGAGTGGCGTATCATTAGCACCGGCTGTCATCACTATACCCCGAGTAAGCACGACAGGCTGAGATCATTGTGTTTCTACACGTGCATTATGGTGTGATGAAAACAGAAAATGATTATTGTCTGGTGAGAAACTTGAAACAGCAGGATAAGTAAATAAAAACAATACTTGCATGGCCATCAAGATAAAAATAAGGCTTCTTTTCATAGCTTGTGAAAAGCTCTCATGTTGGCAAAAAGTTCCTACATGGCAGCAGTCAAGTCAAGTCACTACGCAATACTGTAAAAAGGGATTTTAGCAAGATGAACAAATTCAATGTAGCAAAACATTTAGACTTGGGAATTGACATCTGATTTTAACTCAATTATCTTGAAACTGAAACAAAACAAAACAAAAAAAAAACAAGACTATCAAACAGTTTACTAAATATCACCTCAGGTGACTGTTATCTGTTTCTAATTATGTTTAAAGGTGTAATAAAACTGTTGAAATGAAAGATGAACGACTTGTTTTTAGAGGCAAGCAACTCAATACAGCACCTCAAAAGGCATTAATGGCAGTAATACTCTTCGCTCCTCAATCGATGCTGAGCAAAATTAATATTGGAGAGTAAATCTTTCATTTTCTTGATTGATTACCGTCATTAAGAGCATTGATCAGTAGCAAGAAGAAAAAACAGAGTGTGGGTGGGGGAGCAGCTTGTAGCTTTTTATCTGCCTCAGACAACATTAAAGAGGGAAACAGAGGCTCATCCTCTCTTCGCTGCTCTGTCTGGAACATAGATGTCAGAGAGAAATTTGCAACCGTCAAGGGAATGTTTTTGTTCTGACCTCCTCTGGCTAAATGAACGCTCGTCCTTGATCGTGGGAAATGGATGCATAAAGTGTATGAAAAAAGGAGAGATGCGTGCAAAGTCTTCAAGGTTAATTTACTCTTAACTCTTATTAAGTGTTCGTCTGTTGGGGCTTCATTAGGGTGACATGCTAGTTGCGGCTGAGGACGAGATTAACCTTGTGCATGAGGGGGAGGCAGGCTTTCTTTTCCCATCTTCCATCTATCCTCGTACCGGCTCAATCGCCGTGGGGAAGCTGATGCACGTGCTCTGTAAACATCTGTAGTGCATGAAGCATCCGGCATAACAAGGACAAGAAAGCAGCCGCAGCAGCAGCACATGAGACACATGGCATTCTGGGTCACCAGCTCAGATTAATGTAATGAGCCTGTGAATAAAGACAACACATTCACAGTCACACTTTTGAAAGCTTGCACATATTTCACACATGCAGAAACGGATACACCTCATAAGAGTTCTAAAAATACATAGAGTAGGCAACAGTTAATGCCTTTAATTATAATTTCACACAATCATGGTATTATTTCAAGTCTAATTTCTTCCAGTTATATTGACGATAACGATTTTTAATACAGTGTGAATATAATTACTGTATTAAGTAAATTAATTGAATTGTTTCTTTTTAAATTTAGGAACAAAACAACATTTTACTGCAGTTTAAAATGTATAGTTGTTTTGTCACTTTAACACCACAGCTGAATAAAGAACCAATGGTGGCCTAAGAATGTTACACCAGGACAGTAAACTTCACTGTCCGATCCAAGTGCAGGTCAAATGAAAATCAATAGACAAATGATTTACATTGATTGATGATCGATGATATTTTTTTTAATAAAAAAAAAAAAAAGACAAAAAATGTTGCTTTTTTCCCATCAGACGTTTCTCATGTGATACTTCAAAATGTGCAAAAACATTTATGGAAACATGACTATACTGGAGGAAAGTCTAGGGCAATTACACGCTATGTAAGATTACGTTTTAAATTCAACAGTTATATCAGTTAAATCCAACAGTTAATCTGATAGTACTATAGACTGACTGGTTTATTATAGCTAGGGGTGAAGGGGAGATGCTTGGCTGATACTGAAAACGAGAAACTTCTAGCAACTCTTAAAGTTATTGTATTTACATGTTGTGTTTTCTTAGCTGCCTTGCCACAGGTAAGCTCACATATATAAATTCCTAGATTATGTTCATAGCTGTAAGGATGGTATCCTCTCTCTGGGGAAACTGCTCAGGACTGTATACATTAATATATAAGCCAATAATATCCATCCATTATCTGTAACTACTTATCCTCATCAGGGTCACAGTGGGGCTGGAGCCTATCCCAGTTGACTTTGGGCAAGGTACACAATGAACAGGGTTCCAGCTCATCACAGCACATATCAGGCCACAGGGCACATCAACAAACATTCACACTCACATTCACACCTACAGGCAATTTAGAGCCACCCATTAACCTATCGAGTGCATGTCTTTGGTCTGTGGGAGGAAGCCAGAGCACTTGGGGAGAATGCATGCAGACATGGGGAGAACATGGAAACTGCACAGAAAGTGTGTACAACAGTGCTAACCACCGCACCCCTGTGCCACCCTGAATAATAATAATAATAATAATAGAGAGAGAGAGAGAGAGAGAGAGATAAATAGAGATAAATAGAGACAGATGGGGAATGACATGTAGCAAAGGGCTGCAGGTCGGATTCGAACCCTACAGAAAGGACTGAGCCTTTGTATATACCAACTGGACTAATTGACTAATCTATGGTAGCTTTGCAAGTATACACTTGAATGTTAAAAACATGTTGGGAAGATGAACTGTAAATTCGGGTTTACCTTGTCTCTAATGCATGCTGGGAAAGGCTTCACTCCTCTCAATCCTAAACAGGACAGGCAGGTGTAGAAAATGAATGGGTGGATAATAGGTCCAGTAAAAATTAAGAGGCCTGTCGTTTTATGACTCACTGGTCCAATGCGGCCACTGGGAAAAAATCCTGCACAGAGTGGCTATTGAAAGTAATTGACTTTTTCGTAAGTACTACCTGACATGTAGGGTAATTTCTTTTACCAATATTTGTTTTCATCAAGCTGATCTGAATGTTTGAGGCATTGTTGCCTCATTTTGTAAACAGAAACATGTTTATAGGTCGTTATTCCTTCAAGACTAATTAAATCTACCAACAGACAAGCTTGACATTAAACACTTTCCACAGCTGAAAAAAACATAAACAAAAAAGATTGTGAGCACACAGTTATGACCTTTTCCAGTGTTTGTTTTTCCCAGAGCTGTAACGGAATTTTTGAATTCTTCAACTTTTCCAGGATTTCCAGGATTATTGGGATGCTGGACATGCTGACAGGTGAAGAACAGCATTAAAAACTGCTGAATGGCCCATATTTCCCATTGGCAAATTTAGGGGTCATATCTTCTTAAAAGTAGGGCCTTTTGCAAGCACCCATTTCCATACTGTTCTCCCAACCCTTGATGTTTAGATATTGCGTGAAATGAATAAAAAGCACCACCCAGAAACCTTTAGCTTCTGAGCTCTGGCATCAATCCTATGGTGTGAGGTGCCAAAAACAACACCTTTTCCGCACCCAGGCAAAGGTGCTGATGCTTCAAAGTGTCAAGCTGAATCCACACTAATGTGTTTTAAGGTTATGGCTGGGTTTCAGAGTAGGTCACGATTAGATTAGTGAAATCCTGCCTTTGTTTATGACCGTGAACTCCCCGTTCACAACAAGCCTACTATATAAGCAGCACATATCCCAGAAATGAGAGATTCTGCAACCTTCCCCGATCATCAGTCTTTCTGCGCCTACATTCTGCAGGAAAATGATCTGCATTTTACTGTAATAAAGATATAATTGACCTGTGCCCAGCAGGAGGCATGAAGAAATGGGATTGATGTCCCACAGAGAAAATTCTTCTTCTGGGTGGGAGTGGTGATGGCTCCAACTCAGGCTAAATACTTAGGTATTTATCCCCTCTATCCCACACCCCACCGCCAACCCCGCCACTTTCTATTCCCACCTCCCGTTTTTCATGTCACCATCAATTATTTTTCTCTGCGCTTCTCTAGAAATAAATAAATAAATAAATAAATAAAAACTGTTGCAAAATACCGAACATGCATTCAGTCATGCAGAAGACGCTCCAGACGAAAGAATGACTGCTTTCTCAGATCTTTATAACAAGAAAAAGCAAGAAAAAAAAAATTCAGTGTTTACTTTTTAAAATGTTTTGGTATTAAAAAAAATATGTTGCTTTTCTGAAAAAGCAACATATTTTTTTTAATACTGAATTTATTCCTGTGGCCCGTTACTTTTTCTTTTTTTTAGGATTTAGGATTTACTGGATTGCAAAGATATTTTCTCTTTATTGTGTGAAATTGTAGGATGTGTTATGTAAAAGTCTGGTCATGTACCAAATACCACTGTGGAAACTAATCCATGAATTTAGTGGACATACAGTGCAAAAATGATTATTGTCATATCTGAAAATTGTTTATAAGCATGACTCTCATTTAAAATACAAAAGCTGTTACTCCATTATCAAAGGCTTCTGTAGCATACCATCTATATTTTCACCCTTCCACACCCACGACTATACCCCTAATTTATAATTCAGCAAGGAAGCGTAGGTTGATAATAATGATGAAAAAGTGCCTGCGTATGTGTGTGTAAACTATGATTATATAAGTGATGATTAATTGAGGAAAGCTTGCCAAGTGAGAATACAAAGAGTTGTGTTTGATCTGAAACATCTACTGGACTGGTGCAAATGCAAATTTGACAGACTATGAATATAGATTATCAAACATCTAAGAATTCCTAGGAAACATTGTTAACCCAGAACTAAAAACCTTCCAACCTCACAGTCTTTTATTTATGAAGCTTCCCACACTTACCATTACTTTCACTTTTCACTTGCAGAAAATAGGCTTTCCATATGTTGACGCTACTAATTATCTGGATTGTTAGACACCAAAATCAGTAAATATCTTAAATCCCATAATGATATTTTCCACAACAATAAGCCCATAAGTCATTCACAGTAGTCTGGAGGTATACCACTAAGTGATTTATTTAAATCCAGCTGCATGAGTCAGCCATATCAGACTATTATATATTCTATACAGTCTATACAACACATTATTAATCAACAATATGCCCTTACATTATTTATTTATAGTCACCCACTGCAACAATAACATATTTCTTACATCTTTCATGTGTAATTTTAAATTATTAAATTAATAAACCCACAATTTGTCTGAAGACAAACTGTACCTTCAGTGGAGGGGAAATAATTTTGTGCATTATCTCCGGAGCTGTACAGGTAGAAGCGATCAAAGTTTGGTTTATTACATCAGAAATTGTTGGATGTCACAGATCCAAATCATCATTGTTGCAATGATGATTTTTTTTACATCCTTGCTGAAATGGTAATATGTTTGTAGTCATCAATGAATCTCTCTCCTCATACAGAACACATGTGCATGTCTCTGCTTGAATGCCATCTCCTAACAGGTTTGGACTCCCCTGGAGCTCTCCTAAATATAAGACCAGAGCAATTTCCTAAATTAAGACAGCTGAAAATAAGATTAGTGGAACCAAACATGCCTTACTTTGAGAATATCTGGCAGTTAGGAAATATTTCTTGCTCAAAAATGGTTGATAAATGGTGCCAGATCATCAGTTTCTCTCATGAGCTTCTCCTTGTGTATTTACAGTATTTTCAGTAAAGGGGATGCACTGATCGGTTACACCAATTACTTCCCACCTCTTTCTATCCAAAAAGTAAAATGTTAAAAGTAACCTTCCTAAATATCTGCCTCCATGTAAACCTTCTTTAATAAGTAAACAGATTTACATCATTTTTCTATAATGTGATTTATGATTTGCTTTGTTAGATTGTCTTTATTTCAGGATATTTCAAGATGATGTCATGCCGATGGTAATTCAACTAATTTCCTGTTGAGACAGGATGTTGTGGCAGGACAATAATTAAAGAGAGGCTGATTAAAATTGAGCAGGTGGCACCAGAATCAACACAGACAGCCACTCAATACTTAGCTCATACTGTAATCTTAAACTTACAAAGGAAAAAACTCAGCCACATGCACTGCCACCACAATAGGTCTCTTGGTGTCTTTTTGAAAGTTTCCAAGTTACAGATTTAACATTATATAATGCCACATTTAGAAACATATTTTGTTTTATGTTAATTGTGTTCTGATAAACCATGCAATAACCACAGAAAAAAAAAAACACTGTAAAGGAAGAATGTCAGTTTAAAGGAAGCATAGTATAGTATAAATAAAAGTTATATATCTGTTATATATCTATATATCTTATATAAGTGTAGATTATGACAACCAGCTTCAGCTAACAAGGTGAGAAAGCCATTAGTCATCTCACTGTAATTATAAAACTCACACAATGAAGCTGAGAATTCTCCACTGAGGGAATATGTGTCACAGACAGCGCTGTGGGCAGTGTGACTGTACAGAAGCAGACACTTACATCAAGTGACTCTCTCCCATTACACAGGTACCACTGTAATCATTAATATGCATATGGCAAATGATTAAATGTGCCACAGATAAAATGTGACGCAGCATAATGAATGGAAATTTTAAAGCACATATTCAAGCTCAATTAATCATTTAAGACTATCACAATGTCACGTTTATCAGATGGCTGCAGGAAATCAAAGGAGTGATGAAAAATTAAGATGGCAGAATAGCACATTGCTGCAGCACTGGCCAAATCTTTTGGGTATGTGCATCTAAAATGTAAGGGTGGTGTAAATGTACCCGACACAAGGACAGTAACATTTAATAGAGTAGCCATAACTTTATAGAAATGTAGGAAAAAGTGGCACAAAAGGTTCTCAAGAATAATAAATGAATAATTACGATAAAATAACCAAATTCTGGGTCATGATCAGCCCATTCTTATACCCAAGTCAAATATCGCAGCTGCAGACTGCGGAGCAAGCTGACACTAGGGAGTTGGGATGTTGTCATGTTGACATCAAGTCATGTCTCTTATATATTATATAGACATACCTACTTATTATTATGAAATAATAAAAAAAAATGTAATTATGTGTTAAGCAAAAAAAAAGTGTAAAGTTAAATATATTTCGTATAGTCACCTTTCGCTGTAATGGCAGCTTGGCACGGTTGGCATTTTCTGAGTATTGCCCCAGGAAAGAAAGACCAAGAGTTACCTCTGCTCCAGCAGATAGGTTCATTACAGTTATCAGTCTCAGAAATTGCAAAGTAACACCACCCAGATTAGAGCCCACCTAAATGATTCACAGAGTTGAAATAGCAGACACATCTCAACATCAACTGTTTGGAGGAGACTGCATAAATTCCTTAATGGTCAAATTGCTGCAAAGAAACCACCAGAGGGACAAGAACCACAGGGATAGAGTAGATCAGAGGAAGTCAGAACTTTGGTCCAAACACTATATCCTTGAGACAGAAGGTCAATAGATGGTATCTGCATGTGTTGTTCCCACCGTAAAGCATGTAACATGAGGTGTGATCATGTGGGGGTGCTTTGCTGATGACGCTGTTGTCGATTATTTATAATTTAAGGCCAGCTTGGCCACAGATTCTGCTGCAACATGCCATCCCATTTGGTATGCGCTTAGTGGGACTATCATTTGTTTTTCAATAGGTCAATGACCCAAATCACACTTCCAGGCTATGTAAAGGCTATTTGACCAGGATGAAGATTGATGGAGTGCTGCATCAGATGACCTTGCCTCCACAATCACCTGACCTAAATGAGATGGTTTAAGATCAGTTGGCCCTCAGGGTGAAGGAAAAGCCAACAAGTGCTTAGCATTTGTGGGAACTGTTGGAAAACCATTCCAGGTGAGTATGTCATGAAGATGACTAGAGATAGAGATAAGACTAGAGATAATCTAGAATGTAAGACATATTTTACTTTGTTTAACAAACATTTCTATATACGTTACTTGGAAGTTATAGTGTCTTCAGTGTTAATCTTAAATGTTAAAGTAATACAAATAAAGAAAACAAAAACATTAAATGACAAGGTGTGTTCGAACTTTTGACTGGCACTATACACAGTTAAACCATGAATCCTACATAAATCCTTTTTACTCTCAATATTGCACTGAACATTGCTGGTCTGTCTGCTTGTGTTTGTCCATTGTTTTAACCTGCTCTAACCACCACATGAGTGGACTTTTAATTCATCTGGGAAATTCAGATAATATTAAGGAAGTAGTCCATCACTTAATGTTATCCCACATTGGCTTTCCTGTGATTGCCTAACCTTTCTAGCCCTTCAGGTTTTCCCTTTGAGGCAAACCACACCCATCTGGGACCTAATTAGGCTAAAATGTAATAGCAAATAGAATTTGAGCCATGTAGGCCTATCTGTTACATTTACTTGAGAGGGTGCATTAGATGTATTTTGTAATGCCACCTCTGTGACAAGGTGGACTTGCTTAAGATGCAAAAGGCCTGAATGTCACTTTTGTTTATTGATTTTTAAATCTCATGGAAGAAATATTCTGCGGCCGGTAGTGGAAAATAGAGGCGGGGCGGGGCAGGCTAGGTATGACTGTCATTTGACCTAGCAAGTCCATTTTAGATATCTGTGATATCAACTTTCAACAGATGACTATCTGTTGAATAAAAAGTGAGTTTGTTTTTCTGGGGAAAAGGTCATGGACAAACAGGTATTTAAGATTGAATGTGCACTTAGAAAGCAAACAAACCCAAAACAAACTCTGCATTGCAACTCAGTGTGTACATTTTTGAGAAAAGAAGAGATCAATCAATCTCAAACATCAATATCCGTTTGCATCCCTTTAGCCGCACACGTTTGCCAACTAATGAAATCTGTGCATGGCTCCCCTGTTATCGATTTCAGTGAGGCCCTAATTTGCCGCTTGAGATCAGGCAGCTCTCTCTCTCTCTCCCCTTTTCCTCCCTCTCTCTTCCTCACCATCTTTTTCTCTCTCCTATGCAAGTGCACACATCCACACACACTTACACACATCTCATCATGTGTTACACAGTCATGCCTTGGGCAGCATATTGAGCGCTGGCTGCAGCAGTGGGGAAATCCTGTAGGGCAAACTGTTTAGTGCAGTATCTGAAGTCGTTAGATATGATTAATAATGTGCTGAGAGGGGCCGTAAGCCATCAAACAGCTCATCATAAGCACATATCACCTGGTAATTACAGATTCACATTTTCACATACATTTATATCTGCCATTTTGGACTGGAGAAAGTATTTTACAGTGCTGTGAGTGGATGGACAACACTTGTGTATAAGGAACAACAACAACAACTTTATTGTCTGCCTGGGATGACTTGATGAAAGTCACACACTGAAAAGTGTTGGTCTAATAAAATTGTTCAGTTACACTTTATATCAGGGTGCTTGTAATAAGCATTAGTTAATAGGTAATAAGGGCCTCATAAAATACTTATTCATATTAGTATGACTACATAAACGTTATTTATAGTATCATAAATAAATGCATATCACTTTTGGTTTAAATGCTTTTTTTCTGTTAAGTACAACTAACACTATTTAGCAATACAGCATCTCAATGTCACATAATGTTAGCTTAGTATAGATATACTTTCTAAACATAATGTTACACTTGTTGTACGTGTATAGATAATGTGTTAGCACATGCATTTAGCACAGTATGTAATGCAGCTTAAACACTTCCGGGATCTGAAGGTGGAAAGTATGATACGAACCGCATCCTCCATTATGTGAAGTGCTACGTTTCTTAATATCTAAATTTTTAAAGACTTTTTAACTTGCTAATACAGTAGTAGGCAGGTGTTTGTTTGGTAGATGACTTAGCTGGCTAAAATGTGCAAGTGATGAAGTTAAGATGACTGGAGTAATTAAGCTGATGACTACATATGCAGCTGTAAAGTGCAACAAAACACAGCAATGCACCGACAATAGGCAATGAAAAACTTGCCAGAAAGTAAACATGGATGTAAATGATGCACAATTTAAGATATTTCAAAAAAAAAAAAAAAAAAAAAATGCAAATGTTTTAGGAGGAGGGAAATACATTCAACACATTTGCTAGACATCTTGAGTTTTGGTGCATTACTCTGAGTGTAAAAATATTAACTTTGTTTGTCTACAAAAAACTCCACAGGGCATTTTCAGCATTTGAATTCAATGAAGCTCCCCTTCATGTTTTTTGCACACAGGCCTGACATTACCTGGAAATACAATCCACCTGCACCCTGCAGCACTGATCTTTAACACCAAAGGTGGAGACAAAGTAAAGTACAAGATACAATTTTAGCAATAAAAACTTAAACTTTTAAAACTTAAACTTAAAGTTTTTTTTTTTTTGCAAGTATTTTGGTGAAACAGTACTATATTAGACAACTATAACCAGTGTTATGAAACCTGGTTCTATCACCTATATACTTATAGTCAAGTGTTTTTGTATTTGTTTTAACACTGCTGAATGATAGCAGCAAACTATTGCATTTACATTAACAATTAAACTGCTAGATAGATAGATAGATAGCACAATGTAGTAGAGCTTTAGAGTGCACTGTTTAGTAATTAAGGTGGTATTAAAAGCTTTATCCATGTAACTTTAAGTCCTTGAAAAATGGCAAAACAGTACAGTGACATCAGGGAGTGCCAGATGCTCACTAAACATTCCTGGGAAGCAGCCCCCCTGCCTGCTCTGCAGTGGGTGGTCTCCACATCAGACAAGATGCAAATTGAACTGAGACAAGTGCAATATCTGTGCAATGTGTCATCTTTTGGCTATGGCTGGTTTGCAAGCGCAATGTGGATCGTGGCCAGTCTTGAGACACTCACACATGTATTGAAAATCTATACTCACTATAAGTACAATTACGGCCATGAAAAATTGCTCAAGTAGAAGCGAAAATTACCATTTGAGAAACCTACCCAAGTAAAAATAGTAATTAAAAGCTCAGCAGACCACTAGCCAAAGGTTAAGTTAATGTTATTATCATTATCATAACATTAAAGATTAATGTAACACATGAAACATTTAAAAAGCCAACATTAACTAACTACATTTTCGCCTACAGTATGTTGCAATTTACTTCACTGTGCTTGCAGAGTATAAAAAGCCGATGATGTAACTGTTGTGTTTTTTTGGAATTTGGTATGAAAAGTGGCCAGATGTTGCCAGGGATGCCACTAGAAGCTGCATCTTCTTCTGGGTTTTGCTCCATCATCATCACATCATGGTCAAAAGACAGGTGGTGCTTATTTTTCTTCCAGGCAGCTGGTGGACTTGGCATTTGCAGTAAAGTTGCTCCTTGCACACTCTTCCCCAATACACTCAATCCCCCACATTTAGAGCAGACCAGTCGTAATATAGACATAAATGCAAATGTAGTGAAGTAAAATTTAGTAAAGGGTATAGTTTAAAAATAGGAACATAACCACACCATATATGTTACTTGTAATCTATTACTACCCACCCTTGCACATGTCAATGTGACTGGCATGATAGCTAAAGCTTTAAGATAAACAAAAAAACAAGTTATTTATAAAGCTCTTTAGAAAAAGTCTTTACTATAATTTACATTTCATTTGAGCCACCACCATGATATTTTTAAGTTAACAGGCAACAATTAACATGTCATATCCCACAAATGTTACAGTGGTACTTTGCAGCGCATTGGCTCGTCACTAATTCAAACACTGCAACACCCCCCCTCGAGCCAAACATTGTGGAGAGACTTTGGTCATCATCAAGGCGTCCTGTGGAGTATTTGACAACTCATGATGGCTGCAAAACAACATTTTAAATGCAATATGTCATAGGTTTGAATTCTTCATCCATTTGCACAAGGATAGACATGCACAGGCTGATATATGATAGACGTTTCCATGCATGGTGCATTGATTGGACACACTCGATATTGGTGCTGATCCTGACCTTATTAAGAGGATCTGGTATCTGTCATGATGTGACCAATCTAGTTACTTTGTCATTGTCATTATAAAATTCTCTGTTACTACTAAAACCACGTTCATTCAGTCACAGCAGGCCGTGATTGGGAGTGCAGTGGGCAATTACACAGGGTAGAAGGTGGCAATGTGTCAATAGAAGAGTAAAAGACTGTAAGGACGCATTCAGGAATTACGCATTCAGGCAGGATCCAGCACTGCAGCAAAATGCAGGTTTTTCCATTCATTTGAGTGGGAGTTGTTGAGCTTGTCAATCTGCAGCTGCCAATCAAACGATCAGACCAGTCAAACTGAGGTCCATGAACTAAACTCTGATATGCAACCTGTTGTGTTCTGATTTTATTTATTTCATATACCCAGCTTCTAAATCTGTGTCTGGCTTGCAATTTACGCTGCAAAATAGTGCCCCCCTCACGCTCTGCCACAGTGCCTAAACGTGTCTGAATGTGGCTTCAGGCACAAACACAGGTTTCTTAATACATTAAAACCTGTTAAATGGACCTCAGACCTAAACTAACTAATGCTTTGGTTACTTGGTGGCAGCTAAAACAACAAATAGATGGCATATTATCTTCTTTAAAAAGTATATGGTGAGTTTGTTAGCAAACAACTACTTGTTTACACATCCAGCCCATATGGAGCAACATTTGTATCAATTTGTTGTGTTTGTGTCCACCTGGTGAATGTAGATCCAATATTCATTCCCCATCAACTCCTGATGGAAATATATGGCTATTTAACTGTTAAATGTTCTTCTGACTTCACAAGATAGTTGCTAACTTTATCTGTCTGCCATTTGATGCTGGACAGGTGTACAGTGGTGGGCCAGAAGCACAAAACATTTAGCTGAAAGACGGTACAGTTAAAGCTCAGTAGAACAGGGAGGAACTCAAAAGTCAGGTAGTAATTCTTTGTGGGTTCATCACTATGAGTACTGTAAATCCATTCACATACGCCCAGACAAAAACATTGATTACACCCACTCCAGGTTACAACAAGACCTTAAACTTACATCCAGTAAGATATCAAAACCAGCAGGATCAGATATATGTAAAGGTTGGATGGACAACAAACCAGATTAACTTGCCTTTATCCAAGTTCACTGTAAGAAAATACAATGCACTTAAGTGTGACTCTTTCCTCATTAGCTGAAATGTAAGTGGTTTTATTAATTTTTTGCCATTGCAATTTTACAGACAAGACAAATTGATGCTCAGTTTATGACTCTTCAAGAACTGGGTATGAAAACTGATCAATTAGTGGGACAATCCTTTGTGACCAGTGGATGTTTCATTGTAAATGAGATCATTCTTAAGGTCTGTCTCTAACTATATTAAATTATTCTGAGCCCTATATGCATCTCCATATTTGCAGAAGTCACTATTCTTGTTTAATCCACTGTCATAGAGTCTAATTTTAGTGGACAATAGCGGCTACTGTAAATTACTCTTAATGGAAAACTGTTACCATTCACCTCTCTCTCTTTCTCTCTCTTTGTCTGTCTCTCTCTCTCTCTATCGGGTGTTATTTTCAACACTGTTGTTAACTGCCATCTTGTTCTATTAGTTGTTTTCCATACAGTGTTCGCAATTCTGTGTTTTGCGCATCTCAAGTGCTATTAAAGGAAATGAACACTCACAGTGTGTTCCTTTATAAAACGCTTAGAAATGTTTTGAAAGTGGAAGACAAGTATGACTCAGTCTGCAGTGTGCTGCATTCCTCTACTGACAAACACAACATGGGGGAGGAGGAGAAATGGCAGACCTCTTAAAAGTCAGAGAAAAGAACAAAAATAACGTTGAAAAAAAAATATTATAATATCTCGCATGCGCTGTCTCTGTGTTGGGTCAGGTATTAATGATGTGTTAATCCATTGCCCAACATTTGCTTGCTCTTCTTGAGAAATTATCCTCACTGTGAGCAAGCATGTGTGTATGTCTATTGTGTGGAGACGGGAGTAGGGACATGTAGGTGTGGCGTGGGGGGTGCAACAGCAGGCAGTAACAGACGGCTGAACCTTTGGAGTAAGACTACATCAGGCCTGATAGCTGTTCCTCCACTGATGCTCATCTCAGGGCAATTTGACATTTCAAAAACAGCTGGATCGTCTTTTTTTCTTTCTTTTTTTTTTAAGTGTAGCATATGAGCAGTCAGCTTATCTTTATTAAACATAAAATCACCTAGTTTCTTGTTAGAGTTATCCAATACACCAAACCTAGGCCTTAACTCTCACTCGTTCTCGCTCATACCTTGTATTTGGTGTTTGTGTTCATTGTCAAGAACATCTTCATCATTGTAGACAGCAACAGGGCAGAGCTGCCAGGGAGTTTTCTCTTTTTAAGTGAGATTTATCAGTACAGTGCACACTGCTAACATACCAGTTGTTATTGTAGCAGGGTGCTCCTACAACACAAAACCACCAACATAATCACACCACACACTGCTTTGCTCTGACAAGATGAAACAGTGTCAGCGCCATGGAGTGCTGCCACATACTGAATAACAGGACAACATCTGGATTACCAGTTGAATCAGAGGATCTTGCTCACCTCATGGAGCTCTGACTATAAAAAAAAAAGTGAGCTCTGCTTCTGATTAGTGCTGCTCTTTTTTAAGGCCCAAACATGTCTCAAGTCTGTCTAAGTATTAATTTTAAAAGTGGACTTTGCAACAAGTGGAAGATCAAACTGGCGACTGTAGGTAGTCATGGGTGGAATTTATTTCTCGTCTAGCAACTGTCTGACTAAAAGAAGGCAACTGGCTTTTGTGTGCCTCATCACTCCGGCTGCACCCGTATGCTGACACTTCATAACATAGCACTCCCGTAGTTCTTGACAACCAATTTTCAACTATCACATATCATGTTACAGTACAATGAAAAACTACCAGGGAAGAACATTAAGACCGAACCTGATGCCCCTTTGATGATGGTGTGATTTACTCTATATGGCCATATGTGGACACTACCGTCCACATACTTACATTGTACATTTGGTTTATTAATAACATAGTTTTTTTCCTGAGTTGGAACAGTTTTGGCCAGATGGCATGAAAGATTTCTGTCTTTGTGTTTGAAATGGCCCCGGCTCAGCTGGACAAAGTAGATGTCTTGTGATCCAATCAGAGTTTGGAAATATTTGAATCAACATGATGACAGTTCATGGGTTGTTTGTTCATGCTGCTAGGCCACAATCAATTAAATCTGATCAAACCATACCAAAGTGGCAATCATAATAATCATACTAACACCATAACTTTAACTGTTGTTTATTTAGTCGTGGATATATAATATTACAGAATATTACAGAGAATTACTTCACATTTAAAATCATGTTTTTAGTGGGCCTTTAGTTCCAATTTAGTGGTATATCAATGCTATACACAATGATATTTCAGATAATCGTAGCAAGAGCTTGGGGAAGGCTTTTTCCTTTCCTATTTTAGTGCTCTCTGCACAAAGCCAGATCCATAAATAAATGGTTTTCCCAGTAGGTGTAGTAGAAGTTGACTGGTCTGTTCAGAGCCCTGACCCCAACACCATCTAACACCTTTAGAATAAATTGGAATGCCAACTGTAAGCCAGACCCTATCACCCAACATCAGTAGCCGACCTTACTAATGCTCTTGTGGCTGAATGTAGAAGTGTAGTGGTGCGTACAGGCCGATATAAAGCAAATACCCACCTCTGGCCAGGGAGATTTACTGTGTACTTACTGACAAATAGCATATCAGTACACATCATGAAGAGCAAGGCTGCGACCAATCATGTTACCATGTTTCTTATAAACTTTGGTGTTTAATGCACACGACAAACTTTGGCTCCCTGACTTCAGCCTTTAAGGCAGTGCCTCCTCCCAGGAAACATAATTACTCCATAAAACTGCACTAAGTCTGGAGGGGAGCGCTGCCTAAAGGACAAGCTCTGGGAACAAAATGTCCCTTTCCTTGCTGTCGCTACATGATCATAACCCACAACATCAATGGAGGTGGATGAAATGGATGAGTGCAGTTGAACTCTAGTTGGCTGACACATACTTACCAACAAATCCTAAACAAGCACACCAATATATTTAATTCGATATTATTAAGAAGAAAAATACTGTCTGATAACAATGATAAAGAGGCCATAAACATTAATATTTGGACCAAAATGTGCTCGCAGTTCATAAAAAAATGCTATAAAAAAAAAAAAAATGCTACAGAGATAATCTATTACGTTGTTAACATGAATGTGCATGTAGCATTTTGCATGTAGCTGGAAGTTAGACACTGTTGGGAAGTGTTATACAGTATAGATTCTGTGAAGTTATACTATGATATGTAGTAGTATATATAGATCAAGCACAAGCACCTGTAAGCTGGAACACTACTATCTGTCTGGCAGCCTATCAGAAGAGTGTTAAGGAAAGACATATACTGTAGGTGCAACATTCTCATGTCCACATACTTTTGACCATATACAAAGTATATGTACCAGTGCAGGACACTGTACAGCACCCCACTAGGCATGTAGCATCATATAGTATCGTGTATTTATTACGATGCAGACATAGTGTCCAGGCCTTTGTGCTCTTGCATCTGCTACTGTAGTTACACCTCCGCTTTATGCCTCCGTGGTGTCACACGGCGTCGGCGAGTTCCAGATGAGATGACTTGGAAACAGGATAGTGCACCTGGCCAACAGAGAATGTGGAGAGAATATGTAAATGAGCCAGGCAGCAGAGGTTATTTGGTATTTGTGAGATGAATGAAATTCTCCCCTCTCTTCTCCTCATTTCCCCTCTCACATTTGTGTGACTAGACTAGTTAAGTCCCTGTCACTCAAGATGCCAAGGTCTATGGGGCACCAGAGCGAGAAGCCGAGTAATAGGAGAAAAAGTGAGAGAGAAAGAGAGGGAGAGAAGGTGAGAGAAATTGGGCCAGGGATGATTGCAAATTGTCTGTCTAATGGCTGCCACCCAGGAAGCCATTTCAGGTGACTTGTTATCCGTCATGAGAGAGGCAGACCTGCCAGGATCCCTCTTCTCACTCTCCTTCTCAGTGGGCCACCATACCTAAGTGCTTCGGGCTATCACCAGTGACCTCCCCTCTTAAAACTCCTCTGTCTCCAATCCGTCTCCCTTTCAGTTGCTTTCTCCATGTCTCTCCCTCTCGCACTTTGCCTCATCCTCCCTGCAGTGCGTCTCGCTGGCTCCTGCTCAGCAGCTGTTGTTTAGTGATAGATCAGTGAAGCAAAAAATGATGCTGGGTATAAAAAATAGATCTTGAAGCAAAGCACAGCCTCCCTATTCTCACAACCTATTGTTCTGCATTAGCAGCGAGACTTTAGGGATTCATTCAGAGGTAATCATTTGTTACTCAGGGGCACCGTGTCTTTCAGGCACCAATGATGAAGTCACCTCTGAAAGGGCCATAAATGAGAGAGAAATCATTTGCTATCTAACTATGCTGGATAACCATCGATTAGTGGGACTATTCTGAAAAACCTTAATATGTAAAAGTCATTTTTTAAGCCTTTTAATCTCTTCCTGTAAGACAGTGTTAGTGACTCTGTAAACATGACTCTGTAATCAAGTGTTTTTTAATTCGGAGCAATTTATCTGGTGTAAAGATTCATGGATATATGCGTACTGTTAGCAGGGTGAAAACACCACTGATCCCTCCACTGTCTCAGATTGACATTAGCGAGGAAATTGACATGCAAACCAAGTCTGTTGAAAGTTAATCTGTATGTGCACCGTATCATGTGGATCACACCTCAGAGGCAGCTAGCATTAAAAGGAACCTGTCAAGTTAAGTGTGTTTCTCAACCTTTCTGCCATTACTCTGACATGTTTTGTGACCCGTGAATTGAAGTCTTGTCAAGACCTGGTCATTTTACCAGCTCTCAACACAGACAGGAGGGCTTCTAGTAAATCTGCCACTCCTAAAAATGCTTTCTGCCTCTTCTGCACAGCAGGTGGCACTGATTGGCTCCTGAATATATTCCTCACTTGTCAACTTGTCCCTGTGATGGCTCAAGGACTGCCCAAGGAAACCTGGCATTAGCCACCGGCCCTGCCAATAACTTGCAGTAGGGATGAAAGGAGACGCTATCAGTCGGATTGGATGTCAACACATCCGATCGATCAGAGGTATCACTACTGCTGATGTTTAAGTCATGCTTTAATGTTCAGAATGCATTTTTTATACTTTGATTACTTTATATAATCATTTGAACTGGATGCAAAGTAAACATCTAAGCCCTTGTTTGAGGTCTACAAAGATATTTTAGGAGCAGAACTACTCTGAAGGCAGATATATTCTTACTATTTAAACCTTAGATGGAGCCAAGTATCAACAACTTCACTGGTTATAGGATAATTCTGGTTTATTAAATTAATTCTTACTGTAGTTTCGATACCAATGTTTTAACATTTACAACAACCTTCTTAGGGAAAATGACGCAGTTAATAAAATTGCAATTAATTCTTTCCAATTGAGTGCTGGCATAGCATGGAGTGTCTTTTAGTCAGTCCACAGGAGTTTAGCTGTCTAACTTTGTAAGAAATTAGCAGGAAATCACAGAACTATAAAATAAGTTACGCCTTTGGCCATCACTGCTGTAGCTAATGAAAAAATTGCAGTTACCAAAGCAATTGCTGGGATCTGGGAACATAGCAACATTACTGCAATTAAGTCTAACCGGGCAAGAAACTCAAACATTCAGACAAGTTGTAAACAAGCCAACAGTTTAGATTATTTGAGCCACTTTAGCTGAAGGTAAAACCAAAGGTTTACACATTGAAAACGTAAGCAATAATCTCACGAAGTAAAACTATTATGGAAAATACAGTAGATCAAAGCTGAATGAAGAAGTTGGTCTATGAGCTGGGATGGATATTTTCAAAGAACAGTTTGGGTAATCATTTTACTCTTTGCTTTTGGAATGAAATGTCAGAAATATGACCCAAATTGTAATTATAAACTAGAATTATCCTTCAACAAGATAATAATGATGATAATATAAATCAGTCGAATAATAGTTGTGGATGTAGTGTTTTGAACAGAACCACCTTTCCCACAATTTTTCCAGTTAGTTTTAAAATGGGCCTCCTTTTGGATTGTTATACCACATACCAAAATACCACATAAAAGAAAAACTCTAAAACCCCACCCCCCCTTTTTTTTTTTACCCCAGTTGAAAAAAAAGACTTCTAACATGATATTCCACAAAGCCATTGATGCATGGCACAGACCCACCAGTACATAATCAGTCTTCACCTAAAGATCTTTTTCAAGCCGGCCACTCCGTGTTAGACTCTTTGGGGATGGTTAGACAGCATGTTTTGATGCTTCAGGGCTCTCCAGGCATCTGTCCTGTGGAGCCTGATTGCCTCACAGCCCCTGCTCTGTGGAGAAAATGAGGTTGAGGTGGGCCACTCGGGCCTCTCCAAGGCACAGAGCCATTGCAGTCGAAGTGGAGCCCTGACCCCCAGCAGATTTCTAATGGATTTTAGGCGTCACAGGCAAACACACAGCTGGGCTCCAAACAAACTCATCAGAGCACCCCAGATTTGTAGCTCCCCCATCGACCCACGCACCCACCCACACAATCCTGCCTCCCGCACACTTTTTCTGTACTTGTGACAGGCAGTCGTTGGCTGAAAAACTGTATCCAGTGCCATTCTTTGCACTTCAGAACAACAACAAAAAGAAGATCTATTCCTACATTATCTCATTTTCAATCAAATCGATCTGTTTTCCAACTTTTGTGTATTTCATGTGTTTTTGTTTTCTCTAGAATTCCATAGGGAGTACGAGTAAGAAGTGATTTTAGTGTTTTATAACTCACTTCTGCAGGATTTCCTTGTGTTCCTGTCTCTGCTGCCTTCTCTGTCCCTGCGTGGGTGTATATTTGTAGTCTTATTATTGTGGAATGCTATGTTGTATTAAAACACAGGTAGTGTAGTTTACTTCACTCTCAGAAAAGAAAGCCGGAAAATAGGGTGACAAACTGTAACATCAAGCAATAATCAAAGGAGCATTCAATGAAAGTTTTGTGTTTGTTTACTACAGATGATGGGGCAATTTGTGCAACAAAGTATTCAATATTCCATGTCATATTACTGAATGTCAGCTTCTTGAATGGACTGAAATGAAAGTGGATTTGAACTAAGCCAGGCTTTGTTACTGTTTGATGCAGTAGTCGATCCAGTGTCTTTGGATTTTTGCCATACATGGGAAAGTCATGAGTACATGTCCCTGGCAAAGTAGCTCTTGGCTTGGCAAGGTCTTAGCTTTTGTCTCATAGAAGTCAGGGGTATTGATTCACGCTTGAGGTGTCTCTCTGTGGAGATTGGCTTGCTGCGCTAGCATTATCTTGGGTGGCAGTGTATTCATAGTGTACTGAACAATGGGGCTGAGAGACGATGGAGCTAAATTGTTCTGAATGACTTTCATAAGCAGCAGGGGTCCGTGGGTTGTAGGCGAAAACAGACATTAAACTTTAGAGGATACTGAGGACGAGGGGACATCTTCACATTCAAACTTCTTCCAAGTTATACTTTTTTTAAAAAAAAAATACCATAACTTGGACATGTTGTTTTACCTCTTCCTTCCTTCTCAATGGCAGCAACTTCAGCAAATCAAAATTAATATTTGGGGCAATGTTTTAAAAATTTTATGTTCTATGCTCTTCCTTCGATGACAAGAGTTGCCTACAAGAGTTCTTCTTTTACCTAAACGGGGACATTTTGCTTTGTTATTTTCAAATGCAATAATTACTAATTATCCTAATTGTGGCAATCATCTCAATACATCCATTTAATATGTTGCAGGTTGATAACATAGGAGATGGATAATTGTGTAGCATTAGCCTGGTGAGCTAACTCTTTGGAGTCTTTTGCAAACAAAGTTATGTTTACAGTCACATTTTTTCCGAAGCAGTGAGTTCTTGTATTTTATGTATTCTTGATCCCTAAAGTCTGGAACTGTCAGTCAATCAAATATAGAGAGAAAACATTGACAGAACTGCATATTAACTGCATGTTAACCGCAGGCATAAGATATAAGACAAATAGGCACCCACTCTTAAAACACATTGCTCCATAGTGCTACTACTGGTAAAAGGGAAAAGAAAGCTAAAATATAGCCTTAAATTTGGCAGTAGCTGCAGGTCCAGTTCCGATCTATATTTAAACCTTGTGCAGTACTGTATTACATCATACTAATATTTACCTCTAGTTAGTGGTTTTGCTTAGATTTCTGAATATATTTAATCCAACACTTCAACAACTCAAGACTTGAAAATCTAACTTTCTTCTTGGCAAATTGCCAGGGGCATGTACAGTAGTTTATGAATTTGGATTATGGACATCTACCTTCATGCTGACACAGTGATTTCAGTGGTACTACAGATAAACACTTTTTTTTTAAAAGAAAAAGCTTAAATGAATGAGCTTCAGTTTCTATTATTTCCACAATCGCAAGCTTCACATATTCATTATTTGGAGTCATTGCATGAGATTAATTTTGCCTTCATTCCTCCTCCATAACCTAAACTGACCTCCTGGCAAGCCCAACATGACATCCAGAGAATGATGATGACACTAAAGACGATATTCCTCATAGAGGATATTCGAGTGATTTCCATCTTATTAACATGTCTTCATCTCTGGAACATTGCCTCTGGGCCGCCTAGGGCAGAAAAAAATCTGAATAAATGCAGCCTACATAGATTCTTTTTCTTTGCTATTCTGTGCTATTTTAGACACATTTTTGAATTTTGCTATACCTTTACAAATTTTGTGTTGGTCCAGTGTATGTGTTCCACCTGTCAGTTTTATGGTTTTATGTGCACAGCGATGTGGTTTGAGAATAGTGATCTATTTTCTTTGAGCAGAGACACAAAACAAATCCTGTATTTTGTCAGTTTCGCCTAATGTGGTGAAAATAATATACTTATTATCAACTATCCAAAATGTTAACACCTGCACTGCACAGATCAAAACTACCAAAACATAACAACCATAAAAAGTGAGAAAACGTGAGAAAAGCAGAATCACCATAGAAACAGATGAACAGCTCAAGGTGAGCTTCTCTCCAAACAGCAAGAGAAACAATGCTTTGTGGAGGTGGAGAGAGCCAAAGTGCATTCTGAAGTTTATAGATGTTTACCATGCATATGTCCAAGGTATGCTTCTGGTCCCACTCGCCCTCAATGTAAGTTGGACACTAATCCAAATGTGTGCAAATTGCCCTAGCCTATCATATTTACCGAGAAGGGATCATGCCTTTGGAAATGTGAAAGCTGATTTACAGATTCTATGCCTCAGTTGTTCTTTAAGCTTATTGACCCACATAGCTGAGAACCCCTGCTGATTCGCGATCTTGTTTCCTTCAGGAAGGAGGAGTTTGCAGTTGTAACACTGAAGTGTCTGACGTCTGTCCATATATCCCAAAGCACCAGATTTCACAGTGCCGCCAGTGTACAGATAAATCCGTGGAGACACATGATACTTAGCTTACCAAAATAACTTAAAGGCAGAAATTCAAATGCTTGTTACGCTCTTGTCATGTCAGAGAAGTATTTCAGTTTTTGTTTTTACAAAGGTAAAAATGAACTGAAATTAATCCTATTCACAAAGTTGCAGTTTCATTAATTTGTATTTATTTCATTGCATCAAGCTTAACAGTTTCTCCCAACATAGTAGGATAGCTCCAGTTTTCTTGAGCACTGACAATACCAAAGAAACACAGATCGGTATTAAAAACAGATCTACAATCAGAACAATGCCATCTGTGATCAATTAACTAGTGGACAATCTCCACCTTGTTGTCTTCCTCCTGTGTGATCAGATGCAAACACAGTGTTTAATTGACAACCATGGACCAGGTGCAGTGGCAGTGAACACACCTGAAGTGCTGATGTCATGTTAGTTTTAAAGTGTTAACAAGCCTCCTCCAAGTGGCTCACCTGCTTTCAATTGAAGGTAAAAAAAAATCTAAATCAGAACGCTAATCATAGTGTTTTTTAGACGACTTTATAAAAATACTGCTGTTCTTGTATGATACAGAGAAAGAGAAACTGAGAGGCGGGGCAAGCAGGTGTGTTAAGAGACAGAGATTGTGTGTGGAGTGAAGAGAAGGTAAAGCAAGGTGAGCAGATTAGACAGACATTAGAAATAAGCCACTAAGAAATAGGGTAATGTATTCAACATCCATCCCAGTGGGAAACACTGCAACTGGTCCTCAATATGTGTCAAGTGCCATTTCTGTGTGCAGGTTGTTAATTTAAAAAAAAAAAAGGGGGGGGGGGGGGGGGGGGACGAAAAAGAGTATCATTTTTTAATACTATTATTGTACTGTGACAACCACAGTGGCGTATCGCACAGTATAAAGAGCACACCTACTTATTTTTCTGTCTGCATTGGGTACCCTCTTCTAAATCCCCTCTAATGCGCATCATTCAGTAGTGTTGTGCAAGCTGAATGTTTTTGTTAGGATGGCGAAGGCGCGACACAGCGTCCAATTTTTGTGGATGGAGTAAGGAATGAGGAATAGTTCACTGAAAACGCATAATTAAGTAATTATCTCACCTGTCTGTGGGATGGCTAATGTTAATTTCATAATATTCCTCCCTTAAGTCACACAGCAGAAGCAAACTGACAATGTACAAAAGATGACCCATTTTGGGTAAGCTAAATTATGCAAGAGTAGTCTTACATGTTACTTTTTATAACACAGGGGATTTATCCTTTGTTGTCCGTTTACAAAAATTCAGGCATAAATTAAGAGTGTACGTCTCCATCCATCCATCCATCCACCCATCCATCCATCCATCCACTGATCTTTATCAAGGTTGTGGTGGACTACACAGCTGGACCACCTGGAAGTTGCTAGTTCATTACAGGGCTGACACATAGAGACAAACAACCACTCATGCTTATATTTACACTTACGAGCAATTTACAGTTACCAGTTAACATGCATTTCTTTGGAATCTGGAGTGCCACAAAAAATGCCACTTCTGGTTCTTGATTTGAACGAAAAAGCTCATGGGAAACACAAGAGGAGTTGCTGTGAGGCAGCAGCGCTAACCACTGCACCACCATGCCACCCCCTAACCAGAAAATGCCACAATGAAATTAAATCATACTTTTGAAAAAGGGCAATTTGAAATGTGTATAATTTGATCAGTATACAGCACAAATTGTTGTGAGATCTTTGGCGCTTTATATTTTTTAGCATCAATCCCACATTCATAAATAAACCACCCACTAAAGTAACTAACCTGAAGCAAAAGCAAGTAATTCTGAAAAGACTTTTGTTCAAGTTTTGTTTATTCACAAGACATATTATGAGAGCATTGTATTTCCAACACCCTCCACTGAAAATCTTGTAATGTACAGTGTATGAGGAATTTTATTAATGTAAAGTCGCCTTATGCCCCTATTGGTTATAAAACACAGTTAGTAAAATCTAAAGTTTTCTGTGCCTTCAAGGGCAGTTTTAAATTTAAATATGGTGCTTCCTTTCGAAAACCAATATACATTTTATAGATTTACTGGGTTGAAATATTCATTGTCTGAACTTTCTGTAGAAGAACCAAACTTGGTCACTATTAATATAGGATGAATCCCAGGCTGTGTAAATGCTTTACTGTAATTCAGATATGACAGCTGTGACAGTGGCCCTCTTGAATTGCTAGAAGGGAAATAATCCAACTGTAAAGCCGCCTTGCATTGCAACCTTTTCTGGCCTCATGTCTTATTTTTTAACTTTGATGTCGGCTTGTACAGGAACACAAGAGAAATGACTGGGGTGAAAGCACTGTAGTTATGATTTAGCTTTAGCTTCCGTGCCTTCTTTCTTCACAAACCAATTCAGTCTGACTGCTTGCTCCCATCTCATGTTGTTATATTAGCACAGCAAAGCTTCATCACTGCCTTTCTCTCAGGATACAAAATGTCACCTTTTTAATACAATGCCCGTAATAGCCTGTCTATTCATTGTCATGTATTTATGTAGAGTTGGAATCACTAAGGAGAAACAGTATGATATTCATTAAGTTTCATAAGTGATTTTGTAATATTCAAAAATCTAGGTTAGAGTGCCAATGTTAGAAAAAGGGAAGAAAGACGTTTGAGGGAAGAATTATTTGGTTCATTTTGATCTGAAAACATGCTCAGTTTTATACTCATGCACCTGCAGAGCAGTAGATGGGCTTTTTGGAGAAGGCACAATGGCTTTTCTGCCAGAGGCCTCATATGGGACTACCTGGCGATACAATAGACTGTAGCTCAACAGGGATCTGTGGCTGCAAAATCATTACGACTACAATCCAGTTGCAACTCTGCAATCCAGCTCTTACATTTGACACTTTAAAACTCTTGTATTATGTTTTGTGTTTTTTTTGTTTGTTTGTTTGTTTTTGCCTGTGAAAGCCCAGATCAATACATGTAAAGTAGTTGCAGGGAAGCAAGGTCTGAAAACCAGCTGCAGAAAAGGCTAAATACACCAGGAGATATCTGAAATACAAAACCAAACTTGTTTCTTGATTCCCATGATGTACATGTAATAACATTTTAGTCTTCCCTGACTGTACTTTTGGAGATGGTCTTGAATGGTAAAATCACCATGATTAGCTATCATATACTATATCAGAGTCTGTCTGTCTTGTCTGAATAAAAGTAATAACTTCCAGGCATGTTCTTGTGGTTTTATATTACACTAGAATTTAGAACTGAATTTAATCATGATCCCTTTCAAATCAATAAAGGGCTTTGCTCTAGTTTATTTGCTGCAAAGTTTTTACTCCCTGTACACAGATGCATTCTTGGATGTACAACTAAAAGTATTTTCTCTGTTCCATTTCACATCTCCGGAGTCTTAAATCAAAAAGTAGTTTTACCCCGTTAAGATGTAACTAAAGGCTCATTTCATACACTTTCATATTGTCATGATATTTTTATTGTGTTTGCTTGAGTTCAGTTTAACTGACACATATATTCATAAAGGTGTGATCACAGTGAAATGTATATCTGTAAGTGCTTACAGTTTATCCACCTAAAAATAGTATAAAATAGGAAAGTATTAACAACTGAAAAATTAAATAATAATGGTTATTATGAAAGTAATGTCAGTAAATAAGTAAGTAAGTAAGAAATTTTAATGTAACTAGAAAAAAGCAGCAATAATAAAAGTAATAAGTAGCAAATAAGCAAGTATGTAGTAAGTAAGAAAATAATTTGTAGGGGTGCAGCTAAGGCAGTGTCCTTTTTTAATGGTGTGTGAGGGTAGAAACTCTTCCTGAGCCTCTCAGTGCTGGCCTGGTGTATCCACAACCATCTTCCTGATTGCAGCAGGGAGAGAATGTTACTATCCCGGTGGTTGGGATTCTCTGAGCTTTGTTTTTGTAGCATTTAGTTTAGATGTGTTTAAGGCAGGGTATATTTTGTTAGGTGCTGTTTTTGTTCCAGGCAGTGATGTCAGGACGTTCTTGATAGTGCAGGAGTAGAAATTCTCCAGTATTCGTGGGGATACCTAATTTTCTCATGGGCCTGAGGTGAAGCAGCTTGCCATGCCTTTCTCACCACACAATGCAGCACCCAGGTCAGGCCCTTAGATATGTGGACAGCAAGATACTTGAACTTGTCCACACATTGATTTTAAGGAAGATGTAGTCCCTCCCATGCTTCCCAAAGTCCACGTTCATCTCTTTTGTCTTGCTGACTTTCAGGAGGAGCTAGTTGTCCTAACTCTATGTGGTTGGTTTCTCTTTCTTCAGGGTATATGTACAAGGATTATGGCAGGGGACTCAAAATGGTGTGAAGCATGAGGCTTGATGAGTTGTGTTTGCCCATACTCACCATTTGGGGTCGGCCTGTCAAGATGTCAAGGATCCACAAGCACAGTGAGGTGTTTAGTTCCAGGCCCTTTAGCACTATGGTGTTAAATCCTCAACTGTAGTCAATGAAGAGCAATCTCATTTAGCTACCATTCTTGTTCAGATGGGATAAGGAGGATGTGTGCTATGGCATCCTTCACTGATCAGTTGGGACGGTAAGAAAACTGTAGTCGGTCCATCATTGGGTTGGGTAGTCACTAGCAGATGTACCTTGACTGAAAACATTTCATCACTGCAGAAGTGAGTGCCACTGTGTGTAAGCCATTCAGGCATGATGGTCTTGTTTTCACTGAAATAATTTCTGAAGGTATGACAGACTAAACCAGGTTGAATATCACTCCGGTGCTTGTTGGTCAGCACAAAATTCTAGGGCCTGCCCACTGATACCATCTGGTCCTGCTGCCTTCCTGGTGTGCACATGCTTGCAAGCCCTCCTGACATCATGCTTCAAGAGTGATAAACGTGGAAGGTGCCCTCTCCCATCTAGTAACCTCTGCTTCAGCTGTTTTTGCTTGTTGACCTCAAAGGGAGCAAAAAAGTTACCTCACCTGCTGTAGACACATCAGCACCTGTCAAGGAGGAAGGGGCGGACTGTCATAGTAGCCAGTTCTGAGTTATTCTATTACAGTTTATTTTTTGAAAAGTTAGTTGGTCATTTACTTTTACAACCTGTAAACATAAACAACTACAGTTCAGTTACATCATATGATTAATATTAGAATGCAATGCATTGGCAGAGCCCAGTCTTTGAATATGTTCAGTACTTCTGATAGTTTGTCATAGCCTTTTCAAGCCTATGAGGCTTCTGTAGCAGTGCTATCACCAATTCATCATGGTGTTTTTTGTACTGATTCTTATGGATCAGTAAAACTTCTATCAGTAACATTTTAAACATCAATGCATCACTGTCAAATTAGGTCGCTTGTTATAATTACTGTGAACAAATGAGACTATGGCTGACTGGTAGCCTTTGTCTCACAGCACTCACAAACACCAGTTTTTGTCTTAAGTTTGTCTTTTATATTATATTTGATTTGAATTGGTTATACACTCATTTTATATTCCATTTTCCATAACTGTTTCTGTATCCTTATCAGGGTAGGCTTGGGACAGTACTATTACAGCAACAGTACAGTACAGTAACATTGGGCAAGAGGTAGGGTACTTCCTGGACACGTCGCCAGTTCATCAGAGGGCTAATGTGATGTTTCTTATTTTTTTTCCAAAACAAGATTTAAAATGAAAACCCTAACCCATGCCCATCAGTAACTGTGCAGGGTGGTATAGTATATCTACTGATTTTTTTTTTTTCTCATGGACATTATTCAGTCGCAAGCATTGACCTTTTTTTTTACTAGGATGGCAAAGGCATGAAACACTTGTCCGATTTCCATAAGAGGGTAGAGTAAGGAATGAAAAATGCTTTATATTCAAATTGCAAAATTCTGTAGTTTCCGTAGTCACCTGTATGTGAGCCACATTTTCTTTTTTTTAGGTGCAAATCCTACTATCTACCATCCTACTCCCTGAAGACCATAAGCAGAAGTTAAGTGACAATGTGCAAATACTACTGGCCCATTTTTGGGTGAGCTAAATATGCAAGAGTAGTCTTTCATGTCACTGTTAACACAAGGTGTTTAACCTTCACTCAGGATCGAATATTCACCTCTACCGCCTGCCTCCGACCTGCATAAATATAGTACATTCTTCACTTAAACTACTCCCATGAACACAATCCTGGCAGAAGTTATATACCTTTAGTTTATAGTTATATATCTAGTTATATAATGTTGTTTATGTATTCACAAGATAATTGGATACTTAATTCCTACCTGAAGAGTGTAGAGGACACTGACATAATGTCTTACAGGTCTTACAAAGACTCCAGCTTTAATATCCAAATTGGAACATCGAGTTGAGTGTGATTCACCAACTTGTCAAGACCTAAGAACATTTACTCGTGTCCCAGTCTAATCACACTATTATCTGGAAAGTACAAGCAATATTGGAGCAATTGTTTGGAAAATCCAGCACACTGTAGCCATGGAGCTCATTGAGCTGTCTGCTCATTATGTTCCTTTAAACCATTTTTCATTTACTTGATCCCATTTTAATGGTTATAAAAACAGATATATTCTGTTGCCAGTGTGACATCTCATTTGTTATTTCTTTGGATAATTACTCAACCAAAGGCTATGACTTTGATAAACTCAGATTCCCAGATGCTAAAATATATTATTTGTACTTTTCTGAAGCATCCATTTTTTAGTTAGACTGTGCAACTAAGGGAGCACAGAACATTAAAATCATCTAATGGCTCTTTTATAAATGAGAATGAATTATGAATTTAAATATGGAAACTTTCCTCAGGGTCTTGACTTGCTCGGTGAGCAATTCTTGAGTATATTTGACAATTTTGTTACTGAGCCTGAGGTCAAGGCGAGTGTTTACACATCCCGATATATAAACATTACTGAAGACGTTCACTTCAACAATCAAAGGCTCTGAAACTCCTAAATGCATAAATTAATCTATTGGTATAATAGATACAGTGTGCTGTAGGTGTAGTTCAAGCAGCCAAACAGTACTTGAAGGTTACATTTGTATTATAGCAAGCAATGTTCTCTATGTAAACCCATAGATTCTTACATAGTACAGTACTTACAACATTGCAGGTCTACTTTTTGGTTCAAGGTGTATAGATTTTGTACTCCAATAGATGGATTTAAAGCAATGTCAGCAATTAGATATTCAGTCCAAATACTGGTTCATGCTTCCACATTCACACATTAGTGTAGTCTATTATTTATTTTAATTAATTCATTCATTTCTAATTTTTGGCATATTATGAAATACATCTAAGATTTGGTAAAGCACACCATACATCTATGCAATAAGCAACACACTTAAGCAACGTTGGAATTTTACTACAGTATTACTACCGTAACATGTACATAATTATTATTGTGAAACAAAAATGAAAAAAAAAAAAAGACAAAAAAAGCTCACTTCCTCCCTTTTCATAGACCACTCTCATGATAAATTCCCTCACAGGAGCACATTGCTTGAAGTAGTTAATGTCAAAGATAGAAAATACCTTGAAGCATCATCTGCCCCAAGCAGTGTGCTTTGCTCCAAAGCATGTCCCACCAGAATGTCAAATGCCTGAGAGGATGGCTGGTGGTCATCTCTCACTGTCAGATGTGGGGGTACAGCCATGACACCTCAGCCTGTGAGAGATATTCTACCGTGTTTGTTCCAACCTAAGAAAGCAAAGAGTAATAGAAAACACCTTTGGGTGTAAGACCAATACTGAATACAATCAGGCCAACTTATTTGGAACACCAGTGTAAAGAATAAAAAGTATAAAAGAGCTGTCACATGTTAAAACAAACCTGCAATCCAAATCTGATTATCTATGCTGTTTTGTGACTGTGAATTTGTGCACAGCTTTTAGATTATGGCTTGGAGGACCAAGTTCTAAATGCATACAGTGCAATGCGAGTCTGTGAATCTGCCATGTGGAGGTGGTCTATCTTGCACTGGCTGAATTTCACACTCAACCAGTTATATACACATTCTGAACAACCCATATTTGTGAGAAGGTATCTTTCCTTAAGTTGGAAAATGTAAACTAACCTGACATGTAAGCAGTAATGACATGAACATTCCTAAAATGGATAACATATCCAAAATTGTACTCACAGGTCAGGTGTGGTTTTCAAGTAACATTAAAATAAAAGCATGGACCAAAGGTTGAATGAACATTACACAGACAGTATTTTTTTTGCACGTATGTAACTTAGGTAAGTGCAAAAGTTAAAATTTACAGTTTACACATTGGTAGGACTGAGTCGATTTGATTGTATTGTTCTGGCTGATGTGAGTAATGGTTTATAATCAAATGCTTATCATGTTGTAATTCAGCTTAAAGCATGATAAAGTGGTTCATGGTGTCACCTGTTGTGCCTCTATTCATACACCATTCCATGTACTGTACTTTTGGGTCACATGTGGTGGTTAAATGCCACAGGTAAGATACTGTATGGTCCATTGAAAACTTCACAATTTAACCGGGGGAGAAGTTTGGTTCACTTAATGCTACCAAAGCAAAATGTTTTTGACATTCCAGGTAATATTTGGTTGGGAAACCATATCTGTTGCAAAAAAAAAAAAAAAGAGAGATGAAATGTGTGTGACAAGTGCATTGGTTGTTTTGATTGACATGTTCTGCAAGTTCTGCATGTTCTTACAACACAATTTAAAACTACATTTCTGCTTTTGAATACAATTTTAATCTGCACTGGATTGTGCATCTATTATTTAATTAAAATGTTTTTTTTATTGCTTATTTACATAATTGAAAGAAACAAAAGTGAAACCTAAGATTTGGATTTTTGCTGTGATGTCAGCTGTCTTTTGGTTTTGTGCTTGTTGATAGTCCATTACTCAATTTATCTCTGGATTCATTATATCGTAAGACTGAGGTAATGAGACATTTTTGTATACAATTAGAGTAATTCAACATAAACATAGAAAATATAGGAAGTGATACATTAAAATAGCTGTACATAATAAAAGTGACTCAAAATCAGTACAAAAAAAGCCAAGCATATACACACCATTCCCTTTGACCCAGGAATCCACACAGAGAGGCTCTAATACACTACAACTAAAAGACACTCAGGCATTATCATGGAGATTATTACAGTCATCATAGATATGCTAATGCACTTGTATATGCTGTGTTATGCCATGGTCTGCTACACACCCTGGGTAGGACAGAAGCCATTCATAATTGATACCCAACGTTTACTGCAAGCCCAGGTGTGTTGCAGGAAATAACCACTGACCCAATTACAGTTTGCATCCAGCATGCTTTGGTTAATTTGTGTAAAAGCCATAATTGCTCTTGGTTTCATAATTCATGAACAAGGGCGTGAGGCACTGGCAGAGCACCAGCATCTATTACTCAACCACCCATGAGTGCATCCTCACACTAGCTCTACATAGACAAATAGTAAACATGTGCGTGTGTGCATTTCCACACACACAAAGACAGACACCAAGCCTGGAAATGCACTTGGGTTAAATGGTTGCAGATGTTATTATTGTAGGTGAGAAAGATTATGAACTTGAACTCTGGTGAGTTGCCACTGGGAGATACTAATGTTTTTTGACTGTTGTTTTTTCCTACAGGTGCTGCTGCCATCAGAAAAGATTGGCAGCTGGTGGGAGGCAACATGCTCATTGTTAACAACATTGGCTGTCTGTATTCTTATATTGTTGTATATGTTCCTATATTTTCTGCTGTGTACCTCCTGTCCACATTTCTCTTGATTCACTAATTTACCTTACATGTTTGAGTATATATATATATATGTAATTTCTACCAACAGATATCTTCATATGAATGCACAATCTACTGTATAGGCAAGTTACTAAGATTTTGATATCAGATGCATTCTGGTCTCTGTTTGTTGTCTGAGTAGTATTAAACAGTCATGTTTGGGTGGGATTTTGTTGCATGCAGGTAAAAATTGTGGAGAGCATCGGGGGAAGATTTAAAAAAAACAAAAACAAAACCTTTTTATAGATATTAGCTGAAATCTCATCATTCTTGTGTATGAATCTGCCTATTGGACTACAGAATACACCTTGGCCAGCATATGAAGTCCAGAAGCCTCAAAAACACTGCCCCTTTCAAGTTCTCTAATTAAGCCTTCACTGGGGCCATAACTTGTAACAAGAGAAAACAAGGAGACAGTGCACAATTTTAGGGTCACAAGGCAAAAAGGTTCAGAATCAATGCTCTAGAATATCAACAGTTACTGTAAGAGTAACATTTAGGGTCTAGAACCTACGTAAAAGCCAAGGTATGTTTCACTAAGCATCATTATTCAATAGTCATACAAGGGAAGACACTAGAGACAAACATTTCTTCAGCAGCCACAAAGCACAAGAATGCTTTTTTGTAATTCGAACTGGGCATGGTGCCATGGCCATGTTTTCTCTCCATGCTCATATTTTCTTAATGAGCTACAATTATTGCTCCTTTTAGCTCTACATAGACTACAACCCACAGTTGGTAAGAAGACCTGAGATTGACAAACAATTAAGTTTTAAAGATGCAGATCCTGTGATGGAAACCAATGGCTATATGGAAGTCACCAGGAAAGATGCCCAACTGGCCCAGGCTTTTGCAATTCTAAAATTGTTGCAACCCTGTTGAATTTCAGTGTGCTTACACATTTATATCTAAAAAAGTCAGTTTTATGAAATTGTCATATCAAAATATAAGTCAAAGAAATCCCATAAAATTGAGAAATTTTGTGAGTGTATAGCTCTGGAATGGAGACAGTATTAGATTGTGAAAGCTGCTGTTTTTTAACAACCTGTAGTCAGTATATTTTGTCATTTTTGTAACTATTGTTTTTGTTTTCTTGTCATCATAACAACAGTTATGAACACAAGACAAGGCTGCGACAGACTTGTGAAGGAACCCTTTCCATAATGATATTATTAATAAAGCATGCATAAGTTGAAGAGTAGTAGCTCAAGGATTGATCCTTGTGGAGTCCCAGAGAAAATGTCTGCACAGAAACTCCTTTTAAGTGAGATGTAAACAAATTAAGACAGGACCTGCTCAGTCAACCGAAACATGAGATATGAATCCTTTGGATTATATTGTCAAGGTCAGAAACTCCACAGGGTTACCTGTAACCATGTAGTGCCTTAACCTAACAAATCCTTGAAAATTGCATAGATTTTTTTCAAAGGTAATACTTTCTGATGGTGCTGACATATCATGTCCTGATCAGAAAATGCTCATATGTAATCTTATCAGTTACAAACAACATACATGCCAAAAATGTCAAACGTTATGTGATTTGTCCTGTAATCTTTTTCTAAAACCAAATCAAAATTCACGTTTAATATATTCATGGCTTAATATTTTGTTAGCCTAGTTTTCTTTCCTCTTCTTGTGTCTGTTCAACAAGTCTACACTGTTCTGCACTGCAGGTTTTTTTTTCATGTGAGACTGTATCTGTAGCCCTCGCAGGCTGTGACTTTGCTGGGATATTTGAGCAGAATGTGCAATCACTACTCACATGGTTTTAGCTAGGCCAGGGGCTGATTATATACAGTATATCACGATAAAAAAGCATGCACAAGAGAATGATGAGGACAATAGTCAGAGAGAGAGGAGGGATATAGAGGAAATGTATAAAGGATTTTAAAGACTCATTTGTCTGGCTCCTTAATGAGAGGAAGCGGAACAAAGACCCCGGCTAATATTCCGAGGGGTCTAATTAAAATTAGGTGTGATCCGATGGAGGAAGGAGCCACAGAGGTGATTTTAGTCACAGCCCAAAAGAGACCAGCTAATTAGGGAGAGTGATGGCCTTTACTTGGAAACCACTGGAGAGTCACAGGGCACACACATTGTCCACGTCCCTCTGGCCTGGCATGGAGATTGCTGCCATGCTCTTTCCTACAACCAGGGCAGAGAAAAGAGGACACTACAGGGGAATGAGACAAGAGCACCAGGCAACAACAGGGTCGCTGTGGTCGGTGGGCGGCTGTGGACTGTGATTGGACAACAGAGCAAGGATGAATTCCATCCCTGCCATTTCTCATTTTCACACACAAACAGCTGCTCTATTTGTGCTCTCCCTGTCCAGGTTTCACAAGTTTTCTTCTCAAAAAGTAGGATGGAAGCAGACTTCAACTCAGACTAGACAATGTTCCCTAGCTGCATGAAGAAGTCCAAGATTTCAGCCTCCCACCCCATCGTATCAAGAGAAAATAACACTGACGCCTAAAATAAATAAATTAGACTCATCCTCGCTAAATTTCTGCATAATTTCATTTCACTGCTCTGATCGGGATCCCCTCCAAGCTGTTTGAGCCATGTCACTCACATTGATGAAAAAAAAATATCAATAGCTATTTGTCAATGCGAGCATTATGTATATGAGCTATCGGGTTCTCTTTGATTTTTCCCAACGGCTTGTACATGTTCATCATACCTTTGACATTGAGGGAATGCCATCTTGTTGTTCTTTATGAGACTGTGATAGCACTTGCCCTAATCTTAATTGATGGTGCTGTGGCTCATCTGCTAAAAGCAGCCTATATTTATCTGCTCGGACTATATATGTGCACTAATAGCAATTGCTTTCTGCTGCCTGTCCTTGGGAAGCTGCCAGGAAGACTGTGAGAGGGTAAGAAGTATCATCCTAATGTCTCAACACCATAGTGCACTAAATCATTCTGTTCGTAATAAAAGCACATGCGAGGACCACACAGATACAAGCACACAAACACACAGTCTTGTAATTATCTGTGGCAGCATGTTTTATTCAGAAGAGAAGAGGTTTAAATGCGTGTCCTTCAGTCAAGACTCAGAGACTGAGATGATGTGAATGCGAGAAAGACCTTGACTCTATCTAGACTCAGAGCAGCTCTCAGCTTGCAAAGACACTTCCACCCAATATGACCAATTACTTTTCACACCACAGGCATGGAATTGTCAAACGAAGCAGCTGAAATGTTCATGTGTCTGAAATAGACTCATCGGCTCTGTGTAAGCTTGGCGAGCTAACTCATAACAGGACAATGCGTAACTTGGTTTGTGTCCATTTTGTGTCTGTTACCAAGGATATAAAAGTACAAATGCACTGTCAAACAAACAGATACAGATTCAAACGAACATAATATGCTAAAATTATAATGCAATTATGAACCAAGATAACTGGAGAAGACTTGATTTTTTTTCCTATTGATCATTTCTTATAAATTATTAGCTATGTATGGTGATTTGTGAAGACTGTCCTTCTAAAATGACAAGATCCGTTGACTCAACAAGTGCCCCAAAGTGACACGTACATGCTGAATTGACAAAGCCATAGTAATGGGAGCAAAGGAGGGGAAAGTCAGATGATGGTGTTATAGAGTGACAAGGTGGAGGAGGTCAGGTTGGATGGATAGGTCATCAGACTTAAACACTGGAGACAGGTACGTTCTACAGCTACAAACATTACGTCACAACATTGTTTGATCAGAAAATGATTGCGTAATTCTTTCTAGAAAGAGAACAATTTTTTTTGTTCATTTTGAAGGACTTGTTGAGTTTGTGGCATCACATCAGCCTAAATCAAAGTAATGTTAACAGACAAACTTTTATAGGATGTAGCTTTTTGCAAAAACTGTAGCTAAACTAGGCAGGTAAACTCTGTTGATGAAGAGAGTTGATTCCCATCAGAGGTGTGATGCAAATTATGAAACACTGAACAAGAAATAATCTTCTGCAAACTAAGCGCAAAGTGCATCTCGAATGTCAGCAGTCTAACCATATGCAGGACTCTGTACAGAAGTCAGTGACGAATCACATAAATGGCTGTCACTGGACAAATAAGTATACCCAGAAAATACACTCATGTTTTACATCCAATGCCAATTGCCAGTGTAGGAGAGAGATAGTGTGATCACTGTGTATATATATATATATATATATATATATGATTATAATGTACCAGCAGCCGTATAGGATAAAAAAATTACAAATTCACTGAATATTCACTGAGGCATTGTAACAATAAATCTCATGAAATTATATACAGATTCGATCAAAACTTTCAGATTACTATCTGAACTATTATTTTAAGATAATTCCTGATAGATTTGTATTCACTTTCCATTAAATTTAACAATTTTACATCACATCCTCTGTATACTGTACTCTTTGCAGGGGGGAGACAGTTGGAGGTAATGTTGAAAAAAACAACAAAACTCTACGAGCAATAATTTTAAGGTACCTGACATAATATTGATTAGATGTCTACAGAAACTGAGAGCTAAACAACTTTTTTTTACGCTTGTTTGTATCCTTTATTTTAAAAATGTTTCTATTCTAACAGTGCAGACTTTATTGACAAACTTTCCCAGCAGCAAGTTACCCTGACAATACTTCAAGTTTTTTGCAAATTCTCACTTCAAACCTACAGGAGTCCAGTCTTTGTTTAAAGGCTCGCTGTATTGTGTTACACTCTAAAACCACTCAAGTGGGACCTGATGTGCCCAGTGGCGGGGATCTGACAGGCTACGGGTGCCACAGCAGGTTTACAAAGACCTCCAATGAGAAATTGATCTGACAACCATTCAAGGGTAAATCATTTCCACAAGTTAATTACTTTGGAAGAGAGAGAAAAAAAATAAATAACACGGCTGAAACTCTGAAGCATCTGTACAGACTGTGGGAGCCAGGTCTCAACTGAGGGAACACCACTACTTACTGACTGATGGACCACACAAACTGCTCTGTGTTTGCTGCAGTTTATGGATCATTCTGATTTTAAATAAAACTCCAAGACGCTCCTTTTTATATTCTTTTAAGGCGTCATTAAAACTCAGATCTGATTTTGTTATGTAATTTCATCTGTGTTTTCAGCTAAAGGATTTTCATGAATGTTGATTGATAGCCAAGTCTTAACAAAAAAAACATGCTTTCTTCCCCCGCCACATTTTACACCATGCAACATCTTTGCCTTTTAGCCAGCCAATTTACACATCGCCTCTGATTAGATTTGTGCATTTTAATAAAACCATGGGTGAACTCCAATCTCCTCTAAGTGACTTTAATCTGCTCAGATTAGTCGATTTGTACCACGCGTGAGTATAATGCAGTGAGAAGGGATGCATTTTTATGGATAAGTAGTCAATAACATCAGCATGTTACTGCCATAGTGCTCCTTGGCTGAGATCCAACCTGTTAATACCATTACAACAATACTGGTAAAAGGCCTGTTGGCTTTGCAAATTGAGCCACTGTAGGCTCGCTGGGATCTGATTGGATTTCCCCCAGTCCTGCGGCTGGGAACATGTGTTTCTGCGATCCCCAGAGCGTCTGTCAGTGATGTTTCTTTCCACCGGTGGAAGGAAAGAACAGAGAGAGGGAGAGGGAGAGACAGAGACAGAGAGAAGCACCCGTGGCTATTTACAAAACATTCATTGTTTTATCTGTGCGAGGCAGTCAGAGGCCTTCGCAGTCCTCTCCACCTCTCATTAATCAGTGACAAAGCCTTATTTAAGTGCTTGTTGTCCTGACCTATTCATGACTGACGCTGGCATTTAAGAAATACCAGCGGAGAGCGGCACGGTATCGGCAGGGTGGGTGGGACGAGTCGGTCGACGCGTAGCATTTTAGTCTGAAGCGGAGCCATTAATATGTTTCTCTTCAGAAGAAGCTGTCAGTTTGGCGACAGCCCCCTTCTCAGACTCATCAGTCAGCAGGTGAAGGGAGTTCACTCAAGGCTGATGAGCTCAATGGGTGATCACCTTTTTGAATGAGAATGACTGAAAGATAGCAAGAAGTGCACAGCTGCAACAGAGAGACAGGGCGAATCACCTGTTCAGAGAGATAAAAGAAAGAATAGAAAAGCTCTAGAAGACGCTGAATGAGAGATGTGGAGAGAAGAATGAGTCATCTGTTCACAATAGCACACAGGAAGGGAAATCAGTGGAGAAAAGAAAAAGAAGATAGGAGTGGAGAAATCAAGACTACGGCTACGGACAGAATGACGTATGACAGAGATGGCTATAATCATTTTGGTGACGGTGTCGATGAGGTCTATATTCTGCCAGCCAACAAGTGAGCAGAGAAGTGGAGGCCCACAATGCATTTAGTTGCCAAAGGTCAACCTCTCATAACTTCCCCTCCTGACTCCTGTATAGCTAAACATCAGTCAGCGTGGCTTCATCATTAACACGTTCTCTGTCAAGGCTTTATCACAGGTCAAGTTCAATGGCACTCCTGGCAAATAAAAGCACTTCATAACTCAGCCGCTTTATAAGCATGACTGGGTGATTGACAGTGGCATAAGTGATGAAGCAACAGCAAAGATGGATGGGAAGAAGAGCACAGATGAGTGTGAAAGGAAGGCAAATAGGCAGATAAACGGTGGCAGATATAATTGAAATTTAAAGCAAAAAAATCCAACCTGAAAAGCATTACAATTACAATTATAAAAATTGGACATGACACATTACAACAGTGGTTTTCTGTCTATTCTCACTTGTTTTTTCTCAACTGCAGAAAACCCTCGACTGCTGTTACCGCTGTCTCCACCTACGTGTAGACAGCACAGGGAACTCTTTATACTGAGAGCTTGTCAAAAACACATTTCTGAGGAAAGTACAATTTAACATCCTGAAGTACATGTAGACAATGGAGAATGAGAGAAAGTACAACAATTCTTTTTTTTCAACAATTTTTTTTAATCAATTTACATTTAGTCCAGAATAATTGTAGAGTGTATGTGTGGACTCCTATTGACTTAATGCACACATTCATTAACTCCAAAGGTAACTCACTTTGTGTGAAAATTCAGATTTATAAGATATGAAAATACAATTAAACTAAATATTGGAAAATAGGTAGAAGTGTAAAGATTGACTTGCTTGGTACATACGTGAATTATCGTATTTAATAGTCTAAATCAAATTGGCATACATTTTAAATGGATACAAGACAATCCATTTATTTTGCATGAAGAACAGTAAAGTGTGTATTCCACTCCACAATCAATAAATATGAATTTCATTGCATTTGACATCAGTCTCTGCTAGATTCTAAGCATGTTTCACTCCAGGAGCACCTTATTCTTGGTGCACCTCAGGTTGCTCCTGGTGGAGAAGAAAAAGTTTGGACGAGAAGATTTTCCACACATAGTTGAAGTTACAAAAAGTTTCTAGAAATATTTTGAAGTATATGCTTTGTGTTCTTTTATATGGAGTTGCCCATAGTCTGATCCCATCATAATTGACTCGTAATCTGACCCTGCAGAGAATTATCGCCATTGTAGTTCCTCTCTTCTCTGTGGGGTATATATTTTAGCATCTTTCAGCTCATTGTTTTGATTTTCAAACCCAGAACTATATATTTTTTTAATTTACGCTCACCACGATCATCATGTTGTTTCATCCTCAGCAGGCACAGTGTTCTAGTGAAAAAGCTCTATAAACCCCACTGTACATTACCTGCTCAGCACCAAACAGCAGACGGACACAGTCAGAGGCACACTGGGGAACACAGTGGAACATTTAGCAGAGCCAGATACTTTTGAGGAGTTAGTGGTGATCACAGAAAATTAGTCAAGTGGAACACAACCCCAAATGAATACTAATGTTGATAGGCCCATTGCAGCTTCAAGGAAACGTCACTTAAAATATTTGTAATGCCACAACTTTCATGACAGTAACAACGTCCTCATTTTAAAAATAAAATCACTGAAATGTTGGTGATAAAATATTCTGCATTGTTCATCAACACTGTAGTACTGGTGTAAGTTTGATTTGCATGCAGTTTTGATGTCTACTACAGCAGTGCTAATTACAATTTATGAGTTTCCACAACAGTTACTTAGGGTTAGGGTTAGGCACAGCAACAATCATTTTAAACGTTAAATATAGAGTATGTGTGAAAATCAAAGGACATGTCCTGTACATCATCTTTACTTTGTTTCAAAGCACAGAAAAAAAAAAAATCTTTTGAAAATGACAGATAACAACAGACAGAATGACAGAAGACTAATTCTATTGAATATTATATTTCCCATTGCTTTAGAAATCCTCAGGGCCCAAACATTAAGGTAATAATAGGTACAGATGTCTTTTGAAATCTGAAGTGGTCTTTAAGGTCATCAAAATACACGGGGGGGGGGGGGGGGGTCTACTTACAGCATAATCACTGCATCTTCAACTGGAACATTACCATTGTAATGCACCTTAGCTACCCCCCTCTGACCAACCACACCCCATCCTACCCCCTACTAAACCTGCACTATTTCTCTCCTAAACCAGTAATCCACCACCCTCCCTGTTGGGTCCATTCCCTCACTTTTTTCCCACGGATCGCTACATCCCACATGTTGGTATTTAGATACCCTGCTTGTCATCTAAGACCTATCAGAGCAAGGCAAGTCTTCCTGCCAGAAGTGATTATTAAAAGATGTAGGAAAGATGGGGAGGAGGGAGGGTTGGGTGAAGGTGGAGAGCAGAAGCAATGCAATAAGAAAGACAGGGGCTAGAGAGAGAGGGGGAGGGAATAGAGGAGGCCCCACTAGTGTCAAGCAGGGCTCCCAATTCAAAGAGGGATTTTCACATTATGATTCTGCAACAGTGTATGGCATACTTCAAAGACCTTATTACAACGGCCTATTAGCATTCATGCTGCCATTCACATCGCGAGTCCAACACCTGCATGGGAAACAGCAGCAAGATTTGCTGCGAGGAGGACTAGCTGAGGATCATAGCACTAGGGAAGATGACTTGAGGAGGAGGATCCTTTTCAGACTGAGCAGTCACAAGACATGAATTCTAATTAATGCCACTGTCTGAAAACTACAGTGTTGATTGTGGAGAGGGAAGAAAATGCATAATATTGTTCTTCGGCATGTTTCTTTGTTCTCCTAAAATTCCATACTTCTTAAAGTATGCCATTATTTTATTATTTTCTTGCTGTCAACAAATGAACTCAAAAAGAAAAAAAAAAAAAGAAATTGGAAACATTGCATGAATTAAGTCATGTTAGATTTCATCACATGGTTAACAAAGCTTGATAAAGCACAAAAGCTCAGTTGCAATGAACATCAGTGGATTTGACTAACCGCAAACTTTTAGATACTTGGTAAATAAAAACACCACAGAGGAATGACTAATGCAGCTGTTTGTAGTTTTGCAATTTGGTTCTAGTTGGTGAGACAAAACCAGGAAAAAGAAAACGTGCAAAAGCTGCAAAAGTATGTAATGAAGGGTTAGTCAGTGCTTATTATTTGCATACTTCTATTGTTGCATTTAGTCTTTTTGGGAAGAAATTGTTGACATTATGAAGAACACAGAATATTGCATGTTCCTGTAAGTGAAGCATTTTATGGAGAAGACACCAGAGCAGACAGTCTGTATGACACTAAAATTGATGGCAGAGTGAACAGGGTACTAGGTTCATATCTTGAATTGGAGAAAGAAATCATACTGCAAAAGAAGCAATATTGCCCTGACCTGAGTGGTTGGATTTAACATTTTATTCTAATACCAAGATGTTTTACTTATAATGAAAAGGGGAGAAAATGCCTAAGAAATGAGCCACTACTATTAATTAATCTGTGTCCTTGTTCATTCTCCTAATACTGTACACAAACATAATCATAGAAACATGCTGCTACACTGTATAGAAGTTAAATGTAATTCATTTCCACAGTTACTCAAGTGTAATCTTTGCCATGTATGTTGTCTATTCTTCAGTGCATCACTGCCATTTCTCTCACTTTGACTTGTATACATGTCAGCGGATTATGTCAGCAGCCTTAGGATATAGTTTATTCACTTAAGCATGCTCAAGTCGCCAATGAAGGACTTTTGATGCTGCTCTCTCTTGCTACACCCCACAAGCTGTTTGCTATGCTTCATTAGCTTTCTGTTGAGTTGAATGCTAACGCTTGATATTGTTGCAGGCTGTTCATTCCACACATTTCCAAGTGCTGCCCAGTAGCAGAGCATGACTGGAGAAAGAGAGTGCCTGCCATTATAATGGGACAAATGTTGTGTTCACAAAGTGCCAACAGAACCAACAGTTCATCATGAGAACTGTGAAAAGGTGGCATGTCATGAAGAATGTCATTTCTTTTGTTTTGCTAATTGATTATTCTGGTTAAAGATGCTGAACAGGACAATAGGCTCTCTTAAAATATGATTTAAATATGTGTGAGACAATAAATTGTCAGAATATTAATAGATATAAAGCAATCCTGTGCAATGTTGGCTGAAGAGGAGCTACTGTTGTTGTCACAGGATTATATTAGCATGAATTACCCATATTCTCTAAGTCAGTTATTCAAATATTGTCTTTGTAAGGTAGGCTGCCATTTATGTAAAGACCATAATTATGAGCAGCTGAGTGGGGAAATGTTCACATCACCCTTCTAGTTGTAGCATATGGAACAAATGCCAGCGACAAATTGTAATACTACACAAGTGTCAAGAAACAGGTTGCAAAAAGGTTGCAAAACTATCATAGCTGGCATTACATTGAAACACAATAAAGTATTTACTCTGACGCAACAGATTCTGATAATCAAAAATGAATACACACTTTGTTTGCATCTGGTTTCTTTTCCGCTACAAAAATGCATTCACTTCTGATCTTAAAAGAACGTACAGACCCTCCCTTGATGGAATAACGGGAGGTTTTCCTGTGCTGTAAATCCCAACAATGGAGCACAAGAGTGCGTAACAGCTAACGCAAGAAAAACTTGTACTGAGATATGTTAATTTCTGGTGTTAGCATGGTTATCTGAAAAATGCTAAAACATAGAAAAAACAGTAGACTGTTAATTAAAATCACTTATACAGAAACATCTAACTTAGGTTAGGAAACATTATGTTAATGCACTGTTTGTACATCACCAAGTAAGTTTTTGTTATGGGAAGCATTTCATGACTTTAGACTGAGGAAAATAATAAAAGTAATTATTAAGTTTGATGCGTTACGTGTTTAAAATACCCACTTCAAAAAAATACCCACATCAATACAATGGAGGTTAGTGGAGTTTAGTCATCATCATCAAGTTTCTCCTATAACAATGTCCTGGTTACACAGGATAATCAAAATATCTCGGTGTGGCAGTTTCTTTAGTAAAAAAAGTAGTTTTAGTGAAAGGTGTCTGCAGGGTAACAGGTGACTTTTTTTCTCAAAAGACACACCAGCGTTTTTCAAATGTCATTTTTTAAAGATTTATGTGCCACAAACAAAATTACTTTCACCTCTATTTTATAAGGCTAACAGTAAATATTTCAGAGGTGGATAAGTATCTCACATCCGTGCCACATAAAAGCAAAACTATCTAACCACAACTTAAATACCACAAAGCATGGTTGAGAGAGAGTGTTTGTGAACCAAGCCTTTACAAATTTAAATAACCAGACTAAATTACCAAGTGAACTCTGATCTGGCAGCAATGCATGGACATCAGCAGGCACAAGGAACCGATATCTAACCTGGCACCAGAGGTAAACACACACAGGGAGGACAGTTGGTTGGATCAATATGGCTGCCTGGAATAAGAAGTACTGGGCTTTTAATACAGATTGCACTCCTAAATGGATGTGAACGTCTGCTCAAATACCTCGCAGTGTTAGTCGGCTTAGGTGGAGTCAGTGCCAAGAGTCTTCCGTCTTTATCTCTCACTCATATTAAACGCATAGTGCTGCCCCTCAGGTGCATAAATATTTGGGGTAAAACAGACAAAATTAGCTGTGTTTACTAATATCATGCCAAATTTATTGAACAAACTCAGCCCAAAGGCAAACATAAGAACACTTGGTCAATGTTTGAAATGTATTGAACACCCACAATGCATTTATGTATCTGCCTTTACATCTAACTTAGCTGCAGTTTGACTGGGCAGAGGACAGAGGATCATAGTGCCCCCGTTACTCTCTGTGATCAGAAAGCCTCAAAAAGAAAAGACAAACAACGATCAAAGTATAATGAAAGAGAAAGAGAAAAAGTTAACACAGGATGTATTGCAAACATTTTAATGAGTCTACTCTTAATTAGTGCCACAGGAAATCGATGGTTACCCCAAATGCTTGTCATTAACAAACGAGCAGACAACCAACCCACGGGACCTGTGCTGAATAACTGTTTTTTCTGTCACGTGCTGCAGCTGAGGACCAGAAGGAATGTGAAATTGTGTGTAAGAGTGTGTGTTTTTTGTGCACACCTGTGCTTGTGTGTTAAGCAGTCTGCCGAACAAAGCAGAGCACTGATATTTGTAATGGTTAGAGGTGAAAAAGAGAATAGTTAATGTATCTGAGACGTGTGAAGGCAAAGATCTGTAATACAGTGCGTTTTAGCTTGACTCATCATTCCTGCTTCAAGCTTAAATTTATTTGAGTTTTAGAAAAAAATAAAAAAATAAAAATAAAAAAAACCTTCCGATTACAATTCATCCTCTTTATTTTTAACCACAGGCTATGTCAAATTAAAGCTCATCTAAAAGTCTGGTGAACTTTCTTTCTTTGCTTGTTAGATGGAGAAAAAAAATCCCAATATAATATTATTATTATATTTAAAGAGACTAAGTGTAAGAAAAAAAAAAAGGACAGAGGTATTGTTACAGTTTTTCAGATGTGGTTGGAAGTCATGTTGTAAGAACTTTTTTTTTTCATTCTGAGCCTGCTTATAACTTTGCAAGCAATGTAGGACAGTGACATCATCCACCTCCACAGCTCTACCTTCTCCTTGAGATGGATTTAATGGCAAGCATCAGAGCCATTGTCCTGTTTCTAAGTGACCCTGCATGTCAGTGGATGAATGAATGGAAACACCATTTTCCTTCCTGCAATTCTCCAGAATTGCACCTACATTTATGGGACACATGGTTGCATACAGATGTAACCTATGATGTATAGCAATCAAACTACATGACAGAGAAAGATATTTTTGTGTCCTACATCAAAAGTATTGCAAGTGTCAAAAGCATCCCAACATTTTATTTTTGGGATGTTAAACCGGCAAATAAAGCTGCATCACGTTATAGGAGCTCTGAAGATTAAAGTTAAGTGTCGTCTCATTCGACATTACAGTAGGTACTTTCATGCTCAGAGACACCATAATTTATTTTCATCGGGATCTGTCAGCATCAGTTGCAAGCAGAGTATGGCCTCTGTTTGTGTTCGCTTTGACTTGCTGAGCGCTTGATTGGAACACACAAGTTTTAAAAGGGGGACAAGCCCTCTGACTTTGATGGATTTCCGGGCAATATTAGTCAGCGAGCATGTATCCCCCTAAGCTGTGGTGGAACTGATCGAGGTTGACCAAATAATCTGCCAATTCCCTCCCAAGAAATGCAGAGACGACAAAAAAACGTCTAAGTCTCTCAAGCCCTCATCCCTGAGAGCTGGATCAGCAGTTGTGTCAAAAACTCCCGTTAAGAGCACAAGATTTTCGACTTTAGAGAAGACGGTGAGGGGACTTGCAATTTCATGGTTTCACTTTTAATTCATGTTTAATCACACAATCGTTTACGGGATCACAGAGCGAACGCTGATGGAGTGTGACAGTATCGTTAAAAGAATCGTGAACAAATGTCACATCGTTGGTACTATTATGCAGCTTGAAATTAGCTGTCACATCATTCCCTTAAACCTCTTACTATTACTCAGGTAATGAGTCAATACTCGAGAACATTTCAATGTTTGTCTGTTTCTAAGTTGTGTCAAGGGCTGGCCTTGAAACTCCCAGCGCTCTTTCATTCATCTTACTTCATAAACCTTCAGGCTTCCGAGCCCCATAAGTGCTGGAATAGATTGTGTCAGTGTTTTTTTCTTTTTTTTCAGGCGATATAGTCAATATGGTTTATGAAGTTGAGGTCTCCCCAGGTCACATGAGAGCAGGACATGAAAGCCAAGCGCTCAGCCTCCACTTCACAAACAAGCTGTCCCTACTTCAAACGGGTGGCAAAGCTGCCCCACATTTCTTCTCTTTTCACTTCCAATAGCCAACACCGCTAACGGCCGGCGGCTCTCTCCATCTCCCCTCTCCACCTGGCAACAGGAGTGTGCTCGCAGCCTCGGCCAAAGGTAGCCTGAACCGTGACAGCACGTGGCACAGCACTGGGCTTTTAAACACAGCCACATGAACATTCACCTAGAAATTATGTTCATCATTTTCCCATTGAACATATAAATAGCCTTTTTAAATACACAGCCATGCTGGTCACAGTTTACAGTAATCAAGGTCTATGTGAAGCAAAATATCTGTTCGATGAAAATCATGTATGTCCAAAAATCTTTTTTCAGGAGGATGAAAAAAACGTAAAGACACATTCAGCACCAGAAATAGAAATGTATGGTTACAAAGTCATAAGTGAAGCATTTTCCTATATATTTCATTATTTTTATTTTTGTGGTGTGATTTATGTGGATTGTGAGCAAAAACAGATATGCATAGCCTCAGCTGGTTAACTCTCAATAGCAAAGCTGTCTTACATGTTTCCACATGGCACACTGACCTTATCAAAGCTATTTTATTATATCTTGAATAACTGATGCTGATTGAAATCAGCATAATCAGTCTGACTTGGTTCAGAGAGATCACAGAGCTTATTCTTGATTTGCGATTCAAAACTGAAAACATTATTTATCCAAATCTATCCTTCTTCTTTCCATCCTATGTACATGATGTAACAAGACATATTTTCATTGGTCTATGGGATTCTAATGCTGACTGTAGATGAGGAGAGTATGAGTGCAAAAATCATCAAAAGTGGACATATTTGGTTTGCACAGGACAGTGACAAAACATACAAACAGTAGTCAAACTCAGGAAGGGGAGAAAACATAAATTGCTTGTTGTCCCTTAAAATAATACATACAAGTTCACTGCTAATGGTATCTTTTGATTTCCAGCACCATTTTTGCTAATAATTAACTCCCAATAGTATATATTTTTTTATTTTTTTTGTTGTCTCAGGCCAACAATGTGCCATAATGAAAGTATAAAAAGCAGCAACATATGCATTAGAGACATTTATTGAAACATTAAAAATGTCTTTCTGTGTGGAATCTCATCAGGCTGATACATGAAAGCATTGCAAAACTGCAGAGAAGAGTGTTATGGGTTGCAATGAACTGCAAAATGTCAGCGACATGGACTAATGTATACATCATCAATGTATACTTTATATCTGGCAAGCTGATTGGTTAGTCCAGCAGGATTTTTTGTATTCTTTCCGAGTTTCCAGCTTACCGCCACAAGTGATCTTCTAGCAAAGTATCTCTTCAAAGCCTTTATTATTGTTGATTGTTAATATTGGTTTCTTTACACTGTCACTGAAAGTTTGTCAGTGTGTCAGTATTGTTCCTGCATTTACTTCACACTATGGTTTGCTAATATGATACTGCTTTGAATTTCAACGACATACATCCAATCCATTTAAGTGTAAAATAAAAACATATGTGAACGATATTCATGTTTGTTTGCTTATGTGCAGCCCACGGTATCGTAATTCAAATCATTTATTTATTTTCCAGAACCGCTTATTCAAACCCAGAACCTTGTTGCTGTGAGGCATCAGTGTTAACCACATCACCACCATGCCACCCACTTAATTCAAGCTCAAGAAATAAAATATATTTGTATGTTCTCTAATAATTATCTCTGACGTGCACCCACACAAGTAATGTACAGTGGACAGAATATGGGTAAAATTTCATGATTATTTCCAAGAATGTGTGGTTTCTGTGTGTTGGCTATAGACTGGTAAAACCTACAGAACTGCGTCTCACAACTGATTGTGTCTTTTTGCCCCTTTAGGCCATAACTTGTGCCTCTGTCTATTGTTGCAAAGGTAGTATATTTATACATATAGACAGAAAACACCACCAGGCTTATCATCATATACCTCCGGCACTGAGCAATGTATTATCCTAAGAATGAATCTAACTGTACAGTGTTGCCTTAAGGTAGCAAATGGAAAGTCGCAGTATTGGAAAAACATCTCTTTAAGCAATAACTTACACTTTTTCAAAGATTAATGCACAATCCAACAAGTGACATTGAATTAAAGGTGTTAAACAGTCAACAATTGGAGGTCTGTAGCTTTCGTCCTGTGATATGCGGACTGTGCTATGTGTCTACATGTATGTGTATGCTTGTGTGTATGCAAACACAGTTTTTATCATTTGCCAGAGGAGCACGCATGTCTCCTCTGCCTGTCTGCCACCCCAATCATCTCCACTGGCCCCCTCCAAACTTCCCCTCCTCAGTCCAGTGCGTAAGGACCCCTCCATTTCTCCCTCACCGTGCCGCCAATTTGACTGGAACAGCGAGTGCAGGCCGGGCAGCCTTCCAGGAGCCTTTCTAAAGCAGCTGAATATTCATCTTCATTAGGGGTATCACCACCCCCGCTCCGTCCAGGGCTGGGTCCTTTTAAGAAGGAGCAAGTGATCCAAATGGAGGAGGGTTGGAGGGTGGGGGGTCAGACTCCAATGGGCTGGTGGGAGGTGAAGATGAGTTTTTTTTTCCGTCTTCTTCTTCTTATTATTTATTTATTTATTTATTTATTTATTTATTTTTTGTCCAGAGGCTGCGTAGGCAGTCTCCCCTTGTCAACATGTTTTTAGTATTTTCCTGCTCTTGTTGTTTTGACACAGTAGGAAGAAGACCTGTGTAAAGATAGCTGCAAATAGGTTTTGAGCCTGTGCCATTGATTTGTCACCACTTGTTGAACACCAACAGCATGGGCTGAACACTGAAATGTCAAGAGCTGTCAAATCCTTTTCAAGATATTTATTGAATGGCACATTTCAATTTGACTTTGTATGAAAAGTGGATAGTTTTCATTCTTGTTTGGAACATAGCACACAATTTTGTTTGTTTGTTCGAGCTTCATAACTTTGAGGTAGTTCTAACTTCAGATGAAGTCTATGTCTAAGGGCACAGGCAGGGCACGTAAGAGTTTTTTTTTTTTTTTTTTTTTAGGGCTGTAGTCAACCCAAGAAGCTCTTGGCCACTGAAATTATCCTAAATTGGGGGAGATGCTAACGCCAAATCCTTAGTTTGAAGTCGGGTCATAGACAACCTGTAATTTCATCACATTAACATCATCTTATTGAACTTCATCTATTGTACTTTGCCACTTTTCAAGTCACATCCTTTAGAAAGTAAAAAAGTCAGTGAGTATGTGAAAAAATCAGCAGCTGCAGTAGAGAAGAAGCTCTGGACTAGGAGTCCAGAAAGCTTCATGTCCAGAGAGGAAGCACTCTGTAACAGATACATGTTCTAAATGTGAATGTTCACTGGCGAGAGTCCAGGGGGATATGGGAAGTGCAGTCAGGGCTTATAGTGGAGTTAGTGAACAGTTAATAAATGCATAACAATACAACAACAAAAAATGAGGATGTAGTCATTATGGGTTATGGTTAGCAATGCTGCACATCAGCATAGTTGCACCTATTATATAATTAATCACTAACTTAATACACCGCCTGGTGAGAACTAAATGACCCAAATCAAACACACCCATAATTTTGAGAGACCATTAGGTGCACGCTTGATCTGGCTCAGTGCTAAATGCTAAGATGATCATGCTGGATCCTCCTCTTATCTTCAGTGAGGTTTGTAAGGCCTTTCTGCTCTTTTTGACAATATTTCCTGGCACATTGTGACTCTAGAGCCTCATTCAACTCCAGCAACCCATGAGGTTGAGTGGTCTGTTTAAGTGGGACAAACAAACTTGGTGCAGGTGAGTACAATAGCAATCTTACATATTGTTGTAACTTGCTGTACAGATAAGAGTGTCAGCAAACACTACGTTGCTTAGCAACACAATATTGTGTGTGTTTGTGTGTGTGTGTACGTGTGTGTGTGCTGCACTGTGTGTAAAAACTGTGCAGTTAGTCTTCACTATGTGGGTTTGTGACTGCAGCCACTATGGAGTCACACTGGTGTGTATTGTGATGTTATACATACATACAGTACATCTCTGTGTGATGGGTTTCTGCTGTTACTTCCATGAGAGGTATCAAGCTGTTTAATTTATATGGCTTAATAATGTTTGCTGCATCAAGAATCTCTGTTTAATTGTCTCATTTCATTTCATTTTCAGAGTTTCATTTGAAGTAATACTTTTATTGGAGTATAATATTCTAGTACTCGTTCCATTGCTTACAATAAGTATGAGATGTTGAATAATGTAAGCAGTGAAATAATGTGTGTTGTGACTGCAGGCAAACACAGTTGAAAAGTATAGGAGCGGAGTAGGTGTCTTTAGTGTTAGATCTCAGGGTATCTCATGGACCTGAGGGCAAAGAGCTTCACGAACAGCAGAGCTCCATGCAACCTTTCCAGAGCCAGGGCTATTTCTTAGTTATTGCAGTATATGTATAAATTTTACTCCTCTGTCAGAACGAATGGAGAACTTCTGCAAAACACAAGCCTTCACACCCCAGACATTTTCTGCCAATTACATCATTTATTTCTCCCAGTTCTGAGTCTAAAAGGGATTTGCCATTCTGATATTCCCTGATGCCTGTCAGATTGTGCATTGAGTTTCTGCCTAAACCCTTCCAACAGAGCAATGAAATATACAATACAGCTTTGTTTAGAATTTGTTTCACCTCACTAGCAATTAGGCACATGATGTGTATAGCCATAATTTTTTATTGATACACGAGCCAGGCTTGATTCCAGTCACTCCTTCTGAATTTACTGCATAATTAGAGGTGAAATATCAAAATGATTTAGACTGACTTCCAGCTAATGATGAATATATGCTATAGGTTTGATTATATAATCCAGGATTTTTTTTTCCCTGCCGTCTTTGTGAGAGTAACCACCTGCAAATGCATAAATCATGAGATGTAAAGGAATATAAAATAGGTTACAATGGCTGCAGGTTATCAAATCATACTCCGCTGTTATGTTACCAGTTGAAATCATTTGGTTGAAGTCAAAGTGTTAACCTGAAAACTTCAGCGACCTTTGGCAACATTGGAATATTTATGGTTTTTACAATTACTTGCCAAAATAGATCAGCATTTGTTGTGCTCAATTTTCTCCCAACTAAGACTTTGCCTCCTCAAAGGGAATTTTCTACTCCTGGGTGAACAGCCTTTTTCTATAAAAGTATGATAGAAATTGTCTGTGACAACCGCCACTCAAACTGAGCGGCCCATAACGACAAGAGAGCCAAGAACAGGCTTAATACTATTTATAAATCTCTGAAATGGCAGGGTTTGCAGTAAAGTGTGAAGGAATAAGGGATGGAGGGTAGGAGGTGGTATGTGTGTGTTTTTTTTTTCACCCCAAAGCTTCTTATGACCTTAGTGTTCCTCCAGTCTAAACATAGCCTCACTCCAAATACAATGGAGCCTTCCAATCCAGCGCATCCCCTAAACAAGCATGCATTTTAATCACAGTCACGCTGCAACACTGCTGTTTGTGTTTAATGGGAATAGTCTTGATTATTTTTTTTTTTTTTGATAAAATCACATATTTCAGTCCATAATCATTCATGGTTTTGATATTGTGTTCATTATCTGTAAACCAGCATAAAACTCTGCAGAGTCTGTTCATTAAATTTCAAAATTAAATATTCCTAATCCCAAAAATAGCTCAATCCTGCACACCATAATTTCAACTCTTGACTCTAAGGCTCCTTACTTTTCCAAGAGCACAGCAAGTGTTCACTACAACACCCAGTAAGAAGTCCCAAAGGATTAGCCAGATTATTGAATCACGGTTTTAGATAATACCATCAGTTACAGTTTACTTCTGAGAACAGATGCAAAAAGGGGCAATATGGCAATGTTGTGAATGTGCTAATGATAGCAGCAGACTTCTCCTCCAAATAAGCAGATGCGGTGAAGTTTGAACAGCTGTCAAACGTGATGAGCGTGACACAAGCGCCTGCAGTGGAAACTGTGGGACTTTTCCGATGATATAGCGGCCTACACACCAACAGAACATACCAGATGACAAACCACACTATCTGTGAAACACCTGGCACTTCTCTTTGAGAGATTCAGGGTGCAGAGACATTATAATTTCATCAAATGCAGCATACACAGGTAAAGCATGTATAACAAGCTAAAGATTACTAAAATTAATGACAACAAAGCAATCAAATATGCATCCTCATGTTTATAAAACGTATTCTATAGACAAGAAAATGTTTTTAATATCTCAAAATATAGAATATAATCATGAGACTCATCTAGCACCCTTGGTTGTGATGTCGTTGGTTGTAAGCTCTCAATTTAAAGTGCAATGTGTCATTGTTGTCTCTTTTAGGGGTCACATCACTCAAAACTGAAAAAAAAAAAACATATTTTATCACCTTTTGCAGTATCTACCCATGCAGATGATTATGGTTTTGTGCGCTGAGATTTTGTCTCTGAGATTTATTCCTCCACCCCAAAACAATGGAGGTGACTGGAGTTTTGTTTGTGGTGCTCATAGCATTGGAAAATTACATATAAAAGTCTCAACCACAGCGTGTCCTTCTAGAAACAGAAGTCATATTCTGGGTGATGCACAGCGGTCATGGCCAACAGTTTTATCCTATTCATGCGCAACTATTTTGCATTAGTGATTTATTTTCATTTGCAACATGGAGTTCATACTAATTGTATACAGTATGTACTGTACTACATGCTACGAAACAAGTGGAATCATTGACCTGCTTATTGATCCTACCAACACTAAATACCTGGGTTTCCCCACCAAGCAGTCCAAACTGAAGAAGCCTCTTGGATCAGAAGTAAAAACATCATCACGGATATACAAACAAGTCCACTTACCCCAGATTCAACTCTTGAAAGATGACCTGGATGACCAAGAACCTTTACAGACTGCTACTTACTATAGTATTCTGTTTTTGCAGTTACAAGAAAAGAGGAAACGGGTTAGATGTCAAACTGCAACTTTAGAATGTCACTGCCAATTTAACTCCACAAAGAGAAAGAAAGAGAGAAAAAAAATGAATGAAAAAAAAATTCACAAATTGCACACAACACAGGTGTTGTGTGCCGTTAACAGTGGTGGCCTGTGTCCTTGTCATATTCTTGTATTAGATGTCTTGTCTATACAATTTATGCAGCATTACATTGTAAATTTGTATTTGTAATTATCACAGCTCCATTTAACAGCGCCCGCAATTAGTTGATTAATGATTTAGCTAACTATTTTAATAATCCCTTAATCAGTGATACATTTCACTCCTCTTTTCTGTCAAACATTTGAATCTGGTGCATAGACAGACAATGCATGCTTAATAATGTCATAGCGCCGCTAACTGTTCATATAAATTATGTCTTAATGTTTTATATGAATATGATATACAGTATGTAGTATCTTTTATATGTAGTATTAAAATAATAAACACTCTCCATGACAGCTGAGCAAACTCCACAAGCTCAACATGTCTTCAGGAACTTACCTTTTAACCTGCCTATGATTGATTTTTACATGTGCATAAACAGTAAACCTTTACATAATATGCCTATAAATACTAAAGTGCTGTGAATTATTACATACAAAATACCAAACATTTCTTGGCTCCATTATCTCCACTGTGAGGATTTACAGTGTTTTCCTATCTTATCACAGTCAATCTCTGTCTTTTCACTACCTACTGTAGTAAGAATAAGCAGGAGTCCGATGATTTGATGCATTTTACATACAAAATGAAAATAATAATAATAAAAAACTATTGTATACTATTAATAATAAAATAATAATCATTAGATCTGGTTGTAGGAAGCCTATAAGTGCATTTGTAGAATAAATGTGAAGACTATGTACATGAATTCATGTACTGCTGCTTTCAGCTCCATGAAACTTAAAAAAAAAAAACACACACACAAGACATGGACAAAACATCTTTAAAAAGATCACTGCCGTGTTAAAGCTTTCAGAGTCAATCTATAGGATGACTGGATCTCCTTCACCTCACATTCCCCACTTGACAAGCTGCCACCGCTGCCTCCACTGCTGTGTTCTGTTACAATTACAAGATTAATGGACAGGGTGGATTTTGGTTCACAGGAATTAATTGTGTCTCATTTTACTCCCATGCCCTGGCAGATGAAACAATCAGGGCAGTAAACCTGGTGGTGATTCTTGTCAACACGAGTGCAGATGCAAATTAATAGATGCTCAACAGGCCATAACTTCCCAGAGCAGTCTGGGCAGGTTGAGGATATAGCGGATATGCACAAAGCGCTCTCAGAGTTATGGCACTAAAACATTGTTTTGTTGGTTTTCTCCTTCACTTGTTCTCAGAGTTGGGGTCAAAATGTTGTGTACAGTGCATGCATCAACTTAATGTCTCTACATATACTACTACTTCTACAAAACCACACGTTTCATCCTGCACAGTACCTGACAGTAACTGGTTTTTGTCCACCTGGTTTGGTCCACAAAGGACTAGTAGACTAGGCAAGTACCGCATTCGATTTTAGTTGACTAATCAAATAAATAACCTTGATCAGAGGTTTTCAAAGTAGGAAGTGGACCTCCCCATGGGGGGGCTCCAAACAGTTTTAGGGCTTGCTCAATGAATGAATGGATGGGTGATAGTACAACAATGACATGAACACATTGCAACTGAAGTATTTCCTTGTTTGGGAAAGAAATATTGTAAGATATATCACTTGACAATGTACCAACAACCAATCGTAGATAGAAAAGAGGATGGATATAGGTTGATAGATGTGCAGATATCAAATAATACAATACCTATCCTGACAAAAAAAACCCAATAAATCTCCTTCTGTCCTTGCTCTCTGATAAAAAGACACCGCCACTTGGTTTTATCTCCATGAAGGATCCTGTACAGCCTTTCATTGGTTGTGGAGACTAAAACAACTTCCTCACACAGAGAATCTCCTAACCTGGCCAGATCCTTCCTCTGCAGTGTTGAGGAATGTCAAGGATCCTTTGAGCCATTTTGAGTTTCCAGTGATGGATATTGGCAAACAGCTTGCCTCTGTGAGTAAGGATAACCTTCCATTTGATCAATCCTGCACCCGTCTCTAAGACTATACCCCCCAATAAATCAATAACCTAGATGTGTTTGCCCTGGTGCTTTCCATTCTCCTCGAGCCCTTTCCATACGCTCCTTCCCTGAAGTACCTTTCTTCTCCATTGCTACTCTCGACACGTCATCTTTGATATTAATGGCTCTTTGTTCTCCTTTTACATATATAATTTTTTTTGCCTTTTTCTTAGACATGATCTAAAAGCTGTTGCACATTGCGCCGTCTGCTAATTTGTCATGATACAGTATTTCACAGTATTTCCCAGTGTTTGTCATCAAACAGTACTTCACACTTGGCTGTCTGTTTTGGTTAATTTTATTGAGAACAAAGGGAACTTTCTGTACGCAGCACCGAGGGAAAAGCTTTTTTGGACTGTGGAAGCTACAAGATATGGAAAACCAAACACAGAGGGAATTTGATAGAGAGTCGGGACAAGTGGCAATTTATCATCAAACAATGAAGTAAGTCACTGAGAACAACAGGACTTAGGGTGTTAGCGTTAATATTTTTCCATTAAGATTATTCCAGCCTGGAGAAAAAAAACACATTTTTGCTTTTAATTTCATGTTAGAACAGAGTCATTATTTTGTAATACTCATAGGAACAAGTTTGTAGATGCCGCAATTAAATTTCCTGAACAAAACACTTTTGGTGCGGCATTGCAATCCCTGCAGGATTGCTGGTCCCCTTCTTTCTCTCCTAGATTCAGTGAAAGGGGGTGTTTTCTAATGACTTCAAATAATCTCACAGAGCGTCAGCCACATATACCAATTATTAATTAGAAACTGGAAATTCCTCTGAGATCTTGTCTTGGTGCAAGAAAAAAAGAATTAGGTAGTCCCCTAGTTGCCAAGCTGCAAGCCATTTCAAGTCCATCTTCAAATGCAGGGTGTACTGCCAAGTATCCACAAGAGATGTATAGACACATAAATCAAAACATCTTTACTCAGAATATATAGTGTATTTATAGACATTGATATAGTCACATGAGCTTTTATTTATGGGTTGTAGTTACACATTAACATGCTTTTTTATCTGCCTACAAACCTACAAAACTGGTAAGAAATAAAGCTAATTTGAAACTGAAATTGGGTATTATCATATAAATGAGAATTAAATAAGTCATAGTCATTATTAATCATAAAAAAAAAAAAATGCTTTTAGAGATTTTGCTGAATGCAGCCGCCTGCTGCCGCAAAAACGGGCACTATGAGAGTTGTGAGAGTGAAGAAAAATAGTCTAATTGTGGGAGAGACTCATTATAAAACTCTGTGCCATGGGGGGCTGCAGATTCATGTAATAACAGTCTGTAGGTTCATAAGTACAAGAAGCCCCTCGCATATTGTCACATTATTTTATCATTGCCATTTGATACAGTACATTTTCATTATGAAACTACTGATTATAGCTGCTTTTAATTTTGTTATCTAACAGTCTTGTAGTGCTTGATGCAGTTAAATCCAGGACTGAGAGACAAATGGGATGTGTTGTTTTTCCCTATGTGGCTTTAGTTGGCAGATATGTGCACACATGTGGGAAAGTCCATCTGAAGTAACTTTTAATGAGTTATGAATGATAAATGAACTTCATACATTGTCCAATTTGAGAGAGGTTTAGTGCAAAACTGTGCACAGATCACACAGGACCCGTATCTTAATTATCTGAGTTATCTGACAGGGCACCAGGATAAGTGCTTTCCAGACATTGATATGATATTACAGACATATCCAGAGTTCATCATTACTCCTGAATTTGGAATAATACAATGAATTATGATGAATCATCTGGTCTGACATGTAATGTTAACAGGAATTTTTGTGAATTTTTGTCAGTTTTTGTGTTTACATGCAATGATACTCATTGTACTGCAGCAGGGAGTGTCCTGTCCTCTGTCTCTGAATTTTCTGTCCTTAGGTTACACAAGGTCATGTGTGGGCCTTGAGGTCCTCAGCAGTATTGGTTGTTTGGCTTTGGTTGAGAACAGTAGATGCCAGTCTATCTCAACACTGTGGTGGCCAGGGTCAAAGAGACCTACTGCTGCCTTTCTAGACATAGTTTGCCGTTGACATTCCAGTCTGCGTAAACATACGTCTGTGTCTCCAGACTAGAATATGTTGACAATAACACCTCCATGGGTAAAGGCATTCTCTTTGACTAAATTCTGGGTGTATAGTATTTGTGGTGTTATCTTGGGGTTTAAAGCCTTTCCAGTCTTTCCAGGATGAGTTGGGCAGAATGTGAGACCGACTCAGGCACTTCTGATGTACTTTGAGAATGTCTCTAATTCTCCTTGGGCAAGTGTCAATAAATATTACAGCAAAAGACATCTGAGGCTCCTGAACACTTTCTTCCCCCCTGACCTCACCATTGACCTCTGACTTCAGCAATTTCTCCACAACAGGGAGCATGTTCATACTCTATCACTAACTAAATGCATCCATTATAATGACTTAAGTAAAGGCACATGGGGATGTTTAATTTAAGTATACATTGCTGTTGTTTCTGCCTCTTTGCTGAGGTATCTGTCCTGCCTTCAGGATCAAAGGTGTTTCTGAGAGAAAATTTGTACATGTATATTTATGTTTTGTTAAAAAGCAGTTCATCTGTTAATGGCCATTCATTGCATATAACCACGACTTGAAAGAACATCATGAATTTTCATTTGTGACCTTAAAAAAAGGTTGAACTGTGCAAAGGACAACAGATAGTTGTAGTAATAATGGACCCATTCTCATTTGCATACAGGTGCACACTGTCCCTTTTAGTGTCCTTTGGTTTTGGTAAACTTAGCAAAACATGATTACATGTACCTTAATCGTAGTATCATACAAGTATGTTAGGTACATCAGTTAGGTTACATATAAAAAAAAATATTATTGTATTTTTATTAAAAAAGTAGACATTGACTTTGTGGTTCACAACTGTCTCCTGGATGAAAGTCTCGTGTTTGTTGGACACATCTATTCACCCCAACCTCCTTCCCTCTCTATATGAGGGCTTTATACTTTGTCACCTGACATCCTCAAGGCTTTCTGGCAGGCCAGTACATCTCATACAGATGCTAAAGGGTACCTCATGTGTCTGTATGAGATGCGAGGAACGTGACAAAACGATGACCTGAGAACAAGAACAGGCTGCAGCTTCTCACTGACCTCACATTGAGGTTAGCTGGCTTCTTTCTTATTCTGCAGCTGTCAGTTAGATTGTCCTGTATGCTATTATAAATTAGACAAAAAAAATCATAAAAAACATCAGTAGGATCAGGGATGAAAACACTTTTGCTTACTGTTTACATTTCTGGAGTTACACATTGTGTTACACAGTAATGTTTTCCAAATGAGACCCCCATTTTTTGAGTGTTATGAGGTCAGGTTTCACCCTGATTGAGAATTTTCTAAACCTCTGGGCTTACACTTGACTACTTCCAGATTCTATAGTTTTATTGTTCTTATTATTTATTTAGTTTTTTTTACCTTCCATCAGCTCAGAAGACCCCCTCCTCTGCCTATGGCCTGACGACAAATGGCGGAGCTCATTTCTCATCCTCGTTAACCAAGTGGCTAGTCTTCTTAATGAGCACTATTAAAGGTAAAGTGTCATTACCGCGGCACTCTGTCTATTCATTACAACCCTCAATGTCTATTGATGTCTGTCTTCATCTCATCATAGGACTCTTCTGCTAGCACTTGTCTCACATTACACTAGATTAATGTCAGATTGCTTCCTTTTTTTGCCACATTCAGCTTTGCTATTGTATCCCCTTCCTCATAAAGTATTACGACTGTCAGAAAGGCTGACGGAGATGGAGAGAGAGTCTGGTGTTAATAAATACAGCTGGCTCATGTAAAGTGCTGGTGTTACTTTCTCTTGCAAGTTTCTATAAAGAACTGTTTGAAACACTCACTGCAGTTTTACTGAAACAAACTTACCTTTAATCAAATCAGTGTATACTAATGGGTATGTCCATTTCAACTTACAGGTACTGTCTGGATATCTTATTCACAGAACTGTACATTATTACCAAACATTTGCTGTCATAGACACCAGTTTTGGACAACTTTAAGCACCCACGGAGATATCTTACTTTAGGGTAACCATATCCATAACCATAACAATACTTTAGTGCCCAGTGAACATAAATAGAGGAATGGAAACATTGTCAAACTAAAGTTTAAACCGCAAGCAAAACTGTGTCCATGTGTCCTTACTGTATTCAACTTTTCTCACAGTCCTCTGCAAATTACAATAACTCTGGTTTCATACATTGATATAACAATGCATCTATTTGCATCACTTTTTGATTCTCTTATATGCTTTTACAAGTGCATAGTAGCTCTAAAACTAAGGCTTTTGAAAACAGTATAACACCATCCCATCGACCCATCCCATGTGGTGGTTCTGGGGTGGCAGCTGATCCATAGATGGATTGCTGTTACATGTTATACATTCATGGTCCTCAGATGATGAATCATATTGACTTTTCATCAGGTTAAATATTCAATTTATCTGATACTTTGTAAATTAATGATATCTCAGGTCATCTATATGCCATTTTATTTGTTACAGTCAAAATGTGATTTTGATGTGACTTTTTTCATAGTTTGAATTATTTATGATGTTATGAAGGCATGGAGTTATTTGTCAAGAAGACATTTTAGGTGATTTACATCAATTAAGTCTTTGTCGAAGATATTTAGATCCATTTTCAATTGAATTGGAAGTAAAACCCCAATTCAAGTCTGATTCCTTAAACACTACACTACTACTACTTTTAAATATTTTCATTTTTTTTTTTTTATAGTTTCCAGGAGCTGTTTTCTGTCTTCTGACAAATATAGCTTGAAAACTGTTCATTAATTAGTCTAGTTTATGCTTTAGATAGTTCAACATCTGCTGATTAAAAGTGTCATATTAAGTTCAGCCAATTTATTTTTTCAGTATGTGAACTACAACTGTTGAGTCAACTTGCAAACAGAAACAAACAGAATAATCACGCACATAATGAACAATACTCTAATATTATGGATGAGGTGTGTGCACTGTGACTTAATTCATGTGTGTCACTGGAGATGTAAGTTGAGGCTCCTTACCACACTTTTTGTTATCCCTACAGTAGACTCAGTGTATATAAATATGTAACTATGAAGAAAGTCTAATAATCATTTCTGATGCTCTGGATTCTTGTTGCTGCACATCTTCAACCTTGGATACTCATTTGTCCCTCCATCCCCTCAGCGTCTTATTACATGCATGCCCTAATGAAGCAGGAATGGAATTACTGTTTGTTATATCAGCAGGGGTCTGAGGACTGTCCTGCATAATTGGGAAAGTAAGTGGAATAGATATGTGAATGTGAATAAATAAGCCCAATGTAATTAATGAGGACCAATGATTAGACCGGTGATAATTAAATCTGCCGTGTTTTTCAATTTGCATGATTAAGATGTTAGTTAACGTTATGTTGTACCCACACGTTACAGGTTGTTCATTCTCAAAATGTCAACATATCAGAATTCTCAACACTGCACTTAATTATCTTCAGAAGATTTAAAACTATCAGCTAAATCAATTAACTTCAATCTGCAACCAATTAAAGTGTGACTTTTAGGAATGCTAATGTGCCACATGCTGTACTTATATTTCGGCTTGCTTAAACACAGACGTCAAAGACAGATTGCTTGTGCTCTTTGCATATTGTCTGAACAGGAATACTCAAAGTGTTTAAGCAGAAATGATATTTTTTTCCCCATTTTTTCTCATATTCAGTTTAAGTATAAGTTTGATTTTTATGCTGCCTTTTTATGATTCAAAAAAGGTCGAAAGTGTTTTGCATATACTGACATTTTAAACAATTCACGTTCACTCAAAGAAGGATTTAAAAAAAAGAAAAAAAAACCTGCCTGAAATCAGCCATGGTGGTTTTGAAGGAGCCGAATGGAAGGAACCAGCCGGGGTACTCAATTGTGCTACTATTATACTGTCAAAATGGAGAGGGCATCACTTGACAATGAAGAACAATGAGTATTTCCAAGCCTTTTATGTTCACCAGGCACATGCCTATTGAACAGAGCGCTTTTACTGATATTCTATTTTAATGTTTTATTGACCAAGACGGGGGGTGAGGAGGAGGAGGGAGACAAAAAAGACAATTTGTTTAATTTAAACATAGAGCTAATGCCCCCCACTTCCATCTCCCACACCACACTAACCCCTGAACTGTATTGAAACTGATAATGTCATTGTAATCCTTCTCCTTTTGCCCTAATGACCCAAACAGTAACCCTGACATGAGTGATACACATTTGTAACTGGAGGGAAACTACAGCAGTTTCAATCTCTTGATCAGCTGGGAAATCCTGGGAGGAAGAAATGAATGAGCATTGGTCCCAATGGTCCCATTTCCTTTAAAACTGCAGTGTGAGATTTCCTTTAACAATAAAGTGGTACCAGATGAGTTAGATATATGACCCAGGTCCATTCGGGATGTGTTCAGTCACCATCAGTGTTTTAATGCCTCAATAACTGCAAGGTGTAATGCTGAGCATTTTCTTTTCGATATGCCACGTATATGGCTTAATAATTTGCTATATGTAGACAACTAAAACTAATTCATCATAACAATGTCATGCTACTTCCTACTTTGCTTCTAAGAGAGAAGTAATGAAACTGTAAAACTCGTTTTAGATGCTGCAAGGATTATTTGATTCATCAATTAGTCATTTGACAGAAAACAAATTAGCAACACTTTTACACATTTTAACATTTTTATTGTTTTTGGCCAAAATAATATGGATTTTCTGTTTTTTTTTTCTTTTTTGTCCAGTGCAAGGATTTACCACGTTTCTCTGTTTTATGTAATTGTAAACTATATATACTACAAAACATTTGAATATGTCACTGAAAAAAAACAAGGCTAAAAAGCATGTGATTAAATATTCCCCTGGACCTACTGTATGGTCAGTAAGTAAGATCAGCTAGACACTGATATATGGTAGAGCCAAATTGTGTAATAACTTAACACTGTGGAGTTGTGCTTAGTAATTATAAAGCACTACATGTAGATATACTCATTCAGTTGCTTGGCTTAACGGAATGGTTTGGGTTTTCTGAAGTGGGTTTGTATGAGGAACTTATGGGTAGTCAATGTGTTACCGACAGTAGACAGTAGATTGTGGTCAGCATGCAGTTTGGAGAAACCAGCAGAAGTCTTGTTACAGTAAGAAAGTACAGCAAAGTCCTGTGGACAGGATCAGCACATAAAAAAGGCTCACCTAAAAAAAAAAAAAAAAAAAAAAAAAAAAATATATATATATATATATATATATATATATATATATCAATATCTGTTTAAGTGTACATACAGTGAGCATATTGTTACTATTTTACTATGCTGTCAGACAGCCCGTTCCCTTGGTGCTACATTGTCTCAGCTGTAGGATTTTTACACCTGTGTTGTGCACAGCACAGATCTGACATCAAGGTGAAGTGGTGATAAAATGCTCACTATAGCATAAACTGATTATATTATATTGTATTATTACTGATATTTTTTTCCCCCTGTTTTTATTGTTGACCCTGTCCACAACAGTGCTTTGCTCTACTTCTATGCCATGACTTCTGTCTCCTTCTCCAAACTGGGAGACTGTGGTCTACTGCAGGTAACAAATACATCCCTACTTAAAAAACTCTATCAAAATATTGCTTTAATTTAAACCACCGTCTATTACAATAGTCAAGGTGGAGGGGACAAAACCTTTTATGCTTTGTTTGACCTGATTTGACCATCTTTAGAAGATTCATCATTTGCATGACCATAAGGGGTCGCTGATCATGAAAGGTTGTTTTTTTTTTCTCATCATTACAGTTTTCTCTTGAAGGCATCTTTCCAAAGAGGAACATATTTTGCAGCATTTGCCATAGATGAGCTTGGCCAGTCACAGGCCAATTGTAGCTGTCAGGATGAGGCTAGTGGCCACACAGCAGGGGGGCTTACCAGCAACGACAGCAATAAAGGAAAAGTAAATCAAAGTAAAGAAGGAACATGAAGCTAAAAGTATAGTTTACAGCTGCTGGTTATCTTAGGCTGGATGCATTTTCAAAGTAGACTGCTCATCAAAATAAGTGATAGGTGTTGAGTTGGAAAACTGGCCAAATTAGAGTGTGGGGGCAATAGTGGTGGTGGTAGTGGTGGTGGGGTTATACTTGCAAAAATGTGTCTTTGATGACATTTGCATCTGCTTTAACAGGCTCATATACTTGCAAATGGAAATACCCTGAGAGTGGACATGCTTGTGCTTGCACAAATAACAAATAACATACAAGAAAATCTCAATCAAGCAACACAACCGCCATACAGCAACAATCCCTGTGGTGGGGACTTGTGCGGAGTTTCAGATGTTGAAGTCTGTGGCGCACACTGCAACAGCTCTGTGATTAATACCACTGACAAAGCAGTAACTAATGATCGATTGAGGATGCTTGGATTCTAAAGACCATTTCCCCTTCACTTACTTTGCCTTTTTCAAAGCCATCTGATATTTTGATCACTGGCAAGGGCCATGTCAGTGGAATTAATCACTAATTTAAAGCTGGAACCTTTTCATTTGCTCCAAACTCCACTCACGTAAGGTGATTTTGAATGATTAGTTGTTTTCAGATTCATCTGATGTCAGTGGAAATTTTACTTGAAAGAACATGCCATGAATAACATTAATGCATGGTCTTATAAGACTATTGTTGTATTCAGCATCAGTAATTTAGACAGTGCATATGTGACGGCATCTTAAACATAATTACACCATGTCATCAGGTTCAGTTACTGGCATGTGCTTTTTCGCTGTTTATTAATTTAAACATTTACAGTGATATTAAACGATTAGCCCCCCAAGCAGGCCTTTTTATATATTTAACTCCATCCACACATGAGCTCAAAGTGTCCGTCAATGAAATCCTCATTCCCATCGAGCAAGAGAAACATGGCTCAACATTTACAGTCTAATGTATTATGCAGCAGAAGCTTTTAAAAAAGATGATTGGAGAATTCCCATCTGAAACGCAGCTGCAACATCAAAGCATGAGTAGGAGGGAAATTAAATGATACAGAAATAAATAATGGTAGACTTGATGTCTTTGCTAATTGGGATCTCTGGCACATGGGTCAAAAGGCCTCCACCAGGCAATGCCTAAGAGAGGAACAGCTCTGCCGTGTATAGGTGGTGAGGTGCAATAACATGTTGTGGCTGCAAACAAACTCTTTCACTCCTCGAGTTTCAATCTCACTGCTGAAAAATGAAAATCATGCGTGTGTCAGACAGTATACTGACCATCCTCTCCTGCAACGCTAATAAACTCTGCTCCCTCAAGGCCTACCTGGTTGCTGACAAGTAGCCAGACAAACACTAGAGGGCTCTCTCTGTGGACAGCAACATGGGGCCCTTCTGCTGTCACTCATACACTCTCCTGCTCTCACACACAAGCACTCACATTCAGCTATGCAATGATGAGCATGACCTTTTCACTAACAGTCTTAATAAGACCTGTGTAACACTTTACCAGCTCCTTGTCTTTTAATGGTCTCGGCTTTAGTTTTCTTTTCTTTTTTTTTTCTTCCCCCACATTAATGTGTCAAGAATACAAATACAGCAAACCATAAAACTGCCAGTGTGAGGGCTAGGAAATGTAGTAAGCCATGACTGGTTTTACTTTCTGTTGTGACAACAGGGCCAGAGTGTGTGTGTCCATCTGTCCATTGCTTTACCCTATCAAATGACAGCGTAAATGAGCAGCCTCGGTTTCGTTTCACTGATCGCATGGCCTATTTTATTTCACTAATAACAGAGGGAAGTAAGAGCGAACTCATGTGCCGTTGCCTCAACAAAGAGAAGAGTTATAATACAGAGGAAAAACAGAGGATAATAATACAGTGATGAAATAATTTTAGCAGCACACACACACCTATGTAATAGCCACAGCTATATTCGGCAATTTGAAACGATAATCTCTGCGCGTCCGTGCCTGGGAAGAGCGGCACGCGTTCATTTGTGCGCCTGTTGACCCGGCTCCTCATCAACCCAATGAGCGGCGCGGAGGGGAGGCTCTCTTCGCGACCGTGCATCTCTCCTCCATCTCCTCCTCACTTTTCCAGTCGGCCAGCAAGCCTGTCGGAGCTCTTAACTACAAAACCCCAACACTGTCACTCCGCCTTGACAAACTGCAGGAAGGATTTCTAGCCTCTCGCCTCTCCGCGTTTTGTTAATTTCCCACCGCCTCGCATGAAAGACATTGGACTTTCTTTTGCGTATTTTGAAGGAGAGAGGGGGAAACAACAACGGTGAAATGATGCAGCAGGAGGAAAGGATGCAAGTCTCACGAGTAAGTACAGCTCGCCACCATGCTATATAAACCTAACAGGTATTTCTGCTTTACATTAGTCTTTAGTAAAGGGGTTTTACAGGACTTGGCAAAGCGCCCTTCCTCCATCGCGGGGATACGGAACGTTTTCCCCGGCAAATTTACAGGAGCGAGAGTGACAGCGACAGAGCAAGTCCACAGAAAGGTCCGCAACTTAGGCTACCTTCTTTATTCACATTTCACTTAGGTCTGTCGCGGTACAAGGCGCACATATGCTGCCTGAATATGATTTGTTTCCCCTTAAATTTAAACTGCTTATGCGCTCTGCTGCCACATTTACTGCACAGAGGAGGACTGATTGGAAACAATGTCTCCTCAAAGCGTAAAACTTCAGAGAGAGAGAGGGCGAATTCTGGGTAATCGGGGTATGTGCTGCAGGGGCGTAAAAGGCAATTAGCAGCTTAAAACTTTGTGGGTTAATTTCTGGTTTCGTTAATTTATTTATTGTTTCTATTCTGTGCATAGAAATTGAAAAATATATTCCCTCTGTGTACCTTGGACAGCTCCTCCGCTGCCGGCGCTCTGTTTTCGGCTCAGCTGTCTGGACCGGCTGCTTTCTGGCGGGGAGCTGTCCTATCCCTGTGGTGCTGAAACTGCCTGCTTAGTCACGCATCACAGTGACTTAAATGCACTAAAAAGAGAGAGAAAAACACATTTTCATGTCAGCTATTACTCGTTTAAATCGAAAATATCTATAAATTTGTATTTTAACAGCTTTACAGTCTCCTCATCTTCTTTCACCCCTCTTCTCTCGTTTTAATTAACATGCTCCAGCATCTTTTAATCTCTGGGTTTTATAGTGCTTGTAGTTGGACAATGTCACAGTAACTCGGTTCACTCCACACTTCATGATATTGCAGTTGGCTTAAGGTGAATTACGTTACAGTTTATTGTCCTTGGAATTGCATAGCTGGAACCACACAGCAGCACATGCCCGCAGTGACATACTGTGTGGAGTAAAACTTATCAGAACTAACACTGACACTGTGCTGTGATAGCATGTCCACCTGCATCTGTTTTCGCTGAGGACAAGTCAAAGCTCAGCCCTTTGTGTCTGTGCTTTTTTTTCACCCCTCTGGTTTTGCATTCCGGTGAATAATGCACATCGGTGTGCTGTACACTGAAACGACTGAGCTGATTCAGTGAATGTTAAAGCTGTTTTTGGATTAAAGGGGCAAAATTTACATCAGGCAGCACCGTTTTTTTTTTTAATCTTATTTTACAGTCATGTCACTCACTATTTGAATTTGATTAGTCTGCTAAAGAAAAAGTTTATGCCCATGCTTATCAGAAAACAGCAGTCCAGATGTAACGCAACATACTTGATTCAGAGATTAAATGTGTTATTAAATACCTTTACAATTATCTCATCTGGATTAGTATTATATCAGTGAGCTACAGCGCTGTTGACATTGTAGAGCGATCTCACCTGCAGCCACACTCGCTATCTAAAGCTGACACTATTGCACGCATGGATGTTTAAGGAATTTTATTGTAGCATGTAACAATATTTCACCCAGAATGTATCATGAAAATATTAATCATAAGCAACATGTAATTGCTCAAAGTCTTTCCAGGATAATCTGCAGAACAACAGATTAAAGCAAAGCAATCTGATGTTGTGGGCTGAATAGCCTTAGAGTACAGACATATCCATTTGTTGTTCAATTGTTGCAGGATAATATGAATGCAATAAAGGTCATGCTGACCACAGATAGATCTTTTTTTTTAAGATGTAGTGACATCTTGCTTCTTGAACTAAAATGAGAATTTCATCCTTTTTCTTTTGTCTTTTTGTTTTCCTTAGTGGCAGATGTATTTTGTTTTTCATCCTGGCTGTCTCAATGATTTATCCAAATGTTTATTTGACCCTTCTTTCATATTCCTGCCTTCCTCTTTCTTCCCCATCTTGTGACAACTTCTCACAAGACTAAAAGAAAACTAACAAACTGTGATTGCTCCCTCCCAGGTCTCCCCCTCGGAATAATGCCAAATGGATGCTGTGCTGAGCGCCTCACCCCCTCACCAACTGCTATGGAGGCATGCCAAGCCATGCAAGTGACCTTTATCACACCATGAATGCAAGCTCTACCGTTCAAAGAGGACACAAGTAACCTGTTCTTGTTATCTAAGAAGGAGCTGTTGATCTAAATAGTGGAGTTGGAGACGAGAGACCGAGAGAGAAAAGTCTCGTAAAACAAACAAGCAAACAAACAAACAAAACACACAACGACAGGATGCCAAAGCGGTCCGAGGAGATGCTTGTGGATCTGTGGATGTCCTTGCTGCTGGTGTGGATTACTTGTGTTCCCTGCGTGTCTATGACTCCTATCATAGGCCAGTCCAAAAGTACACAAACTGGTGGGTCTGCAGTGGTGGCGAGCGGTCTTGGCGAAGGACAAAGATTACTGAGCCGCGCCAAGAGAGGATGGGTTTGGAATCAAATGTTTGTGCTGGAGGAATTTTCTGGACCCGATCCAATTCTAGTTGGCAGGGTGAGTGCTGTGATTGTCAGCATTATATTAAGCTTGCTTATCGTGTGGAAACATTAATTCGGCCATTTGAATGCTCCCTCCATTTTTTCTTCTTCCCATGGGCAGTGGGAGGGTTTTGGTTGTCAAGGGGAAGCAGAGATATGGGGACAAGAGAGAGGGGGAGGCGAAGGCGAAATGCTTTTGGAAATAATTAAACTCCCATTAAATAATGGTGGAAACATTTTTTTGCTGTGTTGGATGTCCTTGAAATCCAAGACATTGTGTAGCAGTCACACATATTGTTATGTATGTACTTAAATACAGTTACAATCTTCCATGCAAGATACAGATGCATGTCTCTCCTTTTTACCCTTAACACGCTTTTTTTTTTTTTCCTTGTCAATCAAGGTTTACAAATTGTTCATAACATGGATAAGAGATGGTTATTTTAGTTATGGTTAGTTTTTCCATTGTGGCTCTGTAATGAACAGAACTGCAGGCTAATCCTGCGGCTAAGGGCCACCTGCTCCCTGGCCTGTGTCAGGCAGGTTTCAAGGGAGGGGAAGGCTGCTGGCCAGCCCGGCCAAAGCAGCTTGTTCACAGCTCATTGCTGGGACTCACCTGGGGAGAGTCAGCCTGGCAACCGCTCACTTCCCTCCCCCAGAATATCACCCAGCCACTCTGGCATGGGCAGGAATGCAGGCCATCAAGCATAATATTTGATCTTGTTCAGTAATAGCTTTTGCAAACAATGTTTTGTGCCCAATATTTGATAATTGGTGGGTCTGACTTTCTTGTTTATACATACATATTGCCGTTGTAGTCCATTGAATTTTATCTTTTCAAGCCTTCAGGCCATGACGTCTGGTTGCATTAAAACAAAAAAAGCTGGTTACGTTTTTGTTGCACGAGAAAATTTAGTCAAAGTAAACACTTTTAATTTCACTTCCTCTTGTTTTGTTTTTTTTTAATTCTTCTTCTATCCCCAAGCATTGTCATATGGCTGCATCAATTAAACATTTGCCACCATGCGGGATTTGCACCTGTGTTTGCTAAATACCATACGAACACAAAAATGCTGTTAAGTGATGCATTAATTTTTCAAGCGAGTCAATTAGGCAGCCTCTGCTGGATTCGACAGTGGCTGCTCATCAGAATTCTGAAACAAACAAACATTCACCAGGGCCACGGTGACCATACGTGAGCTAGAAATTAGGATACTGAGCATCGAAGATATATCATCTGGCAAACTGTTATATATTTACAGACAATTAATCTGTTTCTTAAAAAAAGACGGAGAAAAAAGGCACATTAAAAAAAAAAACTCAAGCTCAAGATTTCATCTAATAATGTCAAATATGGATAACAGAGTTGTGATTCATAATTCTAGCCTCACACACACTCTTGTGCTATGTACCATGCTGTGTGCCTCTGGCCCCAGTGTGAAATGTTCTTGAGATCGTCAAGGATTGGTGGCACAAGAAAGTTGTTTTCCAGGTCATGAAGGATGCTTTCTTTCAAGGCCTCAGTTAAAGCATTGCAAGAAACCTGACTGTAGGATAGGTTAGTCATAGGTACCCACATATTCCTGCTGAAGGACAAGTAAGGATTGGGTGCTGAGTAGGGAGGCAACTCGGTGAAGAAGAACTCGGCTTGCCTTTTGCAAGGCGATGATGATGGGTTGCGTTCATTGCAAGGTTAAGTGCTCGTGAGTGTGCCTGGCAGAGCTAAGATAAGTCCTATGTTAAACCAAGATGGCACTGTATTGGTTTAAGACTATAAATCTTTCTTCCTTTCAGTCCCCGTGTCTCCTTTTCTTCCCCTTTCTCTGTGTTTCTCACACTTAATTAAAAAATGAATCAAATGGGTGGGTGGTGTGATTCAAGTGGGTCATACAGCTCTCTGTGTATTTTGCACAATTTCCTCCGCTGTGTGTGAGGCCGTCTGTGTCTGTGATTGTGGGCCTGTTATCAAGGAAGTCCAAGCCAAGATTGGACTCTCTCCATCCTGTGGTTTGCTTGTGCTGGTGTACTCTGAGGTTTAATTATACGTGCATCCCCAATCTTTGTCTGCGACCGAGCTCCCCTCAACTACATGAACAACGGGAGTGAGAGATAGTGTTTGTGTGAGGGACGGAGAGAGATTGTGCCATCGATTTTTAACGGCATGTCATTCTCTGTGTTCTCTCACAGCAGAGACTATTAGCATAAATGCAGCAAAGCAGGGGGAGAAGGGTTAGGGGAGGCGGAGGTGTGGAAGAGTGAGAAGGACGGCCACAAGGCGTGACAGCACCCTTCCCTTTTGCTGTTCTTCTTCAGCGCGTCGTTTCGTGACATTGTGATTCACTGAGCGGCGTGCTCGTCAACCCCCGTCAGTCCCGTTGGCGTCGGGGAAGCAGACATGCAGTACCTGTTAAAGTGAAGCAGGGGAGACAGCTGTGAAAGCTTGTTGCTCGGCTGTAGCTTAAAACGAACATGGTGTTGGAAGGGATTTTAGGATTACTCATCATGAGCCAGGGACCGTTCAGAAATAACCCATCATTAAGAATAGAAATAGGCAAATGGAGTGTGAAGGTAGATAGGTTTGAGCATATCGCTCACACGGATTGAGCTGGGGACGTTTGCACATTGTTGATGACGAGTGGGAGATACCACTCCACTTCAATGCGTAAAGACTCTCATGTAGACCATTGTAAGGCAAGCTGAGGGTAATTTTAGGTAGCTCTTGATTTACCATTGCACAACCATAATGGAAAAGTGTAGCCTGGGTTTTAAAATAAAATAAGAGTCCTGTAGAATATACGGTTCTCGTGCTCTTGTTGAAGACCTTTCTTCAATTTGGCATGAAGCCCGTCCAAACCTTCTGCAAAATCAGCCAAGTTTTCCAAGCGATCTGCCTCTTCAATCAAAGCCGTTTCAATTATTCAAACATACAAAGACGCAACTCATTTACATCAGGCCATTAAAGGCAAAATGTTGTCTTAGAATAAAAGACAAACAGTGAACAAATTGCTGTGTTTGCACCAAAGAGAGATCAGAATGTGTTTTCTTTGTGGTGTGAGGCAGATTGATGGCAGTTAGCGCCGGAATTGTCTCACAGCCTCAGAAGTAACTTCTCCAGACTCCTTTACTTCCCAGCGATCATTTAGCATATGGTGTGTGAGGACTGATAATGATGGATTTCAGGCTGAATTGTAGTGCAGATGTAGTAAATTGACTGATCCCTCATCCCATTGTCCAACACTTTTATCCGGCACAGCATTGTATGTGTTCTTACACAAAGAGACTTGATAATCAACCATTAATATTCATCAATTCAGGCCGAACAGCAAGATTGCAAGGACTGACAGTGATACAGAAAAGGAAAACGAACAAAAAAAAAAAGCCTTTGATTATTGATTCACCAAAGGAAACTGATATGTCCGGAAGGAGAGAAAAAAAAAAAACGTCTTTGTCTTTGTGTGCGTATGTGCTGTGGGAAAAAAGAAACACAAGCTTCATTCTTCCAAACAAGCTGTTTGACAGGATTCCCAACAAGAAGGACCACAGTAGTATCAGATTGGTGGTGTAACCTGCAGGGTTTTTGCTCGGTATAAGTGATATTTGTGCCCCCCCCTCCAAAAAAAACAAAAAACAAAAAACAAAAAACAAAATTGAAGACCATTTTCTGCTACTGACTTGTCTGAATTGATACGATCCTTCTTTCTTGTTTTCCCCTTCAAAGGTACATTCAGGTGAAGCTGATAAGAGAGCACAATTTGGATGCACTGCTTCGGTGTGTTCTTTGGAAAACGCAGGTGCTCCCCATATGTATTTGTTTACTGAATGGTGTATCTGATTATCTCACTATGATATAAGTTAAGATTGGAGTTCTTTTATTTTGTCTGTTTACCACCTCGATCTGGTCCTGAGTAAACCATCTTTTTTTCCAAATTCAATTCAGACCTTTTTGTTGCTTTTGTTGCTTTCTGCACTTTGGTCTGCTAGTACAAGATGTGGGACATCAGTCTATAAATACTGATGCGCACAACTTCTGCTCGGCTGGATTGCCTCTCATCTGGCCCCTACCTCCACCTCCGCCCCACTCTCTCTCTCGCTCTCCGTCTGTCTCTCTCTGTGTGACGGGGTGATTATGGAGAGAGTGACTCTTGAGCCCAAGTAAGCTTGCCTCCGGGGCTGATGGGGTGTGGTTCAATGACATTGTTAAAAAATTCTCTGAGTGTTGTGTCACTCTGCTGCCTCACATCACCAAAGCTACAGTAAGCGACATCCCGAGACTCCTGCCAGCCACCCTACTGCTGCTGGTTTACAGCACATCAAAGGTTGATCTTGACTTGTCGTGCCGACGTGTCCTCTGATTAGCAGGGATCCCCCCCCATCTTAATCTGCATTTACTTCAGCTCCAGCAATTGAGCGGATATCTGGCTCTGCCTTTGATTGATGGACGAGGAGTGGGAGTTAACGCGAATATTAGCCGAATTATTGCCAGTGATTGATGGCCAATTTGACACATAAATTATAAGCATTGGCTCGGATATAATAAATTCTGAAATATAGCCCAAATTAGACACAGGTTCCGGAGCCATAGTGAGAGGATTGTATCAAAAAGCTGTCCAGGAAAGGAAAGCCCATCAATGTTTGTTGGACTTCATTTCATTCCATTTGGTTTCTCACACCCACAACAGCTCCTGGAATACAGCTCTGTAATCTCTCTTCAGGCAGCACTGCAAAGATCCATATTGAGCTGCAGTCTAGCAGCAGCTCCTCTGTCTCTCAGCCCTTAGATCTCCATTGCCTCCACTTGTGTAGTTTAGAGAAAAAAAAAACAAAAAAACATGCTAACATCCCTCTGTCCTCTGCTTCTACCTCCTTTCCCTGCTCTGTTACCACACACCTCTCTTTCCCAGAGGCTCACCTGTACAGTATATCACTAATGCCAGCAGGGCCATTATATCAATGGGCCATGGTCACAGTCTCCCTCTTCCTTTCCAATCTCTCCCTCTGTCTGTCCCTCCCGGTCTGTAATAAAACACTAGGCCCAGCGGTGGCTCTGATAGAGCTGTGGGATCACATTAGTGCTGCCCTCGAAGAGCTTGACAGGTTGTCTATGGCTCTGTGTTGTCGTCCTGGTTCCCATTAACAAGCTGTGTATGTGTATGTGCATGTGTGTGTCGTACAGTAGTCCATTCGGGAGTGTTATAGACTAAAATGAGATGATCGGACACAGGCTTGAATGGAGTATATTTAGACATGCGGGTTATGTGTGTAACAGTAAATACGGCGTGTCTGTGAAGCTTTATAGCTGGTGTATCTTTGTAAACATTGGCTGGGTTGGCAACGCAGTCATATTTATGACAGATTCCTCTCCAAATTGCTCTATATATGATTTGAGCAGAAATTGCCAACTGAAATATGTGGTATTTCAAATTTACAGGTCACCTCATCCTCACTGGCATTATTACCTTTCCAGGAAATGTATTATTGTTGCTTGTATCTTAAATGTTATTGCCAAGTAATTTTGTTTTTACCTGCCTGTCAGTGATCATTTAATTGAAGTATTATAGTGAATGTTGAGATTTTACCATTGGCAGACCTGTTATTTATTTATTTTTTTGAAAGTCACTCTGTTTCCCTCTGTCAGTCTGAACGCACCCACTCATATAAACATGTAGCACACACAGCATCTTCTTCTCATATGTACCTGGCGACCGCTGTGCATTAAATCATTTACCGTATTTCCCCCGTGCATTTTCATAAGGGAGCAGAAATCATGTCTCAGCTCAGTGTATCGTAAGGAGGCACATGACGCGTCCCGTCCGTGATCCCTGGAAGCTCTCTTGTGTACATGCATCAGCTGCAATTATAATTTAACATGAAAGCACATCCATTCACACAGCTTCAGAGTCCCTGAGCAAAATAACAAGCTTGCTGCTATCACTCACATCTGTGGCTCAGCGTGATTAAATCCATGTTGTACAGTGAGTAGCTCACGCGGGGGCCACTTTCCTGAGCTTCTACATCAGTGCTAATTCATAGCAAATGGCCCCTTTATGGTTTCACCGTGGACTGTGATGCTGCGATTAGCTCTCTCCCATGTCAGTGTTTGTCAGTCAACGGTGTCAAACTCTTCCGTTGGAAATCCTGAAAAGCCCTCTCCTCTCATTAAGTACAACTCTCCTTCCACCCCTGCTCTGATTTAACTGCTTTCTTTCCCTTTTTCTCTCATGTCCTCCTTCCTCCCTCACACTCCCTGGCTCACCGGGCTTGGCCTGGGTTGGCTGTGCGGAGGTGGAGCGCTTAGCAGGCTAAATCATCTGGCACTCTGCCTCGAACTTTGCTCTAACTAATTTATAGGAATTAAAGCAGTTCACCTCAGACGCTTGGCCCGGGTGCTGCTATGGCTAAATTAGTCTAGTTTCTTCATAAAATAGGGGATTTTGCTTTGTTTGGATTATATCTCTCTCAAAGCATCAAGAGATGCATTTGCAATTTAACAGGCTTAAGTATCTTGGCCTTTGTCTTGTACTGACATTTAAAGGATTGTTGATTTTTGAGACAAAACACAGATCTGTGAATAATCATTTTAAATAGGCAGCAAGACAACTAAATTAAGGCGATATTTTAGAGCCTGATGTTGGACGCCGTGCTTACTGATGAATCTGGACTGTTTTTCCCAGTCAAAAGACCGGCCAAGCATCAGTAGCAATAAATTAGGTTACAATTATTCAAATCTGATTATTCAAATTTAAAAGATTATGATTATCTGAAACCTGCTAATTGGCCCTTGCCTCTGACATGTAGTTGTTGGTATAAGCCACAGCAGCAGTAGCAGCTAAAGATTCCTGCTCCCTGTGCCAGCGTGCTCTTGTGGGCTCGATGTTTGGCTCAACTCCCCAGGCATCTCCTCTCCTATGGATAGAGCCCAGCGTATGTGAAATGCTGCAGGCGGCTGCAGGCAGCTTATCCCCGCGCCTCTGCTCCCATACACGTCCCATCAGCCAAACCGGGACTGCCGGAGTAATCTTGTTAAGAATGGATGTTGTTATTGTGCGACTGTATGTGCATTTGGCTTCACGGTTAGCTTGGAGCACACGTGGGCTGGAGGAGGAGAGACAATGGGGAGGGAGTTTTGGATCAGTGGGGGGAGTGAGTGCCTATTTCTGGCACTTAAAAGATGACAGTCCTCAACCCTCTTCCTCCGCCTCCTTGCTTTCTCTCCTCAGTCCTTCTCAGGCGCCTCTCTACATTTCCCAACCGCCTCATACAACATAATAACAACAAAGCGGCCTCAGTAAACAGTGGATATGACATTTACTTGAAGATCAGTGTCTTCACCTATAACAGGTATTAAAGATGATGATTATCATCACTGCTGAGCGGAAGGCAGGGGGTTGCTCACCTCAATCATTGAGTTGACAAAAAAAAAAAAATACACACACACAAGAAGAATCAATGGTTCCATCCTTTACTCTGGCTTCTCTCTCTCTCAGCGCAACCACTCCTAACTCTGGTATCTGGGTGCCAACAGACTGTGGCTTTGACCTTTCTCACAAATGAATTATTTCGGTTTAATGATCCCTTCTGCAGAAAGAACAAAAAGATAGCTGAAATAATAGCCAAGGGAGGAGAGGCGGGAACGTAAAAGGGCAGCACCCACACACACCCCGTACTTTATTCTCCAACCTTATTTACACTCTACCTGTGAGGACACCTGTATCCTTCTAATAATGCCTCTTCCTTGTATTTGTGTCTCCAAGGTGTATGTGATACGTCTAGCCCGAGCCTTACAAATGAACTGACTACAAGAAAAAATACCCTGGATGTCACAAGCAGGTGGTGATGATGGAAACATGCACTCCTTTGTGTGTGTGAAAGTGACACTTCGGATTTTTTTTTTCTTTCCTCTTCCAATGTTTGATTAATTCCTCTTTTTTTCAGTCAGATCAGAAAAGGGGGTGGGTAAGGGGGCTTACATGCATGAAAAATTCAAAACGTTATAATATAAAATCCAGATGAATCATGAATGCTTAATGGGAATCAGGGCCGAGTGTGCAGGATGTTGAAATTGTTCTCAAGAAGAATCCTGGTGTATGTGCGTTGTCTGCCAGCGCTGCGCGCACAATGAGTAACATGCCATGTTAACGTCGCCTCTCTCAGCTGCTCTCTCCTCTCTTGATGGCAACGAAATGAGGTGTTGAGGGACACTGAATAGAGGATGCCAGAAACATGTGAAAAGCTTTTAGGGGGTAGAGGCCGTCTGTTATCGAAGTCTGGCTAATTGCCTTTATCCTAGCCACAACTGACTGTTGTTGTGCTTGTGGATTGGACATGCACCGATGGTCTATCTGATGAAATATGAACAAATCTTTGCTAACACCCGGTTTTCTCTATTGTGTTTTAATGAAAGGCAGAGTTCCAAGAAAAACTTCTGCTATTATGAATAATAGAACATCCAATTAGTGTAACATCATCGCAGATGAGTTTGATGAAAGACTGGACTGGTGTAATGTTGGAGAAGAGTGAACATTTAGTTAAGTTATCAGTGTTTGAATGTAGTATGGTTGTGTAGGTTGATTGCTTATGATTTGATCATGATGTCATACAAGGTTAAACCATGCAGAGTACCTTTTAATAACATTATGAGTACAGACATTTACACTATGATGACAGTGCAGCATCTCTTCATATTCCTCCTATATTATGTACTACTAGCGATCTGTCCTTTTATAAAATGTAACATTTTGGAGGATATGGTCAAATTTGTATTCAGCTCAGAAAAGTGGAAGCTAGCTTGCCTTTAGAAAGTGGAAGCCTAACTTTGCTGTTTTTCATGGGTCAAGCTGTGGTGATAACCAATGTCCAGACTGTTAAAATTCAACTATGGCATAAACCTGTAACCTCAGCACTGAAGCTGTTTAGCATATTTTATGGGATGAGATAAATCATTTGTGAATATTTGTGGAAATCGTGCCTAAAGCTCCAATGACTGGTTTCAGAGCTATCAAGACACAAACTGTCAACAGACTGCAGAAAATAATACTCTCTACAACGTTAATTGAAGATACATTTTCCCTTTTTTTCATGCTGCAAATATGGTACCGTTAAGTTTGTATTCCACTTCCTTGCTAACATTAACTATGATTCCCACTCGATGGTAGAGTTCATCCCACATTATACAAAGGAAGAGGTTTAGATAGTGTTCACTATTTCTTTTTATGGCAGTAGATGTGGTAGTGACAAATAACCAGAAACAAGAAGTCCTTTAACCTCAGCAGCGATTGAATCATTACATGGAGTAACATACAGAGTGCACAAATTATAGATGAGACTGAGCAACAGCAAACAATTTAACTGGCCATTGGAAATGAAGCGAGATAACAAATTATTTTTACTGCTTCAATTTGAATTTGCAGCAAACAAATGATTGTACCAGTGTTGTCAGTCAGAAACAAAAATTCACACCCACCGCAGAACACTACTGTCAAGGGCACTGTCATTGTAGAAGAATAAAGCAGACGTACATTTTCTCTTTTTTGGAAGTTTAAGAGCAAAAGACAAAAAAAAAAAAACATAATCTACAGTATGTACTGATTTTAACTTTACTTCAACTTTAAATATTATAAGGCATTTCAATAATTATAAGTTTAGCTTTGTTCTAAACTTATTCTGCTTTTCCTGAAGGGTCACAGGGGGCTGGCACCTATCCCAGCATGCACTGGGCAAGAGGGTATACCCTCACAGGCTGCCATGCTATCATGGGGCTAACACATGTTCACACTAACATTCACACCTACAAGCAATTTAAAATTTCCAGTTCACCAGTTAACCTGCATGTCTGTGGGTAGACACTGGACAGACACAGGAAAAGTCCACATAGAACCACTGTGCTGATTTTATTTATTTATTAATTATTATTATTATTATTATTATTATTATTATCATTATTATTATTATTATTATTATTAATTCATTTATTTTTGGATATGTGTTAGTAAAAGCTGCCTGATGGACAGTTAAAATCAAAACAAAAGCTTGATTTGTTATTCATTTGTGTGATTGAGAATGCCGTTTGAGTAATGCACTGAACTGGATACACTGGAAATACAACATTGTCAACAATATTATGCTTTGAGGAGAATCTCTTTGGGTGCAGAGCAGTGAGAACAACAAGTGTAAAGATACTAAAAATCACCAAAAAAAAAAAAAAAAAAAAAAAAAAAAAGAAAAGAAAAAATGAGGAGCTGTGTCTTGGAGGGAAACCCCACTGCAAGTCTCATGAGATGTCTCTCCTCGCCTCTAAGAAGAGGAACACTCTGCCAAATGGCACACTGCCCTTTCATGTTACTTTCTGTGCCTTATCTGCATCATGACGCAGCGTTGCTGCTGTTAGCTGATGAAGATGAGGAGCAGCTGTGGTGAGGCAGCAATATTTTAATGGCTCCAAAGATTTTTGAATGGTTTGTCATTGGGGAAAACGACCTGGGCCAACCCCAAAACCATTGTAGCCTCCATCTGGATGGAAACAGTCACACAGGTCCTCATTTCCCTTCATCTCAATCTGTGCTGCACTCCCAGTGTTTACAGAAGCCGGCGCCCGCTTGAATCACCACTTGCCAAGATGTGGCATGTTTATCAGTGCCTCTTTCTGCACACAGTAACACACAGGCACATAAACACAGATGCACATGCAAACACGAACACACAATGTCTATGTGTCTCATTGAGTAGCCAGATAAGAGAACATGACATTATCTTTTTGGTTTGTCTGTGTACCTGTGCACATGTACTCTCACACACAAGCACACATATGTGTGTGTGTCAGTTTGTGAGTGTGCACGTGCACCCATTTGTCCACACATTGTGTGTGCAGTCAAAATACTAATGTCGTATCTTGTCTTGATGACCTTTTCTTCTTTGTTGATGCCAGGTGTTTTTTTTTAAATATCGAGCTGATATCCAGGGTTGTGTAATTACCGCACGGCAGAAACACACTGCCTCTTTATTAGTTTTCTGACAATGGCCTTCCTCGTCATCGCTGAGTGCTGTGTGTGTGTGTGTTGCGGTGTATGCAAGGCTCTTCTGTTGACCTGTTTACACAGCTGAATCCTACACTATCAGTCCTCATAGCACACGCTGCAGCTCACACACATTTGATAAAGACAAAGGATGGAGTGTGTGATGTTACGTCCATGTCAGTTTAGCTCAACAATAGTCATAATATCCATAATACCTATTTACTTAGCAAGCTTCTTAGAAGTGCTCTCAGGGGATTCATAAATGGATCATATCCAGTCCAACACGTAGATGAAAAAAAGGATGAAGGGATTTAACAGAGCGGATACCTGAATGCACTGAATTACTTCAACAAATACCACATCAGATCAAGGTGGAATTGGGATCAGGTGTCTTGAGTGGGATCTTTGCACACAATATGTGTGCTAACATTTACAATGCAAAAATGGGAGCGGGATTCCTGTCTTTGTTGCATCACTGGTGTGGAGGGAAAACGCATGTCAAAAAGGTCTCTGTGCATATGTAATGGGATCCTACTCTGCAGCGCCTCAACGTTTGTCGATAAGGATCACACTCCCCAGGTTCGACTCCGGGGATTAGGGCAGAGGCCGTTTGATCTTGGTGGTTTTGCATAAAAATCACAAGTCTCTTTCTCCGTTTGCAAAGGAGCTGAGTTAGCTAATTGGAAGGTGCTGCTGCATGCCGGGATGGACACACTATAGCTTCATGCGGTGTCCTCAAGATGCCTTTGACAACACCGCAATTACAGTAAAGTTGGAGCGCTGTGTTAATGATGCTCTCAGAGTGGGGGAAAGGAGACGGCTTTTTTTTTTTTTTTCAGTCATACAGAAATCAAGACAACGCTTTCAAACAGACACACACACATGCACGCTGTATTGTGCACACGTGAGCTCAAATAGCAATTTATCCCGATCGCAGCAGGAAATCAGACAGGAAACTAAACATATCCATCATCAAATATGAGCCGTGGTCAGCATCAGATGGTCAAAGTGAATCGTGAAAAGCTCCGGAGTTGCGTTCAGGGTCCCCTGTGTCCACAGTGGATCCACATGCGCCTAAGCAGCCAATACAGCAAAAGCAGAAAGGGGGGTGCCAGTTACGGAACATAATTGCTACTAATGACCATTAGGAGTTTGGTTTTCATCCTCCAGGGGCCTTAGAAAAGGCCTTTCGTCTTATCAGTTGATTAGAAGCAAATAGACGGGGCCGGATCCTGCATATTAAGTAAACAGGGGGCTAAAATGGTGTTACTCTATCAGGGGAAAGCCTAATGGAGTGGCAGGGAGCTCATCCTCTGCTAATGCCTGAGCTCCAACAAATGGACAACTGCTCACTCTCCCCCCCACTTGTCAAATATTGGTTACTTTTTTTTTTGTTTGTTTGTTTCTCCCACCAGTTGAAATTGTATCTGTATAAAAGTAAAAAACAACAGCAAAAAAAATCATTCCATCAGCTTGGGGCTTGGACTCTGTTTACTTTCCTGCTCCTACCAGCAAAATGCTGTAGACCTTTGTGCTGCACTGTAGTAATAGCACTTATGCTTTTCCAACAGCAGTGCTGGTATCCAACTGCCAGCAATGACAGCAAAGTTGTTGTCCCCCCCTCTCTCTGTGGATTCATTTGCATTATGCAAATGAACAATTGATATGGATCTTCTCCCCTCCGATGAACATTTTGCACAGCAATTTGCCAAGCAAGTAATTACTTATTGATAGAATGATATTACACAGGAAATTGTTGTATAAAATGGCAAACCCATCTCATTGAAATGGTAGCAAAAATAATAAGAATAACAATAATAAAATTAGAAATCATCAGTTAAATGGACATGAGTTATGGAGGCTTGCACTCATCATGGCTTGTTCTCACTGCGCTCTCTTCATCACCACCTGTGGTTGCACTGTGGCTTTGCATTTTAATTAATTCCAAACATTATTAAAGATACAAATTCACTGTCTCACTCCATTGCACTACACAATGTAGTTGAGCTACAGGAATATCAGCAAGTGTGATGGAATATTTATGCTCTGTTTGTATAACCTCCGTGTCACATTGTGTCGTGAGTGGTGATAAATCCTTTTTAAGTAAAAGAGTTGAAAAATATTTTGAAAACAAGTTAATTTCTCACAGTGTCGTTAAATTTACAGTTGATGATAAATCATTAAAACAACGGCAATTCAGTACAGTACCTCCAAGTGGAAAAGGTAATTTATCAAAAGTAGTTTACTACTATGGAGATCATGTTTTAAGTTATGGCTGGGATTTGTTTTAACACAAGAGACTATCTGTTTAATTATAAATCAAAGGCTGGGTTCATTTTTTTATATCTATAAGACCAGTTTTCAGCACAGTGCTATTTCAACTCGAAGGCAACGTGAAAGCAATCAAGATGTGGCACTTCAACACTGACTTCTGGTAACCTTGAGGGGAAAAAACAAACAAACAAACAGAACACCCAGAGCCACCAAAGTCAATAAAACAATTAGTATCACTCCAGCAGGATAAGAGGTCAGTCACATGAATTTAATTATATTATTCACAATGCCCTATCTCACAACTGTATTTCCTTTTGTGTGTACCCATCTTAATTGTAGAAAGAAATTATTTCCCAATGCTTTGATACCGTTTGTGTTTGCCTCAGTGCCATTGCAGCTCTAATATCGAGCATCCTGAGAGATTGGCACCTGGAGGAAAACAGAAAGGGGAAAAGAAAAAAAAAAGGGCTAGTGTGCAGCTGCATTTTCTTCCTCAGTAATCGAATCCCTCAAAAGGGGTCCATTTTTCTTCATCTCCCCAGGTCCACAGGACCTTTAAACAGAGCAAGGCACCAAAAGAAGGCGCCATAGAACACAATTATAATTCCAATATAGTCTTGTAAAGAAAATGTAAACAGATAGCCAGGCTGCAAAGCTGCCCCCATTTTCCCAGAAGACTGGTAATAAAGTAGAAAAGATGTAATACTGGAAGAGGCTTTTTACCCCCTGTCCCTTTCTCACTCCAGAAATTGAAAAGTGTGGCTTTCTGTGATGACGCTTGTGGAAGAAGGGATGCTCTGAGATTCATGAAAGATTTAAAGAAGAGACACAGTAGTAGATCTCACCAGAGGCGCTAATGCGGTTTTGCAAATGAAGTCTAATGCACAAGTATTGATAAGAATAAATGGTGCTCTGCAGTTCTGGTAGATCCCCTCTTTACAGTACAGCAACTGTGCATGTTTTGTCACAGGCTTAATTTCAGAACCCTCCAGACTCTGACTGGGGGCACAAACAAGACCCTCTGTCCCCTCCACAAGTCTGAACAAGAACAAATCGGCGGCAAATTTTGATTTGTAAGAGTTTGCTGCTTTCATATGGGTAAATTCTCCAGGCTTTTCCGTTAGCCCTTTCTGTAGTTTTCTCCTCTCTTGAATATTCCATTTGTTGTGTGTTGTCTGTCTAGGGGGTAGTGTTTGTTTTATGCTTGATTTTGTTTTTTTCTCAATTTTATTCTCCAGTCATTGGAAGGCAGAGGAAACGGCAATAGGCTGCTTACGATAATTTCCTGGCGGTGTTTGCAACTGTCCTAATAATTACTAGTAGTGGGAGCTGCTTGGGCACACAGCTTAGGGCATGTGTGCATACATGACAAAATGTCTTGTCTGTTGCATTCATTTACAGAAGACGTCGCTCTTCAAATCATCTATCACACCATAGTTTATAATCCAATAGTGACGATAAAAGTCTGCTGTTGTTTTGAGCCATACGGGCTGTGTGATTAGATCTAGTTACGTGGCCTTTAGCGTGTGAATCTGATGGAGTTACTTACTCAGGCTAGCAGTAGCAGTTCCTGGAGCCAGTTAGTGGGTTGGTTGTGACTGGCCGCGCAGCTTCCTACGGGGTGTAAATCACAGACAGAAAGATGGAGAGAGGCATGGATGTTTTCACTTGTGTGAGTGAGCATGTATGAAATTGCGTGTGCCTCCCTTTTTTGTCTATGAGTGCCTGTGTATGAATCTCAGTCTGGGCCAAGAAACAGTAAGGCCCGGCAGGCCGGGATGGCGTGGAGGAGGTGTGTGGGGGGGTGTGACAGTTTAGTGTGAAAAGGGGAAATGGCACGGTGCTGCTGAAGTTAGCCATCCGTCTGCTGTGACACCCAGCGTGCATGGAAGATGTCCCCGGGACTCAGCAAGGCAGAGAGGAAGTGTGGTCGTGCAGGGGTGTGGGCGGCAGAGTGGAAGTGTCATCCTACCCGTAAGTGTCACTCTGTCTCTGGTTCACTGTCTGTCTGTCGCACATGGACACTATCTTTGCTTCACACTTACTGTCGCTTCCCAAATGTTCGACTATGGAAATACGCAAACGTTTTTTTAACCTGTTGAACCCTGAGATGCTTTGTACACTCCTTCTGTACAGGCCTGTGGTGTAGTCACTGCATGGGTGGATTGCAAAGAGTAACAGATAAATAGGTGAAGGACTGTGCTTTTTACAAAACCTACTGACTGACTGAAAAAAAACAAGACATAAACAGATATTATGTCAGTATATCAACGTATAGGGCAGAGAGCCTTAGTACCACCACATTTAAGGGACATTCTGAGTCTTACTGCTGTCAAATTACACATTCCTAAAACAAAGCAAATAAGAAAATCTGTTTGTTTTATATTTTCTTAATTACATTAAAGATGAATATGTATTTCTTACAACTATCATGCTTTAGGTGACCTAAACAGGGAGTTCAGTGCTCGCATGAAGTCACTCAGTAGACTGCGTTCTCCACCTGAACAGCTGACACGTGCAGTCAGTCTTGCTTGCAGACACAGTGACCATGGATAAAGCATGTCACCTGGACATCTTTTGATACTGAAGAAAATGTCTAAATTCGATGATCATCAGGCAAGGACTGAAGTTACAAGGGACATTTTCTTTTTGTAGTGGAAGTTCTTACATCCTTTACCTTAGTTGCCTTAGTAACAGCTGTATTACTGCTGCGTTTTTATTGTCCAAAATGATGCATATATATATTCAGAGGCATGCCAGTGAAATGTACTTAAGTATAGGTTTCATTTGTAAGTTTGCATTATATTTTAGAAACATTTTAATTTAGTAAGTAAGCTGCTAGCAAGTAAATGTAGTGGCGTGGATAAAGCGGCACAAATTGTAAATAGTTACATTACAATACTTAGTTACATTTACATTCTTGCATTACAAGCACTACTTATTAATGATGTTACCTTCACTATCAAGTCTCTCTCAGTGGGTGACCCAGTTGGGAGAAGGAGAAAGACAAAGAGAGACAGAGAGACTGAGGGGGGAGCCAGAGTTGCTGGGATTTTAATGGCTCCTGCTTGCCAAGTGTGGTCATGAGCCTCCAGTGCACAGACAAGGCCTAATCAAAAGCCTCACACCGTGTGAGTGACAGCATCAAAGTGCATCTGCATACTGCGGGGAATTCTCCCAACTTTCTGATTTCTTCACAATTAAAGTGGGTGCGGGAATGGTAACACACGCTGTGATGATTCCCCCCCGCCCCCCCCCATCTCTGTCTCTCTCCCTTCTCTTTCCACTTTCCTCCCGTAAACAACATGAGTGCTTATCCAGTCGGCCTGTTATGTTTGTGTACATTATTTCCCAACCCTCAGGAGGCCCAGAGGAGAGGAGAGAGGAGAGGGAGAATTAAAAGGGAAGAGAAAGAGCTGAGGAGTGAAAATGTAGAAAAGACACCATGAGAAACACTGCTGAGAGGAAGACAGAGAGGAGCAGGCAGAGCAGGGAGAGCTGTATTTTCACACCATTATTGCTTGTAGAGCGTTTTAGCACCCTGGGTAACTACGCTATGTCAAAAAAAAAAAAAAAAGTGATGCGCTGCTCCAAGAAAACATCTTTCAGGAATATGACAGTCTGACCTATAGCAATAGCAGTTGACCAACACAATATAAACACAACATGAATTACTGTTCATGCTTAAAGGCTTAACTGCAGCTTGTGTTTATTTGGTGTTTACTTCTTCGACTTTGCGCTGCTTGTAAATATTTCACTCAAACATGTCTTAACTTCCCTGTTTTTTTTCTTTTTAGGGAGGAGTATCAAACAAAAACTCAAGGATAAAATGTATTTGTCCGGTTTATACTTTCTATCGCCATTTCCCTCCCTCGCATTAGTGGATTGGCTGCTCAAGTGCTGCTTCCTATCAAGGGAACTGCAAAACTCTGCACGAGCCAGAATGATGGAAATTACTTTTCTGGCTTCTCTGTGTTGCGCTAGAGTAAGGCCAAGAGAGTATTTCAAATGTAATTGAGTTGGGTGCGTACACAAAGGCAAAATGGTGTGTTTGTGACCAAAACGGTGCACATAGTTTCGCTTTTGGATTATGCGGCCAAACTTTTAACACAGCTATATTCACCTCCTTCCAAATTTACCTGAAACTGGTTGGCAATGTCAAACAATTGGTTTTGTTTCATACATGAGTCCTTTAGACCTTCCAGTTTCCCCTCCACTCCTCCCAAAGTGACTCCCAAGCGCCTCCCTTTGGCTTTGATGTTATTAAATGAAAAGACCTGAGGTTGCAGGGAGTATACCAGCGCTTGCTCACGGCATCGCACTCGACAGAACCATTTGGGAACTCACCAAATTCAATTTCTATTACTGCCAGTCTAATGACGGTGACGACCTCACATAGTAAATGTAAAGTTAAACTTTTATTTTCCACAAGCTCTTAGAGATTAGTCTCGCTCCTATGACGTCCTTTGTTTTTTCATCCACCCGTACTGACAAGACAGGTCAATAGGTTTGGCCACCCTGTTTCTGTGTATGTAAGCATTTTTGCCAGCATCTGGAAAGACTAAATGGATATTGGAAGCTGTTGCCGGAGCCGAAAGAATGTTGGACAATGGTTGAGATTGATGAGTGTTTGGGCGCTTTCCCTGTGACCCCACCGCATCTGGCAGGAACAAAGTCAGGCAGGTGTGACAGCCAGCATCCATCTACTAGTCAGCTGTAATAGGGAGGGGGCATTTGTACCGGGACACACATGCACAAATGCGCACATGCACCAACACACAAAACATGCACAAAACACACACATATGCAGGCACACAACACAAACACACTACGGCCTGTGTTTTCCACACCTGTTAAGAAGCAGGGATGCACATATATATCTGTTGCACACACAAGCCTGTAAGCGAGGCGAGCATGCACACTCTCATTCAGACACACACACACACACACACACAGACTCAGACAAAAAAAAAAAAAAAAAAAAGCCTTCCTGGCAAGCTTTACTGCTTGTCTTTCCAGGAAGGAGTCGTTTTGCGATGCTGACTTCCTTCAAATGTCTGAGAGCTCTCATGTCTTATTATGGGAGACAAATGGCATGTCGTACTAAGGCTGTGTCCCAACTCATTAGCTCTGGACATGACAACCATTGCAACACATCTCACTAAACTGTGTCCCCGTCTCTTGGTAGAACGTGTGAAACATTCACATGCACAGACAGCACGCATGTTGGGATTCAAAATGTAATCAAAGCTCTATCAGGCTGATAAAATAGATATTAGCTGGTCCTTGACATTTCTGGTATGATAAGAGGCCCCCCTTAGACCAAAACTACTGCCCTGTAACAACAGCTTATGATGCAGCTTGTGTGATATATATATTTTTTTAAAGAACAGCTTAACATCACATTTTAGCTCTGACATATTCCCTTCACAAACTCCTATTTGTATGTCTGTGAAACATTTTATTGAATTTTTGGTCACACAGACAGAATTTCTCTGGAAAAAGGAGAATTCATTCTGTTGCATCATACAATTCAAAATTGGACCAGGATCAGAAGGTAGTGTGATAAAGTGACTGCACATGTAATTTACTAACTCATAAGGTGGGTTAAGTGTTAGTTATTATTCAAAATCTGACTCTTAAAGCAAAGAACTGTGAATGTGTGTTATTTAATTGCCTTTTTAATTACCGTTTTAATTATGATCCATCTATTGATGATTACAATTTTGATCATGATGCGTTTCTGAAGGTTTTCACCATAGTGAAATGGGAATAAAACTGACTGGTTGGTATGTGTGTATGGTCAAAATATAAGCACGCATACCACATATTGCAACATCAATACATGTTATAGTATGGACATGCAAACATGCAGGCTGCTCAAAATATGCTGGAAATACCTCAGACCTGTGTGCTGTATAAGGAGGTTGGTGACATTTAAGGAATGGTGCCTGAATGCAGTCATGCAGGTTTTCTTTGCCGTAAAAGCATCTCTCAGCTGGGTGGTCTGTGCCACCATTGTTAGAGTCCCTTACTGCGTCAAGCCCCAGGGTACTAACCACCACCAACCCCCCGACTCAACCACCACCACCTCCACCTCCACCACAAGCATCGGTGCTCCCCTCCCTTCGCTGGCATGGAAAATCCCCCATGAGTCTCTTCTCTGATGTAAATCACAGGTAGGGGAAATGTGAGCCCGGCTGATGCACCGGCACTGTGCCGTGAAATCTCTGTTGACATTACCGACGGGCGATTCCAGAAAAAGACACAGAGCGAGAGCAGGAGAGGAGGAAGAGAGCGATAAAGAGGAGAAGAGAGCGCGAGCGAGAGAGAGAGAGAGAGAGAGAGAGAAAGAGAGATATGTGAGGAGACGTGAGCATTTCAGGGAGTCACTTTTGACTTTCTTACTTTTAGACTCACTGTCTTGTCTTCGTCTCCAGGTTGATGGACTGAGCTCAGTGGGTTGTGCGCTTTCATCCCCAGTCTCTTATTGAGATTTGGCATGTTTAATGATTTTTTCTTCTCGCTTTTATAGACTGACACAGAGAAACTACCTGTTTTTACTGGTCTTAAAAAAGCACCTTTAATTCAGCCGCTGGATCTTACAGCTATAATACTCTCTAGGCCTAACCTGCTTTCTTACTTTTCTTTAGGTAACCTTTTAACAGACAAAGATTGATTTTTTTCCAGCTCTGGTAGCTTTGTTATGTGATAGCAAGAAGTGTAAAGACGAAGATAACTTGGAAATGAAGTGAAGGTAACAAGGGAATCAGGGAAATGGGTTATGAGAGGCAATTTCCATGCCCACTCCCCCTTCCCAAGCACTGAGGGGAAGAGTAAATTACTTTTACTTTAGTGTATGAAAATATTTAGTTGTACTTCTTCTCAAGTGCAGCATTCCAGGGGGGTTTTAGTATCATTTCTCTTGCTGATTCTTGGTTTTGTTCTATTGGAGTGGTGCAACGGGATGTAAAAGTTTGCCCTGTAGCCAAAGGATATGATTATGTAACTGAGAGAGGCCTTGGATATTTGTCTAATGTGTCGGAGGAAGGCTGAGGGATTTTGTTTCTGAGTGACGCGGTAATGTACTCGATTTTTGTCCGTGTGGGGTGAGTGTAGGGATAAAGGATGTCATCACTGTCCGCTGCATAAAACAACAGAGATGACTGTCTCCTCTCTGGTCTCTCTGGTCTACTTTTTCTCCGCTCCTTGCTCCTTTGTTCTCCCTCTCTTCCTCCCTCCCTCCCTCCCTCCCTCCCCACCCTCTCTGTCTCTCTCTCTGGGTCTGTGTTCCAGACAGAGTGTGAAACACGTATAGTGGCATCATGACACACAGAAAGAGTGCTTGTGCTTGTAGCTGCCGTCCACTCCAAGGTGATCTGACATCTTAAAGCGATGCTCTGCGCAATTGCACATTCACTCAGACAAGCGTGTTGACGTTGCTGCCTAGCCAAAGGACCCCTCCTGTCCCCCCTTACCAGTCTGAAGCTGGCTGCCAAGTGCTTCCGCGAAGAGGATGGCTTAATTGTTTCTGCCACAGCCATGCCTCTTCTTCATTTTTCTCTCTTTCCTTCCTAATCCCAGGGACGGGAAAATGGAGCTGTTATTTGCATGTCTAATGATACTCGATATCACAGGCCTCTCAAAGGAGAAGGCACAGATGATTATTAATATAGCCAATGAAGCTCTCATTTATACTGCCTTTTGTTCTTACGCCTGTGCAAATACTGCTTTCCAATACCTGCCTATTAAAAGCCATATCCCATGGAGAGATATGTTGGCTTTGAATGCGGAAAAACTAAAGCAGATATGGGTAAGCCTGTGTGTGTTTCTCTCTTTGTCAGTTTGAACACTGGCATAAGATAGCCTACCAATGTGCAAAAAAAAAAAAAAAACTTTGTCAGAAAAACATAGACGAGATATTGATCCTCCTGGATATGAGATCAGTACTATTCTTCAATATTTTACACATACAGGTCATGATCCTTTTTGGCGGCAATTGGTCTTGCCCTATAACTTGCTAATAAATCAACTTTACTGACATCATGGTGCAAGTTTTGGCATACTAAAGTATAAGGATTTAATTGATTTCCTGCATTTATTGCACACTAACAATTGATATACTGTAATAACTATATTAATACTATAGCCCGCAGTGGTGTTCAGAGAAAGTGCCTTCTGTAGAGATTTGCTATAAGACAAACAAAAGTGCTTAGCAAAAGCTGCCAGGGCCCATTATTCAAGTCCCCATACAGAAAACGTACTCTATACCTGCAGATTTTTTTTTTTTTTTTTTAACACCAGCAATGCATGCCTTTCCAGCAGTGGCAGTTGGCATTGAAACTGGCTAATTTGTAAGGCTTCTCAGGTTGAGAACAATGACTTTGACAGCTTGAACAGGCACTGTGGAGTACATCTGCATTTTTCCGCAGGAATAAGCTCAAAACTATGGCACAGCATTTCTTCCAATTATGGAAATTTGTGCATGTATATATATATATATATATATATATATATATATATATATATGTGTGTGTGAAACATCCATCGAAACGTGCTGATTGAAATGCAAAACAAAAAAAGAAAAGAGAGGGGAAAAAAAAGTACTCTTCCCGGTGTAGTCTTTTTTTTCCTGTTAATATTATTTAGACATATATTGATTTATCATTTAAATCACTTCAACAGCATAGAAAGCGGTAAAGTTATATTTTTTAAACTTTTTTTAAAACTTTTTTTACTTCTGTATCTTGATACATAATTGTGTTCATAACACTTTGTTAGTAAAACCCGAAAAGAAACCCCTTTTTTTGAACCCTCCCCTTGACACCTTATCTGGAAAAGTATAAAAGTGCTGTATTTGAGCTTGTTTGTGCCCTGATTTTAAACCACAATCTCTTAATAGTGCTTTTAATATATTGCAAGAGGAGGCTGCAATAAAATATATATTAGTACTAGACAAAAATAACAGACATTCTCAGATATGCCTAGATAAAAATACCAAGGTACCAAACCCCAGTCAGAATTATTTTCATACAGTCCCCTTAATTGTAGAATACATTTCCAGTCCATTACTGCATTAAATACCGCTAGATATGAACTACAACATCTCCACCATGAAACTCAGCAGTCAGCACGTGTTGTTTGTGACATTTAACAAGATCACAGGATCACATGGTTGACAGATGAGTTTGTGATACTTACCCATATCAACACTCATTTAGTCAGCGGTTAAACTATGAGCAAAAGAAAAAAAAAGAAAAAAAGCCTGTGAGAGAGAGTGAAAGAAGGAGGGTGGGAGGGAGGAGGAGGTGGGGGGTTAAAATGCTGAAATATGAATTACAAACCCAAGCTGCACCATCTGGACCGAGAAAACACACATCATAGTGGAGAGCCGGCACATTGAATTAGACTTGCTACGGGATCCATCTGCACCTCGTGAAATCAATCTCATTCCTTGATTTGATTAGGTCAGCCGCACAGAAGAAAGAGAAAACTGTTGTGCTCCTTGATTAAGCTTGTTTTGTTTTGCGCTCCTCCACAGCCACCCACCTTCGACATGCTGTGTATACCGATGAGTTTTGGGCCCACAGGTAGGGTAATGACAGTAGTCGAGGTTAATGCTAAAAAATCTCCCTCTATTTAACACTCAGCATGTGCACCACAGCCCCCGTAGCCGAGCTCATTTACACTTTTTCACGGCTCTGTCTCTATATTGTTTAGAACAATTCTTTCTTTTTTTAAATTTATTTGTTTTGCTCAAATCACAGGTTTTTCTTTCCGGCTTAATTTTATCTGCAGTCTGAGTTCTTCAGAGGACACGTGTAGAGCTGCCATGAATTGGACAAATGCTTTATGCCATCCTATTTTTTTTTTGCCTTTGTTTTATGGCATTGAGGGTTGCATCAGGCACACACCAATGAACAGACTTATTGTCTAATACTCTCTTGTTGTAACAACAGGATGTAATGAGCAGGCGGTAAAAATCTATACTGAAGATTGCTTGCATACAATAGGTCACTCTTGGAAGTGAGAGCTGCTGTTGCCGGCAGCCTGGATGTATTATGCAGAATTGTTTTTATTTTCCCATTCTCTCTCTGTGGGGACACTGTACCCTCCTATGATTAAAATGCATCCTCCCATGCATCCACATTCACAAACAAAAGGCTTTTCATGGGTGGCTAAATCTAATTGTGTTGCCCTCTTGTACTAAAGGTAGCTGCTTTGACTTTGACTTATTCTCCGCAAGCAATAATATGCTGGAGGCAGCAAATGCAACACATGTGCCATTGCTCAAAGTGCAGGGATGGACACAGAACACATTAGCCCTGATTGACCTTGGTACAGATTGCACACAAATCCAGTACAAATTGTCTTGTTTTTTTTTGTGTGTCTCATTAATTCATGATTGTCCAAGAGGAAAATAAAACACAATAAAAGCGGAAGGTGAAAGCTTGTCAATGATTCAGTTCTTTGTCCAATAAAAGAAAAAAAAAGAGCTGTATGGGGTAAGTATAACACTGGGAGACTCTCTACTGATTGTAATCACTGTACCTCTTCTGAGTGGAGCTGCCTTCAATTACAAAGCATCACCTTTGCTTGTATGTGGGTCATGACACCATCTCTTTCCCATTGTCTCAATCAAGGAAGAGTGTCTGCAGTGATAATAAATGTGAAACATGCAAGGCACTCTTTCCCCTTTTTGGCCTCCCTGAATACTCCATTTGACCTCTCAGAAGAGCAATATTGATTATTCCTCTGTTTTAAGAGATGCCCACAAATCCCCATGGATTTTAATCCCTTGTGGCCAATGCAAGAGAACAACAATAGATGACCAAGCATTGCAAAGTTTTCTTCTAACTGAGTTATAGGCAAAGATCTGTTCCCAACAGTAACAGTCAACCAGTTATTTAACACTTTACAACCTGGCCTCATTTGTGTACAAGAAGTGTACATTTCAGACTACAGTATTTCTGAAATGAGACTTTGTTAACACTTTCAATGAAGACTATATCTACACCACGTTAAGGGGGCATTTATAGTGAGTTATAATGCATTAATAATATTTTATGGCTTATGCACCATATCAACAGTCATAAAACATTATAGATGTGACTTATACTGAATTATACATTCAAGTGTCTAATGGATGCTCTCGACTAGATATAATCTAGTCTAGGTTGACTGATGGGGTTTATAATACCTTGTGACTTCCTGTACTCACCTATACACACACTTCAACAGTCAATGTAAGGCCTCACAGTATGCTATAGTAGTCTGTGCAATATCCTGAGTTATCATTGTGCGTGCTGTGTGAAATGAAGTACATATTGATCCATCTATGAAATGCATGCTTCATGGTAACATTTCATCGTTAGTGCTAAGTAAAGTGTGATGTATTTTGTTGCATTTAAATTGGGGAAACTCTAACATCTAATCTAATATACACCATAAGACTAATAGTCAGCACAAAAAAGCCAAGACGATGAGTTCAACCAACTCTATCATGGTGAACATGTGAAAAACATCAGACTTGATTAATAGCTGCACCAGCTGTAACAGTCAGTTTCTAACATTTTCCCTATATATATATATTTTTTTTTATTTTTTGTGTGTTGTGCTTTATATCTGCATTGAATAATTTGTTTGTATTTACAAAATTTACATTTTAACAACTGAAAAAAAACAAAACAAAACAAAAAAACAACTGTCAACATGTTAATATTCAATCATTTATATTAAATAATAAAATACATAAATAATTAGATAGTATCATTAACATCCTGTAACACAGCAAACTTTGGTGTGGTTAAAGCTGTTTCTACAAAATGAATTAAACAATTAGAAGAGACAATTGTTCCCTCAACAACAATTTTGCCCTGTAATGTGTTCGATATCATTTTCAAAAACACCTCACCTCATTAAAATTTCAGTTTAGATGTTTAGGTAGAAAATACAGCTTACTACAGAGCCTTTTTAATTATGATTGATTTGCATGAACACAAGCAAATTGATAATTCATTTACATGACAATACTGCCTTTAAAATATGGGTAGTATGAACTTTAACAATACCTTACTTGTCCAGTTCAAACAACCTATATTTAAATTGTATTTTTTACAGTGTAGGTAAAATTGAATGTCTGTGTGTGTGTATGTGTGTGTGTGTGTGTGTGTGTGTGTAGGTGTGCATGTGAGTGGAGGGGGGGTTATAATTGGTGTAACTTACAGTGGCTGCACACGGTTGTTTCCAAATTAATTCAACAATAATTACATTTGTTTTTCAGTCCTCAGTCATTGTGTGCTTTTGTTTGTCCGCTGTCATAATTCTTATTTAAAAATGTGTACATTTATTTGAGTTAGTGCTAACAATATGTGAGAAACAGTGCAGCAGTTTTGTGGCAGGCACAGTGCTTTGTCTGGTCGAGCAATGAATGATGTTTTGACTGGCATATATATATATATATATATATATACACATCAGCATTTGCAGTCGTTTTCCCTAAAATCTGAAGATGTGGTCTTCATAGAGAGTGTTACCCAAGTGGTTAATTTCCAATGTCCCTGCACCATACATGTTCACTATATGGTTTGAAGTCTGTTGTGGTTCACACCAGAAGGGAACTTTTCTGTCCAATTTGATAAAACGCTATGTGCCATGAGACCGACTGGAGGGAAAATGTTCCCAAGAATAGCTAAGTGAATCATATATCATGTATTGCACCATCTGCTCCGTACATTCAAAATGTTATTGCAATATTTAGAATTACAGATTATTCATGTAGGTGTAATTAACAGAGTCAAAATTCAACAAATGGGAGGAAGCCACAATTAATTTCCAGACATGTTTGAGCATAGTCTATCTGGAGAAACTATTTAGGCTACAGTTGCCTAAGGCTGTACAGATGGAAAAAAAAAAAAAAAAAATGGTAGCTCTAATTTTACCAGTTTGGCAATGAATTACCCTCTGTTGATCCCTCATTGCAGCATGAAGCCCTCTTCAATGAATTCTTTAGATTCACCCTGTGAGACTGGGTCACATCATCTCTAGATGAGGAGAGAGCGGGGCCGTAATAACTGACTGAACAGAACAGAAAAGGGTTAACATCTGGTTGTAACAAAAGGCGCTATGTAAACTAGTTCACGCCTTGGGGTTCCCATACATTTTACATAACAACATGCAATCTACTACATATTTAATGAAGTATCTATCTACCACAGTGTGGTCACCTGGTCTCGTTGTGCAGCCTTCGTTGAACAAGCTCATCGTCTTGATCAGGCACGATGACGCCTTACATGACATGTAGAGTCAACCCAGCACTGCATTATACAGCGCGTTTTCATGAAGCTTGATGTCATTTTACATAATTTGCTATATTTTGTTCCAACTAATATAAATGACATAACATAACTCAAAAAGTATCTTGAATATTACATTTCTGCAATTAGTAGTAAGATTTTTACATCAAAAAATATAACAAGCTTATGAATACAGTACAAGGGATTGTTACCTGGCTTGTGACCACTTATAAACATAGAAACAATGTGTAGTTCACATCTCGTCTCACGTCTTTCCAACCGTCAACCTCAAAAATGATCTCATGATCTTTTAAAATTATCTGGTGACATTAGGAGCCTGTAGGTGGGGAACTACTGTCCCGTATATAACTGTATACTGTACATAAAATAGTCTAAACAAGCTACAGCTTGATCAGCCAAAACACAATGCTACTCGTGCAATGCTGCGTCACCCGTAACAATCTAATGATGTCATATATAATAGTACATAATTCACAGGGGCCATTTTTCTTGAACTATTAATTAGTATTTGTTTCCATACGTTTGATGCTTGACGTACTCATCTGAATATGTAAGATGAGTACATACTCATCTAGTGTACTAATTTGAATATGTCTTCCCTTCCTCCCCTGATAAATTGTGTACGTACTGTATGTGTGTAACTGTAAATCCAGCAAAAGAAGTAATCTCTGACCTTCACCAAGGACTAACTGAAGTAGAATCTGGAGAAGGTAGTCCGACGTACTGAGTGCAGTCTGTTCTAGCAGACAGTAGCTGACAAGTTGCATCCCAGTGACAGCATCTCCTCCCTCCTGCTCCTCTCCCTCCTCTTTTCCGGTCCTACTGGTTACATATAGAGGAGGAGCACATGTCCTATCTACCATTTACCCTGACAAGGAGCAAAATCATTAGTTCCCTCTGTAGGGCTACACTTAAGTATGTGGAATCCAGGCTCGAGGCGGGGGCGGGGGGCTGGGGGTGGAGGTAGAATCTGTAGAATCTTCCTCATTAGGACACAGTGATTGTTCAAGTGATTGCAGTAAAAGCTCATCTTGAGCAAGGACTGACATATTTCCTCCTCTGCTGACAGGATAAGCAGTCCCATGCAGCCCCTGATTGGGAGTTGTGGTTGGCAAATGGAGGTGTGCACGTGCATGTGTGTGTATGTGTGTGTGTGCATGGGCGTGCACAACTGTATTTCTTCAGTGAGCCAAGGCTTTCTTTATCATTCTGAACTGCAGCTTCAGTATATATGGATGTCTGTCCTTTCAACAGCTTGAGCACAGCGACCAAGGCAGGAGTAATAACTTTTCCAGTCTGTATACACACACTGCATTATTCTCTTTACATGAATTCACTATTACAATTACACTGTTTACTTTGGTTATAAGAATGAAACTACACACAATGGCTGTAATATATTTTAGTATTATTCAAGGAAACGAAAGGTTTTCTTAGATTTTACAGCCAGGAAAGAAAGACTACTAACAACTCTATCAACCTTGTTACCTATCAATATATATATATATATATATATATATATATATATATATATATATATTGACAGCACTCTGCACTGTAGCACAAATTCATCATAACTAACATAACATCATAACTACAGTATGTCTTTTCGTATTATCCGCTTGTTTCCTGAATGAAACAGTCCATATCACTGATTGTTGGTGCTGTTTTTGTTGTCCAGGCAACTCTGTTAATGACAGTGACTGTGACTGTGACAAACCCCTCCCCCCACTTCAGTAATTGTCCTCCTTGATGTCCATTTGTGCACTCCAGTGTGAAGGCTGTCTAAGAAGTTGACAACCAGGGCATTTAGAGGCGACTTCAGTGAGGACTGCAGATGGTTACGGCCATCGCAACTTTAAAGAAATATAAAGTCAAGTTTCTAGTAAAATTATGTTTTTTTTTTGTTTGTTTGTTTTTTGTCAAAAGAAAGCACAGTGTGCCATTTACAGTATGTCAAGTAGATGATATGTCCTTGCACCTGTAATGTTTTTTTTAACTGGCCTATGCTACCCAGACAGCTACACATAGTAATAACATAATTAAAATGTTTAAAGTTACAACTGTAAGCAAGAAGAGGAATCAGTACCCTAAAGTTTTAAGACAATAAGTCTGCTGTATGGTAGATATACTTTGCCACTTGCCCTCTTTTTCAAAGTGGTATTAAGAACTGTTTTGACATTACGACTTTATTAAATCTACTATCTGCCTGAAACTTGCAATGTATGAATCAGTAAGAACCCCGAGTTCATTTGGCACAAGTCTTGTAGTTGTTCCAAAGTACAGGCCAAAAAACTTGGTGATTGCCTGTACAGATCCTGAGGATCTGAGAGGAGCTGTGAGTGTCGGTATCTACTACATAACTTACTTCTTGAGCCTGATTTTGAATGATCTGTTGTTTATTTTTTTACTGTCTGTTATCTGTTTTGTCATTTTTTATTACTTCACTTTTTTTCACGCTCTATAAACATTAAAATGATATCACAAGTCCAATGCAAAATAATCAGCGATGGCAACAAACTCGAATCTAAATTCCATTTAATCTCAAAAGTGCACTCTGGGTGTTAGGCAAATGCAATCCCATTCAGCATTTACATGCTTTTATAGTGTTATGTCACTTGATCAACTTATTAGTGTTTGATAGTTCAACCATGACCTTGGAAATAGCTGTTGAAGGTCTACTTACTTGTTTTTACTGTGTTTGAGCGTGTCACATGACTTCATCAGTGAGCTGAGTTTGCATAGTTTCTGTGGAAATGTTCAAACTTTCCCTGATTGACTTAAAACTTGGAAAGCTTGAACAGATTTAGACTTTTCTACATAATCTGTGCATTCATGCGTACTCGTGTGACCTCATCTGAGTATTAGTGCCAAGTGGCATGTCATTGCCAAGCACACTAGGATTAAATCATGAAAATATGTATGATACGTGCCATAAGCAAAAACAATATGCAAGCTAAAATAGTCCATTTGCACCCCAGTGAGGTAACTATAGACACATGCAGTCATATATGCTGAGCTGCAGGCATACCACTACATGCAAGAAATCACACATAGGATAAAAAAAAAAAAAAACAGTGACAGACCATCATTAATTTTAGCTCATTTAAAGAGTTTCTCAGTGTGCAGGATGTTGCGAGGCATTTGTGTTAATGAGCTACATCATTCATGTGAAATGATGGCACAATTAGGAAAACAAAAGTGCAAGGTGTGACAATTTAAGTGAATGTGCTTTGTCAGTGTCTGCAAACAACACCTCCGAGACAGTATATGCATAAAAGCCGGCTTATAAAAACATTGCGGGGGGTTTAGAGGTCGGGATTTTCACAGACAGATTTTTACCTTGCTATTCTGCACCCTAACCATGCTCCCACAGGACTCTCTGTTGAAACACTATGGCAGGAAATGAAATTAAAGCTGCTGAATACAGATGTTTTGAAGCATGCCTGGTTGTGTGTAAATGTGTGTGTGTGTGTGGTCGTGTGTTTTTGAGAGGCATGTATATTAATAGTAATACAAACTGAAAAGAAGAGCCCTGCCAGCCGTATCACAGCGACACTGAGCATTGTTGGATTTGTAAATGTTCTATTCAGTGCCTCTCTCCTCCCCACTGGAAGTCACTCACCTTTGGGATCAAGAGGCTTCTATGAAAGGTGACTTACAGGAAAATAAGTGCTCTTTCTGTTTATGTGAATAAAGCCAAAGTTCTCTGCTTCCCTCGTGTCAAAGCTCCGGTCTTTCTCTTTTTCTCTGACCTCTTTCTTTCCGCACCATTGTCTCCTGCCCTTCCAATTTACCTTTTTAACTCGAAACTGCAGACGGTTTTGCCTCTTCTTATGTCCTCAGATGTTCCAACAGCCTTATGTAGCATTGTCAGACTCATTAGTTATACTCAGCCCGTGCGGAGAGTGGGAGCCAACCACTCAGCCTAGCACGTAATGCAGCTTTAGTGAGCTAATGAAACCGTAATTACAAAAATAATGAGGAACATTCAGGATCGTCCAGTAACTTTGGGCCTAGTTATTTGTGAGCATGAATCATCGTGTGCAGAGTTACCTCTTTAATTTTTTATGGATTCTGATATTTTTCTATTCTTGCAGTGTTATGGAATACGCTTCTCCATTCTCTGAATTTTAGACTGTAGGGAGCAATATCCCCCACAACGTGTGTTTGTATGATATATTTGCAATGTATAACGAGAAACAATGTAGGCTAAGGTCCATTTCCTGTGCTACTTATAAAGTTATTGTCCCCAGTGGGCCTCATTTAGCAAAGTGTAGGCTATGTTGAGCCACGTTTAGTATCCCTTCTACACTAGTTGCCGTAACAAAAACAACACATTACAGTTATGCTGTACACTTATCTGCATTTACATGGCGAGAACTTCTAGAATCTGCTGAGCATATCAGCTTGCATTCATTAGTGCCCCCTGTCTCTGTTTACACAGTGGGACCAAACTGAAAACTCTGCTGCTCCTTTTAACTTTATCTATTATTTTCCTTTTTCTTCTGATTGCAGCTACACACAGACTTGGATGTGGGCGGTAAGAACATCAAGTACGTCCTAGCAGGCGAAGGGGCAGGCACCATCTTTGCTATCAACGAGTTAACAGGGGACATCCACGCCATGAAGAGGCTGGACCGTGAGGAGAAGGCAGAGTACACACTAACAGCCCAGGTTGTTAATGCTGACACAGACGAGCCCTTGGAGCCACCGTCCGAGTTCATCATCAAAGTCCAGGACATTAACGACAATCCACCGCAGTTCATTGAAGGCCCGTACCGAGCCTCTGTTCCAGAAATGTCTGCTGTTGGTGAGTCACAGTAGACAGACTTCCATTCTGCTCTTCGCCGCACACAGCAGCCTAATCAGTGTGTGATATTTCAGAGACGGCTGATCTCTAATGGGCTATTGCATGAAAATAATGAGTGAATAAGAACAAGAGGAAATGAGCATTCCTATTTACATGCTTGCAATGAGTATCTTGGCAAATGAAAATACAAGAATGATAAATCAAATCACTAGGACTTCACCCATGGCACGGTGCTGCAACTGAAGAACTGGCTACAGTGTCAACACACTCTTAAGGGGGCGATGTGATGTTGATGTTGCATCCTCTACATCTACTAACAAAGAAGTCCAACTACTAAAATGCAAAACGTAAGCCAGCCTTAGATCATAAAATGAAACAACTCACCAGATCAGGGCAGGGAATGTCTTACTAAAACTATTGCACCCACAACTTGAAAAAGCACCATTAGCACATTTTAGAAATTCTATAGCAACATCAGCATATGTAGATACAACACTCACACTTCTGGAAAGCATAGAAAAAACTTTGTTTAGGTCAGGGGCCACACTACCTTTTTGATGTGGAGCATTTGGGAATATGTGTAAATTTATTGCATGAATTGCTCATTTTTTTCCCCCTTCTTAACAAATTAGTTTGTGTGTGCATTGTTAGTTTTTAATTAAAAACTCAAGTGTTGGCAGAGGTAGCCAAATAAAAGCATAAATGGTTTGCATTTACGCTCACAAACTGTTAGCATCACACTGTCACTTAGCTTGACAACACATTGATGCCACAGGCACACAAACTGGTAAACCACCTCAAACACTTTCCATTTCACTGTATCCTAACATATTCATATATTCACATTCTTATTCTGTCAATGCATTTAAATGACCACTGCATGATGATCACATAATTCTTCTCAAATGTATTGCTCATGTAGCTCATATAGGATTGGCAGAAGCCTGTACACTGTGTGTGTGTGTGTGTGTGCGTGTGTGTGTTTTTTTTTTTTTTTTCCTTCAGGGGAGCTTCACCACTGACCCCAGAGCAGCTGGAGTCTTGTAGAAAATGTTTCTATCAGGTGCAGGAAAGAGATCAGAGTGTGTCTTTATGCCGTTTTGACATTGGAGGAGTTCAGTGAGGGTGCTGAGGTCTGTTGTTGGGCGGTATGTGCTTGTTATTGTGTTTCCTCATCGAGCTTCCTCTTGTTACCTGTCACAAAGCTGACATAACATGCTAGGGCAGATGGTGTTAGGTATGTAATGGAATCTGTTTGGTAAATCCCATCTGCAGGAGCCTTTGCGTCAGTTCTTTGACGTAACAGTGATTTTGCCTCATCTTCTCATGATCGTCGTGGCTGATTCAGATTTGCTGCTGCTGTGGTGGAAGCAAAAAGGAACAAAACACAATGCAAAAGAATCCATGTAAACACAGAATAACAGTGAACGTGTTGTCTGAACTCCGTTACTTGATCCCTGCTGCTCATTGTTTTGGATCTCAGATGAAATGTACTGTAGCTCTCCAAGGGGTTTGTCAGTGCGGTGCAGTGCAGGGACAGCCTTAGTGACGGGGTAGAGAGCAAAGTGGTAGTTGACAGCACTCTGTGATTTGCCAGTGGGAATAATGCATAAGAAATGAAAATCGGCATCTCTTTGTTGATTGTTGTTCCCTTTTGTCACTACTGATTAATTAAACATTCACGAATGCTCAGTTGTTTGCTTGAAAGGCTTTTCTTTCAGCTACTAGCTCCCTCTTGTTAAGTTTTCATGTGCTGCGGCATTATGGAAAGACTCAGACGCTCCGGACAAACAAACAATAAGTCATTCATCTCTCTCGCCTCATATTCATAAATCACCGGTTTCTTTACAGTGGTGTTTCATCTTTATCGTGCCGAAATGAGAATTTGTGCAGGACTCAGTGGATTACTGAAAGTGTGCTGAGCAGTGGATAACTAATAAAGTCCACAGGAAAGGGAGTAGAGAATAAATGGATGCTGGTGAAGTCTGCTGCATATGAGCAAATCTCCACCACAACATGAAACCAGGAAGCATTAAAGTGTAATTATGGCACATGTTAAGAGATGCTGCATTATCTGGTATTGAGTCCAGACAATGCTGAGTGTGCTGATGTAGCTCAGCTTAGCAAGAAGCCACCTGCATTGAATAATGAAAAATCTAATCCGGGCCATATCAGGCTGGTTCTCTTGACGACGTTATCCACTTAGAGAGGTTGTCAGTTCCGCTCCAGACTTCATCAATGTCCTACCGGCTTCTCGCTTATCAAGAGTGTATCCACAGCGTATCAGTGGGACCAGAGACAAATATCAACACCCACCTTTTATCTGTCAAGGACTGTGGCTAGATAGAAAACCCCCTCATTGAATGTCACCATCCCCCATAGGAAGCGGTCCACACAGCCGGATGAGATATGTGACATGGGCCACTGGGGTCGCCATGTTTCCTGTGTGCGGAGGAGCATAGAGGTTAATGGGAAATGAAGGAGGAAGACCTTTTGTTCTTCCTTTAAAAGGACCAGTCGGATAAGATGTGTGGCTTTCTGTGACTTTTCTGTGACTTTCATTTTCCTGAATGGCTGAGAATGGAGGTGACTACCATTTTAATTGTTTAGTGGATCGTCTCTCAAAGTACAGTGCAACAGTGAGAGGGAGCGGGGAGCAAAGGTGATGGCTGTGCTGCAGGAGAGACGACCAGTCGGATCTCATTAGTGTAAGGAGCTGGGGTAAGTCTGTTGTCAGTGGAGACTTTGTGACCGCTGTGCTTGAATTACTATGTGGGGTATATATAAATATATGGTGTTGTCAAGGGGGAAAAATGCATCTCTAAAATGTCAACTTTTTAGTAACTTGGTAAATGATAAATGGACTTGCATTTATATAGTACTTTTCTAGTCTCCCGACCACTCAAAGCACTTTACACTACATGTCACATTCACCCACACACACACATTCATATGCTGATGGCAGAGGCTGCCATACAGGGTGCCAACTGCTCATCAGAAAATAACTAATGCTCATTCACACACACTCACACACTGATGGCACATTTCGGGAGCAATTTGGGGTTCAGTAACTTTTTAAAGAAGACTTCGAAATGCAGGCTGGATGAAGACTTGTTCTGCCTAACACCCATGTTGCATCAATAGTAGCTACATGAATTGATTTTTTGGGCATTTTCATAAGGCAATCTGACACAGCTTGAACATATTAACTTACAGAGTTACTTCGGTTAGCAAACAGTGGCATGTTTACACATTCAGCAGACTTGCAATAACATTAGCAGTGATTATGAGTTGTGACTCTGGCAACACGACAAAAATTTCCTATTTAATTTAAAGTCTTTTTAGTCTCTTTGCACAACCCCCTCCCTGAGCAACTGAAGGTCTGTTTGTAGCCCAACACACTGCGTCTCTGAGAAAGAAAACACCTACATGCCACAAAGGAACCGGCTGCAAACAGAAAATGTCCAACGCAACAAAATGGAAATGTACACTTAGGGAGACACTGGAAACTGATGAATATGCAGACTGCTTGTCAGTAATGGTCAAACCTAAGTTAACCATGTTATTTTATTTTAACATTTTCATTACATGACTGAGATATTAACTATACACTCATGTTAGCCTTTCCAAAGCATGTTTACTGTTGCAAAGTCATATTTAAATATAATTCCTTAGAGACCTTGGTTGTGTGGGGAACTACAGAGTTGGATCTCTATTTTCACATTACACGTAGCCTACTCATTTGATCCAATGTTAATATAAAAACATTAATTAGTGCAGCTTTATCCACATATGGCATTCTTTTAGATTATCTAATTGATTTTGTTTTATGTGTTTTACAAATCCACCGCTTGTGTAATTTCCTCTGCTTCTAATCTGCAGGCAAGTAAAGGCCCATGTGATCTTTTCTTTTAATCGAAGGATAAAAATTACAATCATTATCAATTCATTTAATCTAATTAATATTTGATATATTCCACCTTTCCATATCTCTGCTATATTCATGGTTTCATATTCATTAGATAATTATGTTTCACTGTCACTTCAATTAAAATTGAGTTTATTGCTTATTTGTACAAGCTAGCCATGATGAGAATTATAATTCATTTGCACGGATTGCACAGATCTCATAGGATTAGTAGATCCTGTTTTCCTGTTAATGGGGTCTTCGACTTTAAGGCCAGTACAAGCCGACAAATTCCCCCCGTATGTCTGTCGACCATATGCTGGAATTATGAGGCTCTGCTACCCTTCTGCAGCTAACAAGGGGGTTGTGATGTAGTTGGAAATTACAAAGTCTGCTTGAAGTAACGCTTCAGGTAATTAGAAGGAGGTCGCTAGACCATCCTCCCTGCGCTAAGGGGGGTGTGAATGACAATAATTGCTACACTGTGAAACAAACTTGCTGAAAGTTGTTTTGCCGGATGGAACTCATGCGAGAGATGCCCCAGGAGTGTTGTGAGTGTTGTGAGGCTGTGAGTGTGCTTCATTATCAGGGCGATTAATAAACGGGTGCGTAGACAGATGGCCCATCTCCTCTTCGCGCGGGCCGTGCTCTCTGAAACCCCAGCAAAATGAATACCTGTATGGAAGCACGGATCCTTGCCAAATATGTCAAGATCTGCCAAATTGGAGCGCAGACATAAAATTGAAGTGACATTAATAGATTACCTGGAGTTGATTTGCATTTTCAGAGTTATTATGGGTGTGGGTAACAGGACTAACAGGCACAGCCGTCTTTGTGGGGCTTTAATGATGTTTCTGATTACGCTCTCATCACCACCGGCAGCTGGGAAAATAAGTAAAGGCTTGTCATCACAGATTTGGACGATAAATGAGCAGACTTGATCAAGGGGAGACGTATGGAAATGAGCAAGATGCAGACCTTTATCAGAGCTGATCATCTCAGACTTCCAAACATACAGCATAACGCTGACTGTGATCGCACATGATTTAATACACAGAATTATAAGTGATGGACTGATATATAATCGTGCATGAAGGATAACATTGTTAAACATGCTTCATCTAAGCATCTGTTTGTGTGCTCTATCTATCTATCTATCTATCTATCTATCTATCTATCTATCTATCTATCTATCTATCTATCTATCTATCTAGCTATCTATCTATCTAGCTATCTATCTAGCTATCTATCTTGTACACATTAGCATCTACAGATCAATACAGAGAAAGCTGAGATATTTTGTGAACATTTCATGCTCCGCTTGGGCCAGATGTTCTATAAAAATCCCCCTCCCGATATACTATACGATAACTATTATTGTACCATGCTGATCTCACAGTAAATCTTGAACATATCTTGGTCTTGACTCCGAATGCGTTAAACACAGTTTAACTTGAATAAACCCTAGCAATATTTCAGGGTCACAGCAACCCACATAAGTAAAAGAAGCACATTTATAGTGCATCTTTTATCTGGCATTTCTCTGTTGAGCTTTGAGCACAGAGCTAAAAGCGAGGGTGTCTGGTGTTTGTGTCTCTCTCTTCTCTGATCCTAGACTCTGGTCTGCAGCTTGGCAGATGGACTGAGTGGCAGGGGGCCCCTGGCCCTTTAACATAGTGGGCAGCTGGGCCAGAGCTGGGCCAGTGCTGGGCCGGGGCACATCTGACGAGCACGCTCCTAGGCTGGGTAGGGACGTGGCAGACCAGGGCTGTGGTGATGGTGGTGGGTGGCTCACAGGCTGAGCTAGGGTGAGAAAGGGTCAAAGCAATGAACCTGGCCAAGGCACTGACTCTCTCAGGCCTGTCTAACTGCCAGGCACCGTGCGTGCCAGCCTGCCCTTTTCTGCGGCCGTGCTAAATGGGGATAGGACAGGCCTCCGAGGCAGAAAGGATTTAACTGACATGCAGGAGTTTCTCTGTAAATAACCTGCTCTTCCTATCTATCTCACCTCATTTGGCAAAAGCATCTGCACTTGTGCTTCTCTCTGTGTGTATGTGCAATTTTCAGTGTACTGTATGTGGGTTTCCTGATTTCCTGGCTTAAATTCATATGTTATATTTGTCACCTGTCAATAACCCAGTAACTCTTTTTTTTTTTTTTTATAAATCCATTCTTTTTCACTGTGCCTGCCTGTCACTGCAACCAGCAGCTAATAGTCATTGCTAATTCAGCATCTCTTTGTTTCACACTTAGCCATTACATAGCCTATATAAGAAAAAAAGGGCAAGTCAGATATTCCCTAGCTAACACGTGTGTTGTTCAGGAGTAAAAAAAAAACAAAACACATCAAAACAAACAGGCACGCACAGTCACAGCTGCTCAATATCACACACAAATTTCTATTACTAATTCATCAAATGTTATTTATTATCCAATGTACCTCTGAATTATGTATGCAGCATCATCAGTCATTGGTCCAGATACAGTAATATAAGCCCTTTAGAGCCTCCTGGGGCATTTTTTTTTCTGGAGCATGCAGGCAGGCATATATACACACACTGTACACTAACTCAATGTGTATCTAATGTGCACACACAGATCACACACACAATATGAGTGCACATGTACACTAAAACACATACCTTTTCTGTGTTAGCATAAAGCCACCGTGCAGTTGTAAAGATGCTGTTCAGGTGTAATTTGTCCCCGCTCCCCTGTGTAGCCCGCAGAGACGTACTCTCTTTGTAACTCACTCCTTCTCTTTCTCCCGTGCACACACTTTTTTCTCCCTCCCTGTACTCCTCCCTCCCCCTCGCTCTCCTTCGCTTTTTACTCACCATCGTTCTCTTTTGCTAAGCTAATGCTCTCTCTCTCTCATTCTTCCCTTGAGGGAGAACAAAAAGTAGCTGGCTTCTAGGTAATGAAGCCCTTCAATGTGATCTGCATAAGATTGCCTCCCTTGCTGGCTTGGCTGCCTTGCCCCGATGGATAGAAAAGGCTCTCAATGAGACTAAGGACAAAAGGCAGCCTTCTCCTTCTCCTTTCTCAAACAAAGTTGTTTCTTTTTTTCTTTTTTCTTTTTTTGCTGTGCCCATGAAGTACCAAAAGAAAAGGAATGAAAATGAAAGAACTAAATAACAAACAAAGTTCATGAAAGGGAAGGTAAATGAGAGAGTGTGTGCTGCGCTTGTGTGTCAGAGCATGTGTGCAAGCTGCTGTGTGCCCGTATTCGTAATGATGAGGGAGAGAAGGATGTGAATAGCCGAGACTGTCGCAAATGCCACCCTCTGTGTTGTCGTGCTGAGTGGATGTGATTAAATGGATTTCATGCAACAGGGTCAACAGTTGTACAATGGGACACGAGCGATGCAAAGGTTAAAAATAAAATACATTTGGCTGAATTGATTTAAAAAAAAAAAAAAAATATTTGTAAGACTTCAAAAGTTGGAATTAATACATGAAAAGACTTTTTGTTAAAAACATGCAACCTGCCACGGGTTCTGGATTATTTTCATGTTTAATTAAATGTTTGTCATGAAAGCTTTTGGATCCCTGGAATCCATGTAAGACTCATATTTCGCTGTCATACTGTCACACGCTACTGATCACTGTATCAAGGTCAGTTAATCAATCTGAGAGTGAAAACAAGGACACAGCATCCTCCCTTAAGCACTAATGCAGGGGAGGAGAGGGACTGATCCCGGTTCAGTGTGTTAGATGAAGACACTGTAATTCCATCTCATGGCCATTGGTGGACAGATAGGCTTACTGTGGGTGAGTGAGTGAGTGAGTGAGTGAGTGAATGAATGAATGTTTGAGGAACCTACTTTCTGAAAACAAGTCAAAGTTTTGCAGTTGGACTGTTTGTTGAATTGGCAGAAATTGAACCAGCAAATAATGTGTTGAAGACGAATTGTTTTAGTAATTTTTCAAGTGAAAAAATATTAATTTATAAATTAATTATTTGAAAGGGTAATTAGCAGATAAATCAATAATGAAAAAAAAAAATCCTTAGTTGGAGCCCTTAGCTGTACCATCACTGGGTTTCTACTCGGCCAAAATGTGTCCTGAAGCCTTTGTTATCCATTGGCTTTGATTCATATCTGTGTGCTTCTGATCTCTCATTGTAAGTAGCAGTAACAGAGACAGTCTGAGCAAAATGAAAGAATAATTTCACACTGTGAAGGGAACATTTACTACAAGTAGTTTTCATTGTAACAGACCACCGCAACAATGTGGCATTGTACTTCCATAAAGTATATATATATATATATTTTTTTTTTTTTGTCCCTCATCTGGCAAAAAAAAACACTCCCAAATTCCTTTTTTTGCACACACTTGCCTGGGAAATGCCCACATCTTTTTGAACATCACTCCCGGTAATGCAGGCTTTATGCTAAAAAAAAAAATGTTAGTCTCGATGCCTATAGGCAGAGGATTTTCTCAAGCTTTCCAAAGTCCTCCACAGCCGCAGAAGACATTACAAAACTGTTTTCAAACGTTGTGTGTTCTCACCTTCTAACATGCAGCTCTACTATTAATGGAGTGCTATTCAATTGAGCTTTTGCTACTTCAGTTAATGAGTTCAGTGGCCTTCACTTTTCACCCCTAAAGTCAACCTGCTGTCAAAAAGCACATCCTGTGTTTGCACTGACCGCAGCTTATGGTCTGCCTGTACTGAGAGCTCTTCTGATTCTGCATTGGAAGCAAGAGTGGATGCGGCTGCAAATGTAAGTACACACAGAGCCGAACAGTGTTGTTGTGTGGAGGAGGTTGGGACTTTTTTTTTTTTTTTTTTTTCATCCATCTTTAAAGGATTTAACCTATTTTATGTAACTTCCTCTTGTTTGGTGTACTATAAATAAAGCTTTTTACATGGCTTATTTGTTTCAAAGCCTCTCAACAGCAAAAAAATATCAGTAACACAGGTGTGGTATTTACAGTACTTGCACTGATCTACAGCAGCTGGCCTTCAGCCTGTGACCCTATGACCCCCAATACACCACTACCACACAGTATAACATGGCCTTGAGTATGTTATTGCTTTATACAACATACAACAATTTACAGCCATAGATGTGTCCCATAGATTCACATGTAATTCCTTGCTCCACCAAATTGCTTTTATACCCGTGATGACAATGTCATTTTTTGACATGCAGATGACAAAAAAGTCAAAATATTGATGCCACAGCATGAGTGAGCTCAGCCGCTGTGTTTTTATAGCCTAATGTGTCATTAAAGTGCTCTACCGCGACCTTACCTGTCTGTGAGATCAGAGATGTTTGCCACAAACACCACCCGCTGCATTGATTAGGCTGTTAGGTACATATCACATCTTACTGGAGGCAGATCTGGTGTAGCTCAGCTCAAACATACATTTTCTCACTCACTCTGTCAGACACTTACTCGCTAATTGCCTATTGGCCCCCTATTCCACAGATCAGATCGCTGCACTTTCTCACTCCTCTGCTGCCTAACAGCATGCCTGTCTTTACGATGTTAGATGGAGGACTTGGAGGAAAAAAACAAAAAAAACAAACATTTTGCTGTTGATCTTCATTTATTTGTGAGTACACATCATAGCTCTGTTATATTAGAGCTTCTGAAGGGCCTTATTTCTGACGATTAAGACTCATCTTATTATGCAATTGTGTCACATGAAAAAAAGTTCCATTTCATTTGTGGAAGAACTCTAACTTTCCTGTGTGTGGGCCTGTGTGTGTGTGTCCTTATCAGCTGTGTTACATATCAGCCAGAAGTGACAAGGGGCTGTTTGAAGTCAGGCTGGTGAGTGGGATGTCCTCTCTCCATATAAGCAACAAAATGAGGAGGGCTTCAGTTCACACCTCTGACTTGGCAAATGCTTACTCATATCTGTTAAGATGCCAGGATGCTTTCTCGTACACATTCTTCAGTACACAGCCACTGCTCACCTATTAATTATTCAAGAAGAGAGTTGTGGATATTTAATGTTGTGTTGTAGGGCCTTTTTTTTTTCTCTATGCACTTTCCCTGCTCTGCATTCATCCCTCTTTGCTCCTCTGCGTCTCCTTCTCGCTGTATCTTGTATCGTGCGGCCCGTCATTCCCACTTACGCTTCGCTTTTTTCAAAAAAAGCAAGAACTTTTTTTTTCTGTGGCTCTGCAGTCAAAAGTCAACATAAATGTGTGTGTGCGTGTGTGTGCTTCCTTTTCATGCTTCAGGTGATTTTACAGTGTTGAACAGCAAGAATAGGATCCCCTGTACTCTTATCCCTCCATGTCTGCATTATTAATTGTCTGAGGTACCAACCATAGCTATTTTGACCCTGCAGGCACCCAGCACTCAGTACCTAAAATTAAAAGCAGTGATTGCATCCCACTGAAAGACACAATAACACTCTTTAAAGTTTTGTGTAGGCTTAATTTAACTTCAAGCGAAACTGAAAATGACAGTGAAACAAAAACAGGGCAATTATCTTTATTAGTTGTTTTTATGTGTGATTTTGCGTGTGTGCGAGTACATATCCAAGTGGCTACAGCTAAGATTCATGTGCCATACTGTAGCTGAAGGGGATTGGTCAATACGACATAAATGGGGGTGGAACACATTCATCAAGGTGGCAGAGATTTGAGAATAGAAAGGCCCATCCAATCACTGGCAGAGAATAAAGGGGAGAGGCATCAAAGTCTGTACAGCAAGGTCATTTGAAAAAGAAGCTGATAAGACGAAAGGATCAAATCTCCAGTACAGACGAGGGCCCTCCTCTTGATGTCTGTCCCCATTAACTAAAGCCCTCGCCTGGCTCGCACAGTTACTGCCACGCCTCAGCTGTCTGATACAATGAACAGAAAGTAAAAAGAAAAAAGAAAGAAAGAAAGAAAAAGAAGAAAAGAAAGAGAAGAAAAGAAAGAGAAGAAAAAAAGAAGAAGACTTGCCTGCCATACTTTTACTGCTTTTATTTTGTCATCAAAATGTATGGCCCTGCTTGTAATTTAGTTTTTTAACCTTTTATTATTTTTTTTTCTCATTTCTCCTCCAGGTATTACTTTAAATGTTCTGTTTTTATTGTGTTTTATTGCAGACTGATACCAAGTTCGGGTCCGGCTGTGTGTGTGTGTGTGTGTGTGTGTGTGTGTGTGTTTTACCCTCCTGTCTTGCTGTCATGCAGGCGACTGATTTGTGGCATCACACAGCTTTCTTTTGCTCTGACTGTTTGTGTATTGGAGCATCTGTAGTTGTATTGCTCTCAACGCTGCAGTATGGATTTAGTCAGTTTGTGGTTTTACCACAGTCACAGTCTGCTGTGCACACACATACGCACAAAGCCACGTGCACAAACACACACACAGTCAATCCTACAGCAGGTTTACTATGTCACACTGGGGGCTGCTGTGTAATTGGGTGAATCTGCTCTCCAGCACGCTACAGAGATAGCCCTTTAAAATTTCACTTCACTTCTGGGAGTGTAAACAAACCTTGGGATTACTAGGGGTGTAAATCCACATTCCACCATTTCTGTCGCTGTCCTCCTCTTCTGTCATTTTTCTCCCGTTTTTTTTTTTTTTTTTTTTTTCTGTTGAACACCTACTTTGAGAGTTTGGGTGTAGGTTAGGTGTTCAGTATTTGGAGTTTGTTTGTGCCTCTGTCTGTCTTCCTGTGTCGTATGACTGTCAGCATGTTAACAAGTGCATCAATGTGTGTCTGTCTCCGTTGAGGTACACGTGCATGTGTGTATGTGTGCATCTCGGTGTGCCTTGGCTGGCGTGTATTTTAGCATGTCTGTCGTACGGACACTTTATGTGGCAGCATGCGGCTTTCTGTCTGTGTGTTCTCTGTGATGGATTGCTTGTCAGACGGCAGCATAGCACCGCTCTCACCGGCTGACGAAGACATTAAGTCACCAGTCACGTAGTACATTTCGACATTCCTCTGGGAAAACGATTTAACCCTTCTCGCTCCAGGACAGCTGTCAGATGACAGAGTGTATTACTTAGAAGGTGCTCTGTGCTAAAACAAATGGCGTGGCTGGATTCAGTGGAGTTCTGTGCCTTAATGCAGTTGTGTGGGAGGTGGAGGACCTCTGTCACAGGTTGCCTTTAGATGGGCCAATTGTCGGGGTTGTGGGCAACAGGCTGTGTGCTAACACTGTCATTTGGAGGCTTTCGGTTGTTGTTTTTTTTTTGTTTTGTTTTTTTTTCTTAAATTTTAGCCCCGCAAGCTGTAAGAATAGAAAATCTGTAATTGACTGAGAACATGTTCTTGCACTGCAGCAGCCTGGGGGAGTCGTTGCTGAGGGAGGGATGGCAACACTTCTCTCCAACTCTGTCCTTTTTTTGTTTTTAATGCAACGTCATCCTCAGTGTTGGTGCTGCCCCCAGAATATGAAAATAGCACATTCTGGAAGAATGTGAATGTTCGCACTGGCGCCTAAAGAAAATTTACTTTTTCTGTTACAGATAGCTAAAAAAAACCCCTGAGTATTACATTTAAACTCAGTCTATGTATTTGGAAGGGACTGTGGATTGGGATTTTTATTTTGCAACAAGTTGTAATGCATTAGTGCAAGTTAAAATTGACTTATTTAGCCATTTTCTTTTGATTTATTTTTCATTTTATTCACATTTTTAGACACATACTTGGGGTAAGTTCATGTTGTCAGTGTTTTTGTTGATTTCAAGTGTTTTACAGTTACATTAAATATTTAGGTTGTAATAAGCAACACTATACAGTGAATTCAATGCTAAAAGAAGTAATCTGCTTGACTGTATGAGCAAAAACAACACACCAACAATCATCAGATTCACGTCTTCACTCACATTGATCGGATGTAACTTTAATAAATGTAACTTTAATAAACTATTTCAAGCTAGTGATAAGAGGGTTGACAAAAGCTCAGAAATCTGAAACAGTTCTAACTTTGGCAGCTTATTTTGTGTTCATCTAGGACCCAACAACTCACAAGAAGCCTAAAAATAATCACAAGCTAACAATGGGAAATGAACTGTCTTAACTCACTGTGGCAAAAAATATCTCTTAGTTGAGTTTTGATAAATTGGTAGTGTCGTTTCCCTGACTTAAATTGGTAAGGCTTATTCCCTGTCTGCACAGAGCTGTTTTTTTTTTTTTCTTTTTTCTTGTCTGGGTTTCAAGTGAAGTTTCATATCTTTTGTTCTTTTTCTCCATATTGATGTGGCATAATGGTTTGCAGGAGGATTTCATACTGAGGTACATTTGCTGCTAACCTGCTTTGAGAAGCTTGAACTTGATAGACCAGCAGGCAAATTGCAAAGTCTGTAGTTAAACAAGACTCCAATAGGAAATAGGAGTCTGCAGGAAATGTTTTGGTTTTATTGGATATCAATCCATTCATCCTAACTCCTGTCTTTTCATACATCTCTCCATATATGAGTCTAGTTGTGTTATTTCATAGTGTACAGTAGCTCATGGGAGTTGTCTACTGTTGGCCACTGAGCAGCTCAGCTGGAACAGGTTTGGGCTACATGCCTCGTTAAGGGCATTTTGGCAATAGTGGGTACATAAGAAATTAATTTCTGGTATTTAATAATAACTTTGATCTCTGGTTTAGCACTCTGAGGAGTAAGTGCTGATGTAGTGTGGCAAAAAAAAATATTAACCACAAGTTCATTTCCCACCACAGTTTTGCATTATGCTGAAACTTGTTTTTTTTTCTCTCTTCTTTTTTCCTTTTTTTTTTTTTATTGAGGAGGCATAATTCACATTAAACACCCTCGCCCCTGTGGCAGAGTTCTCAAATTAAGCAACATTTTGTTCATTTACCCATGATAAAGTTGTTCATTAGACAATATACTTTGCCTTATTCTTTGTTATTACCTTGCCACAGTAAATGCCTTGGGAGCAATTAAACATGTGAAGTGCCCAATTTTCCGTCCTCGACTTCCAGTCCTGAACTCTATCTGCATGTTGCACACATTTCCTGTGAACTAATTAAAGTGAATCAATGACACAACCCTTTAAAATGGCAGCATATGTCACGGCCATCAGTGGGGAACAAAGGACCCTCTTAATTATTTTGTTCCTGGCGTTCCTGTAAACGGCTTGTCAAGACGGCAGACTCAGTAGCTGACTCCTTGAAACAGGGATGTCATGTCCACACACAGACACATATTGTATGCACACACACATAGACAAGCATACAAACACACAAACACTGTCCCCAGTTTCTCTGCGATGACTCCCTCTCTGTCTTATAGAAGACTAGTAATTGTACTACAACAATGACAATGTAAGTGCTTAAGTGTGACGGTCCCCTTACTCTTCAAAAGTGCAGCGTCCCTTATCCATCATTGGCTCTGGGGAACAATCTGACAACCATATCTTATCTTCAAGATATATATATATATATTTATTTATTTATTTTTTTTTTTCTGTTGTAAGCCCTCCTCTGGCCCATGGTGTATTTGGCCAAGTCTAATTGTGTTCAGGCCTGGTACAAACACATATATCCTGATCTTTTCAGTCTCAGTAGGGTGTTCCTCATTCATTTGCTCTGTTCCTCAGCTGCGTTCTGCGGTCCTGCTGAAACACGCAGTTTACCATGAGTATACATTAGTCCTGTTATGAAGACTGATGGGCTTGGGGGGACCATGTTTTTTCCTGCTGTGCAATTATTTACTGTGCCTCCCTGCAATCTGAAATACTTACATCTTCCTGATATAAATATAAAACATCATGGTGGAGGAGCACCACCACTTTTAGTTACGGCCCGTACTGTAGATCATATGAGTGTTTGGTGGGAATGGAAACAAATGAAGGGCTGGGAAGCTACACTGGCAACGGCAAAAAGTTCACACATGCCAGTTGTTTATGAGCATGCTTATTTGTTTAAGGGTTTCCTTAATGCCCATCTGTAGTGTTTGCCATAAATGCCCATCTGCAGCCCAGGAATCTAAAACTGGCTTTGACTACTGTAGGAAAATCAACTGGCAGTGCTCCAAGTATGTCATCTTTTCCTCTGAGAGAGTAGACGGACGGGGATGGATGGATGGATGAAAGGATGCCTCGACACGCTTGTTTTCTCCACCTCGTTACAACCATTTCTGTGTTATCAAGAGCTTTGGCCTGCCACACTACAGCACAGCGCTACACTTTGTATTTGACAATACTCTGCCTCACAGCGCTAATCGCCTCTTAATTCTTGCGTTATTCCCCATCCGTGTACATGCATTTCAATCAAATAGGTAGTACTGTCCAAAAATAGTGCTGGTGGCACTGCCTGGAGAGATGGGCTGTCAGTCTCCCTGTCTGATCATGAGCTATTATCCTCTCTGCCCACAGACAGAGAGAGAGAGAGAGGGAGCTACACCAGTGTCTACGTGATCATGATCAATACATAATCACTTTCCTGTCACCACAATGGCGCTATCAGGGGACAGTCCAGCACCACCGACCAGCCATTTTAGAAAAAAAAGGGTTTGGCATGCCATCTTTCTGACCTAGAAAAACTGGAGGTGGAGTGAGCAGTGTCTAAGTGAAAGCTGGACTCATTTAAACAGTCATTGCCATGGGATGCATTATTACATTTCACTATGCTTGGGTTCATTACATTAGGTTGCAAGAAAATAGACAGTCACAATACCAGAAAAATATTCACTGACCAACAGACAGCCTGACTGCTGTCTCTTTTTCTAAATGACAGGGAAGCAGCTACAATAAGCATGAAGTTAACATCATTTATTACATAGCTTTGTTGAACAATTGTCTAATGGGGCAATGAATGCATTCTGAGGTTTGCAATTTATAAATAATAGACAGTGTTTTTCACATTGCACATTTATTTTATCAAGTCGAGAAGTTGTTGATAGTAATTAAATTAACACTGCCAGCAAGTGAGGGGAAAAATCTATTGACTGCAAAGATTTTCCAGTGCAATGTCAAATTTACCTGAGTGCATGAAACATTATAATGTTTATAATGACAGCTTACAACAGATTTTGAAATGATTGAAGGCAAACAAAGCATCAGATCATTTTGTGAAATAAACAGACATTGTGTTATTATGTAAGGGAAAAAAACAAAACAAAACTAACAAAAAACAGGCATACATCATAATTGCATGGTTTGTTAGCACTTACATGTTAACAGGTTCACAAGCTCATGCTTGTTTGCTATCAAGCTACTGTCTAACACCATTGCAAGGTACCTAGTCCGTGACATGACCTTTTAGGACTAAATAGGTCAGACCGGAATATTGTTTTGTGAATTACATATACATTGTTCAAACTAAGGTATTAGCTCTGCTCATATTACATTCAATTTTATTTTGTAACTTTATGTATTAAATCAGCATGCATTCATTTCTTCGACCACATGGGGGCTGAGTAAAAGGCTTTGAACTGCAATCAAAAAGTGTATCTGGCAAACTTGTATCAGTCAAAGAGTTGTCTTTTTAAATATGCAGCAGACACAGAGCCAAGTTAAAACCTATTTGGAGTAACTCCTAAACACTCACCCTTAACTTTGTTTTGGTCTCCACCAAGTCCTGAAACTCTCTTTAGCTGCTAAATGTTCCAGAGTTGGTATTGATTAGGAGCTTTAGACCTCCAGAATGGTTACTTTTGGCAATTACATATTTCTGGGTATTCCTGCTATCTGCTATCAGACATCATCATGGTGCTGCTACATGAATTGCACTGCACCGTTTTAGGTTGTGCCTCTGCCATTAGGCAGTCCCCCTGCAGTCCAATAATCATTACATGGCTCTCACTAGCCACCCTGTTTACCAGCTGCCTGCCAGCAGGAGGGTGGAGGAACCCTACAAGACCAGCTCACGCAGAAAGTCCCTAAGCGCATCCAAAGAGTACAGAAAGGCCCTCCGGCTAACCAGTTTAAAGGGTATGATGTGCTCATGAAAAACACCTCTTTTCTAATATTTGCTTTGTGCATAGTGTTGCAATAAACCACCAAAAACTTTCGCTGTTATGAACACTACTGCCCCTATGCCCCTTTTCTCTATTTATCCCTGTGTTTCTCTCTCTCTCTCTTTCGACCCCCGCGGTGTAAAGCCAGTCAGACATAAACAGTATTGTTTTACCCGGGTAGGGCTCACAGCAGGGCACTGTTAGCCCCACGCCTCATGCAGCCCACAGCTCTCCCCATGCCTCAGTGATATCCCCTCTCTATGGCTCAGTGCCTGCATACATATGAATGCCCCCTGTCTTCTACCCTTCACGCTTCTGAGCTGGTCCAAGTTGAGCAGAGCTGAGATGTTACACAGCTGCCATTCTTGTTGTATGGATGGATATGAAGGAGAAGTCTGGCATTCCAGCAATAGTAAATGAACTGTAATGACACATTTTCTGAGTGATTATAGGTATGATGGCACTTGAGCTGAGAGTGCTTCCCTGCGGTGCGGATTGCTGAGTTGTACTAAGCATGCTGAGGATGAATTCTGGGCAAGGGGGGGAGAAAAGCAGCTCATGTTCTTGTTAGATCAACTGGAAAATAGAACCTCCATGCATACAAACATTGTAATGAAGACTCTGTAATAGTTTTGTTCAATACAGGGTTTTTGCACTTTGCAGAATAACTCACAAAGTGAGCTGTAACTTTGCATAATATTTTGTACAGTAGTTTGGTGTTTTATTTCATACTGTTTCTAAGACACTTAATTGTGTGTGGAGGCCCATCCCACATGGTTCCAAACAAATGTGTTACTTTGAAAAGAGTCTTCCTAATATTCATTTCATTTTCATCAAGCAGTATTTTTTTGATGCTACTAACATCATCTTAAAATTGTATATTTTGGACACTTTGCTGTATGTCAACTGACTCTATTTAAATGTCAGAGATACTCCTGAGAAATCTATAAAATATCTGTGAAAAGTCTCTGTTTGCAGACAAAGCTGTAGACAAGGGCAGTGTTTACTTCATTTCATTCTTCACCCGGCAGTGTGCCACCCAGCCTAAGGTACGTGTCTGCAAATGAGCATCACGTGATGGGTCAAAGCTACATCTTTATGACCTTACGCTGTTTGATTATCCTCGCAATACCTCTAAGGAAATAAGAAGGCTATACAGATGAAGCTGTGTTGTGAGATAATGCGTTCGAGAAATAAGCTGCAATGTCCTTCTGCAGCCATTGTGTGTCACATCGGGCTGCATCTCCCAATTTATCCCCTCTCTGGTTCAAGGAAGATTCCTATTGATTTCCTATCACTGGGCCAGTGTACAGAGTAAATAGGAAGTGTGTGCCCTATTATTTCTGTCGGTTGATAAAACGGAAAGGCTAGACCCCCGTGTCTTTATTCTAGAAACCATAGGCCCTTCAAACAAAAAACAACAGCTGTAAATTTGATGGAAATGCCTCATATACAGTAATGGCATCCTTTGGACATGATGTGTGTTTAAATTATTGGTGTGGTATTAAATCCTGTGAACTACAGGACGTGATTAATGAGATTACACTTAGCGTGTGAAAACAACCGTAAAAGCAGGCTGTATTTTCATACATGTTTAATGCGTGTCACTCTGTGGGCTACTGCCCAAACCAACAGAGGGGGATTTGCTTTCCCAGGTCATATGCAATCTTTCAGTGTCTGGGCATCTGCTAGACAGCAGGAGAGAAGTGAGACTAATCCATTTAGACAGGAAATAGAATGATTGCACCTACTTGCACATCTCTAACAGGTCTGACCAAGAATGGAAGTAACATTTTTCAGGCAAAAAAGGATACCAAAGCTGTGGACTGCAAAAAACATCACTTGCATTTTCTGTATTCAATTGTAGGCTTTTTACATACCTAATTCCTCCCTGCATGGTTTTTGTTTTTAGCAACCATTCAGCTTTTTCATCCCTGGAAGTTTATCGGTATTGTGTTACTATTATTGTAATCGCCACAATGCTTACAGGCTTCAAATAAAAACCAGAGACAATATTCCTCCTACAATTGAGTTTCTGTGCCCATTGCCCGGCCTACAGCTGCATCCATTTCTGCCGTGTCCCTGAAATTTCTGTGCATTATCAAGGGGAAGGACAAGCTAATCTGCACTGATTTGAAACAGGACCAAAACACTGGCTTTCCTAATCCCTCATTTTTTTTTATCAGGGGTGGTGAGGAGCATTTTACCCCTGTGGGAGGGAAAGAAAGAGGGAGCTATTTCATGCTTCACCGGTTCCACTGTTTTTATGAAGATTTTTTCCTACCCTCTACGTCCCGCACTTCAGTCCATAGTGTAACTGAATTTATAAAGCTTGTTTGCAATAGTCAGACACCTTTTAGAAGTGTGAAGGTACTTTTCATAATTAGGGATGTGTAGATGACTGCCTTTTCCCTCTATAGTGCTAGTAATTTAACTTTAAGGCAGATAAGGCTCTGTATCTGTGAAAAAAGGAGGTGCAATTTCCTTAGCTGTCTCTCATTTTATTCATTTGATAATTGGCAAACACCTACAGTACGGCATACAGGATATAATGTGCTGCATGAGTGCAACAATTTGGATTATTCCACACATTTGGGACACAATTTCTATAATTATATTTCCCCTTGTTCTGTCAACCAATTTATTTGATATTTTATGATATTTATTATATCCTTTAATGTGTTTGTGGGAATCTTTTTGCATTATGCCAGGGTAGGCAGAACTCTGATGAGCACACATGGATAACGTCATACTGAGGTGTCATCCTATATGGTGTGTAGATTGAAAGTAATGTGATATTTTCAGCAGCAAACATGCAGCTTATGATATACGGTATAAATAGCTATTGAAATGTGATGACTAGAATAACATGCTCACTATTTATTCCATGTAAATTGAGATTAAGTGACCCGAGTGGCACTTAAGTGGATTCAAGTAGAGAAAATTCCAAGTCTATCAGCAGCTGACATCAAGTTCTAACATGCTGTTTTTTTGCCACTGTTATCACAGCAAGCAGAAATACAGAGAGAGCTCATTGATCTGCTGTGATCTAAACACTGCAAAAGGCATGGGGTGTAACAAGCAGTATGAAATTTACAAGGTAAGCTTTGGCAACACAACAGCATGGGTCATCATAAGACAATGAATTACTAGAACACCTCTGTCTCGGAGGACCACTTGAGGCTCTCTCAGTGTGAAATAATTGGGTTGCAACAGTGAAACTGCTACTCCAGTTAGAGTGCAAAGGTGGCTTTTTGCTTTGTTTCGCTGTCACAAGACTGTAGACAAGGCATTGACTATTAATCAATGGTTGACACATGTAGGTGACGTCATAAAGATACAGATAAGTTAAAAAAGAACTACCACAGGGGTCTGAAAAACATGTCTTCACAGTGCAATTTATGAAAAGCCTTTTCTGTTTTGCAGCGGTTACACTGGGATGCTTTGGTTTGGAGAAAACATTTGTATTCCCGGGGTTTGTTTTTTTTTTAACTTCTTGTAGGTTAGATGCAACTGCATTGGTCCAGTGCAATGGTCAGCAGATCAGCTTGGGGGTTATTTCAGCATTTGTAGAGACAGCAAAAGACAATACATCAACAGCATACATGGCTGATTTATGGGTTACACGCTACAGACTATGCAGGGACTGTTTCCAACACATCTGGCACTTTTTATTTTCATGTTTTAATTAAAGACTGAAACCTCTGAATCACAATATCGAAGCCAAAACACATACTTGGCACAGGTCTTTACTTCAAGCTTTTTGTCAGCAGTGGACAGACATAGGTGCCTGTGGCAGGACCTCTGCCGTCGGCGACAAGGGACGTCTCTCTTTGTTGTCAGAACACCTCTAAACATCTTTCACAGAAACAATTACCATACCATCTGTAGCTTCCTGCCAGTGCGTTGCTCACTGTCAGCTTATTTTCTCTGCCTCTTTCCCTCTTTCTCTCATATATATACCCTCCCTCACAGTGAGACTGATGAGGAGCTAGGTCACTGTGAATTAAAATAGATGAGTTTAATTGCGTTAATAGTCTGTTTATATTCAGTTTTTCCTGATACCGTATAATAGAGCCCTGAATGGTTGATTGAATTGTCTAAATTGCCCTGAGCATTTAGCAGAGTTGATATATTGATGAAGGACCTTGCATACATTTTCTGCAAACCTCATAGAGTTGGTTTAATAAAGAACCTAATTTCTGCTACATTGAGTATTGTTGGGGTGAAGGTAATAGCTAATTGCTCTAGTGTTAAAGGCATAAGATCGGATTAGCGTATGTGCCAACAGTTACATTATTGTATAGCCGAACTTTTAATTGAGCAGACTCTTAAAGTAAAGTGTTTTCTTTCTGAGGCTTTTGTCAAATTGCGCTGAAAAGCTCAAAGACATACATGTACATACAAGTATCTTATAACCTTCAACAATTCAGTTTTTCAAGTCTAATGCAACAAAACTTTTGGATCATATATTAGAGGCCTTCAGGTTTTGAGGACACGATAGTTGTGAAAATCACATATAAAGTACGCAGACATGCCCATTAGAAGGGTGATACAGTTACTTACCCTGCTGTGTTACAATAAGTATGTGACACATCCATCACTGCCAACACTGTCATGTTGATTTGCACACCAGCTAACATGTCCAGCAGAAGCTAGCATTACAAGAGGCTAAATGACTAATCAACACTGACATGACTGGTTTTGCTCAGTTAGTCCAAACACCCATTATACCATATTTCATCTGAAGTCATGTCACATTTGCCTCAAGTAATTGACACTTTGACGCCAGAACCGTACACACAAATTATGTGCATGGGGTGGCGCAGTACACACACGCTCATTCAAATATGTTGTTTTGATGTTGAGCTAAAGAAGTATTTGTTTATTTCATTGTGGCTAAGACTGTACAAGAAATTATTGGGGCACGGTTGTGTGCTGGAGGGAGGGGAGTGTGAAATTTGTTGAAAAACAGGGAAGGGTTTTTTTAAATTTGTCTCATACCAGATTTATTTTTTTATTTCCACCTTTGTATTTCACAGAACTGCCGCCTGTGCCCAGCTCATTTGCTGAGTGACAGTTAGCAGCTCTCTCGTTCAGGAATAGCGTGGCTGCAGTGTTTGAGACTATTATTCTATTTTTGCCATAATTTCTATGTTGAAATTTGGTGGAAATTGTGAGAGTTAGTACACCATGTGAAATTCTTTATGCATCAAGTTTTTATTATTAAATTGCACCAATTCAACAGTGGTATATTATTTTGAGATCTTAGGGGGAGGCTGTAGCTAGGGAGAAACTTTCTCTTTAAAAAAGTGAACCTAAAGTTCTGCTGCTGTTTAGCCCTCCACATCTTAATATGTCAAATACAGTTCTTTACCTATTTACCTAAATACAGGAGTTAAAATAAATAAATAAATAAAAAAAAAAAATACATTTCTCAGGTGCCATGTATGCTGCTGATATTTCAGAAAAACGCATATGGCAATGCGTTGCGAACATCTGATACAGATGGGATCGTATTTTTGAACAAATCAACCCCACATTGAGTTAAACTGTCTCATCCTGATTGGCTTAGCACTTCCAAATGTAAGTTCACAGCTATGATTGCCTATAGAGTCATAGTTCAAAACACTGTCTTTCTGCCCCACAGGTACCCCAGTTACCCGGGTAACAGCTACAGATGCTGATGATCCAGTGTACGGCAACAGCGCTAAACTAGTCTACAGCATACTGGAGGGACAACCATATTTCTCCATAGACCCCAACTCAGGTAAGTGCAGTTCTGTGCTGTGTTCTACATTTCTAAGCTTACTGGTAATCTCTGTTCTGTGGGCACAAATGTTGTCAGGGTCGTTTCCCTCCAACTTAAATTTGATTACAGAAGACATAGCAGCACATAATGGAGGCCATTTCAAAGCGTGTTCGACACCTTGGATTCAAGAGTCACCTGTGCAGCATGGCCGTGCCAAGTATTTCACTCTAAATGGCATACTAAATACGATATACACACTAATACAGAGGTCCAGTGTGATCACTATGACTTTAAAAGAGGGCGACACAAAAGGAGGACACCTCTGTGAAGCAGGCAAAGCTCTTTGTGCCGTTATTCATTGTTTGCCTGACAAAGCCTGACGAAGATTTCTGTGAGATCGAAACATTGCTTCATTAAATTTAATGGGAGCTATTAATACGGCGTGCAAATCCTTTGTCTGTTTCTAACCAATGGAGAGCATAATGTATTACAAAATGTAATGAATGAACGCCACGCCCAGAGTGGGACAAAAAAGGAAAGAAATAAAGTCTTTACAGTTAGACAATGATTACATCTGAGGATTATTTCAATAGTCTTTTTCTTCTAGTTGGGGCCAGGTACATCAGGCTAGAACCTTTTTAGTATTTAAACCTCTGTCCTTTTTCATTACCTGCTTCAGCTTAGATAAATGAGCTTACAAGGTCATCCTGGGTCAAGTTGTGGCTTATCTCAGGGTAAATACTGTACATCCAACTGACTGTTAAGAAAGAGCTGACTTTAGGAGGGTCAACTTATTGTACATGAATGGTGCAAATATTTACTGCAAGGTCTGACCTCAAGTGTGCAAGCTGTCAGGACCAAACTATTTATCAGACCCCCACAAGCAACTGATTGCTGATTGCTGCGGCCACTTTTGAGTAAGCTGTATGCAGTGGAATGGAAAGTATGAGTCAGTAGTATGAGTGGAAAATTCTGATACAAGTTTGCATTATTGAGATAAATTACTTTAACAGTGACTCAAACAATAGTTAATATCTTATTAGTGTCATTTTGTCACAGTAGTTATTATGGTAGGATTACAAATGTTGACAGATGCTGTCCAAATTCTTTTCAAACTATTCATAGTCACCTAAAGTATCAAGGATTTCTAAAAAGTCCCTGCCCTCCTCAGACTTGTGGATTTTAATATTTTCAGGCAGACAGATAAGTTTTCATTCATGCCTTGAGATATTTCTATGACTTCTTGAACAGAATAAATCATTTAAAAATCTACACTGTTATTTGGACAGAAATTATGAAGAAATAAAAAAACAACTATACGAAACAAAATTGAAGTCAGAGAGATTGAAAGTTATGTAGATGATAAAAAAAAATAGATAATTATTAATCTGAAGATCTAATCGATAAAAAAATTTGAATCATGAAATCAGTCGTTCCCTCCTCGAAGTCTGATCTACTTGGTAAACAGGTCCTGATTATATATACAGTACAGGCACATGAGCACGAGTTGGCCTTTAGACTGGAAAGTCATCCTACCGTACAAAATCTGTTATGGATTAGGAATTTTACCACCACAGTACATTCATATTTTAGTAATATTTATAGAATAGAGATACATTTATAACGTTGCTTGAATTTTGGCAGCAGAGCTCTCTGTGCTGCCGATAATGCACATTTTAAATAAGACAGAAAAAAGACAGAGGTGACAGCATTAAATGAGAGGGTGGCTTTTGTAATGTACAGTTGCACCGCTGCCAGGTGTTACACGTTGTACAGGTTCCAGCAGGTGGAAATGCAATAGCTTCCCCACCTGCTGGCCCACCTGAGGTGATCTCACTCCGTTGCTGTGCATTAGGCTAAAGAATCTGGTCTACTGCCAAGTAGGTTTTCACATACAAGGAAAGATGCATGCAGTTCCTGAGAGGACAAAAAAAAAAAAAAGGATTTACAGGAAAAAAAAATAAAATCAGAAGACCACGGGCAACTATGTTAATGAGTGTGTTCACCACTGTATAGGCATAAATGCCTACATTATCATGTAACCACCTCTTTTCAGCAAGCCCATCAGAGACAACATTAGCAAATGCATGCTACGAGCGAGCTGACAATGTTGGTTGTTGTTTAAAAGTTGTGTAACAACAGGACTGCAGGTAACTCAGCCCATCTGTTTTTTTTTTTTTTTGAAATGCTTGCACGAGTCTGCTGTTAACTCAGACTCACAGGCTCGCAGACTCGCTCCCTTTCTTTCTACAGCTGCACACTCACACGCACTTATTTTTGAAAACACGAACAGTATGCGTGTTTATTATTAAAATATGTATTACTGGGAGCATTACAACTAAAATGAGGAGAGTATATAGTTTTAATTAGAAACATGACATAATGCAGCCGAATGGTAAGGCAAGCATTTTAATGGGTTAAAACAGAAAAAAAAAAAAAAAAAAGCTGCACGGCTGATATGCTGAACAGAAATAAGATCAGCACATTGTGTGAGTGAGTCCCGATAAATTTAATAAGGCAACATTTTGATCTCAGATCTTTGTCAGGCTTGTCAGACAACCGTTAATGACATCACAAATAGAAAGAATAGAATAGAAATAGAATACACGCCCAATATTACTTGCAGTCATGACAGTGCCTTGTAAGACTGATACGCATGTCGCCTTTCACAACAGAAAGTATAGACGAGGCTTTAGGTGAGCGAGGACAAAAGTATGCCTTTATCAGTGGGATGCGTCAAGATGAATGCAATGCTTTCTCTACCATGCTTGTCCTAGTTTAAGCTGGGTCAACTGATTATTAATGATATACTGTATGGTTCAACAATGGGCTGCATGAATTTCATTATTAAAACTACCAAATTATAAAATTCATATGAGCAGAGCTGGGCATCTCTGAGTTGTGCGTTAGATGATTGGACGTCCTAAATGCTAAATGGGCCAGTTCTCATATGCTGCTGTGTAACATCATTGTGTTATGAATTCAACATAATAATAATAATAATAACAATAATGATAATTACTTCTTCCTTTCACAAGGCAAACTCTTCAGCAGGGTCATCATGCATAAAGATATCTCAAAACAGATTCCAGATTGGATCTTTAATTGCTTTTTCAGCTGACTTTTTAACATGTGTCTGTAAGCAATATGATTAAATAATGGCGAAATTACATTAATAAGAAATGAGATGGAAATCGACTGCTCACTATTTGGAAAACAGCAAACAATAAACAAGTGTAAAAAAAAAAAAAAAAAAGGAAGTCTCAAAATTTATGTACATAATTAGGAAGAACACTGAGCTCGACACATAGAAATTGGGCTCATCCTTACCGCTATAGGCGGCGAACAATCGTGAAGCATCTGCAGCCGGAACGTGGCTATAGAAAACCCACGGAACGGACAATTTAAGGATTAGCATTCATGCTTTGTATGATTGCAAAGCACATGCAGATGGCTCATTCAAGTGAGCCAGATGTTTTAATGAATGTTAATGAAAAATAAAAGGTAAGGGGAAAACAACCATTAGAATGCATTTGACACTTACAACGTCATATTGGAAATGAAAAGCATTCAATAAATAAATAAACATCATGCCCCAATTCATCACTTGGTTAATGGTCGGTGAAAAAAGAAAAAGTTGAGGCAAATATCTATGGAAATGAGTGTTTGTCTATCCTCCCTTTTCAGTGATTAGGAATTAATTTGAATAATTAACGATGATCAACAGAGATGAGAGTGTTGCTTCTAGCAGGATGACTGAAGTATGTTTCTGTTTGTGTGTGTGTTTGTGTGTGTGTATGTTTATGTGTGTGGGCATGCATGGAAGAGGGAGTATGAGTGACTTGTTTGTGTTGCTCTTTTTATTTATGGATTCATTGTTTGAGTGACTAGAGGATAGGTAGGCCCACCTTGTTGATGCCAGAGCTTGTGCTAAAATTAGACTTGTTGCACATTTTTACTGCCTATAAGTATATGTAGACTATTAATGTTGCTCACGCACAATTATAAAGTTGATCGTTTATACAAGCAGAGCAGATATTAGAATAAGAAATTTTTTTTCTTTTGTCTTTTTTTGATAATGATTTTTTGTTCTGTCAAAGATGAGATGACAGAAGATGAGATGATACACTACATCTCATAGCTATGTTCTGCTTCAATTAATAACTGTTTTGCTTTACCCATCCTTAAACCTGGGAACTATTCATAATATGTCTGACTAAATAATGTTTTTTAATATTCCACATAAGCACCTTCAGATTCTCTGGGAAATGGCTATCACAGTGTTGTATTATAACCATGATTATGCTTGGAAGTAGCAATATTAGTAGAAAACTAGGTAAAATAAGAAATATGCTGGACTCTTTGTGTTAACATTCTATAGCCTTTTGAAGCATCTTTAAAAGAGGACATTCATTTATAAAATAGGTTATTGTGTTCTGGGATCTACTACTAAATTCACAATGTCATACCACTGGTCCCAACATCTATTTATGTATGTAACATTCAAAGACAACTTGTGTGTACAAAGTGAGCATCTGGTAATTAAACATCCTCTGAAATAATTATTAACCCTTTTGTTCTTTTGGGGGGCCTCTAGCAGCTATGAAATGTATGACTTTTGCTTGAAACACCAGAATTGGAACTGATGACAGGTTTAAGAAATCCATGACAGAAAATAGTACATTAGTTCTGTTAGGGTGTCAGAAACCTCTGATGTAAAATGTGGTTAAATGCAGTGTTTTTTTCGATTCGATTGATGTGTATAGTACTTTTTACACATAAGTACTTCTCCCATATTGTAAAGGATAAAAAAGATTAAGAAACAAAAACAAAAAGAACATGAAAAACAAGGGTCAAACATGTCAACTTTGTGGGCAGAAAGGCCTACAGTATATACTACAAGGCTGAATCATAATATGTGAACTTATAGTCTTGGGTCTGAGTCTCTGGCACTAATGTGGCCAACCAGCCCAGATCAATTTGTTGTGCCAATCCCATGTTCACCAAAGGTGTACATTTTTTTTTTTTACTGTGAACATGGTAATAATTTACATTTTCTTGAATGGTAGTAAAAACAGCATCTAGTGGTTGAGGTTGAGGGAAAAATGCACCCAACCCCAGTGTCACAATAGTAAAATAAATAAATAAAAAAGCCTTGTTGTATTTGATAAGATATATATCAGTGAGATAAATTATATGAACAAGGTTATTGCTTATTCCTCCAATGCAGTCTCACATGTGAGGTAGCTATTTTGTTTAAAACAACTCTTCTCCATCGCATCCTCTGATTGTTTGGATCATCAGTGTTGTGTGTGACCTCCAAAAGCAAGGCTGACCCTGAAATTGTGCTGCATCTCTAAGGAAAATCTATCTCAAGGATAGAAAATGCAGGCACAGACAACATCCTAACCCCTCCCACATTTTTCATCATAGCCAAGCATATTCTCATTGTCTGAAGCAGCTCAGGACCACGGCAGGGTGTCACGCCAAAGCCTGGCTTTTATGAGGGGTTTTATATTCATTTGATGATCCTGCGGGCCTCTGTTTCCTGAGTGGATTATCCGTATATGCCAGTGCTGAGCCCTTTTTATATTCAGCGCTGTGGCAGAGTCAATAAGGTCCATTCTGCATACAATATTCAAGATTATACAAGACAGACAGCATAATTCACACTCAATCAGAATACAAATGACTGCAGACTACGGAACAACACATTTGAAAACAAACACAGCTGATTTTCAGTGCTGGGGCAGGCTCAATCATGACCACCTTGCCACGCTAAAACAGACCATACAATTTCATAGAATGAACCTGCATAAAATTCTTTACCTGTGGTTGGTATGGAGACCTTGTTTTGTCATGGTCATGGAGTAAGGTGGGTGTGAAGGTTACAGTATGCCTCACTTGTGCTTGCCTGTGCATAGTTGCATGAGCATCATTAAAATGATGTGCAGAGTATATCAGTCATGTTTATAATTGCATTAATGTGTTATGAACTGTTTCCACCTCCAGCGACCATAAAAGTTGCTCTCCATGGGATGGACCGGGAGATGAGAGAGGAGTACCTGGTGGTCATTCAGGCGAAGGACATGGGAGGTCACATGGGGGGCTTGTCTGGAACTACAACTGTCACCGTCACGCTAACGGACATCAACGACAATCCACCAAAGTTCTCTAAAAGTGAGTAACTTCACGACCGTAAATATCGCAAATCAAATTAGGAGGAGAAACAAATTATTGCTGCTCTGATTGGTCATAATTGGGAAAAAAATAAACATTATTTTGTAAATTTCATCAAACAAGCTTCTTGGAAACCAATTCCTCTAACCACTGTAATGTATAATGATGATGTAGTAGTGTAATATGCTTTCATAATTTTGTTTAATTTTATCAACATTTCTGGAAACGGCTAGAAAAGGCTATGTCTGTTCCCCTCCCTCCAGGTTTGTATGAGTTTGTGATCCCTGAAGACTTACCGACAGAGAAAATGGGTGGCAAGGTGAAAGCAAATGATAGAGATATCGGCGAGAATTCCAAGTCAACATACAGCATTGTGGAGGGAGATGACCAAGGCATGTTTGAGATTATTACGGACACGCAGACACAAGAAGGAATTCTTCGACTGAAAAAGGTAATGCAGCTGAAAAAGGCTCATACAGTTGAATGTCATGTCTTATTCAGGGCGCAGGAGCTACACGGTGCACTTGCTAATGTTAACAAGAAAGGTAGTTAGTTTTAGTAATTACTTAAAGAAAAACATTCAAACTTACTTTCCAAAGTATGTCCAGAAAGGAGAATGAAACAGAAGTCGTCTTGTCCTTGGTGATGGTGGTGATGAAGAATAGTACAGTACAGTCATCCTGGCTGGTCTGAGCCCAGTCTGTAGACTACCTGGTTTGCTACCCTGTGGGCCATAAACAAGTGCAATGCAACATGGAAGTCCTAATCTCCAAAGCCCTATGCTCTGGACCACCATCAAGCTGCTACGGCACATTACTCTATCTCTTCTATACCACTAAAAGAAGGTATAAAGTGTAACAATATACACAACACTGGGGTTTGCCCCCTGAATTTCTTGGAGGCTAAAGGGAAATTTTCTTCGTGATATATATTGCTGAAACCTATTTTTCTTCCATTTAAAATACCTGTGAAGGTAATATATTCAAATAACTGACTTTTACTTGAATAAAGTATGAGTTTTCTATTGTTGCTGGACTTGTGGACAAGCAATATAAAAAATCTGCAGAAGAAACTAAGAGATCTGAAATCTTATCTGAAAGGTAATCTTATTTTCACTTTACAGTCTTGCCCATTTAGATGTAGCTGTCTCAGCTCAAGGCAAATTGTTACATATTGTAAATTGGTTCAGCCCTCATTGTAACTTTGGTTAAATTCAGTTTTGCTGATACCCACATTACCATCACTATGAGAACAGATGGGCTGAATCTAAAGTTGCCTGTTGTTCTTTGCAATTCTAACACATCAACATGTGAGAGCTGCTGGCCCCAAGGTAACTTCAGTGAAGCAGTTGCTGGTTAATTGCCTTGCTCAAGGGAACAGTGGTCGTTCGCACAAAGAAAAGACAATGCTCATTAAACTTGTTCATCAAGATGTTCCCAGGTGTATGGTCCTGAGGAAAGCAAGCTAGCCACGTTCCGATCACAAAACCTGAATTTCTAACCTTCAGGCAAACATTAGTGTATAATAGCATGGTACAATGTGTTTGTATCAGTAGCATTGCATTCATCGGCTAATTCGAAAGTATAACAGGGGCCTTCTCCTTTGCTGCTGATATTATTCCAGGATCTCAGTGATTTTCACACAGTGTAATATGTTTCTAGATATGCAGTACAAATGCAGTATGAATATTTCCTCCAGGATAAAATCTCCAGAGGTTTGAGCCTGGATATCATTGCTTGCCTGTAGACATTTAGAGCACCAAATCCCATATTTTGCTCAATATGGAAGTGTGTGAAACTTTCACTTGAAAACAGCAATGCATTTTAATAACATTGTGTCCTGCAAGCAAGGTTAGACCGAGCCGCATCTCAAGGACATTTGTGGAAAATAAAACTTAAATTTACACACATGGTATCAAAGATACCAAATCACATGCTTATACATGCATGTATTCTATATAAGTCTGTAAATGCTCTGCTCGGTTGGGAATTTTTGCATATATTGAATCATACACATGACTGATGGATGGGCATTCTTAAGTCTTGAGTCATGGTGGGTACAGTGTCTGTAGGGAGAAGCTATACATCACTCAAATGTAGAGGGCCATTGTGTTGTGAGTTAAATGACATTACCCCAAGGACATGTGGTGTGACTTTGTCAAAGTGTGAACAATGAACTGTGTGGGAGGTGGAATGTATAAGAGCTAAGGCAATCTGTCGGGACTACTATTCACTGCCACTAAAGAAAACATCAGTGCCGGAGAACAAACTTGACACAAAGTCATAAAATCTCTAACTGTTGACAAAGCAAATGTCAAATGTGTTAGTCTTTTAGGCAACCTCCACTGCCATGTCCCGCGGAGAGACTCGCTCTTCCCATGTCTGCTCAGCTCTCTCTCTGCGGCTCTGAGTTGGTTGCCTACATCACTAAAGCAGGATAGATGATAACACGTTGGGAAAGTAGCAAGGCGTCTGCACACTTAGGTTTTTGCATCCCTCCAGACGACAGCGTCTCAAGTTGAGACGCGTTAAAAGAAACAATTGTTATGCTTTTGCTCTTTTGTTCAGCATCCTCGCCAGTGTTATCCTCCAACCAGGGTGACAGGAGAGAAGATTCAGTGTAACTCTTTCCCCAACACACCCTGTCTCTGTCGACAGTTGTACGTGTCTATAAACCATATAACGTGGAATTGGAATTATTAAAGATCTTTTGCGGCAAGGTTAAAACACATTGATCTAACTGAGGCTGGAGAGGCACAAACCAGGGGAGAGATTCTTTGCTGTTTGGGTTTTAAGCTTTTTATCTGCCAGCCCCCAGGCCTGTCGAGGGATGTTAGTGGGATGCTGAGCTTTCACCCCTGCAGCCAACGCTGAACTTTGAAGTCTCTAAATGGCCTGTGTGTACATACTGATTTGATGCTAACACTTGAGAGAAACTGAAAAAATGACACAGCATGGTTGTGGGTTTGGGACACAACGGTGAGGGGCTTTTAACACAGGGGAAACGAGAAAGCTTCTTTGTTGCTGAGCAATAAGTCTGCTGTCCCCCATTTAGAAATTTAGTCTCATTCAGTTAAGCCATATTGTTTACCGAAATCATATAAGACTGGAAACTTACTATGCAACCTTGACTCCAAAATGTCTTGAAAATAGCTCTACCGTTTTCCTTTTGCATTCATGAATCTGTTAACAATCAACCTTAGCTGTACAACAGCAGTGCCATGCATACTGATAAAAATCATAGTGGCTCTCCCTGGATTATTCAGTCAAAGCACTATGTGCATTCATTGAATTAATAATTTGAACAGGTCAAAATATGACTTGTTTTCTAATTCCATGGGTATCCTCTCCCCTTTCCTCTCCCTATGTTATGACACTTGGAACAAATACAATGAATTGTTTCTGCACGCTGCCAAGTGGGAATGATACTAAAATGTGTTATTAAGGTAGGAGCAAAGCAATCTGAGCCAATTTTCCTGGATGTATTAAATATGGAGTACTATATGTTCTATATTACTTAAAGGTGAAATACAGCTAGGGAACCCACAGGGATTTAGCATTCACCTCTGAATTTTCCCTCAGCTATGGAGCATTTTAGCATCTTTAACTAATTGTTTTCGGCTCACAGCCTTTCATTTAGCAGCTCGAAAGTGATATTTTGTTTCAGGACAAAATAAAGGTAAAACTAGAGTGAATGTTGGACTTCCATCAAGTGTTGTGGTTATAGCTTATTATCCTGCTAACAAACATCTCGAAGTTCTTATGAGGCTAAAATGGAATTTTGTACAATTTCCAGTATGACATGCCCATGTGTTGGTTCATACCATTTGCCAATGGAATGGCTATAATTACAATACTCAGATTTGACTGTAGTTATTAGTCACCAGCATTTGTGTGAAAATAAAAATTGAAATAACACACCTAAAAAATATAATTCCAGTTAGCTTCACATTTTTGGACATCAACCAGTAAAAACCAATAATCGTACTAGTAAATTACTTATTACTTATGATAATTCAATAATAATTCCCATCTCTGCATTTTCATATAATCATTTTGACTCTCTAGCCACAATAACATGCTTACTCTCCACTACCATCTGAATTTAAGTGTAATCCATTGGCTTGAGGTCCAGCCACACCATTTACTTTGTCAGCACAGACTGCAGAATCACACACACAGAGAGAGAGAGAGAGAGAGAGAGAGGGAGGGAGAAAAAGGAGGAATCGGGGTGGAGGTTGGGTGTCAGGAGTGAAGAAAGAGAGGGAGGGGGAGGAGGAGAAGAAGGAGGGGAGGTTAATAATGAAAGTGTTCCAAATAGCTTCACCATGGAGGACTGGGGCTTGGAGAGGCTTCAGGGGCTTCGGTCTGTCTACTTGTGCCCTGATGCCAGGAATATAGCAGTGTGGAAGTCAAAGCCATGGGTCGCCTCCCACGTCCCCCTGGCTGCTGCTACTGTCTCACAGCTGGACCCCCAGACGACCCCCCACCCTCCTGCCCTCTCTTCCCCCTGAGCACTCAGCACTGGTCCTGTCTGACCTAAGGGACTATTCCTCTCACTCTCTCCCGCTTTCACTGACTGAATACATTTCTCGTTTTGTTCATATTCCTCTTCTTAGTGCTTCTCTCTCCCCAAGCCAGCTCCTATCCCCTCAAGCGGCAAGGCCCAGTTTTGATTTCCCTATAAATCCTGGTTATGGAGCGTGGAAGTGACTTGATCCCATTATTCTAGTAGTATGAGAGCGACCAGAGGTGATTCAGAATGAAATTGTGACAGTCTGGGATGTCCTCGGAGATGCCAAGAGAGTAAAATTGTGACTCTCCTCTGTCTTTTAAATATTAATGATGAGCCATCTGTAATGGAAATACTGTACAGCAATTGAAAATAGTAATTAAACAGATATGTCAGTCACACAGTGATATGTTCTCTACGAAATATTTTTTATTTCTTGTTGGAAAATTACGCTTTTTGTTGACAGTCTTGAATAAGCACCTGTTCTCATCTATTTTATGTGATCTGGTTGTGGTAGCAGCATGAAAGCTCCAATAATCTGCTGTCACTGAAAGCATTAGCAGAGAGATTTGTGTTATTTCATGCCGATAAAGACTGGACAGTATTTCCAAAACTGAAGATCACAATAACATTGATTTAGATCAAAATGGTGATCAAATAAATTCTGTTTGCTGTAATAAATGAATAGCATATAGACATTATCACAGCCACTCACAAACTCCGTCTCTTGAGATTAAAGCCTCCTGTGTGTGTAAGTTTAAATGATTATAATGATGTGATTCTTTTTAGTTGATAAGGTTAAACATAGTTTACAGTATGGAGGCCCACTTGCCTCACACGTTGTTCCCCCCGGTTGGATCTGTGCAGGGGTGGGGATGGTGTAGCTTGTTGTCTGTCTACCAGTGTAGGCACCAAAGTTAGATATATTGAAATCTTACACACATCATCTTCTTTAAAGGTCCAGTGTGTAGGATTTTGTGGCACCTAGCAGTGAAGTTGCAGATTGCAAGGAAATGTATACTCTCCCATGCCTTACCCTCTCCTTCCAAGCATGAAACAAAAAGGCTGAAAAATTAACAAATAAAGCAAGCTCAGTGATTAGTTTGTCTGTTCTGGGATACTGTAGAAAAATGGCAAAACTCAGCATGATGGGCTCCATGGAAGAGGACCCAGTCTCACTGTTGATATAAAGGGTTAATTTTGAGACAATGAAAACACAACAATTCTACATTCAGGTGATTATACACTAAAGAAAACATACTAATGAATATTATATTCCATTCCTGTGAATAGATATTCCTAAAGCTTACACACTGGACCTTTAAAATTGTAAAAATGCGAATCCCAGTAAAAGCCAATTCTTTCATGGAGGTTAACATGCATATGATGTTAAAATCATGATCATATTGTATATGAAAGGTCCAGTGTGGAAGATTCACAGGGAAGAATATGCAGAATATGGCAGAAATTGAATCAAATATGCATAATTATGTTTTCATTAGCGTCATCACCTAAAATGAGAATTGTTATGCATTTGTTACCTTAGAATGGGCCTTTTATATTGATAAATATCCTCTACCTCTGCTGTGTTTCTGCAGTTGCCCAGAACTGAGAAAAAAACAGTGATACTTGATAGGGTTGTTTGTGTTTTTCGGCAACGTAGTTTGTGCCCTCACACTTGGAACAGGAGGGCTACACCGCAAGATTCCACTAAGTCCCACACACTGGTCCTTTGAGGAAAAAGCTAATTTTAACAGTAGTGGAACAAAAAAAATATATAATGTTTAACTGTTGAAATGATATTTAATTTATTTTAGCCAAGTAATGCAGTTTAACAAAGTTGACTAAAGACAAAAAAACAGATTTAAAAAAAAAAGAAAAGAAAAGAATCTAAGCAGCAGAAAGCCAAGATCTTTACTTGTAGTATGGGTCACAATCCAGAAACACTGTATTCTATACACTCTCTATAATGACACCTTCATTACACTCCCCATTGCACCCACATTATTTGTAATACATGCTTTCAGCTGTCTGACTTTTTTAACCCATTGATGACTAACAACTATATATCATGTGTCCCACACATTTTTACAGCCATTTCTGTACCCCACTACAGTATATTGAGTCATTAGTTACTAGGAGTTACTCATTTTATCCCATAGGAATAGCCTATACTATAAAGTATTCCAATTTTCTGTAACAAAGCATGTTGAAAAATGTATATCAGCCTAATTCTTCACTGTTTCACTGTGGACATTAGGCCTATAGTTGTAAGACAAACATTGTGGAGCAGAAGGGCATGATTTCCCTCTGAAACATCACTGTTGCACAATGAAGTGTCCCTTGAACTTCTCTTTTTGTGTCCTCCCCTCGTGTTTACAGCCCATAGACTACGAGAGCAAGAGAGCCTACACCTTGAAAGTTGAAGCCACAAACACTCGCTTTGAGCCGGGCAGCAATGGACCCTTCAAGGACACAGCTACAGTAAAGATCGTGGTAGAAGATTCTGATGAACCTCCTGTTTTCTCCAAACCCATGTATTTTCTGGAAGTGAATGAGAACGCTCCCATTAACACGGTCATAGGGACAGTCACCGCCAGGGATCCGGACTCTTCTGGGAGCCTCGTCAGGTAAAAAACTGAATAAAGTTAACAGAGCTTCTAAAAATAAGCCTGAAACTTTAGTTCTTTACCAAATGCCATGACTCAACAGAGAAATACAGTAACACAACTTGAAAAAGAGCTCTTGTGAGCTGATGGAGAGAATAGGTTAACAAATGAGCCTTTTCAGGCCATAATGAGTTGCTTTAATAAAAACGTTGACATTGAGGCATGCAATTAAATCTGTTCATGTCTGTGACCTTTGGAGTCTCTGGTAGTGCCATTGGCAGCGAGGAAGCGCTCATTTCCACAGATGTACAAAAAAAAAAAAAAGAAGTAGATTCTGAGTTGAAGGCAGCACAACTTTCTTTTTGAATGTGTGACCGGTCCTGCTATATTCTCCTCTTGTGTGACTTATTCTTGGAAATACCACAAGGGCACCTTGAGGATAGGTTATACAGGCAATTTCTCTCCCTCCATCTTGGCATTTCATTAATTCTCCAGTGACTTGCTGACCGCATTCCCGGGACAACACTCAACAGGTTGTGTGTAATTGCATGGCGAGCAGAGAGCAGGCTGGGTTTCATAGATTGGCTGAGGCTATAGAGCAGGGCTGGTACATTTTACTTTTTCTTTTTTTTTCCCCTTTTCTGGTGGCATCCTCATGTTTAGTGATGAGATTGCCTAAAGGAATTGAGCCCTGAGGTTGCACGATGTCCCTCCCCTGGTAAAAAAAAAAAAAAAAAAAAAAGAAGTATATTTTATGTATAATAGCATCTTTTGCCTCTCGCTGTCCTTATTTTGTGTCATGGTGCTTCCTATGTGTGTTAAACAAGTCTGTGTTAGAGGAAGCAAAGAGTCAAAATTAGAGAGACCAGTTTGGTAAATTAGTGTCATCATTAAAAAAAAAAAAAAAAAAAAATGTTTATATGCAATATTAATATTCAGTAATGTTTGTTTGCTTCCTAGTTATCTGCCTCCTTCAGTGCAACTTTATTGGAAGAAAAAGTGACTGAATGAGTGTGCATGCAAATGGCAGAACCCTGCTGACATGATCTCTCTTTATTTGGCGTCATGAAGCTGTCCAGATATCAACACCCTGTCTTGGCACTAGTTAAATGTTTTGAGCAAGATGCAAGTGCAAATTGAGTCATAGGCTGCCATTTTTATGCACAGGGTCATTTGTCTTTTTGTGCAGTCTATTTCTCTTTCTTTTATTTATTTATTTTTTATCTGTCCTGAGGTCATTTACTTACACTCACACTGTTCATTATGCTTTTAATCACCAATTTTACAATTTTGTGGAGTTGTTATTTTCAGGATGGATTGTTGCTCAAGGGCTTTGTGTGACTGTCAGACCCCCCTCACCCCAACCCCCCAAAAAGAATAAAGAATAAAAATCCACTGCAGTCAGGGAAGTAGAATAGAGGTCTTTATGCTTTAAAGAGCAGTTACAATGTTTTAATAAAGCTCATTTCCAAACTTTTAATTTTATTTTGAGAGAAATAAAAAAAAGAAGTAGTAACAGTGTTGCATTAATCATCTGCCAACTCCTGTAAAGCCACTGATCATCAGGATTGGAAATCAGTACTCAAAGATTACACACACACATACAGCCAGACATTTCTTCCCCAGTTTGCATTTTGTCTCAACTTGCTGTACATGTGATTTTCTTTAAAGTCCAAACATACATTTTTGATCCCCCCCCTGCAAATTTTCAAGATGAGCGTGATCTATCACAGATGTCAAGTGTTTTTCTTTGTGGGGCTTCATACGATGCATCACCCTCACAAGAAACCATTTGATTTTACTTCCAACTAGGGTTTGTATTAGCCTGTAATTCTGAGCTTTGGGCTGATAAAAGCTGTAGCCTCGAAAATGTGCCTGACAAGATCCTAAGTGTCTTCTTAGTGATAACAAATCTGGACAAAGACCTCATTAGACAATAAGCCAACGTTTGCAGTGTATACACTGCTGCAATAGTGAAAACAATAGTGAATGAGGACACATGTAGCTTGTTGATCTTTACACTTGAATTACCCATAAATTATACTCACCAGCAGCCTACAAATCTCTTCTTTTATTCTTTAATGTTCTTCTTCAACAGTTGGTAAGAAAGGGAGTGCTCTAAAAGAAAGCCGCAGTCATTGAAAGTGGATCTATATTGGAGGAGTGGCAGCAGTAATGGCAGAATTAATGTGGACTTTGTCCTAGCCACCACCTGAACAAGCTCTCCAGTCGACCCCTTTGATTAGAATCGCTCTCCGTCTCAATCCCCCCTCCAGCTGGACCAGACAAAACCAGTCTGAGTCTAAACCACTTGGGGCGAGTGCTCTGGTGGGTTGCCATGTCCTCTGCTCTCAGGAGACAAACAACCCCTTAGCTGTACTTAATGCATCCAACCAACAACATTTCAGGTGCACTCCATGAAATACTCCCTCAGTATTGCTTCGCTCTGGAGCCTGTGCTCTGTCGTTTTCTACCTGACTGATCACAAATAAAAGGCAATGTGACATCTGGCCATCACTATGGCTGTATGACATGATAGAATAGCTGAAGTACGCATGGCTGTATTTCACTCCAAAATACGAATACTGTGACATTGCCAAAATCTGATTTTAAACAGGTGTGGTTAAAATCCTTGTCTTCATTCTCCCTTTTCTTTCTTTCTTTCTTCTTTTTTTTTTTTTTGATTTTATTGTTGAGGGGAATTGCAGAAACATAATGAAATTCTGCAAAGGTTGTTTCTTCCTGCAGGTTCCCATATGTTGTTTTAGCACACCTGACAGCAGACATGCATGCATGGAAAGGAGGTGGTTTTCAAATGGATGGAAATTTAATATGGCCTATTGCTCAGGACTTTTTTTTTTTTCTTTCAATATATTTGTAATTTATTATTTATTTTGGACTCTCCAGGAAAATCACCTCCCAGGTAAAGAGAGCCTGAGAGCCAACCCAAATAAAATAAAGTGTTAAAACACAACCGGTCAGCATGCAGGGGACGGGAAAAATTAGTTCTACATCTGTGATCCTCCCAGAGGAATTACTGACCTAATAACAAGGAGGAATGTCACAGAGGCATTTTGTTCTGTGTAGGAAAAAAAAAAGGAAAAAAAGAAAAAAAAAAAGAAAGCATTTGTTCTTGATCTTTTCACCTCTTCTCCCTCCAACTTGTAAAGGCACTCAGTCACATTCACACACATTCACACTCTAACAGAGAGTAACAGAGAGAAAAAAATACACACATCTAATACGCACGCAGGTGTGAAAAAGAACACACACATCCATCTGCAGTAACCTTTCCTTGGCTGTTTAACCCTTAGGCTTCTGTCATTAACTCATGACATGCACTGTGTATTCATATGAGGCTGATACAAGTTGATACAAAAAATGCAACGTGGACATTACATTGTTTATTTTTAAATGTAATGTGCTGCTGTCAGAAATCTTAAATAACTAAATTTAAAGTGAAACTGTATTTTTGAAAGGACAACACAACAAATGAATTTCCTCTTCAGAAAACAAAGACACAGCTCGTCTGGTATGACCAATAGCTTATGGGAAATAATGTCTTCTCTATTAGTATAATGTACAATTTCTGTCAGGAACAAATTGATTTTTTTTTCATCAAAGTGGTACTCCAGCAATTTATTATGGCGGTTTTAAGTTGATGTTGAATACACTAACGTGGGCTGTAGCGTCACAGAGGATTTCTTTCTTAATTCAGTGTTTTTCTGTTAGATCCTATCATTGTCAGTTTGCAACATGTCATTCACCTATTCTACTGAAACATGATAAATGCTCAAGGTTACCTGGTAGCAGATGTTGTGGACTGGCACAGTGAGTGTGTTGTTGTGTTCCCAGCTTGGTTCATTATGTGCCTCCACTGAGGTTTCAACATTAGTCAAAAAAGGTAATTTAATATTGTACTATTCATTTTAACATGAAATTTAAAATTGAGGACTATTTCATAATAGTACTCTGTACTCCAGTACTTGTTGCCGGTTGATGTAGCACAATTGCATTTACAATAACAAGCTATTATTGTACATTTAGGCCTAGCTGATAAAAGCTTTTACCTTTGCTGAGCTGTGTCTAGTACATCTTTCATGGAGAAAATCATTTGACACACATTATGTAATGGAAAAGAAAGATCGCTGGGTAGTTATCATGAGGAATAATAGCCAACGTGGCCACAGAGACAAAAGATAACCACCCACAGGCAAGTCTCACAGAGAAGACGTCCTGGCCATACTGTTTGATTGACAGGTGATCTGTAAGAAATGCACAAAAGGACCATAAATGAATGCAGAAAAGAATAATGATCTCACTGATTGCAGCTTTTTTTTTTTTCTCTTTTTCATGCACGGCACGGCTTCCGTCACTTAGCATATTGTTTTATATTGAGATTGAGTTTTATATGTCTGCTGCATCACTTGTAAAAATGCTTCACAAACAGCGTCTACGTGATGTTTAACTGTTGACTGACTGGGGTCAGCCCAACGCAGTTTAAAGGCCTGTGAAGAGTAAACCAAAGCTGAAACGAGATGATACACACACACAATACAGCACACACAGTCGTCATACGCGCACACATTCACACACATTCTAACATCACACTCAGGAAAACTACGCACGTATCACGCTGGATATCATTTTTTATTTGCTTTTAATTCTTTTCACATCACGTTGTCAGTTTGAGTGACAGGTGGCAGAACATTTCAGGGTCTGTCTCCTCGCTTCCACGTGAGGCTGTCAGAGTTTGACTGGGATCCACTCAGTCTGCAGGAGAGAGGCTGCTCCCAGGTGGCTTGCTGCTGTCTGCCTGTCTTGAAAGTGCTCTGCGTCTGCAGGCCAAGAGAGAAAGAGAAAGGGGGGTTAGATGCGGGGGTGTTGGGGGTCCACATGGACCTCTCCCAGCCCGGTGTCTAGAGGATTTTACACCATTTCATCTCAAAAATGGAAATGTCACGGCTCGGTACATCTCCCCAACAATTGGAATCTGGGCCAGTGGTTTATTTATTTAATTTCCTACCATTCTTGTATAAGCCGCATCCTCCTTCATATAAATTGTTGTTGTGACTTTGTCTTTTCCTGATGTGCTTTCTCTATTTCTCTATCCATCCCTATGTATCTGTTCTTTCCTCCCTTTCTCCTGTGTCTAAACACTGTAGGGCTCCTGCCAACAGGTCTGGACTGATAGGGATGAGCGGTTCCACTGTGAGATGGTACAAGACCCAGGGTTAGGAAGGAAGGGAGACAGGGTGAGCAGGGCGTCTGGTGGTTGAGGGATGTCTATGTGGGGGAAGGGGTCTGCAAAGAATTAGACAGGGGGATTGGATTTAGAAAGAGCTTGTGACCCAGCTGGATAGAGAAGAAAAAAAAGGGAGTAAAAGTGAGCAACAGTGAGGAAAAAGATTGTGAGGGAAGATGTGAGAGTGAGAAGGAAAGGAACAAGGACAATTTGTCCTGGAGGTATTGAAACTTGTGTGCCGCACACGGCGTAGTTAGCTCACGTGAATCTTGTGTTTTGGGTGAGTAGGATGTTTATGACAGTCACACATAATGGCAAATGAAACGTGTGAAACCAAAGATGACCCATAATGACAGATTCTTTTTTAGTCTGTTTTGTGTGGGCTTGTCCCCAGAATTGGCGCTCTGCACATTGCAACATGAAAGAGTGATTTCACAGCTTCAAATGGCATCGGAAAATTCTCTTTTATGTGCATTCCAATTTCATACCCACTGCTGGAGTTTTTTTTCTGGAGAGTTTTATGTTTTGCCACTGTATTTTTGAGACTGTACAAGTCTCAGAAAGTCAGTATGTCACAGGCGGGGTCACCGAGAAATAGGAGAAGAGAAGTTGTTCTTTGTCAAACAGTGTTTGACTAGTTTAGGAACTACTCTGCTTTATTGACAAAAAGCTAATACTGGTAGTATCATTTTGCATAAGATCAGACATGGTCATACATAACAGGCTCATGGTTGGTTCCCGTGTACCCCCTGTGTTGTTAGAGCACAATATTGTCCTAACTCATTAATGCATAGCTTTTGGGAGCCATTGAGTTTTGACAGATACCGAAAAGAGTTAGCAAGACCCCCTATCTTACTCTGACATAACATGTACTAATGGTCTTTGTTGCACCAGGGAGGCGTCACTGTGATCAGAGGGAAGGGGGCTTCTCTGACCTTATTAGGGTCCCTGCTACTCATGTGTAGGGTGCAATTACTTCCCATACAATTATTGATTTCCTTCTTCTTCTTCTTTTTTTTTTTTTTTTTTTTTTTTCTTTAATGTGCATTAATCTACAGGTTTCTCTTGATGGATAAGGCCCTGCTAGCCACCCTAGGGACTGCAAAGAGTTTTGGCTCAAAAGTCTGATAATCGATTATCTTTGCAGGTACTTCATCGATCGGCACACAGACCTGGAGAGGCAGTTCAACATCAATGTGGATGATGGGAAGATCACACTAGCCAAGCCACTCGACCGGGAGACGGACATGTGGCACAACATCACAGTAACTGCCACAGAAGTCAGTAAGTAACCTCTCCTGACTCTGTTCGCCCCTGCTGTGAACATTGTTCCTATGATTAGACATTCATTGGCACGAAAGTTTTACAAACCGAGAATTTCAGCAAGGCACGTACAAAATCTTCTTTTTCGGAGCGACTTCATGAGTTGTTTTTGCCAAAGGAATCACTGACCTGCTACACACAATCCACTGTTGAACAGTATACCGCTTTGTAAACCAGGTCTTTCAATTGCTCCCAGAATATGGCACAAACAATTAGCGTTTGAATCCACAGAGGCATTAAATACGTTGATTTGCTGAGTTTTGATTGAATTAAACAGCTCAGTAGTCAATTTGTGGAAGTGCAAGAACATTAAGACGTATCAAATAAACAGTTTTAAAGACATGCTCCAGAGTGGATTGCTCCAACGCCAGCATCCATTACAGATTAAAGAACATCTGCGAACCGCAAAACTCACTGACTACGTAGAAAATCTTGCCGGCAGAGCTACAAACAGCTCAAACCATATGTAAGGCTTTATTTGCATACAGATTGTTTCAGGGGGGCTGTATGTTGTGATAAAGCTTAATGTACCCCTTAAAGCTACTGGAATAGAAATTGACACAGCTTGTAACTTTTTCCCTGTCCTTTTCCACTCTATCTCTCTTGCCTTCTCTCTCTGTCTCATCCTCTATCTGTCCCTTTCTTTCTTTAATCAAAGGAAACACACATTAATTGTCAGAATAAATGAAAGCCAAAGTGCTGTCATAATGTTTTGGCCATGTAGCACAGATAAATCCCACCATCGTAGCAGCCCTTTGGAGGAATTGAATGTGTCTCATTTGATAAGCTGGTTGCCTTGTCATTTTTTGCACCCATACATTTAAAGCACATCTTCATGCCTCTTGGCAAAGTAACTGTGGCTTGAGATAGTGGCATCTCTGAGAACACCTAATAGGAATTTGCCAAAATAAATATGGCAGTTTTGCTATTCTTCACGGATGGGGAGGAGAAGCCGGTGTCTTCTCTGGCGTGAAGAGGAATAGATGTGTTCCCAGTTCTATCCCGATGCCATTTGCCACCCAAACGGAGGCGCGTTCTGCCGCCTCGCACCAGTTGACATCTGACTAATCAGATTCTATTCCCTGTCTGCTGCTGGGGGAAAGTCACTTTTGTAGTGGGAGGAGGGGGTTCTGTCTCCCTCTGCCCTAATCCATCTATCACTGTCTATCAGACTGTCAATTCCCACTCTCCTCACTGCTTACCTCTTTTTCAACTCATCTCCTGGCTCGTCTGGTGTTCTGTCCGATGCTCTTATGTTCATATTGAATTAAAATTAAATTAAATTTAAACTAGGACACGCATATTTTCCCGTGGAAGTAATCCGTAACATTTTCATGCCAATATATATTTTATTTTCATTCAATTTGCCATCATCTTGTAATTGTAGTGGCCACTGTTCAGCAAAAGTTAGATGAGCTTTAAACACACAGTTTCAACCGTGTCAGACAATTGGCACTGTGGACAAAATATGATTTAAAATCTAAGTCTTGCCACTTGCAATTGGCTAAGAACTCACTGCTCAGGAAATCTAGATTTATGTCCAAAACGTCAAGACGATGAACTTTCTGTTGGCTTCATTCTTTTTATAATAAACTGCATGGCCTCAAATAAATAAATGGACAAATAAAAAACAAAAACAAAAACAAACACACACCAGTGTCATTGACCACTGTGACACAGTCATCTGCATCCACATTAATAGATAATTGCTTTAAAAGTTGGCATTTGCACTAGTGATTAATAAATACAACCGTTTGCGGGGACTCTCGAAAGGGACTGTCAATTACCAGTGATGAATAATTCCAATCAAAATCTAATTTAATTAAACTGCCTTTTATTGTCTTTTTAGACTTCAGTTACCAGTGACTCATTAATATGCATGTTTTAACCCTCATGTTTTAAACATTACAGTGTACAGGGGATTTTCAAAAGCACTTTGAATGGGCTTTTTTTTTTTCTTCTTCTTTCTCTGTTGCCTAGAATCCTGTTTTGCATCACTGATACCAGCTGAAATGTAGATTGATGTGGCTTATCATCTGTCCTCCCATCAGCTCAGGAAATGAAATGAAGGCAGAAATAAAGATGGAAAATAAAGGAAATTAAAACTAGGTCACAGAATTTACCTGGGATTTCACATGTGACCATTTTTGTCTCAGTTTTCCATTTTGTCTTTTCTCATTTATCTCCTCTTGTCTCTATCTATCTATCTATCTATCTATCTATCTATCTATCTATCTATCTATCTATCTATCTATCTATCTATCTATCTATCTGTCTTATAGGAAACCACAGTCAGATATCGCGAGCAATTGTTGCCATCAGAGTAATGGACATTAATGACAATGCCCCTGAATTTGCCACCGAGTACGAGGCCTACTTGTGTGAAAATGGAAAACCTGGACAGGTAAAGAAAGAAGTGGCTCATTCATCAAAGCGGTGATCTATCCTTCTCTCTCTTTCCCTCTCCCTTTCTTTCTCTTTCTCTCTCCTCCCCTGTAATGATTGGCCATGGTGAATTATAGCCTATTTATTTCACTGGGAAACTACAGAGGTGGGAGTATGGTCCTTTTTTCCCTGCAACAGTCCTCCCTTGACACTGTGTGTGTGGAGCAAAGGGGAAATGAGAGCAGTCAGGATTGATCAGAGTGGATCATAATTCAAGACTGTCTTTCACGTCTTCCTCCAGATGGCATAATGCTTCCCCCAGCCAAAAATTCTGGACAAGTACTTAGCATTCTCCTTCTCATCAATTGACCTCATTCAGGGGACCTGCATATGTACAATAGGGAGCTTTATTGAAAGGAAGGGAAAGAAGGGGAAAAAAGGGAAACTGTCCTACAGGGCTTGAATTCTAATTTCCAATCAATCATAAAGACATACAGCACGATAAGACCTATGATGACAGATTAACAGATAGAGCCAGGAGCCTGAAAGTGTGCCAGACTAGACAGGACCTCATTGATAATAATCTCAAAATCCAGCAATGAATAGGGCATATATTTCATCAGGTGTGATCCAGTCAGTATTAGACTGAGGCAATCTGCGGCGGCAAAAACAGGGTAATGAATAGGCTGCCGCCTCTAATGGCTTTGAGCCCTCCCCTGTATCTTCTTGTCTCTCTGTTTTCAACACAGGTGATCCAGACTGTCAGCGCAGTGGACAAAGATGACCCAATCCAGGGCCACTACTTTGACTATCGTCTAGTTCCAGAGATGCTCAACAATCCCAATTTTACCATCAAAAACAACCAAGGTGAGTAAGAAAATAAATCATGGATAAGTTAGTCTTCTGTGGCAGAATGACTGAAGTTTCTGTAAATTTCTCCAATGGCTTTCCAATCTAATCTCTAACCCGCGGCATGTTATCCGTACTCGAGATGAAATCTGGTGGATCAGTGTAGCTCACAATTAGCAGATGTGAAATTGTCTGGACACCAGCTTCTTTTTACTCCCCAGTACATTTTGAGGGAAACTAAATGAATGGGATCCAAATGGCTTTTCCTGCTAGTCTTGGAGCTCAATGTAGGGTGACTTCTTAGGAGCTGTTACCACGTGGCAGATGGTACTAAATTTATTTGCTAAATACTCTGATTGGTTTATTTGCCAGTTTTCGCTGTCTTTATTCCATTCCTCCTCTCCTGTCTTCCATCCATGAGTGGCTTTGAACAGGCTGTGTTCATGATGACATTGTGTAATGTTTTCAGCTTGGGGCAAAAAATCTTCATATGGTACTAGCCTTCTGTTGCGATGTAGAGGCTGCAGGCTAACTTACTACAACCTCTTTCTAATGGAGGAGTCCATAAAAATCAGGTCATCAAACGGACGAGCCATCTTTTGGCAAAAATAAAAAACAAACAACAACAACAAAAAAAACATTTTGCTTTTGAATAGGTGCATTAGCAGGCATGGATACAAGATGCTAGTGTAATAATCACATTCAGTGAGAAAATGACCTTGGCTAATTATATTCATATCTCTTTTGACACATTGAGCAATAACTAAAGGTATAAAGATTAGATTTATCCTATCATATATGTGCAGAAATGCTGTCATAAGATTAAAAGTCAAAAATGAAGGACCTAACATACACATGTTCGCTGCAAAATACTCATCTTAATTGCAGATCAACATCAATGTGTATAAAACATACAGATTCTTGAACTCTAGCCTTTAAACACGGCTTTACGTTAGTCCAAATAACAAAGAAGCCGGTATTTTTCTCAGTGCCCTAAAAGCAAAGTAAATATGTGTTGTGGCTCAGCTCTATATATTACATACCACACCAACCACTTGTCTATGGTATTGCTAATTCCAAACAGAGGAAAGAAGCCCATCGCAGCATATCCCCCAGCACTTCAGTGACTATTTCTATCTGAATCGGCAGCTGTGGGAGACACTTCACTGAAGAGCGTCAGGCTCCTCTGAGCCTCTGTGTGCTGCTTTTGTTTGTGATGATGAGTCTAATTGTAGGGATTGAACAGTGAAGAGGTTAGGGGTTGTCCACACTGTGGAAAATGGCTAAGGCTCTGGCCAGTTGTATACAAGACATGGAGCACTCTGACAACTGTTCAGGATGCAGGGTTGCAACAGAGCAGGGCATCCCATTGTCAGTGAGACAACATGCATTCACCGTACTGCCAACAATCAAATTCAAACTCCAAGCTTAACTTTTTAATTACGTTATTATTCAGTCCTTCTCTTACAAATGTAAAGGTAACTCATGGATGGTACATGGATGATAAAATGAGCCCTTGCTCAATTCAATACAGCAATAGTCTAACTTGGTGTAGTATGACCAGTAACTTGTGGTGGCTAATGTAAGCAAAACATTAATAGCTATTGCTTCATACCTGATAGTGAATTTAAGACTCCTCTCTACTAATATCAATGTTACACGTTTCAGCCTTTAGCATTATCCCATAATTGGTACTTGTGGGCTCACGTTTTGTTCTGTCACATCCTGTGGCAGTACCTGTCATTGTTCAATTACAGGTTGACAGCGACATTGTCTAATAGTCAGTCAACAGCCACATCACAACACAAAATCAGCTACAGACACATAACCCAACTGCCTGTAGCTTCGTAGCTAATACTCTTCTGCTCCAACAATCACAGAGAGGTGTTTTTTTTCGTTGTACCATGACTTTCTGAACAAGACACCAGACAACCACAAAGGGCTTGCTAGTTTAACTAGTCAATTATAGCACACTGAACAGCTTAAAAACCTACCTGCCAAATGTCACCAGGGCTTGAGGTGGTATATATCTAAAGCAAAACAGTAGGAACATTCATTAATCTACAATCTACAAGTAATTAATGTGAATACTATGTTATGAGTCCCTGAGACACAGGGATATTGTACAGGTATTGTCACTGACACTATGTGACTGTTAATCAGAGAGAGAAAGTTGCCATACTGTTATTGTCACTTGTGCTGCCACTGCTGTCATTTGGACCTTCAAAAGTTATTAAAAGTGATTAATTCATTCAAATGGATTCATTTTGTTATGGTGATGATCAATATTTCGATATGTCCTGTTTTTCATCAGATTAGTAGTTAGATAAAACAGTTTTGATATGCTCTAATATATAAAACATAATAAAAGCATTTTTTTTTCTAACAGTAAGTCCTTTTGAAGGTCATCTACACAGCTGTCTTTTTCTTTAAGATTTTTTTTTTTTTTCTGTGGATGGGCTGAAATGTTTAAATCTGTTTTTACCATCAGTAGTTTCCTAGAAGATGACAATGACCTGTATATGAGGACTAGCCATAAATTATTGCTACAGCACAGAAGATACTTATATACCCACTATGCACTGGGAATGATCCAAATGAAATAGGACATGTTGGTGCTCACAAAGCACGGCCTACCACTTTGTGGCAGCACTCATAAGAAAATATATCTGAGCATATGTTCGCATAAATTACAGATCGTGCAAAGCAAATAATTCTATCATGAAGCATTCCATCTTTTGATCAAGTTTGCTCTGTCAATGCGAATGTTTCAACATGGCCGTCTCTCTAATGTGTGTATAAGCAGTTATATTTTCACTTGCTTTCCAGTGCAGAAAAAGAGAGGCAAAGGTTAGACTATCAGAAATCTTGTACGTTTTCCATAAGATCAGCAGGAGTAGATTCTTATGGGAATGTGAGTGTTTGATAATGTGAGTAGGCTAAGGAGAGCCAGCTAATGAGCAGACAGCTTCACAGAAGTGTCATCAAAGAGCAGCTGGCACCTTTCTGGGTCGACATGTGCCATCTTCTAAGTCACTGTCGCCTGCCGTGGTCCCTTCATTTCCTCAGCTTTCAAAGGAGTACAGCAATCTCGGGCTCTCCTTCCTTCAGAATTCCAGAAATTGGACCTTCGAGAAAAAGGAAGGTGGCTGAAATTCATCCACGTCAGAGTGCTAGAAAGCCTAGTGACGATTGATGTGAAATTAGTTTACCCTCATGCTGCACTGATCTTCACACAATTTAATAATAGAACTTCAGTCTGTTGCCACCATGAATAATAATGAGTTTTTCACACTTCCTCACAAAAATTCATCTCTGGCTTTACCTCTGTCTCACAGATAATTCAATCAGTGTTCTAGCCAAGCATGATACATTCAGACGACAGAAACAGGAGATGTACTTCCTGCCAATCATTGTGACGGACAATGGGAATCCACCGATGAGCAGCACGAACACCTTGACCATCCGAGTCTGTGGATGCAGTAAGGACGGTGCTGTCCAGTCCTGCAACGTGGAGGCCTACGTCTTACCTATTGGCCTCAGTATGGGAGCTCTTATTGCCATCCTGGCCTGCATTATACTGTTGTTAGGTGAGGTATTTTTTTTGTATTTTAACATCATTAGCATAGACTTTAGATGAAAAAAAAACAAACAAAAAAAAAACAAATCTGACCATGATCTGCTTATACTCTCAGAAATTCCACTTGTCAAAGCTTGACCTAGACTTGTTCCTCTTTTTTTCTCCCTTTCTTTCTGTCTTTCTTTCTGACAGTAATAGTAGTATTATTTGTGACCCTGAGGAGACACAAGAATGAGCCCCTGATTATAAAGGATGACGAAGATGTGAGGGAGAATATTATTCGTTACGATGATGAAGGAGGCGGTGAGGAGGACACAGAAGCTTTCGACATTGCAACGCTGCAGAATCCAGATGGCATCAATGGTTACCTGCCACGTAAGGACATCAAGCCTGACCTGCAGTTTATGCCCCGGGCGGGCCAACACTCGGGGCCGAACGGTGTGGACGTGGATGAATTTATCAACGTACGGCTCCATGAGGCAGACAATGATCCCACAGCGCCGCCTTACGACTCCATCCAGATCTATGGATACGAGGGCCGGGGATCCATTGCTGGCTCCCTCAGCTCACTGGAGACGGCGTCGTCAGACTCGGACCAGAACTATGACTATCTCAGAGAGTGGGGTCCACGCTTCAGAAGACTTGGGGAGCTCTACTCTGTGGGTGAGAGCGACCGCGAGACCTGACCTTTGGTTTGTTAGAAAAAAAAGACCTTTCCGATTTTTTTTCTGTCCACATATTTGTGTATTAAACGCTAGGGGGTTTGCTGGCTTTTAGAAACAGGTGTTTAAAAAGAAAAAAAAAACAGTTAATAACAAGGGAGGCCACTTTTTTGTATTCTTCTTAGAGTGAGGTTTAGCAGTCGTCATCCACTATGTCAAGCGCATTGTAATTGTTGAGCCAAACAATGTCTTTATTAGGAGATCTATGATTCTTGTGGAGTGTAACTTAGATTCCGTTGTGGAGTGTCTAGCAGTATTTTGGGTGTTAGTCATTTGCTGTGACTGCCAGTAGCAGAAAAACCCTGGGATTACTGGTAGCTGCCCAGTGAATGGAAATAATGAGTATCGTTGGGTTTTCTGAAGCTTGAGCGGACACCATACTCCATGCACCATGGACAGCAAGCTGGACAGCAGAAGCTGCAGAGGGACTCTTGTTTCATGTCTCCCTAAGCCACCAAGCTGATCGGTGATCTGAAACAAAATGAAAAAGCAATACATGGTCTACATTACTATGATGAATGTATGTATGATTTGAAAAAAAGCAAAAAGACAAACTAGGATTGGCTTTAAGGTGAATTTGTTATCATTTGATATCTTCTCTGGTGGCCACATTTATAAACTATCTAAAGCCCGGAAAGGCTTGCTTTATACAACTCTTTGTATTTACACGCTACAGGTGTGGGTCGCAAGTGTTACTAGCCTATAAAAGACTGAAGTGAAGACAAAAAAGAGAAATGTAGAAACTCTGAGGCCTTCTTTTTACAGAAGCAACGTTAAATACAATTGTAATCTACTGTTTTTTGACAAGAGACGTGTTGATTCTTCATTATTGTTCTATGAGTTTTTGTATTTCTGTTCCTGAATCTTTTTTTTTTCTGTGCTGACAATTTGAAGTGAGTGTGTTTAGATTATTTCACATTCAGCTGTTTTTTCAACCACTTGAACACTATTTCATAACAGCCAAACCATATCATGAATATTACAGTTGATAATATAGACTAGATGTAAGCAGGCAGACAAGAGCTCTAAGTTAGTCTTACAAAACAGATGATCTGATTAATTGGGACTGCAGGAATGGGACCTTTCTGACACATGTTAATTCTGTGTAAAATATATCTCATAATATATTCTGAGGCACAGCCAGTGAGTGTCTGAGCACAATAGTCCAATTGTTACATGAGTATGTGACTCCCTCCAAACATCAAATCTCATTAAGGAACATCAGGTCGCATTAGCCCGAGAAAAATGAAGACACAAATCCAGACCATGTGCATATTCTGCTTACACTGTATGATATCAATAAAAAAAAAGACTTGTACTGTACATAGAGTTATTGCTAACGTCATTAGCTTTCAATGAGGTGGTAGGTTTTGTCTCTGCACGTTAGCTCTTGCACATAATGAGAATTTCAATGGCACTACAGCTGCGTGCATACTCAGTTTGTACTGATACAGTATTATGGCAGTTCTCGGTAGACTAAACAATATATATGGAATAGTCCCACATGCAGATCATATTTTCTACTGTGCTTTAATGCTTATAAATGTGTATGTTCAATTATTTACTCCCTGTACTGTAATCTAAGATACCCTGTATTGTTTCCTACTTTGTGAAATATATTTTTATAAATATCGCTGAATGGGTGTGGTTTTCTTACGTGGATAAGACGACATGGACAATCAGAAATCGACAGTTAAAGGGGCAGTCTATCAGTTTTGCAGAGAGTCAGTTTACCTGTTATGACTAGTGCTGCTTAGCCTGTAAAAATAGTTCTATAATGTGTGAAAAAAAAAAAAAAAGTGTAGTGTAGCAATGTACCCTGCAATCAATTCCTGGTTGTATTTTGGTGTCTGGTGGTCTGTTTCTTCTCATGAAAAAGGGAAAGTTCGATGAAAGCGGATGCACCAAATAAATATATTGCAATATTTCATCACAAAATATCTCCTTGAAAACCTCGATCATATAATAATGTCCAACAACAGAATCTAAGAGCAGGAAGAGCAACTGGACCCTTTCTCAAAACAATAGGACGGCTGTGCTGAGCTTCAGGTAGGCTTATGTCTCACCAAAAAAAAATCTTTAAGAAAAGTAGCTGTCTTTCTTGCTCTGAAATCGTCTTAATAGTCTAAAGGATGCACTTTATCACTTTGACATTATAAAGTTTGGACAATTTAACTTTTAAATTGGTATAAGCTGACAGTGCTGTGCACACAATGAAGGGAATTGAGAATAAAATCAGCAAACACTGTAAATGTGGTGTGTATTCTTGTCACCTAATTTGTCACCATTCAAGACAGTATAGAATAACGCTAATTCTAAAACCTTTTTTTTTTTTTTTTTTTTTAACATACTGTATAATCAGATTAATAAAACATCATTAATTATATCGCATCAAAGTAATGGGTGGATAATGCTTGGAGACCAGTGTGTATTAACCCTGGTTTGTTATTTCTATCTGAGAGACTATGTGCCCAGGGAGCTAAAAGTTTTGGATGAGGAAGGAATTATTATAGGCTTCATTATATTAATTAGTCCAGGATGTAAATTGTGGTGTTGTGTTACAGTAACACTGATCTATCCGTGTTATTTGTGTTTTTTTTTGTTTTGTTTTTTTTTGACATTTGTTTCATTTTTTTTAAAGAGCAAAGGAGATTAGATGTAACACAATTTCCAATTTTCTTGCCTTATTCTTTTTTTCTTTGAACATTGTCTCCTCTTTGTTAATCTCGTTGAAAGATTATACTTTTGTTCAGCTTTATCTGATATCGAGGTTTCTCCTAAATAGCAAAAGCTTTTGATCGTATCAATTAACCGCTGTGCCTCACTGAACTCAAAGACACAAAATCACACAAATCCACTTGCACCTTCTCCTATAGAGCTTATGGGACACACACAAGATGAAGACAGAAAACCTGATAATGTTCTAGTATTGAAAACAATAGGGACACAAGTCACAAAGATGAGGTGATGTCAAAATCAGTCGTCTTATCATCTGATTCCACATTGCAACATAAATCTACCTTTTCCAAACTTGCCAAGGTGGTGTTGATGTTTCAGATGCCTTTGCCCTCTGGAATTGGAAGTGATGTTAAACCTAGAGACTGCTATCTTTATACACCTGATCTATTAGTCAAAAATCAGCCATGGAACACATTTTACCAACTGATATCTCTTGCTAAATGATAGCACAAATTGTTTTTGGGAATGTGCGACCCTGGCAGGTCAGCAGACTCATTTGTAGTCAGTCTTCATGCACCCCCACTGCTGTGTATGGTTGCAGGTCTGACAGAGGTTGCCTAACTAAACAGTAAATCAAATTATCTTCTCACTTTTGTCACATAATGGAAGTGTCCCTCGGGTGACAACCTTGCACTTGTTGTTCCCTGCTGATATGTGCCAGATTTTATAAGGCAGGCCTGTGGCTCCAACTCGTGTGGTGTAGAAACTGTAATTACTGTTGCCTGGCAGAGATGCCCTCAATTACAAATGAACTTTGGTGCAAACAAATTTAAAAAAATGACTTTCTGTTCTGGATTCTGCAATATGGATAACCTGTTTTATTTATTTATTTTACCATAGTAAAGTTTTCATAGCTGGATTAACCCCTATAGGGTGCCCTAAGCCAAAAATGAGCAGTGGACCCTCATTGACCCCTGTTCCTATTGCTCTGTGCATTGCATAGCCCTTCTACCCTAACCACTTCATGTAGCCATCAAGCACACAGCAGACTACACATGATAGATTAAGTATATTTTGTTAAAGCTCCAGAAACAAACTAGTATACCTGCACTGGAAATATACCTCGCCCCAGGTTTGTTGTGTTTTAATTAGTTTCAGGGAACTTAATTATTAATTTAGAAGTATAGATGTATGCACCACGTAAGCATATGTGGATGAGTCAGCTTAGCAACTGAGAAGTGCACACTGACACTGATTTTAACAAGTCTGGACAGAATTTTGTAAAAAAAAAAAAAAGATCAAAACAAAAGTAGTATATATATATATATATATATATATATATATATATATATATATATATACATATATATATAAGTTTGATTTGAACCCTGGGCTGCGGCGGCTGTTTATTCTTTATCAACTACAGTACAGCTGACAGCTGAGTGTTAAGATTTTTATTGACAATAAATGAGACCAATGTTTTATTTAAAAAAAAACGGGAAGGGAGTTTGCACATGCAGTGTCAGTAGGTCCGGATGAAAATAAAGTTTCTTTCAAATGTCTATAAAAAGAAGCAAAAGCTATTAACAAAAATCTGGCTTCCTTGCCCCATTAGCACACACTTTTTTTGAGGTCATTGGGCTATATCCCATTCGATTTAAATTTTTTGGCAAATCTTCATCATTTTTACTGTAGAAGGTGCATAATTCTTGACATCTTTGATGGATATCCTGCGATTATGACACGGCTGTAAGAGCCAATTGTCACTGATTGTAACAGCGTCTGTATCTCCAAGTGAAGCACAATCTGGGTCCTTTTTTTGCCTTTAGGGAAATGTAATACAGCATATCCCACTTTGGTTTCCTGTGTTTAGAAATGACTATAATTAATATCTGTAATCTAATTCACAGCAGTATTCTAAAAGGCTCTGTCTTAGCTAGAACTAGTTCATTAGCATCTGCAAACACATACATACCGGTATTAAAAAGAAGACCTGTGCAACTTCTCTTATAGAAATAGTTTTCTTACCTTTCCTCTCAATAACAAAGTCCCAAGAGAATTCACAAATAAACCAATTTCTTTATTATATGAATTTATTCCCTCATTATGATTGAACTTATTCAGGCAGAATAACCTTAACTGTAACTTTTTAATTAAGTTCCATCAAACAGTGTTTACATATCTAATTTAGTCCACTTTCATCTTCTGAGGTTGCTGTGAGAAATGTTCCACAACATCACTACAAAAGAAAAATCAAAGTAAACAATGCGATCAGGTACAGCTATATGAAGTGGAGCAAGTGGACTTGTCTAAACAAAGAATAATGAAAATCATCAAAGATTAAAGGCGGCCTGTCTCAAAGTTAGTTTCCAAAGTGGACAAAGAATGTTGGGGCCCATTAAATGTTCTGTACTGGAAAAGAATCACACTAATGGTGTAACCAATCTTGTATTTTCACCATTGGTCACTGAACCGCCAAACCACGTAAACACCATATGGTCGCAGCTGCTGGTCTAATTCATTCTGCTAGCAGTTCTCAAAGTTTTGTTGACATGAAGGACTACGTGGCCAAAGTTAATTCAGCAAACTTTGACATCCAGTTAAACTGAAGTAGGAACTTCCCTCGGCTCATATTGCTTGCTTAACCTATCACAGGCTGTAATTAAAATGACATAATGTCATGTTTTAATAATGCAATGTGTCTACAGGAAGTGTCTAGTAAAAAGACAATGTACAGTATGTGTATACTGAATCTTTGCCTCAGCATCCTCAGCTGCTGAGCAGCAGGAATGCAGGTGGGTGGGGGCCAGTAGGAACATCACTGTCTTGGTATTGCCGTGGGTGTAAAGTTATTGTTCCAAAACCCAATACAGTACAGGCAAGAAAGTAAGTTTTGAAAGCCAGAAATCCGTGCACAAATTCAAGTAATTGTTAAATTATTGGTTTTGAGTTACAGCTATATCCTTTCCCTGGAGACATATTATGTTCATTTTGTGCAGAGGGGAAGAGCAAATCCCTCTTATTGCACCTTTAATTCAACACCAATATGTTTTTGTGTTTTGGTTTGAGCCGAGGAGAGGATGGCTGTTGTTTTGATTCATTGGTCGCTAACACGGTGGTCCTAAACATGCACCATGGAGTGTATAATTGACCCCCTCTTGCAATTAGCATTAATTAGCACCTCTGTTGGTGGATAGCACAGCCAGCAGAATTGCACCATAACTGTCCTGCCATTTCTACAGTGCACCGCTGTCTTGGCTTTAGCCAAATAACTGCTGGGACCTAAATCAGTTCCTGAGCCAGCCGGCGTTCTCACAGCTGCTCATGGGATGAAGGAAGCCTGGCCCTGCTGGACTACAGAGCGTGTCTCATGAGCAGATGCATGGGGCTGTGTTTGGATTATCTTTGTTTGACACCACAGTGCTGGAAGTTATTATAGCTGGTTATTTTATAGCAACATTGTGAGTTTCTTTTTTTTTTCATTTTCATTTCAGAGATAACTCCCTAAAAATAGGAGGCTTTATATTGCGATTATAAGCTGTTCTTTTTATTTGCATCCGATTGCTACAGAATGTATGCTCAAAAATATCCCAAACTATGTGGTCAAAAATGTTTTATGTGGCTAGGCACTGCAGTCTAATGAAATACAAATAAATGCTTGTGCTAAATATATAGTGACCAGAAAACATCCTTAAGCCAGCTATAACCAGTATCTTTACATGGACAATGGATCAAATGATTAAGTGACAATGGCAATATTATATAAGGAGGAATAAAGAGGTCACTTATAGTGAGGGCCCACAGAAAATGATCACCCAACTCTTTCCCCTCAGCTGTAAAGAGCCTTTCAGCTTGTATGTGGAAACCAAAATAGAGTTAAAATCATAATCATGCCTGAATACATGACTGTATCTGCTTGATGTGTAAACAGTGAAAAGGTTTGCCATGTCAGCATTGAAGGTGGTGTCATTGTGCTGGCTTGTTTCGGCTATCCCCAGCTATCATATTTTTAATAGCGGTAGAAATAGCTAACAAAAGCAATGTATGAATATTTTTTTCTTTTTCTTTTATCTACTAATTGTAGGGTCGCAGAATTAGTGATTCAATTCCTGGCTCCACCCAGGTTTCCCAGCTTAAATACACTTACTATAAATAGACTAATACTTCTTTTCAGTCTAACTGCAATATTGTATTAATGTGAAGCTCCATTTACAACCAGCAGGCCAAGTTTCATGACATGAAATTTTTGCAGCATTTTTTTTCCAGTTGTTCCACCATTTTCTGTGTAGCAGGGAAAGCAAGGTTAACCAGTGTGCTTGCTTTTTTAATGGGCTAAATTACAATTACCGCATACACATGATTAACACTTCCAATCATGTGTTAATCCATGCTCATTTTCCGACTGCTTTCATAAGGCTCAACCAATGTTTTGCTTTCAAAACTGCTTTATGTCCATCATTCACTCACAAACCTGAGACAAGGACCCCCTCAGTATATCATAATGAATTTGAAATGATAATTGGGTGTGTTTTAACAAAATAAATGCTTGTTTTTCTTTATCACTATGGCGATACTGTAGCATGGAAGCCTTTATAATTGATGCATGCATGTTGGTTTTATGCAATCAGTTTTATGTTTATATGGTAACCCTTTCCTATTAAATACAATACATATGTTAACAAGGGACATTAATGATATTAACGTTAATGATGGTAAAGCAATAATGAAGTAACAATGCTTTTCCAGTAGAGAATAGTATAATACACCACTTTACTGGAGGGAAAACACAAAAAACAACAACTAATCTATACATATACATACAAAGATGCAAGATTAGTTATTGTTTATGTGACATATGATATATTCAGGGACAGAATGAATTAGACCTATATGGTCACTTCAAACTGTGATGTTTGAAGTGTCTGTTTGTGTAAAGATCTTTACACAGAACTATTTAAAGCTGTTTTTTTACTTTTAGTTTAATTTACTTTTGTGACAGATGGGTAAAGTTTGCTTGATCAGGCAATAGTTCCTAAGTAAGAAAGTTTAGACAAATCAAAATATATCAAAAGGCTTTGTCTGTATGGCAGATTATGTGACACTGTCTGAATTTAAACAAGACTAACAGAACAATAAGAGCTGTTTTAGACAGTTTGCATGGGTGTTTATGAACAACAGTGTCAATACTCAAGAATGAAGCATGCAACAAAGCGTCATATTGCTTCTGTTGTTGAAAGCTAGATTGTTTTTAGCGACACCGGTAGCATGACTCAGGTCTTTTTTTTTCACGTTATTTAAAGGCCACACATTTTGTACACTATACTTGTTACACACACAGTGCAGTGCTTCTCCTTCTCAGGTAAATATTGGTACATTTGCTCTTATGTAGTCAAATGGAGGTGTAGATGGGACAGAGGAGACAGACTGGACAAGGACCACATACTTGCCCCTCGTTGTAGATGAGTGCCGCTGTAAACGTGGCCTATCCTAACAGGCTGTAACACACATCTGTAATATCGTGTCAGATGATTTGGAGACTAATGCCAGCTGTCCCTCCTTGTTGCTGTCAAAGTCACTGCTGCGCTGCATTTCTTTGCAAGTGGGTCATCCCAGCATCCCCTGAGTTCTATTGTAGGTATGACACAGGAAACCGTTCACTTCTCCAGCTTGCCAAATCCGCCATTCAAATAACAACGCACCACATGCAGGCATACCTGACTCTTAATCCCTAAACATTGTGTATACACACCATTATTTTTATTTATGGGACTATGAATCAAGGTAAATGTCAGATCTTTGATTTGAACATGTATACTATATCGCACAGACTATTTTCACAGGCTTTATGCATCCATTCATGTTCCTTGGGTTGTAATCCTGTTGGTTTACCCCAAATGTATTATTCATCCTGTGAGATGTTTTGATGTGGGAAATGAAAGAGTTGGCAGGGTTTTCCATCCAAAGCCTCAGGTAAAAAAAGATGACTGGAACTAACCTCCAGCTGAGCACTGTTATAAATGATCAATAACATTAAATTCAAATCAAAATCAAAGTACCCAAATCAAAGTGTTATGCACATGTGCGTGGGAAATAGATACATCCATTGTCTCTCTCTCCCTCCTTCACACACATGAGCCTGCACACATCCATCCACTCAAATGTTTTATTTAAGTAATTTATTTGTAACACCGAAGCTTTGCACAATGTGATCCGTCGACGCTTATGGTTTCAAGGAGCACATCAACTCCAGGTTTTGAGCTCTTGTAGAGATGCTGTCTCTCCTGCCATCACCTTTGATCGTGATATGCATATTTCATGACCAATGTAATGTCAATGAGTCCTAGACTAATCCACCTCGGAGCCAGGGGGAGCTCACCCAATGATAAGGGTGAGTGAACTCAAACAGACTGAGATAAATATTGTATTTTACGAGAAGGGGAGAGAAAGACACAACGGGGGCCAAGGGACACCGCGTGAACGGTAGGTGAGATATCAGGAAGCATAGCCAGAAAGAGTATTTGAAGGAAAGAATGAAGCAGACACAGAGAGATAGTGGAGGAAAAAGTGAATAGGGCTAAGGTTATTGTAGGCCAAATGTTGCTGTCCAGAGACACTGAATGCTGGTTGAGCTGAATTTCTGTCAAGTTTACACTTTCTTTGTTATATTGACCCTGACAGCATACAGTATTCAGGTCAACAGCAGCTTGTTTCGTTATTGACTCATCTCAGATCCATGCATCATTAAAATCAATTAATTTCCTCAAACAACCTTGAATTGATGAAACAAAAAAAAAAAAAAAAAACATATTTGAATCTTTTATAACCGCTGCATGTTTTAATCATTACAAATATGTTCTCACCCCAAGATCATTTATTTCCCAATATGGCCACTGGGAGACAGATCTAAAGACACCCCGGTGAGCTGGCAAATGGTTGATACCTACCACGCAACGGAACAGCAGGGAAGCACAGCAACCAAACCGGCAGCCAGATATAAAATACTCATTCAGAGGAAGACAGAACATATGAAGCACATTAATTTGCCAGACTATAGGATTCCTCATTTTCCTTCCTGTCTTTCTCACACTTTCCCCATCCCTCCACCCCACCCAGCTGGGAAGGAAAGAGCACTTCAGTTACGCATACCCATGGAAATGCGTTTGATTCTTGGAAGCTTTTGATGCAGATGATTTTTGCCTCAAAGCGCCTTGTCCCAGCCCTCTGCACAGGCTCTTTGGAAGTGATGTGACACCAGATAAATGATTATGGGGTCCTCCATCCCCCCCGGCAGTGAAGGGAAGAGGTTATGTGTTAATACAGGAAGAGAGGTTGTATTTTATGTCCAATGATTAGCCTTCTTAGACCTAATTATATCCCTGGGGATAACGGCACTCCTCTCCTCTTCGCTCAAAGCCTTTTTCCCCTTTTTCTTCTTTCCTCTCATTTTTTTCCATTCCTCTTTCTTTCTTACTCCACCTACCACCATCAGCAGCCCCATTTCTTTCTCTCTCTCAGGTAGTAGACACTCTAGATTTCTTTTTCTTTCAGCATGAGCAGCGTGCATTCACAGACCCTTTTTCCCCAAGTCATCCTGATCTGTCTGCAGTGTGTGTGTGTGTGAAAGAGTGAAAGAGAGGTACAGATAGGCAGACAAGCAGCAGAAAACTACATGAACCTTGCTGATTTTTGGGAGCAACACACATGAAGAAAAGGAAAAAAAAAAAGAGAGAGAAATGATTTCCACTACATTGAAACCTTCCTCCCTTGATTGTGCATCAATCCCTGGCTATCTCTCAGCTGCAGATGGAAGTGAAGGGAACCCGATTCCACCTCGGTCTGAAATCTGAATAAAACATGCTCTCTGCTTTATAGTTCAAGGCTGTCATAAAGGCTCACTGGCCCCTCTAAACTTCTAGAGGTGGGGCTCCCACTCAACAGATGCCCGTTTGGCATGCTGTTATGAGTAATAGTGCAGTGTGATGGTAATCATCTAGTATAAACATGACACCTTTTGGGGTGATAAAGCGAGTTCTTCTGTAACACATTCTGCACTTTGCTCTTTATTTCTGAAAGTTAAAGTCAAGTTGAAGGAGTTAAAAAGAAGCAGCTCATTTTTGGGCGAAAATAACGGATGCTCAACTCGTACACCAACATAAACCGTTTCAGTGATTTTAATATTGTGGATGTTAGTTTTATTTAGTTTAGATTTACAGATTAATATGAGGGTGAATAAAACGGCCACATTGGAAACAAAGCTAATATTAAATGGAATAGTTAACATGCTGCTATATTGCCATGCAGTTATTGATGGCTGCTTCTGTACCCTTAGCCAGAAAACCCTTCATCTTCTAAAAGTCACATTCACATCTCTTCTGCATCAGCGATTCTGTTTTGGGCAAAGAGCCAGGCAGGACATTCGGTGCCAGTGCAGGAATTAGTGACCATCATAGCTGAATGCAGGTATAGGTGTTTTCTGTAGCCTGAAAGAATTCAGCACCAGCATCCATTTATTTCATCATAGTATTGATCAACATTATTTTTTCTACCCTGAGCTTAACTTTGGTTATAGTTTTCACATACAAAAAAGTGGTTACTTAGGTTTGTATCTATGTGGATTTATAGCTCATATATATATCATGTCACCTCCTTTTATTACTTCACCTCTATTCAGTTTAGAATGAAGTAAATCTGTTAATCATGCATTCATTAGTTTGATCAGAGTACTTAATGCAGAAATAACCAAACCAAAAGCAACACAGTAAATGTGAATACTGATAGAAAAAAAATCTCGCTAGACCTGTTTCAGTTTCTTCTACTGCAGACACAGCATTGGTTTGTTGCTGCACCCTGCAGTTACATTGCTTCAACTCCACCGGAAAGACTAAAACATAAACAAAAAGGAAGTGGCCTTATAAAAACACCATGCAGTGTGTACCCACAGTGGACATAAATAAATGCCACCTAACATAGAATACAGAATTAAATACCATGCACCAATGAAACAAAGGCCATGTTGCTTAGTATATTTTCAGAGTCTCATTATATCATTGAAAAGGCTAGTGTAGGTTTGTTACAGCAGCCAACACTCCTATATATATCCTTTTAGTGTTTATTGTGTATGCTAAATTGTATGGTACCCTGTTTCTAATTGATACCAGCTGGTCCATCACCATCATCCCTTCTCAGAGAGTTGGAGGATATCGATTGAAGCAGTTGTGGTGACTTGGTCTTCTCAAGCTTGCCAACATGACTCTCTGTAATATAACTGTAACTGATAATTCTATTGAATGTTTTGCTGAGGTACTTGTCTAGGTTCGCTGCCTGGTTACTGGGTCAAATGTAGTTGATTCTCTGATTACACACATACAAATCATTTTGTTTAGAAGCACTAGGTTTAGGGAGACTCCTTAACTGATTTTTAAGGAGTACTCTTTTGGTTATATATATTTCTTTGGTTCAGGCAGTGTCTGCTTGCCTTTGTTCTTCCCGTGCCTCACCTCTTTTAGTTGTATTATTCATCCTAACTGCTGACATTAAATAACTTTGTTTTACCAAGTACACCTGGTTTTATGTTACCTATACTACCTTTCCCCTGCATGAGATTTGTTGTAACAAGGATTTAGTGGCCTTAAGATGTTGAAATTACAAATTACAACCAAAACCAATTGAAACCCCTTGCCTTATCCTCCCCTTCCAAGCAAAGGAGAATGCATAGTGGCTGCAAAACTCGTTAAAATGGGCCCTCTCTAGAGCCAGTGTTTGGTTTGTCCATTATAGCTTGATGAGCCCCTTCCCAGATATAAAGGGCTCATTCTAAAGTAACGAAAACACAACGTTTTCATAAATGAGTTGATGGAAGTGGCCTTTTAGATATTTTCTTAAACATTAGAAGCCATAGACATTGACATGTGTTTGTATCTACAGTATAATAATTTTCTGTTTCAGAAAAAGCCCATACCAACTTTCTTTCATGATTTTCCATTTTTTCAGTTCAAAATGAAGTAAATCTGTGCCTGAAGTGGGCAAAACATCTTAGTTTGTGCATTTGGAAAGAAATTCCCATCTCTCATGGACTGAAAAGAAAGTGAATGAAGAAAAGTGTAACGCTACCCTGATACCAATAACATGTCATGAAAGCTGTGGTGATTGCAGTTTGATTGCTTTTCAGGAAAAAAAAAAAAAAAAAAAATCTGATGTATCCCATGATTTTTCCAATGTTTGAAGGAAAAAAACAGAAACGTAAAAACTCCTGATTTTAGGTGGAATTATAACATTCATCACTGTGATCATTGCGCAAGGGTAAGTGACACATAAGGAAGCACAAAGAGTTTAGCTTCACATTTAAATTTTAATTGTGTTCTTCTTGGTCTAAATGGCACACTCTCTAAACGCAGCTCTGGGAGTGTGTGGAGGGTGGAAGTACTAACTAATTACTTAGATGACTGCAGAATGTGCCATGAATTGGTGCACCAGGCGGCAGAGCAGAACTGAAGTGAGCGTCCGCTGATTGGATAAGTGTGCAAAGTGCTTCAGTCTCTGCAGTATGTTGCTCTCCATACATGCTACTTTTCAGAACAGATAATTTAACATGTTATGCTAAATGCATCTGTGTGCATTTCAAAGGCGTAGTGTATTTTATGTGAAGTATTATCATTAGAACCTGCCCAAAAATGATCATTTAGAAAATGGTGAGTTTGCATCTATAGTGGTCTTTGCTACTGGTGACTGAAGAAAAATGTCATTGTCACTTTTTTTTTTTTTTCTACTAAATTATGTTTGACTTTCTAAAAACTTCAACACCCTTGCAAGCTTGACTGTTTTAGCTATTTTAGTGGAACAATGGCATTTACATAGCAAAATCAAACATTGGGGATGGAATAAGAAATGGCAAAATGATGGTTAAAATAACAAATGGTGCATCCTGTTTGCCAAGCTTTCCAGCCGCTCTTTTTTATTTTTGTACCAATAGCTACTAAATGAGCAGTTATTACCACTGTCACTGAGCAAGCAAACGGGGCACAGGCAACAGCTTTGCCATCACTGAGGGGCTTCAGCATTGTAATATGTTCAGCGCTGAAGCAAGAACAGGTGGGGTTGAAATGAACACACAATATGTTATAGGCTAGCCTTATGTGATGCATTCGACAGACTCATAGTTCTGTTATGATACAGAAAACAGTGAGGGCAACGATTGGCTAGCATTAATGGTCAGACCAAGACAAAAGCTATATAGTGAAGTGTAAAAGAAATCCATACAGATTAATACAAACTATAAAAACACATCCATCTCATTTTGCTAACCCCATCTCCCACACATATATTTGTATACAGATCCTCATACAGAAAAAAAGGTCATTCAAATAAACTAAATAGTCCAATAGTCTGATAAAATGTACCCATGTAGAGAAAGAGGAAAACGAGACACATTAACCCTGAACAATCCTTGCATGATCAATATGTCAAAGCTTTGGCCTTGGTTTTAATGATTAGACTGTGCAAGTATATTAGCTTGATGCATTATAAATCCAATAGCTTTATCCAACAGTGTGTGTTTGCCCCGACATAAAAGATAGCGACATAATAGAAATCAAGCAGAGTATTTAGTCTTAATTTTCTACAGAACTGTAGAAAAAAAAATGTGATTATTAATATTTCTCTGTAAGCACCCTCTGAATGTCTTTATGACTTCTCTATCTTTCTGTCCTCCTCTGCTGTCTCTAATTAAATGGGGTGAAACAGCCTTGTGTTTCACTTTTATGTGTTTCAATTTTGTCAGCAAGTTTCCCCACAATGCACCCATCTGAATTTCAAATGATAAATGAAAATCCTGCTCTTAGTGAAGTAATTCCATTAGAGGTCCACATTAAGGAAATAAAGACAAAAACCTACAGTATGTAATTTAATTGTCTGTGTTTGGTTTCTCATAGGGACCACAGTAGATGAGACCATTTATTGAATTTACTAATATTTAAGTGCTTCGTCCTCCCTGAAAACCACATTACTCTGTGCATGAATGAAACATTTGCATTGAGCCATTCCTCTATGTTTCCTTTTCACTTTACTTAGCCTGCATGAATTAGATATTTGGAATGTATTTCCACAATAGCCAGATCACTGTCTTTACTCGACCACATGTTCCATCTATCAGGTTTGATGAAGTCAAGTTTTGGGATTTCAAACTAACAAACAACCTCTTAGGTCTCAGGTCTGAGAAAATTGATGACGCCCACTGTGCATGTTTGAATAATGTGTAAGACATGACAGAGGCCACAGCCAGGGGTTATTTTCTTGCTCCTGGCATCTGTTTGGCTGCAGCGATGGCACCCTTAACAGGGATATGGATCCCGGCCTGGGGAGATGTCTCAGCCTTGCTGTAGGATCATTATTCCGATGGACAAAGCCTCAGTTATAAATAGGTTCATGGAGTTCTTGGGCGGCACACTCTTTGTTTTCAGACCATCCCTATTTGTCTTATTGATCTAAATATGTGTGGCCACAGAGCTGCTGTTAGGAGCAACGACTGAAAGGATGGCTCGGTGGTGCTGTTTTGTTTCCAGCCTGATTGGGAAACACTTATAATTATTTTACTAATACATGTTTTTTTTTTTTTTTTTTTTTTTTTGCACGATCAATGTTTTGTACTATGAACAATGTAAAAATGTAAATGTAAAAAAACTCAAAAAACTCAAACTCAACACCCAACTCTGGAACCCTTAGCGCATGAGCGCCTTTTACCACAGTGTTTCGTTTTTTTTATCCTGAAAACTCAGCTGTCATTTGTAGAAAGTAGCTTTTTTTAAGCAAAAAAACAAAACAAAACAAACAAAAAAAAAACTATTATACTCCAACTATTATAATGCCAACTAATACCATGGAAAAGTCACCATTTTTCTTGTGTTTTTTTTTACAACTCACTTCTAAGTAAACATAGTTGTCATGTGTTGTGTATACTTGCTTCATTTCACAGCTGCCCATTGGAAACCCTTTTCATCAGATGAGCTGAGAAAAAAAAAAGACTTGACTGGAGGGGCTCTGTTTTTTGTTCTGTTGGCACTTTGGTTCATCTATTCCATATTAAAACACCTTCATTCCTAAGCAGCTATGATCTTGGTTTAGTACAAAAAAATACCATGCACAGTGAACACTAAAGATGTGGGGCCAGCCCCTGGTGCTACCCATGCTATAGATCTGTGGGGAACTGTAAAGTCAGGTGGTAAATCTCTGTGAGTTCATCTCTTTACCTTTTAATACCTAATTCATCGGTTCTTTAAGGTGAAAGAAATATGACATCAGAGATTCATTGTGAGAAATACACCAAATCTGCAGTGTTATGGGGGGGTGGGATGAGGGGTGTGTTCTCATTTCACAGTTCTGGTTTAAACGGGTGCAGTTTTACATGAGAGCAGCTTTAAAAAATCAACAATAAAAGAAAGAAAAAACATGGTGGTATTTGTGAAAAACTGACTTCGTATTATAGCTTTCCACCAGTGTGTACACGAGTAGGTTAATTTCTGCTGCGCTGCATGGTCTCAGTGAGGGCTGAAATCACAGATGTGCTCTACAGGGCTCCACATTGTTACACAAGCGTCAGCAACTTTCCCTACCACCTAGCATATGTGGAAACTCAGCCTGGAATCCATCCATGAGGAAGAGAGCAAAGGAAGCTTTGCTGACCCCAGACAAAATCAAATGGAGGGAGGTGAGGGATGAAGAGAGGGATGGAGAATGGAGAGCACTGTGTGTGGGGGAGTGTTGAGTGCGATGGGAGTGGGTGGGCTTACATTTTCAGGGGATTAAAGTGTGACTGTAAAACTTTAATGATTCCCTGTCTGTCGACAAAACGACCACGTTACTGTCCGCTACTTACTCACTATCCACATATCACACACTCAGAGTTGCATATCATGCAGGAAAACAGGTATAGAAAAAAAAAGATATAAAACTGTAGAGCTTTGTTGAAAATGTAACAATTTGTGTGTCTTGTTTGCATATCAATAACATGTATATCTCTAACTATGATATAATTGAATTTATGAATGCAGGGATAGTTCATTTATTCGTATGAGGTCGTATGAGGCACTGTGCATAGTCAGTGTGTCCCCAGTTTGGAAAAGCAGACAGAAGTCTGGGCACAGAAGTATAGCAAAGCACTGCTGTGGACAAGGTCAGCAGAAAAAAATGTATTTTAGCCACGTAAAAAAAAAAAAAAAAAAAAAAAAAAAAAAAAATCAATATCTGTTTAAGTGTACGCCATAGTGAGCAATCTCACTGCTTTACCTTGCCTTGGTGCTACATTGTCTCAGCTGTAGACTTTCAGTATTCCGGGAGTCCAACTTGGCCACGCATGGTGTATTACGCCAGAGATCAGCCATTTGAACTGGAGTAAAAGTGGTTCATGAAAGAAAAAAAAAAAAAGTAATTATGACAGCAGCAATGAAATACCTTTCACTGTGGAGGCAAGAGGACACCTTTATGAACCTTTAGTATACAGAAGAAGAACTGCAGGAGGATACTGAGTAACACACAGCTCCTTGAACACATCTTCTCTAAACTGGATCTGGACAAAATGGGGACCAACAATATACAAATAGAAATCTGAAACAGTACCTCAAAAAACATTGTTCACAACACATGATGAAACTCGGCTTTCGAAATGTGATGTATGTTGTGTCACCAATGATTCTTTGTCTGGCTTTGGAGTGGGAGTGATATGGATTGGTATGTTTGCTGGTGGATGGATGCCAAGCTGCTGATCATCTGTCCTATGCTGAATGTCCTGTTTACAGTGGAAGACATGCTCCATGAGGTATTTTCTGATGTCCTGACTGGTTGGCTCATATATCGCTTTGATAACCCAGTGATTTGATTTTTTTTTTCTTACCTTGGGTAGAAGAAATACGGACATTTGACTCAACATTTCATTAAATGTCAAATGACTCCACAATGTGTTTTTGCTCCCACATCTTCCGACTTTTTTAACGTGTGCTTTAACATGACATATGATGCAGGAGATCCATCTTTGTCTCATTTGCTGTTATTAAAAAAACAACAACAAAAAAAAAACATTGTATAGCACAATGTTTAGACATTTACCATATAACACTAAGACGTTACTTGATGTCACTCTGAGCCAGAAAACAGGCATCAATGTTTCATTACTGCCATGGGAACTGTGACGTGATTTCCGATGAACTTGATCCATTATTATTATAACCTTTATTTAACCATATAAAAACCCATTGACCTGGCCAGGAAAGGCAGCAGCACACGTCATAGTGATCCAGACAGACAAATAACAATAACAAACAAGCAGTAAAAATTAAACATAAAACTATTAAAATATTAAGATGTGAGAAAATAGGCAAATAACATGCAGAAGTTGTAGGTGCAGTAACAATTTAAGAACATAGGCACTGTTCAAAAGATTTCCATTGTCGTTTTCTTAAAATAGAGTGGAATGCTTCCAGTGAAACAAGTTCTGACATTTTCAGTTCAGATTGGAGGGCAGTCCAAGCAGAAGGGGTAGAGAAACTGAATGTTTTTTTTACCCATTTCAGTTCGAACACGAGGAACAGAAAAATGTAGAATGTCATTTGATCGTAGGTCATAATGGCTTCCAATTCTCAGAAGAAAAGTGCATAAATATGTGGGAAGCAAGCCAAGAAGAGCCTTATAAACTAGAGTCATCCAGTGTGTGTAGCGTCTTATATTCAGGGAAGGCATGTCAGCTTTTGCATACAGTTCACAGTGGTAGACCTCAGAGCAGTGATAGACAGGAGTCAAGGACTGAAGGCAGCTGGTTGAAGCTGACATATACACAACATTGCCATAATCGAGTACAGGCAAGAAAATGGATGACATCAGAAACTTCCGAGCTCTGAGGGAAAAACATGATTTGTTTCTGTAATAGAAACCGAGCTTCACTCTTAATTTGGAGATCAAATTTTTAACATGTAATTTGAATGAAAGCTCCTCATCAATAATGAATCATGGTATGAGGCATTTGACATGTTTGCGCATAGATCATTAATGTAAATTGTGAACAGAATGGGTCCTAAGACTGAGCCTTGAGGTACACCTTTTGTGACCTCAAGAAAGGTGGAGCTAACTCCAGCCATCTGAACACATTGTGTCCTACTGGCTAAATAATTGGCAATCCAAGAGGCAGCTTGTTTGGAGATGCCATTCTTGAAGAGAATTTCTAACAGAAGATTGTGATCCACAGTATCAAATGCCTTAGAGAGGTCAATGAACAGAGCCACACAGAACTTTTTCGAGCCTAATGCAAATCTGATTTCCGTCGAACTCGATCCATGCTGCCAGGATGTTCTCTGTCAACTCTTGGTTTATTTCAAACCTACATAAATAGAAGTTAAAAAAAGCAAACAAACCTAAAAGAAGATGCAGAATATTGATTCCATTTTCTCAAGTAATTAATAATCTCTAAATGCTCAGTTATTGCTATCAGTATGAAATAACAAATTATACATATTTTTTTACTCTCTGTCAACTTTTTGTGAATAAAATAAATACAATGTAATGTGTTGAGTGAGACTATAACTGACATCAGCTCTTGTATGATACCGATATTAAGACAAATGTGCCAAATGTGTAGTACATTTTTGTAACCACTGATAAACTTACGTAATATACACAAAGTTCACAAAGTTTGCATAGAACAATACTGATCGACAAAATGGTTTTGATACATGCTGTGCATCAAACTCATGTCTGAGGTCAGATTAGGAGCCCCTCATGGGTTTCCTTACTGAAGGGGCTCAGTTTGCAATGACAACATCGACAGACCCTCCAGAGGCTAGTAAACGATCCAACCCCCTGTGGAAGCCCACAGGCTCCATCAGAGGTGAACCTGTGGTCTCAGGAACCTGCACAGGCAAAACAAAATCACAATGCCAAAACATGAATTATGCACTTATGTAGACAATTTCAGATACACACATTTCAGAAATAATTAACATAACATTCTTTGTGGAGACATTCATGAATATGGAGCATATATTTACACCTAGGGAATATAACTGATCAGTAAATTCAATGAACACAACATGATGTTTTAAAGTTTTCTATTGATTATTACCCACTTGCATCCCCATAGAAATCAAACGCATGGCACTGGCACTTGACATTCTCCTTATACACTGTATGTCATTAGCTATTCCTGCATTTCTGTATAGACTTCATGGTTCACTGGTATGAAGTATGAAGGTCGAATAATGAGATGGCAACTGTAACTTCAAAACACCACCCCTATGGCTCCAGTAACATGGATGGCAATGCTTGTTTAGCTGTTCAATTTCTTCGACAACTGCAGACAAAGACTTGGGGGAACATATGTGAATATTGACAAAGAAGGTAATCTAAAATTATAATATTTGTTAATTATTAATGGTGCTGGTGTACTGGAGGCATACAGCACCTGCAGTACAATATACTTTTTGAACAGAGGATAGAGCAGAAAAAAGCACAGGTGTAACTAAAGACATTTGCAAGTCCCAGTATGACAGCGAACCAGCCAAGGCAAAACCACTGTCCTGGAATCTGCACATCTCAATGGGATGCAGCCCTTATATGTGTTAACTTCAGTGTTTTGGTGACCAGTCCACTGTGGCTTGTTCCTTCAATATTAAGAACCCATCATCATTTCCAGCTGTCAGAGTTAATTTACCAGTACAATCAAGCATCTCCGCTGATTAGATGCAATGTAACGTTACAGAAACACCTACTACCAAGTCATTTGAGCCAGTATTTGCATTATCTTATGCTTGCTCTGCCTAACCGTGAATTCTTCAATCCACTGCAATGAAATGTGCATTTCTAGATTACTTCCTGACCCACACATCCTGCACAAAAAGGAACAAAAAAATATGTCTCACTAGACACAACCTCAGATACTGCCCTTAAGCTTACATCTTTTACAGAAGCCAATCAGAGTCATTGTTATTTTCATTTTCATTTCATGTCCATGCCTGGACTCTACGCAGGAAATTGTCTTGTGCTCTAATGATGCAGCGAAATGAACCAGTGCACTGAAGTTTAACACAGATTGTAATAGAAATGAAAAGGGGGAAACTAATAAAAGTGTACAGGGACAAAAACGCATGGGCTCATGTATTTGTGTGTGTGTGTGTGTGTGTGTGTGTGTGTGTGTGTGTGTGTGCGTTAGAATATGCCTTTGTGCCTCATCAACATGTAGTGAATCAATGTGAGTGTTTCTGTACCAGTGTGTGTGTGTACATGTCTGTGTATGAATATGAGGGCGCAGTGGGGAGACTGGCTGACCTTTCAGGGGACCTCCCTCACTGAAGCTGCCCTGTAGTGGTATTTACATTACCATTTCAATACACTGCCAGGCCTGGTTGGCAATAAAATATTCAGCTGACCTTTAAGGCAAAAAAGACTTAGTTAGAGACTGTCATATCATTTAACCTTAAGACTGTACAGTGTTAAGTGTGAGCTGTGTCGCTGTGTGCCCCTCATTACCGGCCACACTCTGACAGAGTGGTCTCTTTAACTGAAAGCAAGCCTGTGGCAAAGGGACTACCCTACTGTTCCTAGATCCATTACTTCCATCCCTGCCTCTGAACATATGACCGCCAAATTGAAGACTCAACCTTATGTCTTATTGTCATTCATCATTCATTCAACTCTTTTCTTATGCGTATGTATGAGATTTATATGGTCCTACAGTACACGTAGAGGACATGCAGATTTTGTCAAACTTTCATCGATGAAAATACATATATTTGTAATATTCTGAGCAGGAAATGCTTGGTTAATGTGAGCAGTGATAGCCAACTTGAATAAACAAACTCCAAGCAATAAGACATCACACTTGACTTGATTGACAGGTGATCTTTGCGAAGTGCAGTGCAAAGAAAGTCACAATGATGGTTGGCTTAACATTTACAAGAGAGAAACAGTGAAGTGAAAGCTGTGATGATGGCGATAAAGAACAATGGTTTGAGTTGTTTTTGTTCTTGTTCATGCTGGGACAGCGACTTCAAAAACAACAATTAAGTCAATAATTATTTTGTTGTATGACCAAGTCAAACAATCAAGATCTCTCAGACAGTCCTCTCGAGAACAGGCAAACCAATAATATGCAAAATTAAGTATCGGATAGTAAAGTTCTTAAACTTGAGTGTGATGAGTGTGGTAAAAAGGAGTTATTCATTTAGTGCTATTCAGTTACTTTCTCACAAATTACACAACTCCAGGGGCCAGATGCATGTGTGGGCTCAGACTAAAACTCTGGATAAAAGCAGATGAGAAATCTGTATGCATAAACACACTTTTCATCAGATGTATAAAGCCATGCAGCGGAGGATTGAGTTTTATGAATCTCAATCTTTGTGGAACAATCTAGTGAGTGAGTTAAAATCAGAAAATAATCTTAAAATAAAATGGCATGTAGCCTATAAAAACAACATATACAGACGGCCTGCTGGCATCAGCTTCACTTAAGCTGTACTGATACTCACACACTACACGCCACAGCGCCACACATGCCCCTACATGTATCTAGAAATTTTCTATTTTCAAAGGGTCAGATGTTTCTTCATAGTGCAACACACCTGACAGCTGTAGTTTTACTTAACACTACACCTGCTCAACTTAGGTGAGGTTAGATGTGGTGAATAATAATACTGAATAATTGACTAATTGGTGTGCAACCTCTGATCAAAGTCTCTTGTTAGCTGACCAGCAACAAGTTTAGCAACAGTTTACAAACCGACAACATAACTAACATTATATTTCTTGGTGTGTCGCACTGGATTTTTCTAGAATCACAAAAAGGGAATACAATCAGCATTAATTATGTAATTATTAAAACTGAGTTTATGCATCTTTAAAAATGATGTTCCTTACTGTACATATGTTTAATTCCCACTCCACAACAGTATACAGTTTACACTAGGCTCGCCCTACTATATGAAAACATGGTCTAAAGTTTGCATGATTGGCATTTCTTCCCACATGATCTGCCATAATTTCTGGAATCGAGGGCAGTGCTGCTTCACGTAACAGCAAGATAACTATCATAAAATTAGTTAGCAAGACATGTTATGTGGCCTACTGATATCACACCATTCTGCTGAAACATCACCAACAATTCGCGTTTCGAAAACAAACGCTTTCTCAATGTTTGGTTTCATTTGTATGCACTGATTTTCTCTATTTATTCCCCTGAAGTCCTCAACATTAGCATCATCACAGTTACAGGTTTTGGAAACTAATGATTTTGTCCACTGCACTGCAGGAATGGATGATACTACAGCATGCAGACCTTCCATTATTCATATCTCTTTTCTGATTATAGCACTTTTCACTATGATAACATATTAGTTCAAAATTGTAGAATTTGTTTAAGGCCCTCCCCATGTTGGGGTCCTACTCTTGCACTGCCCCCCTTCAACGCTTGTGATCACCTGTACAATTCAGTGAACAACCTCTGCGATAAATCTTCTCCTTTTGAAGCTAACAGTGTTCCATTTTGTTGAGACTCGAATAATCTGTTGGACTGATTCACAGGTAACAATCCTTCAGTGTCTTCAAAACTTCAAAACAAGACATGCCCCTGATAAAACCATCCAAGACATATTATTCATAGTTGAGTGAGCTCATTCTTTCTGTGCTGTGTAAATGGACCTCATCTACGGCTGTTAATTTTAAACTTGCCTTCTTTGGTACACAGAGACACATGCTAATGTGTGCACATCATAAACACAAACATACAACATATGCATAAATAAAATCACATATCAACATGGAGTTAGCATTGTTACACATACACACACACAGGCATACACAGAACCCATCTGCTTGGAACAAACAAAATAGATGCATGCCCTTTGGGAGTCCTGGCAAATGAATACTGTTGACAGAACAATTAGCATCTTAGAGACAGGATAACCTTTACTCAATACATCATCTTTATTATTCTCGACCTTCATTCTCACTCCATTTTATAGTAGCCCCACATTTGTGTGTGTGTGTGTTTTGGTGTAAGTGTGTATATGTGTGTATGAGCATTGTTTCGAGTCTGTGTTTATGAGTATAAAGAACAGTGTGGAGCTGGGACCCTGAGGAACATCTGAAGTGTTTAATGTGGTGAAACAGGTGCAGCGAGACAGAAAGGGCAGCCCAGCCAGTGCTAGTAGGTTAGTCACACTCTGACCCTCACATCACAGAGCTGGCAGCGCTGTGGGCGGAGATGTACAAATTGCTTTCCTTTCCATCCTCTTTTCTCCTCCCATTCTCTTCACTCTGTCTCTCTTCCAGTCTCAATCACTCACTCACATATACACACATAGAAATTGCTTAACACCTTCTCCCGGAATCATTTTTCACTTACACTGATGTATTAGTTTGCTGATGATGTCCTCTTATTGACATTCTGATGTCGGACAAAATAGAGGGTTTTCGATCACAGCAAGAAGATCTGGTTTTATTGTTACTGTTGTGGGGGGATTTGGAGGATTTTACTTAACAGCTTTACGAGTGTAGATCTGCCTCAAAGGGCGACCAGTTTATGAGAGTTTGGCTCATTTCTCACCTTATACTGCAATGAATGTTGCAAAAGGATTGGCTCGACAATCTTCACTCTTGTATCTTTTGTATTTTGTCTGCTGTACATGATACTGCAGCACTATGGTAAACCATAGGGATGTTAGCATTAACATTTTGGTGCCAAGAACAAAATTCGGGGCACCCTCATTGCTTGAAGACACTGGCCGTGAATGGCAAATTTCTCGGTTTGAATCCAAATGGAGACCTTTTCTTTCGCTATCTATTATAATCCTGTGTCCCTTTGTTACTTGTTCAGTTTTATATTGTTATATGCCAAATGTATAACAGTATAAAGTCTTGAACTCAGGGGTGTACACCTACACCCACTTAGATTTGATTTTTATGCAACTAGCTCACCTGGCACATCATAGAAATTCACAATCATCTTGTGGGTCATTGTAGCATGCAAAACACCATCATGGGTGTGAGGTGTGCTTTTTTTATTATTAATCTCTCTCTCTCTCTCTCTCTCTCTCTCTCTCTCTCTCTCTCTCTCTCCCTTGATTTGGATAAGAAAAAAACTCTCTTGGAAAATGAAGGAGGGAGGAGGGAAGGAAGAAACGAGAGATCCCTCTACCAGGATGAACAGGCATTTGGATGGATGTCTGTGTAAGAGGAGACCAACGAATCACAGATTACAAAATTTCTGATACATGTAAAATGTACGTGAAAATGTCAAAAACTGTGCAAAAACATTGTGGTTAAGATCTAATTTATGCACATTCTTCTTTCATCCTTTAGCTGTGGGCTCAGGCCAGCTGTCCTGCTCTATGTCTCTCTATATTGTCACACCTACTTTGATTGATCCAAAGAAATCTGAAGATTTTGGATTAAACCCCTCTCATAATTATGATTATTTAATCATATCATATATTAACTGCGATTTAACTCAGCAATTAATGCTACTTTATAATTAATAGAATTTGGCCAGATCTGGGAACATCATAACAAATAGATCCAGTAGGGCAACAAACCTGTCTCCAATCTCTTGACTGTGTGAAGGCCACAATATATGATTCATGTTAATTTTTATACTCAAACATCCAGTGACCTTTCATGCTCTGTATGGAAACATTTGTCAGTCTGGTCACCTAGGTTCTAACTTCTAACTCAGGTGGATCTATATTAACATATTGCAGATTTTTTTTTTTTAATGCTAACATTTCCTGGCTGCCCAGTAGTATTTTTTTTTTTTAGATCTAATCCGTGGTACCTAAGGTGTAACTAGTTGCTTGAAATTGATTTTCAATGTGAAACAGCTATTGTGTGAAGTAATAGGAGGATTGTAGCTGAATAAATTTATTGCATCAGATCCTTCTCTGAGCAGCCCACATGAAGAAGTGTATGCTATAAAGGCGAGCATGTTAGGAAGTACACAAAATGATTCAATTGATGGCTCCATCAGGGACTTATTCTGCATTATTCACAGTTTGATTAGTTTTTCCTTTCCTTCAGACTGATCAATCAAGTGGATTGTATATTCACAGCAATACATGGGGTTCCCAGAGGAAATTGGACCTATAATCACTGTTTATTGCACTGCATTACTCTAGGAAGTGCAGATGTATGATTTCAATTTTTTTAAATTTAGTTGTGTTGGGGAAGAGATACATAGCTGCCAGTGAACTACGTATTGAGCTGTCTCCTTGTTGGAGCTGTATAGCGCATCCTTTCTTCAGTGTGATGCTGTTGATATATAAGGCTTTTTTTTTTTTGTCCAATAGCCTTAGGAAAAGTAAAAGTACATATCTTAAAAGAAACTATGTCAAGCTTTGGACAGCAATACATTGGTAGAAAAAGTGAGTGGCTTGTAATTTGGAAGATTCTTCAGTAGTATATTGATTTCATTCACCACTTCAGGCAATTGTATGATTTATTTCGAAGGCTTGCCTAGCACCATGTGCCATTTATGCAGCATTTAACTACTTGTATTTATTGGAGCCAGTGATTTACATTTCCTCATGTTTAACCACCCACAGGATGACTTCAGCATATGAGAGTTGGAAATCGGGTGCCAGTTACACTCAAGATGTTGAATTGGCTATGCAAGCTGGCTTTTTGTTAAGAAAAAAAAAAAATACAAAAAGAAAAGAAAAAAAACACTCCCCTGGACGGTTCAAGTGATAAGTGTGCTCTTGCCACCTCAAACAGAAAATGAGCTTATGAAAATGGTTGGACTGGTTAAAGTTCAAGGCAGTTTGATTGTAGCTGGCAACGTCCCAGGGCAGAAAAATATGATCCAGACTTGGAAATGTGACTAACTCTCAAAATGGATTGGAAACCAGCAGAAGTTGGCATGTAAGTGGCTCGACTTGTGATGCATACAGGGGACTGCTCCTCTGAAAACTCCATGCCCGACCTCTGATGAGATTTAAACACGGTACACCAACCTGTTTATCATCTACAACTTATCACTGATATAAAAATGTAGTTTAAGGGAATATGTGGCTTGTTTCAATCACAACTCTCCTTCAGCCTGTTGATAGAGTGGTCTATCACTGCCAATAGAGAACTACTTACTCCATATCTTTTTCTCAGCTGACTCCTCACAGAAATGCAGAACCACCGAGACATGAAATGTCATAAACTCATTTGTGATATTTCTCTCTCTTAAACTGTACATGCAATAAAATACTAAGTAAATATGGCCAGGATAAATCCAGGGCCTGTAAAGCTGTCTTTTTTTTGTGTATTTAATTTCACACATATTTGCACAGGGAAATTACATTTTACTTATCTTATATAGTCGAGGACCACAGGTAAATACCATATTCCTGGATTTTCTCTTGGATATTGAAACATGAACACGACCCAGGACATTTTCTACCTCCTATCCTTTTCACAGGTCTCCTGCTTACACAGGCTGAAACTGTAGTTTAGCCAAAGTAAAAAAAAAAAAAGAAAAAGTCCTATATATGACATATATGGTATTCATATGAAAACTTTATTCTAGCAAAATATGTCATACATAAATGCAGCATTGTTGCAGCACATCTCTCAAATTAGTAGTTATCTGCCATTTTGTACAAAGCCTTTTGATTCACAACAGCCTTGCATATGTCTTCTACAGTTGATATGGACTTTTGGACATTAGATCTCATGACCTGGACACTTTTATCAATGATTTAGTTGCATGCCTGAGATTGCTGAGGCATCAGAAACTACCAACCCAGCTCCTTCAGCCAAAAGTGCTCACAGGTGGCACTGTGATCATGAAAACAAAGGCAATGGAAGAGAGGAGGACTAATGGCTAAGTTAAAGCTAACTCCTCATCTCTACCCAGAATTTTCCTTGAGGTTCAGTCTCTGGTGAACAAAATGGATGAGCTATTAATTAACATCAGATTTTCACAGAGACCTGGCTCAACTGTGACATTCCCAAAAGCACTATTGAGCTAACGGAACGCTGTATCCCCTGGGTGGACAGAAGAATCGATGACTCCGGAGGTGGAGGACTACACATTTATGTAAACAAAGCTTTGCGCATGGCTACAATTTCAAGTTACCATTCTGCTAACCTTTCTATCTGCCCAGAGAGTTTATGTCTACTATTGTGACTGCAAAGTATACAGTACCTCCCTGGATGTTAATGCTAAACTTGCCATTTAAGAACTACATGCTGCCATTAGCAAACAACAAACCACACGATCTGTGGTAGCCTTTATTGTTACAGGTAACTTCAACCACACCAGCTTTAAAACTGCACTCCCCAAATTCCACCAGCATGTCTCCTGCCTCACAGTGGGACCACCTCTCTTTGTTCCTACTCCCCAAATACACACCACTCATCAAATGTGTTAAACCTTCTGTGAGAACTGTTAAAGTGTAGCCAAAGGGAGCAGCAACAGTTTAAAAACACAGACAGGAGTGTGTTTGCCACTCAGGCCACCCTGGACTCCCACGCTGACATCGATTCCTACGCCGTCTTTGTTCTGGACTACATAAACATCAACATTAACATCACCACTCAAAAAGATCACACCGTTCAAATCGGAAGCTGTGAATGAACCAAGATGTCCACCTACTGCTGAAGGCACACAACACCAGTGTCAGATAAGGTGACATGTGAGCTTCCAGTACATCCAGGACTAAGCTGAAGACAGGCTTAAGGAGGACCAAGCACAGCCACAGACTGAGGATTGAAAAGCATTTCAACAAGTATTCCGTAACCTGGTGCCACCAAACGGCAACAGCAATGCCTCCTTCCCAGCTTAACAGCTTTTATGCTCACTTTGACGGGAAGAACCAGGAGGTGGCCACCAAGGCTATGCTCCCTACAGACCACCAACCATGCACACTACTCTCCCCTACCAACTTGGGAGTTGCACTGAGCACGACTAATGCACATATGACTGCTGGACCTGATGGGATCTCTGCATGCGTGCTCAGCACTTGTGCTGGTTGACTAAGGTCCTGACCGACATCTTCAACCTGTCACTGGCCTCAAGCAGCTGTCCCCATATGCTTCAAAACCACATCCATCTTACTGGTGCCTAGACGCACCTTTGCCGTGTTGTACTCAATGGTTTGAAAGACAGGTCCTGTCTGTTTTCAAAACTTGACCATCACCTCCAACCTGACTACCTCCAGAAGAGGAGTAGACTCAATAAGGTCCATCTGTCTCCTTGGATTCTGGTGAACTTATGCCACTGCACCATCAAGAGCATTCTTACCAACTGCATCACAGTCTGGTATGGCAACTGCTGTGTCTCGGAAGAACTGCAGAGCGCGATTAAAACTGCCCGGCTCACTACCGGTTCTCTGCTCCCTAAGCTCAAGCAGTGTTCTGTGACCTTTCACTCAGGTCACAAACTGTTTGCCCTCCTTCCATCTGGGAGTTGCTACAGGACTCACTGTTCCAAAACCAGCAGGTTCAGGAACAGCTTTTTCCCATCAGCTGTCACCTTGCTAAACTCTACACCGAGGTGATAACCGCAAACTGTAATTTCCAGTTGGCTGTTATCACCTCGTTATTTATGTATCTCCCTTCATGTACATTACGCTGCACTTCTTCTGATTTTTGCACTTTTGGTTAGATTAGTTGAATTTAATCAAATCTATGGCTTTTCTATGGATATTCTTATCAAAGAATAAAGACTGAACACAACAAATTCTGCAACCTAAATAAAAAAATGTAAAAAAAAAAGATTGCCTTGTGTTTTGTAGGCAAAATGACATGCATTTTTTATTTATTTATTTATTTTTTTTCAAAACTAACTAACTTATCATTACAAAATTAAGTTAATTAAGTTAAATTAAGCCAAATAGTCATTTGCCCCTTTCATGATTGTAATTTAGTTATGTTAAAACACACACACACACACACAAAAAAAAAAAAAAACACTTGGTCATGGTTAGGGAACAATCATGCTCATATGTCATATATGGAGTGAACTATATATTAGCTGTTTCCCCTTACCTACATTCTTTGCTAATAAAAGCTAATTGACTCCGAGCTTCAGAGTCATGAGAGTTTTTTTAATGAATCATTGCTGACCAACAGTGGCCTACAGTATCAAGGTCACATGGTCCACCTCCTTAATAAAAGGGGAATGTGTTGATGTAGAGACAAAATGTTTTTTTTGTTTTTTTTTTATAAATAACCATTGCTCAACTAATGATTACAGTTTGGTCTCTAGTGTCATTGTTTTATGGTTTATAGCTGCACTTTCTCTTTGATTTGTGTGCAGTATATCAACATAAAAAAATATTTTTTTGTAAGATATTTCTCATCTCATTCTCATCATAGCCTTCACAGTCTTACATTTCTTTGCAAAATACTACCAAAAAAAAACATCTTTTTGTCAGTGATCAGTTTTTTGGTTCATTTTAAAGTTGTTTTTTTTTCAAGGCAGAGATTTCACAGTTTCCTTCAAAAGTGACATTTTTTTTTTCTTCCTGAAACCAGCTTTCACACACAATCTGTTGCATTTAACACCATGACAACTGGTTGGAGTAGAATTTCTCTTGCTATCCACTGGGAGCTTTGTAAGGCCTGACCCTCATAACACTGCACCAGTTATTCAGGCTCAGATATGAAATTGCTTCTTGATGACAAGGCATTTACAGGTGAGAAAACAGTGCAGAGGAATGTCAACACCTTTGTCATGGCCTAGCAGTCCATGATAAACAAGGCAGTCTGCAGGACAAGCATGGTGTAGGATCCACCATATGTAGGAACTGCGTCTAACAACAGATGCAGGGAGACAGCAGGACATATGCACAGCTACTACTGCATTAATGATGAATAATAATTGCTGTGGTGGTAAGCACAGTAAAACCGTGATGATCATCACTGTGAATTACAGCAACATGAAAAAAAAAAAAATCAATTACATGTGCACAACAGCTTAACCTGATGCTTTTACCTCAAAGCCACAGAGAGTAAGTTTGAAGGACAGTAGAGGTGTAATCCATCTTTCTCTGTCTATCCCTCCAGCCAATAGCAGTTAATGTGCAGACTGACTGACAGGTTGTGGTGAAGCCCTCACTCTCCAGAGTTTTGGTCAGATGCTTGAGCCACAAAAATCTACTTTGGGAGGAAATAGCAGAGCAACATTGCAGTCAACTATACTGAGGTTCTCATTCATCTGTTCACCCTGGGTAGGGATTATTTTTGCTGAATTCAAACTAAATATCAACTTAGAAAACTTACCTACAGAGTCATAGAAATACTTTATTAATGTAACAAACTTTCTAAGTTTCTCTTTTTTGGTGTATTAATTACATTTCTCAGCCCCCATTATAAGCAGGGAATTGCCAGCATGCAGTACACACCTCACACTTCAACACAGCCAACAGTCTAAGTAGGAAACATCAAAACCTCAGAGGGATCGAGAGACGACGTGAGTAACAGCAGTCTGATTTGTGACAAAGTGATCACCATATTTAACAAGCTGCTGATGCAGGTGTTCCGGTTGCTCATTGGCCAAATGAAAAATGCAACGATCGCCTGGCTGTGGTGCACATGTTGCATGTTGTAATGCAGTCTTTTCTGTAAGCGATCTCAGTGAGCAGGAGGGAAAAGAACAGAAGAGGATTGAAAAAAAAGCCACAGGAGGTCCCGCCCTTCCCTGCCGAGAATGTTATGAACTTGTCTGGGAGATGGAGGTGTAGGTCCCATAGCTAATACAATATTTATTATTCTCGTTGTAGCAGCTGTAGACACAAACAATGTATAATGGATCAAATATCTTAAACAGCGCTCTCATAACCTTCACCTTGAGGGTGCACACTATCTGTTCACTTTCAAGTGCTTCCTTAATTGCACGTGGATGTCACCAGGCAACAGGTTCGGGATCAAATTGGTCAAAGGTCTTGGTTATCACTCTGCTGTGGGTATAGGAATGTAAGTGTGTGTGTGTGTGTGTGTGTGTGTGTGTGTGTGTGTATGCACATCTGACAGCATGTGCATCTCTTCCAAACCCACTTTTGCCTGAAGTAAATGCGCATCTTCAAAGGCATGAAGAACTTGTTTTGAACTACAAGCAGGTCTGCTTTCTCCCATCCTTTGTTCTACTAATCATCCCATGGGCACGCACGGTCCATAACAAAGGATGGAACAACAACCCGTTATCTTGTGAGAAAACAGGAAAGTAGATATCCCCATAGTGCATAATTTAGCACTGCTCCCATTTCTTTTCACCAGTCATCAGAGGAAATCAGGCTATATATTGTGAAGAAGGGAAAAAAAGAGACAGTAGGGTGGAGGGTGGGGGGGTGCAAAACATTGCACTTTTTTTTTTTTTTGTATATCTTTATTGTATAGCATGATAGATAAGCCAATTTGGTCCCATGTTTGCTGTGCCAAAGCCTCAAGCTTCATGTCATTATCAGTTACTAGAAACTGAAGCTCCTAGGCTGAAGTCAGGAAGCTGCTGAAGATTTAACAGAGCAAATACAAAACACATCAATGATTTCATACTGTAGGAGCAGATTTTGACTTGCAAAATCCATGCAGATTCATTAGGCATGTCGTGGTGTTTTTAGGAGGCTGGTGTGCTTCAGATAAGGTTGTTCTAACATTTTCACTTGTGTGTGTGTGTGCTTGTGTGTGTGAGGGAGAAAAAGAGATTAAGAATAAGAAAAGGAGTCAGTACCGGTGCAAGTGAAAGAGATTGAGTCAGACTTGGCTTACCTATGGCAGATCGCTGCACGTTGACTTACTGGGAGGGTAAAGTAGACACACTCAGCCACTAAGCCAGACACCACCTGCCTTACACACACACACTGACACACGCACATACATGCCATCACCAACTCCATCCCTCCACCCCCACACCAAGGACAGCTTTGAGCTTTGCAAAGGATCCTGAGCTGGGTGAGACAGCGCTGAGATGTAAAAGGAAAAAAAAAAAAGTTTGAAACAAGACCCTGCTCACATGCAAATGCTTTCACATTGTATACAGTATATACAGTATATGCCCAAATACAGTGCATACAGGTGTGCATGTACATGCATGCATATAAATAGCATATACTATATCTCCCAACAACCAAACAGCGTGTATTTGTGATTTGAGTACCTCCTCTGTCCTGTCCTCTTTTTCAGTGTGAGAAGCTCTCTCAGCAAAATTCACCACTTTGAATGAATAATATACCACCCATGTGATTTGTGTAAATCTGAAGAGTAATTTTGTTTAGAGCTCCACTTTGACAGACAGGATTCTCATGTTTTGGTGCTGGTTTAACTGAGCTTTGTTTGCAATTCTGGGGGCAGGTGATATGGGGGAGACTGATTGACCACTACACAGCATATCGGCAACGTACACTGACGGGGCTTTGTGAACATAAACAATATTTCAGCATCTTGCCTATCACTGATATGGAAGGGCAAGAAAAAATTGTTTAAATCACACTTCTATATCCAGTGTACACAGTACGAATCTTCCTATATTAACATCAATATGCCAACACAAATTTATGTGATTTTGTGCACAGTGAGTTTCCTTTTAACAGCGATATACTAAAAGCGTCGGATTGCAAAGGGAAGCTTGGTCCTATTCTCAGAACTGAAGTTTACACACCTGAAGACTGAAACCTTTAAAGTGTTTAATGGAAAGGGAAATAGTTATTTTTTAAATGTTCTTCTTCCAGTGACATTATGCATAATCCATGAAAAAGGACAGGCTGAAAAAAGCCTAAAAATGAAGAGGTGATATATATTTTTTTGTCCTATTTCACATTTTCCGCAAAATAATTAGTATGTGTAATTTTAAATGTAGATTCAGTCCCAGTTTTGATACTAGAATAAATTTTAGCTTCATCTTACTTTAAATGTCAGTGTTGTTTGTTTGTGATAGCAGTTGATTTATCTCTGTTCCACCTCCTTGATTGAATTTGAAATTTGGAAGGCAAATATTCACAATACAAAAGATTTTCTTCACAAATCTATGACGCAGCAGCTTCTGTTTTGGTAAATTATAGCTATTTGATTCTGGCAATGGATATCCTATAGTATTTATTGTGCACTTTGAGTCACACTTGTAACCCTTTGTAAGTTTGAGTCAGTTGACTGAAACTCAGAAAGGAAACGAAGTCCACAGATAAAATTCGCCTTTGCCAGAATATCAATTTGATACCGCATTTTCAATTGAACTCTCAATGTCAAGGCACTGCCGTTTTGGGTTGTAAATAGTGACAGGATTCTAATAAACAATCTGCCACGCTTCACCCTGTGTTAATAACCAACTTTCATCTGGTGTCAATCTTAATACAAAACTCCAATTATCCAAGTCTTTACTGGAGTGGAAAGGCTTCTCCATCCTGACTGGATAAGTAGAACAACAGCAATCTACATTCACACTGAGCTGAAATAATTTCACGGCTCTCTACTTGCTCTGCTGAAACTGTCTGGCTATAACAACAGCCCAGTGTAAGGCTACATTATTCTGATATGTTATATGTTATTGTCATAATGTTAGTTATGTTAATCTTAATCTGACCTGCCTTATGATGATTGATGATTTCTGAGATTTCTGATTTCTTGCTTTTAAAAAACTTGTTCATTTTGGAAAGATGCAAAAACTTACTAACTAACTTACTAACTATATAACTTCAAAACATTTAGTATAATATCTAAGCTACTGTAGTTAACCTGTTCTTAGATGAGTCTTTGTATGTATATGTATACAAAACAGCAAACACAAACCATGATATAATAAAAACACTATAAAACTCAAAAAACAAGCACTACACCAGAAAGTAATCACCACTGTATGGAGCTTTAGTGAGTTACAGCCTGTCCACCCTTCAACTTTGCTGTTTTGATTCATTCAAACCGCACTGATAGAGTTGTTTTTGACCATGGCAGGCAGCTGTTTTTAATTCAAAACTCTAAAACCCCACTGCACATTTGCTGCTCAAGAGCAGACAGACACATCCTGAAAAGAGACATTTTCTTAAACCATGTTGAAAATGTAAGTGGTGTCACAGCACATCTGGATATATTGACACCATCTGCATATATGTAAAAACCTATTTTTTGCATTGTGCAAGATATTTCTGATTTAAAACTTAAAAAAACAAACAAACAAAAAAAAAAAACTTAATTAATGATATTGATACAGGGAATGCTGCTTTCTTTTGGGTGACAAACAGTGTGTCATTCAGGGCTTAGGATATAAATGATGTACTCCATTTAAGTATGTGACAATAGTAACATTAAAAGCTCTCTAAGTGAATGTTGCCAAGCTGCAAAAGAAGTCTCAGTTTGAATTCAACAGCAAGACAATCAGATTAGTATCTCAAGGCTTCCTCCGTTTCGCCACCTCAGTCTAATGGCAGGTAACAAAGATTACAATGAGTATGCAAGGCTCAGTGAGCTTCAGTGAGAGGCTTGCCAACCATTGGTATCAAAGGGCTTTCTCCATTTAAAAGGACATTATGTGAATGGTCCTGTGAATAAAATGGCCTCTGAGAAATGTCTGAGACAGATGCTTGGTAGAATATCTGCAAAAGGCGAATCATCGTGTTTTCTAGACACAAACATCCCCTTTTCCTGATAAAAATAGAGAGTAATAAATGGCTGGAAAAATGAAAAGCAGCAAAGTAGGAATAGGTCCACTACATGTTTTTGTCTCTGAAAGAAATAGCGTTCAAATGAACCTTTTATTTTTTTATCTATTTTTTTTTTCTTGTCATTTTGTTGATGCGTGGCCTTGCAGATTGTTCTAAAAAAGAGAGAGAGAGAGAGAGAGAGAGAGAGAGAGAGAGAGAGAGAGAGAGAGAAATAAAGAAAGCTCCTCCCTTGTCCCAAGTGTAGGAGTGTAAGGCTTTGGGCTGTTTTCTGGCTTCCTGCCGTTGCAATTGCAATGGTGCAGCTGCCACCTGAGATATTCCACACATGACATTTATCCAGGGGAGGGCATTGACAGATGCTTCAAAGCAGCTTTGTGGCACGGCCAAGAAAGGCCCCTCGTTACATTAGATAAGGCAGGAGACATATCATATTAACCTGTGTGTGGCACTGCCATGTTGAAAAGCACACAGGACCAGCCAGTGCATGCTTGCCTTGTCTGCAGCAGGCTGCCTCACGGCACACGGCGCCTTGACAAGGAAGGAAAAGAATAAACAGCTTGACAAAATGCTCATTGCCACATGCATTCATGTGTTTACACGGACAGGTTGGCTGTTACTGTCCAACTAACGTGTGTGTTACAGGCTGTCAGGCTGCAGTCTCTGAGGTGTGGATGAAGTGTATAAGTGTGATGATGCATGTTCTCCTTGCAATGTTTACAGTGTACTCTGGCGCTCCTTCTGTTTGCAAGGGGCCTCATGATGTTATTCTGTCTGTAAACTAAACCAGAACGAATCATGTTGAGTCAAATAAAATAAAAAAATAATTAAATAAAATCATTACCACACTGTTGCTGACATACTGGATATTTGACTTAGTGGCTACTTGCGGCTCATGCAGTGAGAGCCGTTGGTTGTGGCAAATTCTATTTGAGGTACAATGGATACAAAGACAAAAGCTTTGCATTGCTTCTCATTCAGAAGAGAAGGACAAGTAAAATTACACAGTGTGACACAGCAAATGTCATCGGCAGCAAAGAAGTCCTTCATTTTGGACTGTCTTGCAATATTTCCCCACTAAGGTCACTACTTGCAATATGTCATTAAAGAGCAACTTAACAGAAACTTAAAAATCGTATTTTTGCTGACCTCCAGCTTTAACGTCTTACCTTGCTGAATTAATGTTAAAGTGTACTTCAGTGTGTGACATCACTGTTGGATGTATCAGAGAAGCACAGTCATACTGGTTTTGATCAGATGGGAAACCCTCTGTCGAAGCCCTAAACAATGATCCTTCAGTTTCTTCCTAATTGACCTTATTATTATTATTATTATTTTATTACACACAAGCATTAGATTTTTTTTTTTTCCTAAGTAGAATCAAAGACATTAGAATCACACGTTATAAAGACAGATCTAGTTCACACACATTTCTGTCTACCAGCACATCACTGTCTATTTATCTGTGTGTGTGTCAGGCTCAGGCTGGCTGTTGTTCTGGCAGTGGAGGCGTGGGTGGTGTGGGGGTTTGCTGGAGGTGTGTCAAAGTAAAACTAATCAATCTTGTCTTTATTTCCTGGCATTGCCTCTGTCTGCCCCGCAGTCATGCTCCAATCAAGCGCTACCGAAGAGCCAACAACTATCCAGCAATGCTCCAAACTGCTCCCCAGGCACAATACGCCAGGCGAGTGCTGGGTGCTGATCAAGAGGCAAAGTCAAGGCCCATCACAAGTTTCACCGCAGTGTTTACCAACAGCCCCGACTGACCTTTACAGGCAACTGTCTCTATTGATCACATGTGTACGTCCTGTTGCACCATTAAAGCCCTGTTTTGTGTAGGGTGTTTGGCATGCCAGTTTGTATTCTCCTCCCAGACGGAGTTCTGCCTGCATGTGCAGGAGAATGGAGAGGCGATGGCAAAACCCAAAGGTCAGAATGACATTACTTGTGTTTCAAAATGTTCAACAGCAAAGGTATGTGGAGCGGAATCCAAAACCTGTAGAAGCTTTAAGCAATGCTGTTTTATATTTCCCCAAACTTTTTTCATGTTGTCCCACAAAAAATGACTTGCTTGGAGTCACTGATTGGTTCATTGATTGATTGATTTGAATTGATAATGAGCTGTATTTTAATATATATATATATATATATATATATATATATATGTTAAATTACAGCAGTGATTTTCATTCTTCTGTACACTACTATGTCTTTCTTGGCAAAATAGAGCTACTGATGACAGCAAAACCTAATTTATAATGTGAGCGTATCATATCCAGACAGGGTTAAAATAAATTAATGAATCGTGAATTTTATGAACAACAAAAAAAAAAGTTAATTAATTATTCATTCAGTTTTAAGTTAATGCTTATATTTTCCTAATTAAACAGCAGAGGTGCGATAAGTCACTCAGATTCCCACATCAGTCCCACCCCCTACTAAAACTGACAGGTAGTTTTTGGTGCTATTTCTGAGTTGAGAAAGTGAGAGAGGGAAAATAGTTCTCTGTTAAGCCTGAGAATTTACAGTGGTCACATAATCAGTGACCTGAAGTTAAACATCTGAAGTTAAAGCAGACGGTTCATATTTTTATATTAAATTAATTGATATTTGTGGAAGAAATGGGTCACCTTAGTGATGAACCCACAGAGAATTATCAATAACTTGCAGTTACTCTCTGTGGAGCCATAGCATTTTTCACAATTGTTTTGGTTTACAGCCTGAAACGCATTGTTCTGGTTCACTCTCATTGGTGTCATCACGCTTTTTCAGCCACAACAGGCAACTGGAGCTAAAAACCCAAAACAGCAGACAGACATAGCTGGGATTGCTGTTACAGTGGAACATTTGGCAGCTGCAGAGTCAGATATTTCTAAGGAGCTGGTGGAGAGCAAACCAGAGGCAACACTATTTTAATGTTGCAGTTCCAGCTTGTTTCTACTGTCCCCGAATGGCCAAACATTCATTTATTGTAAAGCATTAACTGGAAGCAAAACACAGGAGTGTTATTTTGTTCAGAAAAAAAAAAGACTTGTTACTCAGCATGTTTGACCAGTATTTATTGTGTGTTTTGAAAGTTATTTTTATGCCATGTCAGTATTTTCTATGAGATTTAAAGAACCAAATGCTGCAGATTGCAACCAAAATACCCTTGCTTCACCTCTCATCAAGTGTATAAGAGACACTTACAGCAAAAACTCAGAAAAACATGACCTAACTAGAGCTGGTGTTTGATTTGTTCATTCAGGGCTTCACAGTTGTTCCATGTGGTTTAATCATTGGCAATGTGCTTTGACCAATCCATCCATTAACAATAACCACATTTCCTTTGGAGGGCCATAAGAGGGCTGGAGCCAATCCCAACTTTCGGAATTGGGCAATAGACAGGTACACTATAGACAGGTCTTTGACAAATAAATTGATTTTTTTAGATATATTTTTAAAATAATATAAGAAATTATGTAACATGTAAGTAGGTATTTATTTATATGAAATGTACTGTAGCTTATGTTTTTACTATGCATTCTTTTGACACATGAATACCTTTTTAACAACCTATGAAAAGCTTCAGAAAGTATGAACAAAATCTTGATTTGCCTCTTTGTTTGAAACTGAGGGTATGCAATATTGATCAATCAAAAGTTATTTCAAAAGAAGATCACATTTCACATATCTTAATGCTAACAGCCTCTTCTGCCGCCTCAAAAGCTTTTCAGCCACACAGCCAGATTGTTATGCATAGAGTGACATCACCTGCATGCTGTTTCGATTCTTATCGCCATGCTCTCTGACCATAAACGATGCTCTGAGCAGCGCTGGTCCTCCTAGATTCTGCCTATATCTGCTTTTTAACAATTCCATCAGTGCCGGATAAGCTGGCTGGCAACGAAGACGAAATGGCAATACATGGAGGGATCTGGGCAGCATCTGCTCACAAGAATGACCGATAGCGCAGTGCTGTTTAAATCATCAAAATATGGTTGAAAAAATGATGAGGGAGATAATGCAGGCTTATCTTAACAGAGGTTCAGGTAAGGAAATGTCAACGCTAGCGTTCTGTCAAAACAAAAAAGAAAGAATCACTTTTTGATGTTGACTCAATGATCCTTTTTTTCATTCTTGATATGTTAACATGATATCTGATAACTTAAAGATAAAGTATTTTAGATGGCTTGTATATGTATTTGTAGTCTGTTTTTTATGTCCACTTTGCTAAGTTGAAGTTATAGTTCATCATTCTCTCGAGAGGCAGACCCATACAGATAATCTTATTGGCTAATGGTTATAGCACTAGACTGGAAGTGAAGTGAAGAAAGCAAGAGAGGAGTGCAATATAATAAAAGACACATTTTGCCCATGTTCTAAAACTGATGAATGTAGATTTATTGCATTAGATAGTGTATGTTATATACAGCAATTAGCCTAAGGTTGACATTCAGATTCTGGCTCCACTGCCATCATGTAAGCTAGTTAACTGGCTAATTGAGGTGATATACTACAACCTACTGCTTAGCCTCATATAAAAATATAAATTAGATCAGCAATGGGTCTTTTTTTGTTAATTTATTCAATATTCACTCTGCAGCTAAAGCCTGATTGCTTGGTTAGACTTTAATTTAACAACAGGTAATTTGGATAAATGCTCAATAAATATCAACACATCATGCCTCCTGTTAAACAGAGTTATTCTTGATTATGTGTGTGCGCCAGTATATCTAAACTTTTAGACGTATAACCAATGCATATACATTTTTGTATTTCTTTTCCACAGTATAATCTCATTTTAGTTATGCTTGTCCCAACCTATTATTTTGCAACAGTCAAACATTTAAAAACTCTTTTCTGTTCTTGTTTTTCAGTTTTATTGATTTTATTGGGCTGTCCAAAGAAACAGGTTTAGATGTCACCACTGGATTCCAGACTCAAAGCACAATTTCTCACGGCTGATGTAGCCTGTCTATGTTTAGGCACGCTGATGTGCTTGTGTGTCCTCTCACGTGGGTAAGTTGGTTTATGTGTACCTGCATGCCTTTGAGCATGCCGGTAGTGTGTTATGAGTTGTCCTGCATCTGTCCAGCAACAAACAGTATATTGTAGCTTTTGACTCCTCCAGCGGCAAACTTCTAGCGCCTGGCTCAATGCCGGGACACACGAGCTGCATCCCGGAGGACAGGCTGCTCCTGCAGAGCTGGGGAGGGTAATTACATTCAGATCATCTGGATGATAGGCGGCGACTTATACGTCCTATCCTGCGCCTACAAGTTCCTCAAGACCCGTAATTTCCATTTGCAATAAGAGAGTGGGAAAGAGATTGAGAGAGCTAAAGGAAGAGGAGTGAGTGAGAGAGAGAGAGAGGGAGACGGAGAGAGAGAGAGAGAGAGAGAGAGAGAGAGAGACTACTTTGCATGCAGTGAGTTGGCAGTAGCATCCCTGGAGGGAGACATTGTCGGAGGGGGAAACAGCTTTCTATGCATGAGGAGAAATCTCCTTCAGGTTTGTGTTGCAGCTACCGACCCCCCCCTACCCCCACCCTCAGAACCCCCCACCCCCACCCCACGCCCATGTCTGTAGGGATTTATGACCTGTCACCTCAGCAGCTCATGGGGATGGGAGGGTGGAGAGGAGGAAGGAGGGTAAGGTAATGGTGGTGACAGCATAAAGCAGGAGGAGGAGGAGGGGGGCTCTCTTCACGTCACTCTGGCAAGCACGATGTATCAATCTGTCCAGGGATTTTGTCCATTCAACCGTACCGCAGCGAGAAGAATTAACGAGAGGTGGTGGGGGGGGGTATAGGGAGTGGCAAGGTTATTGTGATAGCTACCACACCTAAGCTGTCTCCCAAAACGGATCTTTCCTTTCAAACTAAGAAACCAACAACGAACTGACAGGAACACTCAGCCCCCATCAACATGTCATTTGCTCCCTTGTCAAGTGACATGCGGTGTTTCAAGAAAAAAAAAGATAACAGAAGTGGCAATCAAGCAAAATGCCATGATACAGTTTTGTTTAGAGAGGAGCACAAAGTGACATGTGCATACAGTGTGCTGTGTTGTATATTTCTCTGTGGACCTTTGATGGAGGGCATTAACCTGTAGAATTCTGCCAGCTCCCATAAATTACTGGGCTGTACCTGTGCCCCTGAGATAGATCATTAGTGTGCTTGATAGGTATAATAACGTAGCCGTGTGCATTGCCATTCCGAGGCCATATAGTCATGACTAAAGAGCTCTCTGTGCAAAGAGAATTGAATTATGCCTTCTGTCACACAGTTACCGTGAATTTAATGCATACTGAGTCGAGAATCAATAATTTGTCAAAAGCTGCTGATGCATTATTGTCAACTCTGCCAAAATGAAATTATATGGAGTTATTGAACATAGGGGGCACAACAGATTCTCATGAAGATTGCAAACCTGACTTTCACAAAATATGATTAAATCACACCAAATATGTCAGGATTAGTCCTTATAAAATCCTTGAGATTTACGCTGAAGAAACCCTTTTAATCTGCAGCTTGTGCAAAAGAGATTTAAAACACAAGGCCATCGACAGTTAAAGATAAAGAGTGGTCTGCAGCATTAGAAACTGTATATCCATAAAACGAGATGCACAATGTAGATTTTTACATATAATGGTCAATAATGATGGAACATAAGCCAAGTTCTTTTGACTTTGAGTCACTGTCATGGGTTAAAGAGGAAAAAACCTTGGATCCTACACTTCTTTTACTTCTATCATTAACATCTGTCTGATAGTGAACACTCATCTCCCTCACACTCCACATCGCCACTTTGTAACAGAGGTTTCTTCCAAGCTCATTTAGTCAGTCTTTGGAAAACTCTTCCATAGTTTTTAGAGGGTGAGTAGTAAACATAATGGATGAACTGAATTTGTTGTGGAAAATCTGTAGATTGTAAAAAAAAAAAATAAAATAAAAGTAAATGCGAAATGTTCTGAAGTTACTAATTTCTTAACTTATTGAAACAATTTTAATCATGCAAAAAATGAAAAAAATGTATGTAATTTAATAAATGCACAGTGTAACACAGTATACCATAGCTGTAATCATATTTATCATTACAGTCCTTACAGTTACCTTCTGAATGTGTTTAGAGCTCATGAAGACACGTTGAAGTTGACCTCGGAAGCACTAGTTTTTACTGTCAACAGGAGGTGTTGTGGTTGTTATGTTAAAGGCTATAATACACTGTGTTATAAACCTTCTATCAACTTTCATAATATACTGCTTATAAATAATGGTGAGCTAAAATGATGTGTTGCCTGCTTGGAAAATATTTGTAACATCTCTGCGATGCCAGTATAGTATTTCAGGACTTTGTCTGAGGGGCTAGTTTTATTTGTCACATCATACAGTAATATATGTTCTGTAGAGTTAATATTTTTTTCTCAAATTCTATCAGTGCAATATAAAAAGGGATGGTCAGGCTGTGTGTCCTTTCTGGAGGCTTTTTAGACAAGAGTGAAGAGATTAGTTTTGGTTTCGAGTTGTCTGTTACATTTGTCAAAGCTGAGCTGTGTAAGCAAAATTTTAAGAAGACACATTCTGAGCAACCGACAAATCAAAAATCTCATAACTGCCAGTTCAACACTGTAAATGTTCTGTAGGGGCCAAAGGCAAAATTATGTTGCCTATTATATTTTTGTTCTTTGTCCATTGTTTTGTCACAGTTGAAAATATCTGTAGTTTTTCTAGTCTAAGGTGCATAGACAATTTTGCATATCTTGTCACTACTGTCATAGATTTAAATATTTGACTTGTTTGAAGCAATTTTGGATCCAGAAAGCATTCATATTCACCATTTTGGTACTGCTTTACACCACATCTTCTAGACCTTATGTCTTCAATTATTTTAAGTGCAAAATCATCATTAGAGCAAAGCACTGAAGAGAGCAGAGTGTAGTAACTGTTCTTTGAACCCGTGCAGCTAGGATAGTGAATTGTTAGGAAAATGTTATGCATTTAGATAAAAGCAATAACAGAAGAGGAGGGATGAAAAGAGGCATTTTAAAGGCAAGCAGGTGTGAAAGACATAGGAGAGTGAGATATGATTCAGGTTGGGGTTGTGAAGAACGTGAGGTATTTCTCAAAGAGAAGAATTTTCAGCCCTGTTCCAGAAGAGCAAGGGGTACCTCTGCTGTCCTGACTGGAATGGGAAGGTCATTGCAGTGCTGGTGAGCCAGCAGGGAGAAGAGTTGAAAGTGGAGCAATGACCAGGTAGCCGCAGGGAAGGGGGAGCTAAGTGTGCAGTCATAGGAGAGCGCAGAGCTGGTGTGGAGGTCTGTGGCCTGGAGGTACAGTATAGGGGAGCAGTTCCTTCAGCTGCCTTGTGCACCAACAGCAGGGCTTCACATTAAACACGAGCAGAGGTAGCGAGCAGAGAGAGGGTGCAGAAGGGGGCTGACACAAGAGAATTTTGTGAGGTTGAAGAAAACGTGGGCTGAAGTATTGTGAACAAGCTAAAGGGGGTGAGAGGACCATAGCCAAAACCAATTTCTCATTCAGAGCGGCTTACAATGGGTTTTCTTACAGCTCAGGCTCATGCAATTTTGTGAAACAGAGCTTCATGAGATAGGGTTGCTTTGTAGTGGTGAAACTCTAAAATACCATACTTTGGACTAGAATGAAAGATTATGTTCCCACACCATAAATTATATCATGAGGCAATTATGTTATGCTTCAGATTAAGCAACCAAAAACAACATGCCCTCAACAAAAAAACAATGGAATTAGCTGTTTTAGCTATTTATTTCGCAGTGTGAGTATCGGACAAAAGCAGTCAACGTTCAAAATACATAATGTTAATACTTATTGATCAGTAATCAAGGGGTTTATTTTTTTTCCAGGGGTTTATTTTTTTCTGACTTTTATCCTGACCTTTTTTGCTGTTTTTTTGTGAACCACTAGATAGTTTGACTTATTGAAACTTTTAGGAATTATTACAATATAAGAAGCAAAGAAGGGAACAACACTCTGCTCACATTATGCAACTTGTGACAAGGGGTTGTGAGCAGACAGTACTTATCTCTTAAGGGTCACAAGCCAGAACACGGTGGGAACTTTTAGCTTAATAGAAACTGAGAAAAAACTGTTAATGACTTTATTACCGTTTTAAATTACAGATGACCCTCTAATTTGTGCTGATGTATGAATACAATGGTTTTCAACCTGAGGCCTGGGACTAGGTTTTTCTGACTTTTTTCTAATTGTTGCTTCTGTATTGTGCAATACTAGGTATTTGAAAGTTTTGAGTAAAAAGAACTATTCAAATAAAACAATTAGAGTCTCATTGAGACGTGCGGCATGCTGTGGCAAGGTCTTGTGTGAGAAACCAGTGTGAGACTATGGCTTGGTAACTTTATTTACTCTTTATTAATGATAGCAGGTGACATTCCAACTTTTGCAGACAGCATAATGATTCACAGCCTCGGGTTGACAGCCACTCAAGGGTCACAAGATGAATTAAAAACAGAAAAATGGTTTAAAAAATGGAAAAAAAACAACAGAAAGTAAGAAACTGTGTCTATTTGTGTGTATTTGTGTTAATGTTGACTTACTTAACTTATGCCAAACACTTAATACAGTGGTTTCCAAAAAGAAAATTTTTTCCATTTTTCTCTACTTCTTACTTTTTTGTTGTAAAAAAAAAAAAAAAGAAAAAAGAAAAAAGAAAACCTCTCATATTCAGGTGTACAGAGAACACTTTGCTTTTGTTATGACATTGTGGATAATTATATCTCTTCAGGCTAACATTTTCCAAATAAAACAATCAGAGAAGGGAACGAGTTGTGAGTGCTTTGCATAAAATTGCTTACTAGAAAGTGGGAAACCAATTGGTTATAATGGGTAACCTTATTATTCAGTACCAAAAGTCTTCAGAGGGATTAGGCTGGAGTGGATGGTTAGGCATACAAAGCGGAGACAACGACATGATGATTTTCTTCCTGCCACCAGAAAAAGTCAATCTCTTGATACCATGAAGCTAAACTTTTCTTAACCTGAATGTCACCAGCTCTGTTTCCATGTACTTTGAAATATCAGATTTGAAAATTTAGATTGGAACGGCAATATTTTTACATTTGCTTGAGGTGGTTTTTGGCCTGTTTTGAAAAAGAGCTAATGTGCTTAATGGGAGACGGAGACACTTATTTTCAAAAAGTTCTTACATAGTGAACATTTCAATAAATCAGACTAGAACAATGGAATATCACCATTATTCATTTATTCCAGTATTTGATACATGCTAAGCCAGAGATACCCATAACTGAGAGTAAACTATTGATAGTTGACTTTGCTACACTAGTTTAATGTCTGTCACCAGCTGACCTCTTTTGCCCTGCAAAGCAGTCTCTGTGTTTGTCTGAGGGGAGGCCATGAATATCTCCCACCTGCTTTAAGTAGAACGGTATCGACACAGGGCTGAGTGAGGAGACATCTTCCGCTCCAGTGGCCAGTGTGGACAGAATGATGGAAGCCACTAAGAGAAGCGATCCTCTTTTCTCTGGCCTCAGTGTCTGACTGGCAGTCGGTCAATCGTCTGTGACTTTGTAATATACAATTGGATTCCCCTTCCCTGCCATAACATCCTTTTGCAGATTAGACTCTGGATGACCCGCCAAAGGGGTAGGGTTTGAACATATTGACTCCTATGCATATGCAACAGCTTCCTCCCAGCGGGGCTTGCTGGAGCAGAGAAAAAGTGCGGCAGTGGAGTGATGCTGCAGGGATCATTGATGGAGAGGGACATGCAGCGTGCTCTTCTTTTCAACAGCGACTCACTTGAGAAAACCTCATCCATTCCCTTCGGAGATAATACATGCATCTTTGGAGTCTGTGTCTGTGCTCATGGCCCGGTTGTAAGCACACACAGACAGAGGATGTCCAGCAGTGCAGCGGAGATGAATTTATACCGTTTTAGGAAACAATGCTCTATATACATGACAGTAAGGGGAGATATCCTTCAAGTCACAGAGGCTTTGCAGCAATAAGGCCTCCCACTGAGTGATAGGTCTGTCCAGGTTTCACTGATGACTTTTTGCATCTCTTTATTCCTGTCAGAGACATCATTTCCACACTGAAAAGCTGTGCCATATCCTATTTTTTTTAGAAGATCATCTCTCTTGTCTGACTCCCTTCAATAGTTGTTGTACAAAGGCACACAATACCTCAGAGACCTCTTTGATCCATAAATGTGGTGATGTTTTATGCTAAGTTTTTATGTTTGTTTTATGCTCTAAATTATAGCCTGGAAACATTTATCTAAAATACAGCTTTGGCTATGAAGGAAGAACTAATTTTGAAGGCTGGATGTCCTTGCCTCCTTACTGTGCATCTGACTTATTGCTGTAACTGGTTCCGACTCTGTTTAGCTATTTTTATTCCCACTTTTTTTTATACAATTCTTTCATCCAAATTCTTCTCAGACACAAAAGGTGTCTTTGTAAAAAAAAAAAAAATAGGAGGAGAAGAATGACAAGTCCTGATAGTTTGAAAAGTGTGTCAGCGGGTGTCATTTGGAAACATCATCTGAATATTGAGAAGGCGGATTGCGTTTGATAAGCAACCCATAAAAACTGTCACATCCTACATTTTATTAAATAACACAGCTGATCAGAGCTCTTTTACAAAGCATTTCAATGGTTCCATCACCTCAAGAATTTATTGTGCAACTAGATAGCACAATATCTTAACTGTATCATTTTTTTTTTCCACGGTAAAAAAATACCCAAATCCTCAAGAGTGAGAGCCAAAAAAGCTGGATCAGGGTGACTGTTTGAGGCAAACACAGGTCTAGTGTCGACACAAAGCCCTTGTGGGACTGACCTCAGTGGAACAAGTGACACAGAGCCGGAGCAGAGAAAGAATGGCCCAGGTGTGACCTCTGACCTCCAGGGAAGTTATAACTAGAACACTGAGCTCAGTTGTGATACTTTATCTTAATTTAAACCCAAGTTGTCTCAGCTTCAATGGCCCGGACTCTTTTTTGAAGGTGGTATTTTTTTCTACGTTACAGCTCCTCCAACACCTCGAGGTAACAACAGAAACAAGGTTATTGGGCTCAGTAACATGATTTTAAGTGTTTTTGTTAAACTCAGAGAGTACAACATGTTAATATGGATGAAATGCTTGGTATTAATTCACGGTATGAAATATTTATCACTGCCGTTGTCATGGGATGTGCTTGTAACAACAGGGTTGTTGTTTTATTTTTTAAAGGTTCGGTGTGTAAGATTTCCAGGATTTATCAGCAGAAGTGAAATAAAATATTCATAAGTTTAATTAATTAGTGTATAATCACATGCGAGTAAGGACTGTTGTGCTTTCATTATCTTAGAATGATGACCTTTTTATATGCATAGACGGGGGCAGTCCTTTTCTACGGAGTCTACAATGTGGTTTCTACAGTATACCAGAATGAACGAACCAAACACTGGCTCTTGATATGGCTTTTCAAGTTTTTTTTTTTCTTTTTTTTTGTGGCGCCGTTGTTTCTTTTATACTCTTGGAAAAGTGGGATGAGGTGAGGTGTATTCAACTGATTGCAATCTGCAAGCCCTAGATGCCATTAAATCCTAAAGACTGGACCTTTAAGAGAAAGTATTGGATAATTACATTTTAACTGAAAGACATGTCTAAACCTTTTGGTTTCTGGTGAATTCTGGTGCCTATAGATACAGGAGGTGGACTACAAACATGAACAGCAAATAAATCTTAACTGATTCAATTAGAGACTGGAAGAGTGAGTTTTTTTTTCTGTCTTTTTGTGTCTGGATTATTAACTAATTTACAAAGCTAGTGCACAACTGGCTCTTACAGTGGGGAGCATGTCACCAGTCATGCATGCAACATCACTTGTGGTCTAACCACATTCAACTCTCAAAACACTGGAATTGTGGAACACTACAGAACAAAGTGTAAAACAATAACACCACTAACAAAGGAGAGACACACGTAAAATTTAACTAATGCCCATTAGTTTGTTGCCCTGGTGCATGTTGGGATGCTTCCCTACAAGCCTACATTAAGACATGAACATATAAATTTATGCTGACTACTAATTTTAGATTGATTTTATTAATACTTTATATATAGAATCAACCTCAGATGTAAATCACTTAAACTATAAAATAACTCCTTGAAATCTATACCTAAAAATATAAGAAAGACTTCTGCAATTACAAACTGTACATTGAATGAACAACAGTGTTACTCTGCTCTACTAAGTTTTGCAGTGCTATACTTTTTTGATCCTGATCTATACATGGCTATAGCTTAAGTGATTTAGTGGTTCCAACCTGTGCATGTCAAGGTGTCTTTGAGAAAAAAACACTGAACCCCAAATAACTCAGGTCAGGTCAGCACCCGTCATGGCACTTCTGCTGTTTGTGAGTGAATGAGAAGCATTGTGAAGGTCAGGAAGAGAAGCACTATATAAGCACAGTCTACTTACCAATTGGATGGATGGGTCAAACAAAAAGCTGTTTATGTCCTGCTAAAGTCAGTGATGACTTCTTTAAATTATGTACAAAAGTTACGTCAGGTAAATAGCAACCTTCTCCAAATCTAACAAAGTGTTTTTTTGTGCCCAGACTTAACCAAAGTGAGATTCTTTCATAACGTTAATCACACAAACTTTATTGTATGTTTATTACCTGACCACTGAATCCTGTAGTTTATCATTTGACAAGATGGGAGTGACATTGCGTTGGTTATATATACAACTTTAACACATCTCTCTCTCTCTTATAGACTAAATCGTTCTCCATCCATACCCACAAACAATATGTGATGTAGAGCAGCTTAATGTGCTTTTAAAACAATCCCATTGCTCCATAGTTCACGTCTGGGGTGACAAAAAATAACAATAAGTAATAATAAGATAAATAATAAGATAGGAAAAAGCTAAATAGATGGATTACTTTTATTAGTGGTATAATTAGATCTCAGTGCTGAATTTGACACAGTCGACCACAACATATTACTAGGCAGACTGGAAAACTGGGTTGGATTTTCTGGCACAGTGCTAAACTGTAATTTTCAGTGTAAGAAAAATCACGCTCATGGTAGAATCACACCTGGTTATTGTCTTTAATAACCTGATCTATTCCCAGCTGAAATTAACCTGTGCAGACAGGGATGTTGTCAAAAATGAGATGACAATAAGACGATGTTATGTGAAGAATAAAAAAAAAAAAAAAAAAAAAACATTGCTTACTTTATTTGTTTCTTTCCTGTGGAGACTTGTTTTGCTCTGCCTCCGATGCCTTTTTGGTTATTTGTTCCTTTTTTTTTTTGGGAATGGGAATTTGTGAACAATAAATGTAAATGCAATATACTCTCAATACTTTCATGGCAAAATCATGCAGCTACTTAGTGCTTTGATTTTACGAAAGCATTGAATTAATTCCTCCCTCTGTGATCCTTCGTGGTGTCAGAGGATTTCTCTGGTGTTTGTCATCAGACAAACGCTTAAGATACATCCTTGGAGAAATAACTTCATTCAATTCAATTTCCTTTAATTAGTCACAAACATAATTCTGCTATTTCATAACAGTTTGGACGACGGGGGAAAAAAAAAAATCCTTTCATGTTTGCAAAGGAGAGAAACTGCCAAAGATTAAGTGAAAATTCTTTGCAGTTTTACAGCCAAACTCACCAGAGTAACAGCCTCATATTTTGTTGTTGTTTTCATTCTATATCACAGTTGATGCATGTAAATTATCGAGAGATTTATGTGCATGCAAGATACAAGTTGATGACATATTAATCAGTGGATGCTTCCAGGTATAGCCTACTTTTGATCTGAATAAATATGCGATAACCAGCTTGCAACGCAACAAGGAACAGAACATTTAACACTGTTGTTTCCTGCCAACACTCAAACAGAGGAAAAATCCCAGGCTGATTAAAATCAAATGAAAGGAGAGAAGACATTGCCCAAAGCTGACTAGATGTTAAATCACAGCATTCTCTCCCTGTATTTGATTCTCACCACAAGTGCATTCAGCTGGAAAATAAAAATAAAATGTTAAACTGTGGTTCATCACCCATGCAAATGAGATGCACACAATTAAAGCCTTATGTGACTTAGTGATGTTTTGCTGTTGTTGTTGTCACTGTATTTTTTACATTAAGTTCCGTATATACACTTCTGCCTGACAAACAAATGCTATCTTTTTCTGCAAAATTTACACAATAACTCAACTAAATAATATTACATTTACTTTAAATCAAACAACACTCAGAATCATGAAGTATATTTGTGCCTCAGTCCTCAGTGTGTGATAGGACATGTTATTTAACCATTAGACCCTTCTCACCGCTTACAGAGTCTCTCCCTTAACATTTCAGCTCTGTGTGCTCAAGATCAACATCAAGGGAAAAACTGAGAGACAGCTCACAGCTACGTGTAAGTCATTTATACATTTCTGATCATGTCATATACATTTTGGCCCAGCATATTTTCTAAACCTTCACACCATTCGATTGCAGTGTGCATTGTACTGTTTTGCAATGGTGATAGAAATTACAGCTCTCTAAAGGAAGCCAGATCTTATACCTTCATTCCTTTCAGAGACAGCTCATCATTCTTTTTTTCCTTTCTTTCGTTTAGTTACCTTACCTTGAATGGAAAGTTGAAAAAGATAGATCTGCGAGCCATGTAACTTATTTTAGATAGATTAGATATATAGATTTTTTAAATGTTATTTATTTATTTTTGCTGCTGTTATTTCATTTTGTTTGCCTTGAAAGAAATTTATGCAAGACCTAATACTAGTAGTAGAATTAGTTGGGGCACTAATTTAAGGCAGGTATGAAATTCGGGCAACAAATTGAACTGCTTTCACAAGTTCCTGTTGTTCGTACCAAAGAGCCGTTATCTTGTTGATTCTAGTTATGTTTGCACAATAAATGTGAGACTTGACCCAGCTAACTTAGCTTTGCACAAAGCCAGGGGAACAGCAGCAAGCCTCCTTTTATCCAAAGGTAACAAAATCCACCCACCAGCACTGCTGAAGCTTTACCAGTAATTTAATAACTTCCTGGAGTCTGAGCTAGATGCCAGGTCCAGGAAATCCTCCAGACTAAGCTCCCATAAAACATTTTTACACTTGTTTTTTTTTTTTTTTTTTTTTTTTTTTTTTTTACAGTTTAATTACATAAGATACAATTAATTGTTAAAGTTAATTATTGAGCTTTACAGGTGCTGGTGGTAACATCATGGTTAGCCCACAGAGGCGTATAAACATTTGGAACTTTTCATTGAAGTAAGACAACTCTTTTTCTGTGCTTGTAACCATAACTTCCAAGTCCATATTAAATTAACTTTGAGTGATGATCCAAATATTGACTTTTTAAAGTCAGGAAGCTTTGTCCATGTGATGCTTTGTGTGCCTCTGACAGGTACAAACACACCCTGTAAAAAGAAAAAAAAAAGTGAACATGATGCACCTCTGATGCTGCACTTAAAATGAAATACACTCCTGTTGTTCATGGGTGCATAAAATTTTATTGTCCAACTGATCTTCAAGACACAGTGGGAGCTCTGCTTGACTTGCTGCATCTTGTCCGGGCCAGTGGGTAATGACTGATAACCGCCCAACCCCTCCTGTCCACTTGGCCACAGCCAAGCCGCTGCCTGGGCGCCTTGCATTGCAAGCAGCCCAGGCCAAATGGGTCTAATTCTAGGTGACACATTTAGTGCATGATTTACCTCGCAGACCTACAGCTGTGTCCCTGACACTCGAGACAAGACCGTTGGGGCGTCTCATGAGCATAATTAACCCCTTCATTATGGAAATAAGCAAAAACATTATGAATAATTGTGGCATCCTGGATTGCCGTGCTGGATTAAAGCAGATGTGGTGCCGTGCTTGGCTGACTTTGGATTGTCCATTTCACCAGATGACATCATTCAGTGCTCAGGAAACCTTGAAACAGGCGGCAAAAATTAGATGTAATAGTTCAACAGGAAGGAAACAGATTCATAAACTTGACTCAGGAAACTGGTCCCACCAAGGTCCCTCCATTTGACTCATCTCACCATACTCTATTCAGCACTGAATTGTAATAAAATGATATCTACAGCCCAGAGCAGGGTCTTTCATCCCTTTAACAGAGCAGGTAAAGACATTTTTAACGTATATGCTGGAAGGCACACACAGTGATTTCACTAAGCTGTAAAAGGAGTGGACATGGATCGTTCTTGGTGAATCAGCGTAACATTTTTCAAGTATTGATGAAGTGAACTGATTATTAAATCATCATTTCATCAGGATGAAATCAGTGGATTCATGTAATTCTTTAAGGAATAGTCTGACATTTTGGTATATTTGGGATTTCACCTTCTTCACTTTCTGCCAGCAACCAGTCAAGACTCCAGGAAATCAATGTGCATAATCTCCAGTAAAAACACATCTTGTCAGTTCTGGTATGTCAGTCCACCCCTCTGACCCAGACTCAAAGATCTCAACAAGTACTGGATAAGAACTGCCATACAATTGTGTAGAGACATTCATGTTCCCCATCATAAAGCACTTTATTTCAGTGACTAGATACTTGCATGCTACAGTATCACACTAAACATAGATGTTGAACATGGTAAAAATTATACATGCTACCATTGGTCGTTGTTAGCATGTTAGAATGCTGATATTAGCAATTAGCAATACTGTGCCCCAGTAAGGTTTCACAGATGCGAAAGTGGTTGTACTCTTTAAAAAAAACTGAGAGTCAGTCTTGTTACATCACTGTTTGTGTATGGTTTAAACAAGCGGGACATAATATGTTCAGTCTATTACAATACAAAGGTGCTATTAGTTGAAATGTTGAAATATAATTTATAAATAATGAAAGCTTGGGGCTAGTTGTTAAGTTTTCGGAAGAATTACTCTCATTGCTGTCTTATTTACCTGGCAGCAAACATAATTTGAAATGTTATTATTGCCATTTAAAATTCCAGTGTGTCCAACATTTAGGGAGCTCTATTCACAGAATATGGCAGAAATGCAATTAAATCAATCAATCAGTCAATTAATCTATCTATCTATCTATCTATCTATCTATCTATCTATCTATCTATCTATCTATCTAACTAACTAACTACTTTAAATAGTGTATAATCACCTCAAAATAAGAGTTGTTATATTTTTGTTACATTAGAATAAGATGACAATACCCCACTTATGCGCTATCAAACCAACATTTTGTCTTAAAGTTCAATCCCTGTACCTTTTTTTTTTTTCTTTGCTCTGAAAAAACCAAGTCTGCTGTGTTAACCTCTGATCCTGCATGTTGATAATTTATTATGCAAATGATGGACAAATTTGAAATTTATCATACTGAGCACAGTGTCAATGACATTTATGAACGGGAAGACACAGCTGGGAAGTAGCCCTTTAACATATGTGTGAGTGTGTGTTGTGTATGATATGAATGTATTCAGTAGTGAGCATGAGTGCATGTGTGTGCGTGTGTGTGTGTGTGTGTGTGTGTGTGTGTGTTGGGGCTGTTGGAATTCAATAAGGCAGATGGGCCTTTTTAGAGTATTATCTTTATTGCCAAAGAAAGGGCCAATCTGTTCCTCCTTTTTGCCAACAATACACATCGATATGTACAGCACATATCAGTTTTGCTTACATTTTTCCATTCACTTGTGTTCATTTTTTTCTTCTTTGCCATTTGCTTCCATTGGTTACAGCCACTGATGAAAACACAATGTACCTGATCCCCTTTCACATCCACAAAATGAACTTGAGAAACACAATAGGGGTGTATTGCAGGTTTCAAGAGAGGTGAGAAAGCATGAACCTTCAGTGCAAGGCTTTTACTGCAGGGATTACTCTGTTCAGCTTGACAGCAAAGCCAAGTCATGGAGCAGACAGCCAGGGCCTCAGTGGAGAAAGGAGAGAACAGAGATGATCCACCTGTACCGTGGCTCTCTGAGGGCTGGCTAAGTCAGAGCTGTGTGGTTTTCTAAATGACACGAGCATCCCAGCTTTAAATACCACTAAGCATATTCCTCCTGTTCAGGTCGACAGAGAGGATTCACACCTGCAAAGCTGAGAGCATAAAAAATTACAACGAGAGCAGGGATGACATTTAAGGAGAATTTCTACTTGGTTGATAGGGATAATGCTGGGCTGAAGTTAAGTTTTAGTACCAGATGTAGTTGTCATGTGATAAAGGCTACTGCAGCATCAACAGATGGATGTTATTTAGAGAGGGATGGGTAAATAAAAATAAACAAGAAAAGTGCACAGAAGAGGAAAATGTGCAAGTAAAGCGACATTTGCTGATATCTTGACAGACTTCCACAATATTTCTCCTGGTGCACTTCAATCCAAAATAATGGGGGAAAACTGACCTGAAATGTTGATGGATGACTAAAAAGAGATTATTCTAAATCCATCAATGCATTTTCTATATATGTCGCTGCAAGCCTGCCAAAGAAAGCAGGGCTGTTGTAAATGTTGCATTGGCCTTCACAATCAAAGATGGGGGATTTGCTTATTCCTTTACCATTTCTGACCTGCTCTGATACAATACAATTTATAGAGAGACATGTCACCTACACAAGACATACTATGTTTATTAGCCTGATTCCAGGTTTCTGAATTGCTCCTCACATCTCAGATCTACTAGCAGTCTGGCTACAACGATGGCTATGTCAGTCAGTTTGGTGCATCAACATGGTCCAGACTAAGATTTCTAACAACTAGCGGTGAAATTTGCCACACGCATCCATGGTGAACAGTTGATGACTCATGCTAAGCATTAAAAATCAGCATGTCATTGTGAGCGTTGCTAGCATGGTTTCCAAGTTAATTACGCAATGTGACGCCCACCACAGCCTCTACGCTAGCTGAAAATGACTTTGAAATGTGAAATCAGCAAGAGAAGTTGAAGGAGAAGAGAAGGGGCAGCAAAAGTGGTTCTTTCAAAATTAAGTAATTAGGTAAAACAGCACAGTGTGTAACTTCTTTTGTAACTCAGAACAAATCGGGTCAAAATGCAGGTTTTTCCATGCATTTGAGTAGGAAAAAGAAGATGAACTGGGTTTAACGTTTGGCGAAACATAGCCTGATCTCACGCTGCCAATCCAACAATCAGACAGGTCAAACCTGAAATATCACTGAAACAGAGTGTTGCATTGACAGAGTTTTATTTGTCAATGCTGCTAACATAGTGACACAAAGAGGTTTCCTTTGGATTGTGTCTGATGGCGTGAGAGAGCACAGTGGTCGTGCGACATAGACAATATTGAGAAAACCCGTGAATCTGCAAAATAGAAAGCTATTTTTTTGATTGTGTCATAGTGGTTACATTCAGCACAAATAAACACCACCCCAGCACCACCCACACACCAACGCACAACCCTGCAGCGATTCGCTAAAACTGATTTGGTCTGAGTGGGGCCTAACTCCTCTGCTGAACATATCCGTGTGAGAAGATTTGATTAATGTTCCTTTAAATAGAGGTCATGTGTCTTGTTGAAATGGAAGTGATTTTACACCCCGCAATCAAAACTGGAATAGAACACACAAGATATGACTGTGTCATTTGTTGACACACCGTAGCTTCACTAGAACAATCTATGTGTGTGTGTGTGTGTGTGTGTGTCAGATGTATTAGCATGCTGGCACATAGTATTAGCATGTGGTGCATGTGCATTTGTGCATGTTTGTAAATAAACACAAGCATGCATGTGTATGTGTGTGTATTTGTAATTATGGGTATGTGCAAGCTTGTGTGTGGTGTGTGTGTGTGTGTTACACAGCTGAAATGTTCCCAGGCAGAAAAAATGAGGGAGTTATGAATATGCATTAACACATTTTACTGCATATCATCATCAGGATTCGTTGCCAGTGATTCAGGCCAAATAAGGCCTATGACTGACCCTGGAACAGGCTGGAGCTAAGGTCAAGTCAAATCACATTTATTTTTAGAGCGCTATGTTCGTCTCAGAGCTGTTTGGAGAACAACAAAGGGAACAGCAGATACAACTGGTGACATTCTGCGAAACAAATGTGTGAGCCTGCTCCGCTTTAGGAAACAAAGTAGGTTATACAGTTCTGTTGAATCACTGATGTTTTGAATAATAATAACATATATCTTGTTAGGTTTTACAGCTATCGCGTGAGCTGTCAGACTTCAACATTCAACTCTGAGCATGATTACATCTTGTGTGTATACAATAGGTAGTATATAGCTAATTATTTTTAACAACCATCATATCAGCCCGAGCAAAGGCTTGTGGATTTTCACATTTTATGGGAAAAGCAAGTTAAGCTCTGTAAAATGGTTTATCTCACACTTCAATCAGAGACAAAAAAGAGAAGAAGTTATGGCTTGTTGAATACTGTGGCCATGAAATGAAGTTTAAATCAGAGACTTCTGTAGTAGTCATGCATTCAGAGCAGAAAAGATGACAAGGCAAAAGAAAAAATGGTGAGCCTTGACAATGTCCCATAGTCATTTACTGCTAGAACATTACTGCATACGTAGTTATGAAATGTCAGTTATGTTAGCATATAATAATTGATGTTATGTTGATTAAAAGGGTAAACACAAATATCTATCTATCTATTTATCTATCTATCTATCTATCTATCTATCTATCTATCTATATATATATATATATATATATATATATATATATATATGATACAATAATAATTACATACATACAAGAAAAGGGGAATTACTGGTAGGACCTTACTATGTAATGACATAGTAATAGCATAGTAATCAATGCTATCAATATAATGGAAGTCAAAATTAACAAGTAACATAATGAAACATTAAATTCATCGCACCTTATCTTCCAAACCTTCCCTTTTGTTTCAGAGTAAGACTGCGGTAACTTGTTACAGGGAAATCTGAATCTGTCTGTGTAATAACCCATTAATCAGGGCTGCAAAACTACTATTACCCCTTTATTTTTTATCAAACTAATACCCCACCAATGCTAGATGTAATGTGCAGTGCTACTACACCATTTTTTGAAGAACCCGAAGAACTCATCCATGTTGGCTTACAAAGTTTTGACTTTTGACCTCAGAAAAAGACATATTTTTATCCATGACATAATTTCATCCATCTAGCACAAACAGTAGAAATACATGAATACATAAACAATGCAAAACATATATAACACATAAATTAAGAGTTACCAACTAAGGTCTGACCAAAATAACCACAAATAAGCGAATAGTAAACTGATAAAATATCATATATTATATAAGGTTTTATATATAAGGTTTTATACAACACACATAAACCTCAGTAAATCTGCACCCAAGCAAATTCCTGTTTTTCCTTGAAGAAGCTGTAAGAAAATCCACTCAAGCTACAGTACATGCTCACAAAAGAAAAAAAAAAACAGACAGACAAGTAAACAAGTAAACAAAGGTGAGAATAGAGAAAGAAGTGCAGCACTTGCGCATATGCTTTTGACAGAGGGAAAGGGGTAGGGGTGGGGGTGTAAATACAGAGGGCACTACTACCTGCTACTTTCTCTAATAAATACCATTGTTTGTCACGCTTTTATGCAATTAACAGTTGTTGTGATCTGGGTGTTTTTACTTTCATCTGCCGTCAGTAATGAGACGCGAACCCCTGATACACTCTCGGATTCTGAACTCCAGAGACCACTTCTGACAGACAAAAAGAGAAACATCACACCAACTGCACACAGGAAGAGAGAGAACAAGAGTCGGGAAGTGACAGAGAGAGAAAGAAAAAAATAAATAGATAACATAGAGATAACAGGGCACTTCAACAGGGGGTAAAACCTTGGTTCTATATAAAACAAGACAGCTCTGTCAACTCTCCTGTAGTGCACCGCTGTAGACAGTGTATTATTAATACACAAAAAAAAAACAAAACATGGTACTATGTTGGTGTCAGTGCTTTAATGTGTTTAATATGTTTGTCATGTGAACATAAGGGATTGCAACGCTTGCGGTTAGTTTCACTGAAGGTTAGATGACATTAATGAAAAAAAAATGTCTATCTAAAAGACATTTTTACTTTGTTCTTTGTACAGTGGGGAAATCAGGAGTAGCAGCCCATTTTATTTAAATAGTAGAATTAATGACTTCTCTGCAATTTTCACACTTTGCAAAGTCCTCCAGTGAGCTGGATTGAACCGTTTGGTCGTGCAGGTTGTGCCCCTCTGGCCATATGTTTGACACCCCTGAATGTGGCTAATTTGACATGATGTGAAAGACATCATAAGCAAAACATGAAGCACATTTCACGAGAAAGATTTTCACTTGCAGGCACATGCTGTTCTTTCCAAATCTTACACATCTTACATTTAAAAATTCACATATACTTTTACAGATACATTCACATACATTTATTACACATGCATATTTTTATCTTACTACTACTCATAACTCATAATCATATATGGTATATATATATGCTTCTGGACATTGTATTATGTAGCTCAAATTTGCAATCTGTCAACTATGATGAAAATCATATTTGTAAAACAAGGTGTCACATCTGATCAGATGTGAAACACCTTATATATGTGGTACATTTGCACAATATAATATGAGAAATATTGGAAATGCAAGACCTCTTACGTAATATTTCAAATTCAGTCACATGTAGCCACACACACACACACACACATATATATATATATATAGCTTAAAATAAAGCTCCACATCAAAGACTATGTTTTAAATAGGCTTCCTCCTCATGAAAATCATTAACAATAATTTACCTAATATATGAGCAAAATTGTTCTGCAATGCCTGGAATATTTTTCTACCTGATGATGCCACTGAGGAGTCATTAAATGTTATCATAAGATATTTTTCCTTTAAGATGTCATGTTTACACAAATGTAAACGCATCATCAATCAAACACTAACTAGCAGAAATAACACAAAGGAGAGAAAGATAACTCAGCACCGTGTTAACATGTGCAGTGCTTATTCATCAGTGGGAGAACCCCAATTATCCAAAGCTTGTTTGTCAGAGTGTGGCAAGTATTTTTAAAATATTGTAAATATTCTGTTTCATTTTTGGTTATTTAGTTAAACTGTGCGTGTGTGTGTGGTCATGAAGATATTTGAGTGGCGTTGTAGTTTTCGACTTTATCGCAAAGCAGTTGATTTACAGATTTTACATTAAAGACGAGGGCCTCGCAATCTTCAGTGAAGGAGTCGTAAATTATTTTCAATTATTTATTTTTTTTTTTCCAATTACTTACACCACACAGAAATGACTTTCTGCTGGGCAGAGCAAAGTGCAGGTGCTGCACTGTACCCAGGGTTCAACTTGATTGAACTTCTGTGCAGCACATAATAATGATGCCCTTGGAGCCCCTTGATGGCCGAATGGTAACTGTGCATGCCATTTAACTGCAATGTCACAAGTTCCATTCTGGCTGAAAACCTTTGTTGCATGTCTTACCCTGCACTCTCTTAGTATTCTCTCTTAGTATTCTGTCTGCTTCTTCACTCTCAAACTGTTTAATAAATTCTAAGGAAATTACCTTAAAAAAATAATGACACCTTTGTGCATCTAAGGGATTGGACAGCTACAAAGAAAACCTGCTGTGACAGTACCCAGATTTGTCTAATATTAATGTTGCAAAGTAACCTTGATAGTTCTCCAGGAAGCAAGACAGACAGACAATGAGCAACAAATTTCACATGACAATATTCACAACTTGGATGAAATTTGATAAAAACCCACTTTATTCTTTTGATTGGTAGACCCTTACGGACTTCAGTGATAAATAATCAACATATTCAGACAAGGTCAAAGTAGAGAGTCCTCACTTTTTCATCTTCTTTGTTTATCCTGCTGGTAAATTCAAGTGAATTAAACTTGTACTTTGGTCCTCATGGTTTCCATAAAATCAACTGGTCGATTCAGTGGTGGAGAATGTAACCAATCTTACTAAGGGTAGCATGTAGGATGTTTACTGGAGTCAATTATATTTTACGTGTTCATACATAATGCACTTTGTCATAGGATCCTGTCACTGTTGCTTCAGACACAGTGAACCTGATCGTCCTTGCACTATGCTATTACTGTAGTAGTAAGCTGACATCAATACATGTCTTAATGTTAATTTGTAATATCAGTGACTCAACATGAAGAAATGTCTGTCTGTGACCTGGTTCTGGTCATGGTGATAACATATATTGAAGAGAAGATGACCACACAATAAGCTTCAATGATTTTTTTTTTTTTTTTCCACAAATGTTTTGACCACACTGTGGGGAAGTTCAATAAAGTGTCAGATACAGCCTTATACATATAGATCTCATATCATTGCAAATTATACTGGAGGAGCCACCAATCTTGGCACCTTATGGTCTCAAACACAAACACATGGTCTTTATTTTAAATTTAACTAATTTAATACTGATTTATCAATCTTTTGCATTAAGACATTTTTTTTTGAACAACACTCATAGCATGAATCAGAGCTCTTACTATATTATAATTATAATTACAAACTTCTGATTTGCTTAGATGGGCTTACTGTTTTGAACTTGAACTTGACTTTCAGACTTGCTGTTTTTCTATCTTGTTGTACTTGTGTAATGACTAAATAAATACAAACCCCATTGTCCTCTTTAACATCCTCGTGGGGCGGCGCTTAGCTCAGCTGGTAGAGCAGCCGCCCCATATGTGAAGGCTCGCTGCGGCTGGCCCGGGTTTGAGTCCCAGCCTGTAGCCCTTTCCCGTATGTCATTCCCAATCTCTCTCTCTCCCCACATTTCCTGTCACTCTTCAGCTGTCTCTATCAATAAAAGTTTGGAAAGGCCAAAAAAAACTTTAATCTTTAATATCTTTAATAAAAAAAAATAAAAAAAACTACAAAAGGTATGATCTTTATACCATACCGATATATGAATATGGATAAAGCTATAGATGGGTTCTCTCAGTATTTCTAATGTTGCGTATAAATCAGGTGCATCCTTATAACTTGCTGATGATTGTGGATTACCATCGGGTGATCGATGTAGATATTGTACATATAAACCTCATTACCTCATGCACTTATTGAGTGAATGCCATAGAGTGTGCAGCTGTCATCAAAGCAAAAGGTGGCTACTTTGAAGAATAAACATGTTTTGCTTTGTTCACACCTTTTTATTTACCACCTGATTCCATATGTTGTTTTATAGTGTTGTTGTCTTCAGTGTTAATCTACGATAGAAAAATTCAAAACAAAAAAAAAAAAAAATCAAAGGAGAAAGCATGTCCAAACTTTTGATGAGTAATGTGCAAGGTTGCATGAGAAAAACACATTTGCCACATGCTAAAGCAAACTATATTTCAGTATCCTCCTGACAAATATAATGTTTTTATTTTTTTTATTTTTAATTAAGTGGCAGCTATAATGAAAACAAAGTGATCTGGTATGCACGGGCAATAAAAGAGCTTTCAGGTGACATTTTCATACATCCCCTATTGTACCATAAACTTTGCATTATGTTGTTTACTGATACTGTTCTTCCCACATAATGAAATTCAAGAATAATGGATGATCGATCCTAACCCGTTGTATTCAAAGGAGAGGAAGAAAACCATTGAGAGACTGATGAGTTCACACATTTTCAATGGAGATCTTAGCATCTTAAATTTCAGAGCCAGTTTTGCCAGCAAACTGGATCCAGTATCAGTGTGCTCTATTTGGAACCCAGTTAAAAGCTGTTTGAGATCTCTTTGTAAAAAGAGCCAATTGATTGAAACGAGATGACACTTGGATGTTGGATGTAGACCAGTCTTCACACAAGGTTAAAGTCTCTGCTGATCTGAGGAAAAGCAGATGCAAGATGATGTGCTGCTCTTAAAGCGAAATATAGAACCAAATGATCACATGGATGTTTTCTGTATGAACTGAACTGTTATCGTCTCATACAGCAATATCAAAACTGTTTAAAATGCTAAAGGTATGATGTTTTTCTCTGAGCTTTAGCCAGCTTGGCACCATGATTGATGATGCATCATGTCCTGACATCCCTCATAGAAGCAGCTAATAAATCTGCCTATACCCCTTTGCAACATGTTTGCTGTGCATTTGAATATCCTGCAACTGTATACCTCACTAAGAACGTGCCTTACTTACAGCGTTTCTTCAAGCTTCTTTTGTTACGTGAAAAATACTCTGGAATGAACCCATGCAGTCTCATATTATTCACTTGATATTTCCATGACAGTTTCAATCATGAGTACATGTTCTCCTGCTTTTTTTACATTAGTGTGCACGGCCTCATGAGCAGTAGTTTCCGCATAGCAGCAGCTGCCCAGTATGTTAACGGATGAAGCAAAATGAAGGTGACTGGTAATGGTTATTGTTTTGTCCCTCTCTGCCATTTAATCTCCTTTCATAGAGCTTCATTAGGCACTGGAGGAGCAAACGACTTGTAGATAAAACTTGATCTGTAAGCCAGGGACACTTAGGACAAGCCAATCTTCGTTCACCTGCTGGCCCAAATGGCATGAGCACCAGTCCGATTTTTTGTCATGAGCTCTCTGTCACAGATCAGATGGTTTTTATTCAATTTAATTTAATGGCATCCTTTGCCCCAACATTTCAAAGCAATGCAAGATACAGAATGTATCAATGTATAGCTATTATTTTAAAATGTAATGTTAAAAATACATAACCAAGACAAAGTCTACAGCCACACTACAGGCTCTGTGAGGCTGTACTTAGACACAGGGATGCTTTGACCTAAATGCTAATTGAAAACATGCTAACAGGCACACAATGACAATACTGAAATACTACCCTACTACTGTAGGGATGGGTTTTGTTAAGATCTTAATGATCCTACTACTCTTACCGAGTGGTACTTACTGATTATCAAACATGTGCTAGCAACTTTGCAACTATGCTACGACTAGCCAATTTGATGCGACCCCTCCATCGGTCTTGCGTGAGTGTCCACAGGATGTTTGGAGCACTCTGAGAATTTCTGAGTTTGGATGATGCTCATTTCAGCTGGTTAATGGTTACATTTAATTACTAAACCATGTATAATTTAGTTAACTCTGTGAGGGCTCTAGGCTGCTGTCTTATTGGTACTACATTCTTTAACAATGTAGTCCTGGGGTCCGTTTAATACTTGGCTTCAATAACTATCCCCATGCTGATGTTTAGCAGGTATGTTTACTCTCTTGTATTAACGTCTTAGCATACATAGAAGTTTTATGAGCCTGGTCCATTGGGCTAGACAGACCTGCAAACTGGACACAACCACAAATCAAAGCAGTGAAACTTTTTCAAATCTGGATCGGTGTTGATCTCCTGTCAATTATTGTATAAAACCCACCTGAACAGTTGTGATGGACCCAACTGGATCCAAAGTGCAAATTAAAAATGAGCTCTCCGGATGTATCTGGTTCCCAGGTTCCTGTTAACCAAATATACACTATATAAAAAGTCTGAGGATCCTTGATGTCATTAGGATTTAGGTGCCATGGATATCTGTAACAATTTTCACAGCACTCCATTTGATTGTTGTCAAGGTATTAACACTAAACTATAAAGGTCAGAGAAAAAGAATGGTGACACCAGAAATAAGAAGTCAGAGGATCACCAAAGAATTCAGACCATGAATATCTAATTGTGTGCCAATCCATCTAGTGCTGGTTGAGATGAGTGAAGATTTTCTCCTGGTGGTGGTGCTACAGGAAAAGTGTGTCAAGTCATCAGGATTAATCTTCTGGGGACCATGCATATCTGTACAAAATGCACTGGCAGTGTATCCAATATTTGTTGAGAGACTTCAGTCTGTACCAAAGTGGTGGAACTAATTTACAGACCGGCATTTCCATCCTGCACTGTTAGCAGGGTAAAAACAAGCTAAAAGCTAATAAGTTATTGCACATGCCAGCCAGGCAAACCCAAAACTGAATGAGAAGCCAAGTTGGCCACTTTAAATCCAATCTCTCCTTGTATCAAAGCCAGCAGTGGCACTCAGAATGTAAATGAAACATGCCAATCTCCCCATCCCTATTTTAAATCCACCACAGCGATAGCGGGAAGGTAGAAAGTGCTTTGGCTGTGATTTGTTTCATGCAAGGCACCAGGAAAGTGTGGAAATGTTCAGTTGTTATTAGGAAGGACACGGAGGAGGAGGAGGAGGAAGAAGAGGAGGCGGAGATGGCTGTAGCTCCGGCTATGGGAATGGCGTGAGCATATCAGGTCGAGCAGATTGTGTGGTCTGAGTGGCTATTAAAAGTGACAGGATGGAGGCCTTGGAGTTGGTGAGCCGCCTGATTACACCTCTCTTCCCCAGTCCCGCTATTGACTGTGGTTAGGATGTAGCTTTCCATTTCCTGCCGAAATAAATTAAAAGTCAGAAGTAATTTGCCTGATGGGGGGATGCAGGTGTTTTCTCTATCTTTTTTTTTCTTTCTTTTTTTTTGTGCTTCAAAGTTTCTGAATAAAAATTCTCCTAGCCTGGAAATCAATTGAACCCTTGGCTCTTTGATAAGGAAAGGGCTTATTTTCAGCCTGTGACAGTTTTGTGGCAGGGAGGCAAAAAAGGTAGGGATTTGATTAAAGGGGAGATAGAGAGAGATTGAGGTCTTGTTCTTGCCATAGGAAAGATCAAGGCATGTAATCATGTCTGCTACAATGCTGGCTCTACCTCTATGCTCCAGCTCTCTCATTGTCTCTCTTTCTTCCCCCTCTCTCTCTCTCTCTTACACACACGCACATACACACATACACACAGACTTCTGATTTCCTTTTAAAATATGCACGCACGGACAGCCACACATGCATGTCGACATTTTCTCATCTGCGCTTTGTAGTGACATCTGATAAGTAAAGAATGAAGGAAGGGAAATGCTTTATTTTCCTGCTCAGTTTTGTTCTGTCCAAAATCCCGGTTGAGCGCGCTCAGATCCCTGTTTGCTACGCTTCCTCTGAGATTCTTTTTACCTGTCAGACAAGCGGTGGACATGTAGCACCTACGCAACCTCTCCAGCAATATCCTGTTGCTGTTCACAAAACTTGCTTTTACAACCCTCTAAAGCATGCAGCGCCGCCCACGCTGTGAGAATTTTGGTAGTTTTGGATAGATGCCTTGAGAGCGCCAAAGTAAGGGCAGGGTGTGAACACTCCCTAAGCTGTTAAACTGGTGAACTGCAAAGCTTTCAACAGCTAGCTGCATGACAGTGACGGCTGTATGTGGGTAGACTACTGCCATCGGGATAAATACTGCATGATGCTACACTGGGGTAAACAAGGACAAAGAATAATGTGAGATACTGTGAAAAGTACATCAAAAGTAAACCTGTGCTGCAGAGCATATAGACTGAAAGTAGTGTAATTACTTGACAGATGAAACAATGGAAATCCTAAAACAGGTCCTTGCACCACTTTGACCACATGCTGTATGCCTGTCCACAGAGGCTCAAAAGCATTGCTTCCCTGCTTGTTGCTTGTGCTTGTGTTGCTGTCGAGAGCAAGGTGAACCCCTTGAACATCAAACGTCTCTTTCATGTTTCTTCTATTTTAAATGGCAGTGTTTGTACAACACCAGGAATCTGAAGCCTTCCCCTGCTCACAGCTCAGAGGGAGCTACCATATAACCCAACCTCCCCCGCCTCCCACCCATCGCCGCTCTGGGACACAAAACCCCCTCATCCTGAGAGCCCAAGAGGGAAGCACACAGAGGCGTCTGGTGTGGGCGAAGGGGGAAGACAGGGAGCGACGCAGAGAGACAGAGAAGGTCGAGACGTGCAGGTTCCCTCTTGCTCTTTGAGTGGCATAAATGAAATTCACGTCAGGTGCAGCGTGATCAAAAAGCAGATGATTCAGTGTCAGGCCGTGTTTAGACGCTTGGCTTTACAACTTCAAATGGCACACAGCCGCAGATCACACCAACCTCCATTGCACTCCCACATCCCCCCTTTAGAAACACACACACACACATAAAGACACAGCCCTCTCTGGTGAGCCCATCTGGGAGTGAAAAGAGGCCTCGCTTGAAGTGCTTCCCAGTTGAGGTGACTACATAAATAGATGGAGGAAGGAGGAGGGGTGGTGGGCTTCAGAAGATGGAGGAGAGTACGTGTTTGGGCACTTTCACCTTCGTTAATTTTAGATGTTGTTTATTCCTCTCCTTTAAGCTTTCCCAGAAGAGAAATTATTGCCTCGGTACGTATTTCCATTTTTCACCAGTGGCTGAGCTGCTGCAGGATAATTTCATCTGACTATGATTCTGGATCTTGTGATCTGACTTTGTTCACTTGGATAATGGCAAAAAAGACTCTGTGTGTTTAGACGCTCATATACAAACACGCTCATGTTTATCGAGACAGAGATGTCCAGAAAGGTTGTTGACAGAAAACATGATCATGCAATATAATTTGGAGAAGGCACAAAGTCTACAGATCTATGTACACACAAGTTGCCAAACTAGTTGATGACTTGGATTATGTGACACTGTGGTGAATTTGACATGCAGTTTATTTTTGTTTGCTACTAAAGTACTGTTCATAAAAATCTGCAAAAAGTTCTTAATGTTAAATCATTAGCATCTGGGAAAGACATTTAAAAATGTAAAATTGCTTAGTAATAACACTGGTGATTTTTAGTGTCTGAACAAGTCCAAGGAAAAGACCAAACCAACAACAGTTTGTTCTGTGTATTGTCTGTGTATGCTGTGTGCCATAGAGCTCTGTTGTTGTACAAAAACGCACAAAAGTGAGCCACACTGCTGCACTGGATGACATGTTGCTTCATGCCTTTGAACACACACACACACACACACACACACACACACACACACACACACTATAGTTTATATTACCTCATACACACACACAAACACACACACACACACACACACACTGCCCTGCTGCTGAAAATAGTTTCCAGCAAATACACCATGTACTCGGGGAATACTCATGTATTCAGGGATGGTTTGATAAAAATGACAGTGCCCAGTTGTTTTACAAAAGTACCCTTTAGAAAAAGATGAACTCATGCATTGTTGACAAAATAAAAATATAAAAAGGCCTATCTTTTTTTCAAAGCTGGTAGTATGTGAGTGTATATGTCTCCACATCTTGAATTCTGATCAATAAAAATAAAAATCTGCCTCTTTGATTTTACTGTGCAACAAGGACTGTAGCATTTTGGTTTGGGTAATGTTTCAGCCTTGGTGAAATCAAAAAATACTCTCTGGAAAGTTAGACTTCCTTCACAGTAGATAAGTTGTTGTTTCCATGACTTGGGAATTGAACCAAGCCTGTTGGCGTTGAAGGAAAATCTTGTTGCTGGTTTCGTTTCATTCACTTAATGCTGTCCAGATGGGTGAAGCTGATTCCTCTGACTTTTTTGTGCAAAGACTGCACATTTGCATTTTAAATCATCATACTCATTTCAGCACATTTCATAACACCAGAGCGAGACAGATGAGGATGCAGAGACGGAGGAGAGGATGTATATATAGAGAGACAGACAGGAAGGTGAGTGAGACAGGGGGGGAGAGAGAGAGAGAGAGAGAGAGAGAGAGAGAGAGAGAGCAGTGTGCCAAAGGGAGTCTCTCTCCCCTCTTCAGCAGGAGCTGTCAGCCGGTGCCGTCAGAGTGGCTATAAACAAAAAGTGTTTTCTCCCTTAACAAGCTCAACAGGACCTTCAGTGGGGAGACGACACAGAAATGCTTACTCTCCGGGGGTGACAGCCACTGTCTGCCATCAATCAGTCAGACTCACTGTGCTACCCGCAGACAATGCCTCAACAAGGGCACAGCTCAAATTCATCACAGAAGGGAAAAAAAAAAAAAAAAAACTAAACAACAGGCATGATGAAATATACACATCGGCACTGCAAGTCATTTAATTTTAACGTGCAGTGTTATATGGTAGATTATGCAGGGGAAAATGCGATGACAACATCTAAAAATAAGCGCCACGCATCGTAAAGACGTATTTCTTCTCTTGTATGGCATTAGAATTACAAATGTCGATGTAAGCGGCCAGCTGTCAGTGAGCATGCGCCGGAGCTCACTCATATACTGTATGCATGAACCTACACACAGACTCACTTAGACATTATATCCTTTGAAGCACTGTCAGTGTTTCGAAACTATACACTCTGTCACAGAAATCATCTGAAACACTTCTTTCAGAATGTCACAGCCCTGTTTGGGCTTTGATCAAAGCCAACGATGTCAATTTTGGGAGGAACCGCTGTGTAGTAATGCATGATGAAACTGTCAGAAAGTTGTTTCAGCTCGCTCCCCTGTGCATCTTAAAATAATCATTTGGTTGCTGCCTCCACATATGTCACCAATTTTTATTTTGCAAAGATTTCCTTGATGGTTTACATGCATTAGCCGACAGGAAACAAAATGGGTTACATTTGTGTGATAAAGTATCTTATATTACTGCAGGTAATTTACATGTGTAACTGATGTTTGCTTCCTCTGATAAATGCTTGATCTGATGATTGTCAACACAGCTTCCACTCCAGCAGTAAAACTCAAGTGAGCATGCTGGTTACAAGTCAGACTGTGATCGCATGCTGTACCGAAAATTTTACAATCAAACAAGAAGCTGCTACAAGCCTGTATGGGCACAAACGGCCCAATTAAATTCACTCGTGGTTTGTATGTAATTCTATAAAAAAGCTTTGAATCTGTTGTGATACTTTTATCTCTAATGTATTTTAGTTAGTAGGCAATAGAGCTCATACTTTACTATGAGTCGAACAAATGTATAACTATTCCACAGACCTCTTTTGTCATCTTGATTCAGCAAAACCACTCATATTGCATGCCCATTTTACGACATATTACACTTACAATTTTAAACATATGGATTGCTAAGCCCCGGACCACCCCTCAACCATGCCACTTCCCACATTCCTATGAATACCCTACTAACCCTCTGGTCCCCACTCCCGTATTCCTCACACCCCTCCCCACCTGTTTTCCTCTCCTTCCTACTCTCCATAGGGTTCTGAGGGGGGTCCATCATGCCTGGGGTGCTACGGCGGATTCCCTACCGAAGTATCCCCACACCGCAGCATCAACCGAAGTACAAGAGATCATGCTTCACTCGCAATCTTTAATTTTGTCAATAAATCATTTAAACTTATCTTGTTGACGCTGTGGTCCATTGTTGTTGTAAAAATATGTTCATACTAAACATAAACAACAACAAATACATTGAAGAAACATTAGGTTTTGCTTTAAGCTGTGTCCGTTTGCTTTGTTAATGGTGACTTTCTATTTTTTATATTGGAAATATAGAAATGGTCTAGTTATCTAGACCCTCTTCTTTTGGTGTTTCTTTCTTTCTTTTTCTTCTTCTTCTTCTTCTTCTCTAAGGACCACATTATTTTGCAGTTTTTGTCCTGAAAACTTGGGGGCAGATGTACCCAGTCTCCAGTCTGTACCCAAATTATTTTTAAATGTGACTAATATATCTCCTTTATACACCTTAGTGTCAGTCGAGATGACAGCAAATTGGTCTTACAATTGCACCTCTTTTTTTAAAGTGGCTTCAGTCTGAAGTTTAAGAGGTTTTGGCAGGGTTTCATTCTCTAATTACAATATTTACTATACCATTAAGATAAGCTTTGAATTAAGTAAAAAGCTGATGGTGCTGTCAAGCCAATCCTGTGTGCTGGTTGTGGTTGTTAATTCATGTTGCCTTTTTCACATTCTTATAGTGGATTGAAAGTCTACAGCCTTGCTTGTGGCTCTTTGAGGCTGTACTTAAATGCAGAGGATGCGAATGACGCCATGCTAACACACTCACAATGGCAATGCTGACATGCTGGTATCAAGCAGGTATAACTGTACCATGTTCACTATGTTCACCGCTAAACACAAAGTTCAGCTGAGGCCCATGGTCATTCGTTTTACATTCATTTGGTCATAAACCAAATTATTGGACAAATTAAAAATTTGATCTAATGATGGCACAGGATGAAAAGTCAGAGGATCACTAAAGTTATTACATATTATCCTAAGGGGGCCATGAATGTCTGCAGTCATAATTGATCGCCAAATTCATTTCAATCAAGAGACGCAAGTAAATGAAGTAAAGATATTTGTTCATTATAACAGATATGTGATAATACGTGGTGATTAAGTCTTAAGAGAAAGTCTTTGGTGCTTAGGCTCTACAGGGAGATTTTTGTAATCAAGGGCATCTGCCCTGAGCAAGCAGCAAGTTAAAACCCCAGTCCAGACAGTAGTGATGGTGGCTGATGGCTTTGCTGATGAGCTGTTAAAATGATAGAGCTGATGAATCTGCTGAAGACTGGGCAGTAATGAGGAGGTGGAGGGCCATGCAGAAGGCAGAGTGAGAATCACATTTGAAAGGACAGCAGGAAGATAATAGGCTGACCATGCAGGTGTGTTGCTGTGCTATTGGATAGATGCGACCAGCTGATGAGAACAGCCATTATCACAATTGACAGCTCCAGATAATGACATACAGGAAATTTTGAGTGAGCAGTGTATGGAAGGGTGGAAAGAAAAGAAAAAAAAAAAAAAATACAGGCCTGCACATGGAAAATGAGTCTTCCTGACTGACCTTTCACTAGAGCTTTATTATGACACATAATAGGGCAACCATGTATGTCTGTGCGAAATGCTGTGCCAATCCATTCATTAGCTATTAAAGAAAAAGTGGTGGATGAGCTGACCCACAGACAGACATTGCGATCCATACAACAATGCTGCCAGTGTGGCTACTCTGTCAGCTGGATGGATCATTTGAGCTGAGTAAGAGTGGCACGGTGGTGCAGTGGTTAGCACTTTCGCCTCATAGCAAGAAGGTTCCTTTCTGTGTGGAGTTTGCATTTTCTCCCCGTGTCTGTGTGGGTACTCCAACTTCCTGCCATAGTCCAAAGACATGCAGTTAACAGGTAAATTGGTGACTCTAAATTGCCGGTAGGTGTGAATGTAAGTGTGAATGCTTGTTTGTTTCTATGTCCCCTGTGATAAACTGGCGACTTGTTCAGGGTGTACCCTGCCTCTCGCCCTGAGATCCAGCCCCCTTCCGCAACCCTGATAAGGATAAGCGGTTACAGAAAATGTATGGATGCGCTGAGTAACATTATTAGCTTTGTATAATTTACTGATTTACAAAGAACAAGACCCATTCATTTGACTTCTTAACCTACAGAACAACTTATTTTCTTGTGTTGTCTTGATAGTCATGTCAAATCAAGGCAGCAGTTTTACTCTCAGTTGTGTCATCTCTCTGTTTTGCTATGTGAAGCCCAAACCAAACACAGAGGACGAAGAAGACATGCTCTAAAAGTCTTTCATAAATAAAAAGAGACGTGACAAAAAGCTAAATCACACTGTGTATACACTCTGATTCACCTGTGAATGGGCTTGGTACCTTGGTAAAAAAAAAAAAAAAAAAAAAAAAAAAGATTTGACATGACACTAATCCAATCCTATCACAATCAAAGCATCTCTGTGTTCAGGAAAAATCACACCTGCACAACTAAATACCGAAAAGAATATAGATGTACAAGTCTAGTAATTTGCAATGGCAAACTAACTGTTTGCGGCCAAGGGAGCCAGCAGTAAAGCCCCAAACCAAAGTTTTTAACTGCTGATGAAAATAAGGCGACCCAAAAGCCCACTCACTTACTAAATCTAGATTGTTCTGTACTACTAACCTCTTGTGGATATCTTGTTGTGACTAAATCTGCTCAAGTAAAGCGTGTTCTACTTGTACTGTGTATGCCGTCAGTATCTCTTAGGTGTTGTCAAGTCTAGAGGATTACAACAGAGCATTTGGATGACAGCAAGTATGGCTGGGGTGCATCTCGTGTGAGGAAAGCTTTCCCTGCCCTACAATAGCTCAACTTTGTGGTTAAAGCGGGACCTATGCAACTTTTGAGAGAAAAACATTGAATTGATAAGGCAATGAATTGAATCATTGGTAAATTTAATACACTTTTTTTTTTTTTACTTCTACAGTCTTAGTTTGTCTCGTATGACCAGACGTGGGTTGTTTTGATGCGTCCTATTACTATATCTGTGTATCTCCTTTAAACAAATAGATAAAAGAGAGACTTTGAGAATGATGTGTCTGCATCATTATCAAGCAATAATTCCCCCACATCTTGCTTGGCAGAGGATTGCCCAGTCTATAGGTCTGATTGCTGAATGTGCCCTGCATTAGACTATGAGCTTCTGTACATGGAAAATAATCCTTGGAGCAGCTGACGAGGCAGTATATCTAAACACGGGACAGCACCATGAGCCAACATAATTTAACAACACATTAATCTCTTCACTAATGCAGTCAATAGCATATTAAGCGAGCTACAAAAGCAAAATTAATGAGAAGTAATGCGACGCCAGTCGGTAAAGCTCTCCAGTGGAATCCTGAGCAGTCAGCAGGACTGTTCGTGCCAACTCATTTCTCAGCTGTGTCTCTTGCTCCCACACAGGGATATGCCCTTGGGTGAAGAGGTGCTCAGATTCCACAGATGTCATCCACAAATGCCATATTTCAAAAGACCGGGGAAGTGATCTTCAGCCTCTCTTAAAATACAATTCCCATTGTGATACTAACACGGTGGTGAGAAGACAAACCTGAGGCCCAAGCCTCTAAAGAAAGACTAGTCATGTGGTAAGATAAATAAAAAACTTTGTTCTGTTCAGATATGCTTTTTCTTTTTTTTGGAAAATATCTGAAAAACTGACAGATGTCCATGCCAGTGGGTGTACACATTTTGATTTGGTAACATTTTTGGAGGAGGGGGGAAGGTGAGGTTGTGTTCTGAACTGTCTTACGATTCTCAGCAACTCAGAAAAAAAAGTATATGCTATTTTGTACTTATAACAGTGTTAAGGTGTGTTTATGCCCCATTACAGCCATGATTATAATAACACTCAAAAGATTTCCAGTTAAAAACGTCTTAATAATAGTTGAGTAATTCTGCACACACATCAGTCACTGGAGGCAGAAAATGTTGGAATGTCTTTTGAATGTCGTCCTCATAAATCACTGTACATATACTTGTAATGAGAAAAATATGTTTCTTATTTAAAAACCAGCTGTTCTACTCTTCGACATAACACAATTATGTCCAGGCATGTTCACAAATTGTGTGCAATGTGCACAAAGGCCAGGTCTTCTCTTCCAAATGTTGTCTATTTGCACAGTACACACCTGCTGATCTTGTGAAAGGCTAGATTACACCTTGTCTGTCTGACGCTGACCGCCCTCACCTGTTGTGATGTCAAGATCTAAAAATAAGTGTTATTTAAAATAAAGTGCATTACCAGTAACATAAATGATTACTCTGTTCATGTCTCAACTTCAGCCAGGCCTTAGTTTTTCATTTGCCTTTCTCCTGCTTTGCCACACTAACTCTCTTGTCATTTCAGACGTTGCCACTCGCTCCTGCTCTACTGCTCTGCACCACCTCCACTCACCTGCTCCTCATCAGCTAATCAGCCCCTCAGTATATGTACCGGTCCCTTTCCCTCAGTTCTTTGTCAGATTGTCTAGTGTGTTTCCCTAGCTATCCAGCAACTTACTCTGATTCTGATCCTACCTGCCTTTTGGACTTTGGACCTTCCCTTCTTCCTGCTCCTACTGGATTTGTTTGCTGGTTTGACCTCTGCTGGTTATTACACACTGTTTCTCCACCTGAACTGTTTGCTGTGTCGTGCTATTGGGTTCTTGCCTGCCGTCTTGTGACTTCTGACAGTTCAATTCAAGTCATAGCAGTGTGAGAGTATTAGACTATTTTAAAACCTTGAAGCTAATGCAGCTAAATGGAATTCATTTAATTATTCATCATTCATTATTCATCAGTTATTTCTTTTTTTTTTATTGACCCATTAGCTTTTCCTACTGTCAAATCTCAAAATGGCTTATTTAAAAAAATAAATAAATAAATAAAAACACGTTTAACCTGCCTTAATTGAATTTTTGGCCACAAGCTGTACCTTTTTAGAATAATGTAGAGAACGTGTTAACAAAAACAAAAAAAAAGCCATAAATCCAGTAGTTAAAAAACATTCATTCATTTGGAGTTACATCTCTATGCATCTAGTACATGTAAGTCCAGTATTCACACTCTCTTTTAGCTCTGGGTTTGGTATCCACCAACTCTACCAGTATCACCTACAGAGTTGGTGATAATTACTGGTATTAATATTTAATCACTATGAGAAAACCCCTTCATATAACATACAGTCATGTGATGCACTGTTAGTAGAACAATATTGATTGAAGCCACAAATATATATTACATATAGTATTAAATCACTGGTGCAACTTGAGAATGTTTTACTATCAAGTAAAAAAAATTCTGACTTTGTTTCCACCGAGTCCTGTTAAATCTATATTATCTGAAATCATGCAGTGTATGTGTATGTGTTGCTGGAGTAGGAGGAGGTTTTAATTTTTTCCTCATCAGAAGGGATCTATATCATGCGCCCAACAGCAAACACACATCAGAACAAGCCTGCAGTACAAACATTGTGTTTACATTGAGGATAGAATAAGCCGCTGGAATAATGCATGCTAACTGTGATATATACCCCAATTAAGCATCCTAGAAATTTACATAACAGAAAAAAAAACAACTTCAATTAGCACATGAGCAATGACTGCTGGCATTTGATTGCAGGAGGGAAATACACGGGACAATAAACATAATTTACAAGATGTTTAATTTTGTGTTTGGAAAATTGAATCCACCGGCAGTGAGAAATACGCTGCATGTTTGTGGGAAGAAGCGGTGGCTGTGATTGATTGGAGGGAACTAATCTGTGTTTGTACCCTAACTTTAACTCTTGCATGGCAAAAACCAACAGAAGCAAAGTGCATGGCTGAAGAAGCGCTCTTGTGAGTAATTTTGTTGCCGTTCAACCTAATCAAGTCTACCTCTGTCGTATGCGGATCCCCATGGAAATATAGAGATTCATCATCTTTTTTTTACTCCACGGTTCACCGTCCCTGAGTACGAGGAAATAATTTCAATTTCTCCTCTTGATGAGCTTCTACTCATGGGCAATTATCTCAACACAATAGATGGTACCTTAGTGAACAATTCTGCTGCGGCTGTCCACAATATGAAGAAGACAGACAAGGAGAGAAAAAAGGGAAAGAAAGAGAGCTTATGAACCTCCCACTGCCAGCATGGCCAGGGTCACCAATTAACTTAGTAATTTGTGATCGCAAATATTTGTGTATATGTATGTATGTATGTATGTATGTATGTATGTATGTATGTATGTATGTATGTATGTATGTATGTATATATATATACACAAGCTGCATTTGTATGTTTTGCCTTGCTTCTGTTAAGAGAACAACAATCCAAGAGTTACAAAGACCACAGAAATATATATAAAAAAAAGACAGTTGCAAAAATACATATAAAGTGACAAAAACATGTTTATGAAAAGAATAAGTCAGAATCACACTTGCTAGACTTTCTTTCAACCGAGGCAAACATTTTCACATACTGAGGCTTTGTGGTAAGCAAATAAGATTGAATACATTTCAATACTCAATATCCATCCAGAAAGCTTCATCGGTGCGACTGTAAGCTTTGGATTCCCCAAGGTTTGGAAAATCCATATCTTAGTGACATATGCTCATGTGAGAGTCTGGGGACAGTCTTTGGTGTGAATTGGTGTCAAACTCCAGAGGTAAAGATGTTCTGACAGCTCTGTGGGTAGTGGACAATTGATGTCGTGGTCATCCTGTTCAGAGATTCTTGTTCTGGCCTGACATAAATAAAGGTCCTTCAAATCATTGTTTTTCTCTGTCCAAACAAGTCTGTCCTCGACAAACAAAACAAGGTGTGTCATTGGGGTGGAACAGGGGTTTAAAATGCTGACTGTGTAATTACCACTAGTGTCACCTTTCTACTAAAATAAATAAATGCCCCCTAAATGTCCATTAGCTAATTTTCTGGCTACTTTGTAAAAGTACAAAAACTGTAAACAAATCACTTATCTTATTATGTGTCTGTTTCATTTTCCCACTGTATCATCTCAAAATGTCAAAAGGAAGAGTATGGCCATATTCTGGCACTGTGGCGAAAACGCACGTTTTTCCTTTTTTTTAATGGGGTTCGTCTGTTTTGGCTGCAGCAGTGTGGGTGCAGAAACCAGCGGCAGAGAAGTTGAGCCGTATCCAACTTTTGGAAAGATGCAGCTCAATGCCATGCTATGGCCACCAAACAGATGCTCAAATCAGGCAAACCCCTACTGTACACAGGCTACACAGCCTGAAATGTGACTGCAAAGGGGACTATCCAGGTGGATTCATGGACTAAACTCTGATACCCTACCTGTTGTGTTCTGGCTTTGTTTATTCCATGTACCCAGCTTCTAAATCTGTGTCCGGCTTGTAATTTACACTGCAGACACAAAGAAATTTAATTTGATTTGTGTCTGATGGTTCAAGAGAGAGAGCGAAAGAGACATAGATAGATACATTGCATTAAAAAAAATTAAATAAATAATACACAGTCACCAGAGAGTCCAGCACTGTGTCCACCACTGAGCCAGCTCTCCTCACCAGTCTGTCCAGTCGGGCAGCGCCCCTCTTCTTGCTGCTTCCTCCCCAACAAACCACAGCGTAGAAGAGGACGCTGCAGTATTTTACAGATGTTGAAGGACCCCAGCCTTCTCAGGAAGTACGGACGGCTCTGGCCTTTCCTGTGGTAGTTAATAGTTAATAGACAGTTAATAAGAGTGAGTGAGCGCTGGGCTCGATAAAAGCCAGTTAATCAGCAAAATAAAAAGTTATACCCTGAGTGTTTTACATTCAGCAGAAATAGGCACACCCCCAGCAGTCCACCTCACCTCTCCCACACTGCTGCAGCACCCGATCCTGTCTGAATGTGGCTTAATAATGGTAGTAACTCTAAACCAGCAACAATTAAATAACCACTTGGGAGCACCAGAAACAATCTCTAAACACAATTATTATTATTATTAAATTCTTCATCTCCTTTTTTTGTTCTTCTTTTTTGTCCTCTTATTATTGTTCTTATTATTCTTATTGATCTTATTATCTTATTATCATTGATATTAGTAGAAGTATCATCTTATAAAGTTGTTGGCAAACATGTTAGCAAATAGTGGTGGACATGGAGCAAAATTAGCTCCAAATTAGCTCAAAATAATTTGGAGTCATCTTTCTGGCTGCTTAACAAATATGAGTCCAGTATTCTGTATCTGTCATTTGGTAGTGAGCAGGTAGACACAATTGACTTTAAGAACCATTTCACACAAAAAGAAATAGCAGTCCGCTGTGGCTGAAAACAGGGTTAATGAGAGAGGTGAGGCTGAACTAAGCAGTAAAAGACTATGGAACCAAAACAGTTCTTTAAAAGACATTAAAACTGTCTGTAGGGCTGAGGAGGATAATGCTGTGAGAGTGTGTCACTAACACAGTTATTTGATCCATTGTAAATATAAAAATATTCATTAGCACAGGTTTAAATAAGATATACTGTACACATGTAGATTATATCTTGACATCTAGTTTCACATTTTGTCTATACTTTCATACCATATTTCAGGAATAGAGCCCTGCAGCCCATCTGTATTTCCAACCTCAAGTTTGTCTGACTTTACAGTTTTGTGATTCCATATGATGTGTCTGTTCTCCACATATTGGTCAGACCTTGTTGTTGATCTAATGAAAACCCAGTCATGGAATAGCTATAGGCCTCCAAATCTTGCCTTAGGTGATTGTGCTCCTCATCCATGGACTCTGTTTTGGTTGGTACACCCTGTGCCTACTAGTCTTACTTACAGCTATAGCTTGTGTAGACGCTGTTGAGTGCTCATGGGTTATCTTGTACTACTACTGTCTACTGCTGGTGTGTCTGTCAAAGTTACAAATTCATGCTTTAGTTTCATCTGCCTGTCATGACCAGCATGTTAATGAACACCAAGCAAGCTCTGATGCACAGAATATGAGACAACCTGCTGAGGTGACCTGGGATAATGAAAATATATTTCAGATACTTTCAAAAGTTAACATAGCAAAGGCTAATATTTGCGAGTCAACATTCCCTAAGCATTTTAAGATAAACTGAATTTGTAAAGGCAACTATGTCAGTTTACAGTCAACCTCAAAGCTGCTCCAGTATAATGACACTATTCCTCAATGTTTTATCTCCAATTTCCTGTTGCAATGAAATGACAGACCTACAGGCTGTATTTTATTTTTTTAGTTGCACACAAAATAAAACTGAATAAAATCAAAATAATGAGAAAAAAAAACGTGGTTAAAACATTCTTTTTAATGGGAAAGTGAACAAATTCATCCTATTCTTGTTCTTAATATAGCCTCATAAGAATATAGTAAGGACACAGTAGGAAACACTGGTAGTCTTTGTGTGTTGAAAATAATCTCCACGAAATCCGCATAGAATAGAAATTTCACAGCTACACGTTCAAGTAAAGTTTATTTGAAAATTGCATACTCCATTTTCCCTATTTGAAAGCACACTGTCAACTCCCCAATGGTAGTGTTAATGAAGATAATGTGGCAGACTGCCACTGATCTGACCTTGCAACCTGAGATGAACAGGCAGAAAGAAACACAGAATGTACAGATTTTTTTTCCAACAAAAGCCAAGATAAAAATGTCAAAATTACCTATGAAATTGACAGTGGCTTGAAAGTAGACATCATGAATTGGATACACCATGTTCTGTGTAACATATTAGCTATGGGAGAAAGGTAACTGACCTGATTACCATTGTGCAGTGGACAGAAATAAAACAATTCTTGTACAGTCTGAGACAGGGCTAAAACAATCCCTGCAGTGGGTAGGTTTTTCATAGCACATGTCTAACAGAAGTGATGGGAGTTTGAAGGATAAAAACCATTAGCAAATGGCCAAAGAACATTTGAGTCATTTGGTAACAATCAAGATCCCTGCCCCACCACCCAACCAATATATTATGGTAATTTCATTCTATGGGGCTTTGAAAATCTTACCAACTGCCTCTTGAGTATATGTACTGCACAGTAACTAAAGACTGCACAGCAGCTGTGTAACATTTGACATTATTAAGTGTATTTTTGAGTATCCTATGCTCTATAACATTATAGCTGTCACAGATCTCATGGATCAAGCACCATAGCACAAGCTCCAGAGCCTCAGAGCGAAAGCATTATTTTACACTCTTCAGATTTTTAGGACTTCCTCACTGACTCACACGTCCAGACTCCAGGTGTGATTCAATAAAAAGTAGCATTTTTGATTTACAGGGCCATTACCGACCGATCCGGAGACACTGGTTTGGTGTCAAAAGAGCATATCATTATTCTGTTGTATGACAAAGCAGTTTGCCAAAGGGGACTGTAATTACATCGTTGTCTTCTTTTCAGTTGACTCCCGGCAAGGGAATTATTGGTAATCATCCATGTAATGCGGTGCCACTCAGTTTTTGACAGCTGAGTGAAACCACAGAGCTGTGGTTTTGTCCTTTAGATGTAAAATCAGAGCTAAAACCCCCATCTGTTCCCCAGGCTCAGCATGCTGTTTCATATGTGTTTTCTCACTGGCATATATAATGCTGGGAAGACAAGTAAGCATCGATTTATATGCAAAAAAAAATTCTACTATATCAGCCAAGAGATGTCACCAAAAATATCTCAAAAAAAAAAAAAAAAGAAAGATTGATTGATGTGATCCAGGATATTTCCTTGGAAGTGTGTCATTACGCCTGATCAAACACACATACTGTAACCGACTAAACAACAATGACCTCCATCTCCAAAAGGACATCATTATTATTTAAAGCATCCATCTCTGCTCTTAAACCTCACCTTTCTCATGCTGGTGATGCCCCGTCCGCATGAGTGGCCTGCTGTCTTTGTGCTGCCATTTAATAAGCATTCTTTAACCTCAAGGGACGAAGCCTTCTACTGACTCTTGCAGTGCTAGACAGGAACGCTGTGACACCAAAAAACCAGACCTCTTATCTGTCGTCTTCTCTGCCTTGCAATTGTCAGCAAAAAAAAAAAAAAAAAAAGAAAGAAAGAAAAAAGAAAAACAAACTCCACTGAAGCCTCCATCTCCAAACCGGTGGCGCTGTCAGCTTCTATTTAGAATCTGTGTTTATTCTGCACTTGGGCTTTTTATTTATTTAACAGAAAAATATGCGTTGGGGTGTTGACTCGCAGGAAGACATCTCAAGACACACAGTGAAACCAGCAGTGTCAGGGGCAGTTAACACTTCAGTAGACAGCACTTTTGGTTGGAGTGCTCACACAGTAATTGTGTTGTGTGTCAATGTCAACAACAAATTTCTAGGCAATACTATGTTTTTTTTGTGTTTATATATATATATATATATATATATATATCTGTCTCTTATACACATCATATATATATATACCCTGAAGTCCATACCTTGCATGTGCTTGAAATCTATATTGATAGAAGCTGCTGTGTCATATCATTAAAAAAAAATGGCAGTTTCATGGCACTACCAAGGTCAACTGTAACACGAACAGCTCTGATAAACCCTCAGTTTATTTCTCAGTACTAGAGCCTTTCAGATAGCTGATAGGTGAAAAAAGGGGCATTTTGGCAGGGTATTGTTTGACTTTCAGTGGATCAAGCCTTCAGCTGAGGAGAGAGCGAGTCAGATTAATAAATAAGAATGCATAAAGGGTGAGCAGTGCTAGCGGGTCTCCCTTGGATATTGCTGAGGAGTCTGCACACCTGCCCAGACTGTCAAGCACCAGTAGGCTTTAGTGATTTGGTTTAAGGTAAATTTAGCACAGGCCACTGGGGATTTTACATCCAATTCTCTTTTTCATAATACAGTAGACGTTGGAGTGGAAGGGAAAGCCAAATAAATCATCTACAGGTGGGTAGTTGGGTCCTCAATCACTGACTTCTTCAAATTAAATAGTTAAAATGCAGGTGTTGCTCACACCCACAAGGTATGACTTAAAACGGCATTTGGATGCATTCAAGGAGAATTTGAAGAAGTGAGGCAAGTTTCTATTAGGAATAATATGGGTTCATTAAGCTACAAGTTTTTTTTTTTTTTTTTGCATTTGATATACTTTTGGTGACTTGCAATATTAGAGAATTTCACAAAACCCCAGATTTTGTTTAGTGTGATTTCTTTCAAAACTACAGAATTACAGTTAGGTTAGGAAGAGATCATGGTTATTATGGCAGATAAACAATGGTTAGGCTGCTAAATGACTTTGTTTAGGGGATAGATTATAATTATGGCTGATCCAAATGGATACCTTAATTGCAGGTTTGTGAGAGAATGCAAACTTTGATCTCCTGCATGGAACCTCACACTTGCCACGTCCATTAACCACCATGACTTCCACACCTTTACATCCTTGCAGCATAAAGGGCATTAACATTTTATTATTACATTATTTTAGTGTTAATTTTAGTGTTTCATTAATCTCAATATTAGTCAGAAGCCACCAAATCATCTGATATGGACATAATTCCTCGAATAATGACCTTATGAACAATTACATTTCTGAATACTTTATGATATCCACTTTTTTTTTTTTTTTTTTTCATTATTTTACTACTGTGTTACAATGTAATGACAACGTTGAGAATCATGTCACAGCCTCAGTAACAAATAATAAGTGGTAAAAGACAGGACACAAAGACGCTGAGGTTACACAGGTTGTGAAGCTTGTACAGTTAGTGACTCCCTCATCCAGCAGTGATGTGAACATTTACAGTTTGCTTGACAGGTCTCCAAACTCATGCATTTAGGCAGCTGCCAGCAAGGAGAAGATTTAATATCCCAGAAGCAGAGGCTCAATTCACACTGCAGGCCTTGACTCGCTGCATATATCTGATACTTTTGAACGACTCTTCATAACGTATGATAGACTGTGGTGACTTTGGCTTTTGACTGACTCGAGGCAGCTGCGCAAGGCAAGTTTAAAGCTATATCTATATTCATTTTTGTGTTTTTTAAAGCCCCCAAAAAATGTATATGACATCTAGTCAAGTTACTCATTCATTAAAATGACACTCAAACCATGGAAGGGAAGAGGCAATGGTAAAAGGTAAAATAATCACAACTGTTAGCAACATTAGCACCTTTAATTTTCAGTGCCATGTTGGTTTAGTCAAACTCACAAAATTATGACAGTCATCATCAGTCTGGATCATTATATCATAATTACTTCTTATCATTGATAGCTTTAAACTAATTTACTGAATTGTCCAGTACAGTTATATAAGACCAATAAATACTGTGATCATTCAACAACCAAAACATGTTCTCTTAATAATGAGCTTCACTGGACAAAAAAAAAAAAAAAAAAAAAAAAATGTTCTATAACTGTTATACTGTTAACACTCATACCCACAACCATTAGTAGCTAATCTCCTTTAATAATGAATCAAATAATGAATCAAATAATAATTTTATACATTTTACATCTTAACTATTTAAGGTAAAGTTTATTCACTGCATATATCAGTCTGTCTGTCTGCTGTTTATTTGACCAATGGTGAGGCTGACGCGGCCCCAGAGTGATGAAGAGAGAGAGAGAGAGAGAGAGAGAGAGAGAGAGAGAGAGAGGCAGTGGGCAGCTGGAGGCACGTACACTCGTTAGCCCTGCTCGCTCTCCCTTTCAAATGGGGCCTTAATGATTTATAGATGTTTGCTTTAAAAAGTCATTGGCATTAATCCCATGGCTCATTAACCATTTAATTAAAATTAAATTCTGTGTTAGGACTAAAGCAGATTGAGAGTATTTCCTCCTGGTGGGAGGCTGTTGAATCACCTCATTTTCGGAAACGCTTCATGTGAGGGGGATGTGTACCAACACACGGCTGACATGTCCGTATAGGGACAACCGCTAGCAAAGTCAAAAGCAGGACTGACTGCACAGATTCAGGTTACCACTCAGAATAGATTCTGAAACTTTATATTCCCCCACAATATGTCCGACATGATTTCATATGGCCTATCAACCTGGAACGCAAGTTAACCAAAATTAAGCAAACGCACACTGGATAGTTTTTGAGAGGCGAAGGTGAAGAGTTAAAAGTTTCAAGAAGTATTGTCTGTTTATCCTCATCAGCAGCATTCTAAGTGCAAATAAGCTTCAAGTGGACAGCAGGTGAGCCATGACCTGGATATAGAGTAGTGTCTTCTTCACCTGCTGGGAGTTATTTGTATAAACATGAGTGTGAACTGTGACACCACACACACACACGCACACGCACACACGCACACACACACACACACACACACACACACACACACACACACACACACACACACACCAGCATACTGGCTCATATTTTCATTTTCCAGATGACTGCCTGAGTCTCTGGTTCCAAGAAAATCTCCCTGTGCAGCTTTCCAGTGTTTCTGATGGCAACAGCATAGCAGCACTGTGCAAGACTGTGTTATATAACAATACACCTGTCTTATCAGTCTAAATCACAGTGGGGTTGCATCCTCAGTAGCTGAGATTTTAGATTTGCCGAAAATAATTTCTGCTGACAGTGTGGTCACCAGCGGAAATGTTCTCAACACATATAGAGTGACAATTTAACAGGCATAAAGTGTACTGACCTAAAGCATATCTCTGGCCCTGGTTTCCACCAAGACAAGAGCAGTGGAGTATGAAGTTCTCTTACAAATATGTAACAACAGTAATAACAGTTTTAATTAGTGTGCTTTAGAGGTGCTGGTAAGTGTTTTTTATTATCTTTGGACAGAGTCATGCTAGCTATTTCCCCTTGTTTACAGTCTTTACACTGAGATTAGCTAATGAGCTTCTAGCTACAGCTTCATATTTAGCATACAGACATGGGAGTGGTGTCATTTTTATTCATCTGGGTCTCAACAAGAAAGTCATATTACTGTATATGCATTACTGTTTTCATTAGTGTATAATCAATACTTATGTTTCTGGTACCTCAAAGTCTTTTATATCTACAGATGCTGTAGATCCGCTTCCATAGAGTTCACTTTAACAATAATAATTATAACAATGTGATTATCTGCTTATTGGTGCTAAGGAAGTTCCCATTCCATCATGAAAATATACTTTTGGTAGAGGCTGTAAAGTGATCATCAACAAGGCTTTATCTTTGACAATCTTTATAAATATACTTTTTTTCTTTATTTGGAGGAAAACGTTTTTTCCTCTAAAAGTCCATTCATTGAACAATACCCTGGGATATATCATTATGTCTGAGTCATCTCTTACTGAAACTCCTACTACCGACAGGAACACAGCAACAAGTCATATCAGGGAGCTTTGCTGCAATGGTGATACAGTATAATTAAGAGACAACACTCCATCACTGGCCCTAGAATCTGTGTAGTACCTTAAATTGCTTTCTAAATGGGTCTATGTTACCCAATATGTGGTTTACTCTGCGTGTTTCAACAAAGTGAAATGAACTTGGTGGGAGGATGGAGGTAAAAAAGCAAAGATTGATCGCTATGCTCATTGGAGTAATTCAACCCCAGTCATTTTCCTCTGCAGGTTTTTATAGCATTTAAAATAGCAACGCGGTAATGGCCCACACACACACGCTGAAGCATGCACACAGAAGTACACATACGCAAGCACTTTGCAGGACAAGATGTGGTTTAAAAGTGCTGGGAAATGAAAGAGGGTCGAAGGGATTAATTCATGTCTCCAGAAATACTCCTTTGAAAGTGTATTTGCTTGCCACCTATGTAAGCTGAGATACGATAGTCCATTTTGGTTATCTGATCATCTCCTCTACATATCTACTCATTTAGAAGTCAGACATTTTCCAGGCATTTTCATTCATTTCTACTCCATGTTGCATGTATGCTATATGCTGCTTCTTACTGCCTGAGCAGTAAACCATATAACTGTTATCACCGGTAATCACTTGAGATATTGTCCAGAGCACAGGCCGATTTGCTGGCTTACTTATTCAAGCTATAAAGTAAGTCAAGCATGATGTAGCAGTAGCAGCGGTAGTCAGAGCAGACTGTTTAGAATATCAGATGCTGGTTGCTCTATTTTTCTATTTGCTCTATTTCTCATATTGTTTTGGTCATTTGTGCAAGTGTGAAATTTGCACTAAAGAAGGAAGGTCGTTAAAAGTGTAAAATGGTTGGGCTTCTATGCAAAACCAGTTGAACATTGAACAAAAGTTAGGAAACTTACAAAAAACAGATTTAGGCTGAGAGTCAGTGACTCGCAGCTGATTCGCATTAGCATTGCAGCCAATACCTAACTTAGAAACTTTTTTTTTTTTTTTCTGCACATTGGCCTGCTGAATAAACAACCAAAAAAAAAAAAAAACATGCACTGCTTTCTGTTATTGTCAGTTTAGGTAGTGGTTTAGCTGGTCAGTACATTGAACAGCTTGAAAACTTGCCAACAAATGTCATTCTGTCAGTATAGATGGTGTGATCATTACTCTTCAACACAACTGCTTACAAAACACTGCATGTCCTTGGGTTGTAACCTATGATTCCCTTGTTCCCCTGCCTGGGCTTAGCCTGCCAGATGCTGTCAATCAAACCCACACTGACTCTTCTACAGATGTTTACCATGTTTTTTTTGTTTTGTTTTTTTGTTTTGTTTTTTTCTATTTCTTTTCTAACTTGTCTAATCAAAACTTAAAACTGCTCACATGTTCTTACAGCAAAAACAGGATGACTATTGATGATGGTTTCAGAAGTTGACATATACAAACAATCAAAAGTTCCTCAAGTAGTCACCAGTTAAACTAATTGTTTACGTGAATCAATCTGTCAAGAGAATTTTTTAGTTTCAAATCAAAGAAGAAAACCTGGTTTTCTCACACTTCACCATGCACTGTTACTGGGTGACATTCAGCACTTACAGCTGTGAGTAAGGCACGCAATGAGTAGGCATCCTGTTCTCGATAGACTAATCATGTGCTATTTGCAAGTTCTAAATATTTGCTTTTGTTTGACATGAAGGTAAAGCCTCTGAATAATGTAGATGAGAGACACATTAGCATAAGAAAATGAGTAACATGGCTGCAGGTAACTACTGTTGATGCAGGTGTGCGTGTGATGTAACACATTGCCTCGATGGATGTTGATGTATGCAAACATGGCTCGGAGTGTAAACCCTTGAAAATGGCCACCTTTCCTCACTGTTTGGGCAGATAACAACAGAGCTGCCGGTGGGTTATGACTTTTCCCACTAATGTCTTTGCTAAAGTCTGGCTAGCGGCCAACGGGAAGAGGAAAACCAGCAGACGGCACCACATCAATATCTCAACTAGCCACCAGAGCCCAACTCAAACGATGTGGGACTTTAAAGGTAGCAGCTGGTGAGTTGATATGGGGCTTGCAGTTCTGCTGAGGGGCTTTAGATTCATTTAAATGATAGAGATTACTTTTAAGCGCTACACACATTAATTGATGTTCAGAGCTGGGAGATATGGCAGCTAGAGGATATAGGCTACCAGAGATGAACATGAATGGGTTTATCTGGTGTCTTTGTTTTCTGTGACTAAACAGACGCATATTATGTCCAGACACACAAAGAAACGTCTCAAGGACGTTTTGTTCCACCTATCTGTCAAAAGCAAGTGGAGGTAAGTGCTTTGGTAGTTTGTTATTCTTTCAAAGAGAGAATATTCTTTTCTTAACTCTTCATCTCTGGAGTGTCTGAAGGACCTTTTTTGACATAGTGTGCTTTTGATAAAAGTATCAACACAGTGCATGACCCCCTCTCCCGTTTGTATTGTACATTTTGTAAAATACCCTTATCCCACTCTCTCCTTTCAGTGTCTGTTTCTCACAGGCCTCATTGTAATTCTTCCCCCGCTTGGTTTCCATCTTCCCTCACTTAGTGGCCCAAGAGGTGCTGTAGTTCCCTGAGGAGCCTGCTGGCTCGCGGTCAGAGGCCCTTTGAGCTGCCAAGTCAACTGAGGCCGTCGGTCCCCCTACTGTGTTTTCCTGCACGGAGGCTGCTGGGATGCTGGCGCAGGCCCATTGATTTACTGCCTTTGGCTAGGACACTCTCCAAGGAGCTCCCATTCTGGCTTGGATATCATTTATTTGGGACACATTTGGCAATGCCGGCATCTTGGCCCTCTTTGAAATGCATCGTCCAGAGACAAAATAAATGAACGGTATCAAAGACGTGTCAACCATGATGCTTTTTTCATGAAGGATGGGAGGAAGGGACGGCACACTAAAGCAGTCGTGTCCCCATGCAGCACAGCACCCTGCTCAGAACAGACAAAGCACTAAGGCACAACAAAGCTTGACATGAATAAGACTGTTTTCGGCCCTGAATGCATGTGTAGTTCGTGTGTCAAAGTCATCCGATAGAGTTATGTCTGACATTTCATAATTTCCTGGCCGCCACTATATAAACAAGTGCATTTATTTTGCCTCTGATCTGACAGATTTCAAAAGCATCACATTCTGTCTGTCAAAAGTAAGTTGCAGAATGTGTGTGACAGTGCTATGTTTGTTACTTCACACTTTGTCTACTGGGCACTGAACGACAGCCCAGGCATTCTGAGATGTCTTTCTGTTCCACTGTTTTCTAGGTGAAAATTCTGTGTTGATACTTATAGACATGGGAAAAGTGAAAGCCGTAGTTGAGTGGCAGCATTTTGTTTTGCATTTGTCTCCAAACAGATGCATAGCTGTCATTCAAGGTCCCATTGAAGATTGCTATCAAATGTAATCGCTTCAAAGCTTATTCCCTTGGATGCCCGTTTACAGATACAGCTTTTTCAGGTGTCTGTCAAAAAGATGTTGCAGAGGGGCATGCAGCAAAAGCTTCAAATATATGAATTTAAATATAGAAGGGGCACAGAGATTATGATTCACACCAGGCACTCCTAAAGCAACACAATGCATTTATGTTTTCAGCTGTATTGCTCTATGATTAAAGACTATTAATTTGCTCTAGAAAAGCCAGAGAACAAAAGGGCATGTTCTTTGTTAACTAAATCAGATTTCAGCTTGTTAAATGTTTGTTGATATTTAGAAAATCATGTAAATCATGAGCTTTTCTTCGCACAATACGTCAAATAATCTATTGAGACATGATTTGCAGCAAATCAAGGTGGTATAACGGCAACGATTGTCGACATACCTACCTTGATCAAGCAATTGTTCTCCCTTTTTTTTTCCAACTCTCATCTGAGCTGCTTGGCCGGGTGGTTTAAATTTTGTTCAGCAAATTGTCTCTGAAAAATCAATTAACTCTGACCCCTGTGTTCGTCTTTGTAATATTTGGAATCAATCAGCTCATGGCTTAGTATGGATTTGCAATAGTACAGCCTTCAGTCCTCTTAAGAGCAATCACGGCCTTTCAATCACACCCTGTAGTCACCTCGGGCTACAAACATGTTGGCTCGGAGATGTTGCCATTTAAAAACCATCACATTCTTTCATTGGAGTAATGCAGGAAAAGAAAAAAAATGTTGTAAGAGCACAGACAGCATATAAACACACTGTTGACACAAGAGTAAGATTAGAAATACCTGATAACTGAGGAATGTTACATATATATTTTGTGTGTGTGTGTGTGTGTGTGTGACAGAAATGAAATGACTATGTTGAAAGACAGCAGCACAGTTCACTGACTGAAAGTGAAGGCAATTGCTTTGCGACTCTTCAAATTAATTTTCTCAGCTGATCTCACGGCTGATATTGTTTTTTTGTTTTTTTTTTCCCAATGAAAGAGCCAGGTTAGACAGCTGAAGACAAGCACTGGAGAAGGCTGTGATTACCTGCAATTGCATATGTAGTAAAGTACTGGTATCACACATTTCAGCTGAACAGATAAATCTGTTGTAAATAAATCCAAGCAGTTAACAAGTAGATTGGGCAGACTTCTAAAATACCCCCAGTGGTGTAACCAACCAAAACAGTGTTGCGGCTGTAATGTCATAGAGCCATGCCCATTGGGGTCCAGGGGTTAATGTTACAAAAGCACACCTCAAAAGGAATGTGCGGTAGCACATTATGCATATGTAAAAGGAGAGTCAATCCTAGGGGTTGACTATAGTTAACAAATCATTGCCTGCTTAGGGCTACTCTTCCCCTCCAAATGACACATGCAGCTGTGGCACAAACTGAGGTGTCCATGCCAAGACGCCTCATGCTCTAGTCAAAGATGACATGTCGATGCTTCACACCACATATCATTGTCACATAATGTGTCCCTGCTGGTGACAGGCTGATGACCACAGTTACCCTGCAACCCTTGAGTTAGATCAGCCCGGCCGACTTGGTTGCTCCGGAGGCCGCAGTGGAAATAACACTGGACAGTGTGTTTTGTGTGTGTTTTGTGTGTGTGTGTGTGTGTGTGTGTGTGTTTAAAGTGGAGCTACTGCTATTCTCTCCTGACATGCTCTGTTTTTGCTTTAATGTGAAAACTTATAAAACAAGCATAGCTTCATGGAGTACCCATCAGCTACTGGTGGATAATAATTAAATGAGAAAGTGAACAGTTGGAAAATGTTTGCGTGGCGATGGTATAGCTAACTGCTGCATAACACTTCTGTGCTCATAGAGTAATGGATGTCATGTCCATACAGTAAATATGAAGAGCCAGCGGCCAATTAGCTTAGCTTAGCACAAATACTAGAAACAGTGCAACTTGCACGGAATAAACTAATGAGATATAATGTGTTAATTAGAGAGCTTTAGAGGTGCTGGTAGGTGGATTTTGTTGCCTTTGGACACAACCAGGCTAAAAGTAACTTATTTTCCCCTGCTGGATATAGCTTGCAAGAGTGAGAGTGGTATTGATCTTTTCATTCAATTCTCAGCAAGACGAGGTATAAACATATTTCCTACAATGTCACGATATTCTTTAAAAGGAAATATCTGGGTATGCTAGGATAATACAGGGCTTTACTGTATCTATCCATCAATACAACACTACCGCAAAAACAGATGATGCACCAGAGGGGAGTCGGTCATTAATTAGATTGTGAGACACATTAAAAACATTCAGATAAACAAACAGCAACCTTAGAAGGCAAATCTCTCTCTGCCCACAGAAGTTTGTGAAGTTCTTGGCAACTTCAGTGCTTAACGTCGGCTTGAACCCAGGTGTTCAGCACTTAATGGATTATTGCCTGGTTTGAGGTCAGATATGATGCCTTATTAGCTCATGAAAGAGCAGGACAGACCATTGTTCTCCATACTGAGATGAAAGGCTAGCTGGCTAATGAACATCTGCCAGCCAGCATAAGGACCCCAGCAGACACACAAAACCTTGAATTGACCATTGCTGAGAGCAGCTGCTCAGATCAGAAAGATTTTGATGTAAATTTAGACTGAGAGTGCACCATGGAGCAGCTGTAAGAGCCAAGGACCAAGATTCAGTGGAATACTGTGCTCGTCTTATGTGTGTGTGAAATGCCAAAGTTCATTAACTTAAACTCTATCAGGCAGCAGAGCAGAGTCCACTTGTCCTGTCTACTGACAGCAGGATAATGAAATAAGGATCATGTAGATTTCAAAGACATACGTAGATCCACTGTCATCGTTTCAGGATATGGGGAATTCCATCTGACTTTACCGGTGACTTCTTTGAATTTGTACATTTTCTAGTGGAACATTGTTTTAGACTTGGAGACATATTCCATTTCTCAAACAAAGGAAAGACAGCCACATGTCTGACACATTTTTGCAGAATATTACATCCTATATGGCTGTCTGTCAGAAAACATAAAATTAAAGTCTATGGAAAAACCCTGTTTCAGGATTACCAGGGTTACCAGGATTGAGTAACATTTCACACAAAAAACTTTAAATATTAGTTATTCTTTTGGGGTTTCCATGTGGTCAATTGCCCATGAAAACTCTTTGAAAAGTCTTTCTCTGGAGATGCATATTTGCTATTTAAAAGTAAAAATCATTTGGTATTATTTATTAAATGTTCAACTCACACAATCTGCTTACTCAAGTCTGTGTAGGTGTGGTTGATCAGTGTGACAAACTGAGCACTGTCCACTTAAAATCCATATAAAAAGCATAGACCAAAACCCCAAAACAGACATCTCTCATGTGGAATAATGGAAGGTAATCCGGGTTTGGCAAAAGATCCGTCAAAGTAGAGAGAAAATAGATTTTTCGGGTCTTTTAAAATGTTTTCCTTATTGCAATAGTTATGACAATAAGAAACCAAAAATGCCCTTTCTGTCATGTTAAGTACAGCTGGTTAGGGACATCATTAAGTTATCCTCCACATGACTCTGAAGTCATTTGCATAATGCAATAAGTCTAAACCCTAAAGTGCAATTACATTGCTCATACCACCATGCACTAGGAAATGATTCCCTTAACTACAGTGTCAGAACACATCACGGAACGTATCAGAGCAGGATCTGAATGCGGCAAAGGCTACAGTGCAGTGTTAATTAGGTTACTGATACTTTCCACTGCACAATTACTCTGTCAGAGTGGCTCATCTTTCATTTTCTCTGGTCACCTCCTTCCTGCTTTGAAGCGTATTCCAGGAAATTTCTTCTACCCAGCACACTCCTGAAAGCAGAAAGGTAGCAAGCAGGGTAAGGGGTTACCTTTGACCCAGACTTTTTGAGGAAATAGTATACTGTACATGCACTGTGTTCAACTAGAGTCATTCAGACACTCAATATAATAGTGAGATACTTGAGCAATTCACAGTGGTAGGGGAAGAGGCAGATGGAGGCTTCAGGGGCAGCTCTTAGAAGTTGGTATAAACAGTGCGAGAGAACGTCAGAGCTCGTGCTTCTTGGACATATGTAAATAGAGGCTTACCCCAGGAGATAGAGGAGGGCTTTGAGGTAATTGTGTAGAGATCCTCTGCTCACCATTGAAGAGGGCTGATGCATTTTGGGAGAAACCTAAGGGATTAAAGACACCCAAGGCAGAATCGCTGGGTCACACAGCTTGAACTGCTCAGGCCTGAAGCAAAAAAAAAAACTGTCAAATCAAGGTGGTGCAGTAGTTGTGTGTGTGTGTACATGTGGGTGAGTGCATGTCCGTGCATACATGTTAGTGTTATCCCTGTGAGCGACTGCATGAGGCAGGGGGTAATTGGCATTAGCGGTGAGGAAGCTTGCCTCAGACAGTGAGGTTATCACCTGCACTCTGAGCTAATCTCCCTGCGTTTCAGGAAGAGCTCTGTCCAGCTATGCCAAAGCACCATGCACCAGAGTCGGTTAGTTGTCCATTAACAAAGGCCAGCTCTGCCAAACCAAAACCCGCCCATGGGAAAGACCCAGCCTGTTACATGAGAACCATTTGGCTCACTGCACAAATATATGGTGTTGATCAATACTCTGCCACATGAATGTAAATGTATGGTACACGTCTTATTAGTGAGAGTTTGAAGCTGAGATCTTTCATGCAGAGTGGCCTAGTAGTAATAGTAGACATTACTTTACCTGTTAGTCAATGTACAGTACATGACATCTCCTAGGGCGTCACAATATATTATTATTTATTATTATTAATATATATATATTTTTAAAGCTCAGTAATTTCATACACAGTGGGATACCGCATTTGTTGGGGACTTTTTCCAGCTTCAGATAGTAGATATTTGGTGTTCTAGTGAATGTTTACAGCAGCAGGACAGTTGATGTAAATACTACAGTGTGTGTGTTCATGGTAATAAAGGAACAAAACACCAGCAGCAATGGAGCTCTGTGGACAGAGCAGTAAGTTATTTTAAGCTTTTTTTTTGTTGAAACAATACCTGTTGGTACCTGTAGGATTAATTCAGTGTTGGTTCTGGCCTTTTCTTTTCATGGGATTTGTTGACAACAAGAACAATTTGCCAAATTCCCTTAATGTGCTCTAAGCTAACTGTGCACAGTACCAAATCCGAGACAAAAGCAGGACATTGGTGCTACTCCTCCAGTAACATGTTAAAGGTTATTTGACTGAAACAGACAATTTCTGAAATGTCGGCGTTGTTTTATTCAGGTTAAGCTGTTTGCATGACTCTTTGATACCCATGATTAATTCTCCCTGCTGACATGACTAAACCAGCTGACAAAATATTCGTATCCACAGATAGAACCATCCGCCTGTGAGTATGAAATGTTACTCCCACCAGCTTCCTACACTCTCTCAGTGAGCAGTTGAAGGTTACATCTAATACATGGAAAAGATATGAGGATCCCTGTAGTAATGTACTGTGTTTTTTTTTTTTTTTTCTTGGCATCAAAATGCACCCAAGACACCATGTAAGGTTGACTTCAGACAGTGGATATCAGAAGTCAAACCTTTATGATGCTTCTGTGCCAAACTAGCCAGCAAGCAAAGCAATTCAAAATAAATGAAAGAGAATTAAGTGAATATAAAACACAAACGGTTACAATGATGTTGTTTGGTCGTTTAATCTGAGTTTTAACATTAGATCCCAATCTCATGGACATTCCGCTGAAAAAAAAGATAGAAATATTTAGAGCTGATGCAATGACTTTCATCACACTAACTTAATTTGAAAAATAAACAATGTTGACTTAATATACTTTTGATATTCATTCAATTTCTTTAATACTTACTGTTTACTTAGAAATGCCTCAGAAATGTACCGAAACATGAGCTCACACCCTGGATGCCCTTTTGGTCAGTCCTCAGTGATGAAAAATCGCAACATTGCTACATGGGCACATGAGCCTTTAAATAAAACAGCTTATGGTTTCAGTTTTTTTTGCCTACAATAGGGTGCAGACATCAGGGCCAGTGTGCTTTGAAAGTAGCTTCAGTTGCTAACATTACGTAACATTAGCGAGGCTTTAGGTGCCCAAAAACATTTTTAGAATAATGTTTCGTATTAGAGACTGCAACACAGTGTACAGGTTTTGTCAGCAGTGTACAGTACATGGTATTGGTTTTATTTTGTTGTAGGACAATTAGTTTCTGACAGCAGAGACCATTTTTCCCCTTAGACTTTGGTTTGAATCTGTAGCTGAAGCAAAAAAAAAAAAAAATAAAATAAAAAATGATGCAGCCATCATCAAATTCAGAGGCTAAAAGCTACCACTCTTTTCAGATATTTACAACTCTAGGCTTTGTAAAGGGGGTAACAGATTTTACAGTGTTCCTCTCACCTCGCTTTTTTTTTTCATTCATTTCTTTCCACTGAAAAGTAAGTCACAAATTAAAACACAGATACAAACAAGAAAGGGAGCCTGCCTTTTTGAGTCATTACAAGTCATTATCCAGGTATGTTTATCTCTGTTGTTGTACAGTCAGAGACCACATCATAGTGCTGATAGAACCCCAGTTGAATGAGCTCAAAATGATATCTTCTTTCATGATATGAAATATTTAAAAAAAAAAAATCACAATAATGATATTATTGCAATGTCCATAGAAAATTTGTCCAAAAAGATAATACTATGAGTCAAATTTATTTTTACCTTTTACTGTGGCTGTCTCTCTTTGGGCAAATGAATTATTGTTAAAATGACAGTATGAGTTTAGGGACAACAATTACACTGACTGTGAACCAGAAAGCAATAATGGAAATGATTTAAGAGGTACTAGATTGTTTAAACTTAAAAATAATATCAAATATACAGTATGTATTATTAACATGTGTTTGTTAAATGGCAGGGTTATCATCAATACTGTTTTTTTTTTTTTTTTTTTTTTTTTTTTTTTGCAACTGATTTTGAGTCTTCACTGAGGTCCTTTTGTGTAATTTCAAAAAGTGAACTCAGCGTTAAGTAGTTCTTTAAATAATTAAAATACATCCACCCAAAGCAAGGTTATTTCAAAGCTTTCGGTGTGTGCAAACTTACTGAATAGCTAGCGTATTAATGTGTGCGTGGACAGACACAGCTGTATCGGCTTGGTGCACCATGACAAGTACTCAGACATGAGTCGGAAAAAGTTGAAGAAAGTTGGTGGCTGGTTGCTTAATGAAATGTAGTTTTATTTTGCAGTTCAGCCCTTCTTCTAAAACATTCGGTGAAAAACGGAGAGAATGTAGAGCTAATTCCCAGTATAGAGGATGGATCAATATATGATAGAGAGTTTTTTTTTTTTTTTTTTTTTTTTTATGATGGCCACTTCTCTGTTTGTGTTTTTGTGTAAGTGTGGAGGTGTGTGGAGGTGTGTGCATGGGTGCGTGGATGCGTGCATGCCGTAAGTAATAAAGGCACTGTGGCTGTGTTATGGGAACCCAAATGTATGACAGCCACTCTCAGACCACAGGGGAGGAGAGGACGGCTGCTCAGAGCTTGAAATATTGAGCTCTAGTACTGGCATGTAAGCAGCTCGCCTCTAGCTCCTATAGTCATGACCCCTCTCTCAGCCCAAGGCAATTACAATGGATGAGACTCAGGAGCTCAGGAGCACAAAAAGCCACCTGCAGAAACAACACAATAAAGAGTAATTTCCAATTCCACCTCTGCCTGCATGTATTGAAAACATATGAATGTATTCTCTTTGCACTATCTGCTTATTAAACACAACAGTGGAAAGGAGGCAGCGTCTGTAATAAGAAAGCGCTGGGTTTTTGTCGTGCTTGAGTGAGCAACACTAGAGTGCCACGGATAAATAACAGAGGAGAGGAAGATGACACGGTTCTGCTGTACCTGGAGCAGCCGAGTCGGAGCCAGAGGGCTACAGGAGCAGCATTGTATTGCAGTGTAACAGTAGAAGGAGCCACCTCTCTGCTATCCCCGCTCCACTCACCTGCTTTGATCACCAACTGGAGTGTCATTCATCACCTACAGCGATGCTGAGGGCTGACGATGGTACGTGTATGTGTGCCATTTGCACGCACGAGAGAGAGAGAGAGAGAGTGTGTGTGCCGTTTCTGAATACCAGTATTGTCTCTCTATTTCATTTCAACTTTTTTTTTTCTTTTTCTGATGACCACACAGGCAGGGTGTGAGAGGAGAAGAAAGCCCAGAGAAAGAGTGAGACAGACAAACAGACAGAGGGAGATTTAATTTGAAGCAGGTTTTCATTTGGGGAGATTGAAAATCTAATTTTGCCTCCAAATCAATATTCTGATCCCTTAACCAATTATCATATGACATTGACAAACATGAATTGCTTCCGTTTTATTTGATTTCTGAGAAAATATTAGCATAGAAAATGCATTCAGGAATTATGAATTCCTTTTTAATTCACTTGAGAACTGTGAATTACACAATAGAGGATGTGAATTGTACAACTGAGGATGTCCATTTACATTTCACTGCAGCTAATAACAGATTCTGCCAGTGACCTGCTAATGATTTTTGTTTGAAGCACAAACTTCTGGAAAATTCTTGTTGTTTTGGCCTTTTATGTCAGAACTGAAATGAATCCAAGCCGTTTTATGGTAAACTCTATGGTACATGATGAGTCTGTGCGCAAGCTGCACTACAGTTCGGCAGTGAGAACACCCAGCCCACCCTCATCTAAGTAGCCTCAGGGGATCTCAAGGCAGAGGCAGAGGAAAGCAAAAACTTAGAAGGAAAGGTGGGAGTCTTCAGCTCAATGAGGACGTCCTGGTGGGTAGCAGGAAGGATCCTCTGCATTTGAGTTTCTATAATTTGAGTTCCTTCCACACCAGGCACGCCCCAAAAATTGATCTTTGATATTTCTCTCTGTGATAAGGGCTGCTACAAGCAAGCTTGCTGCTATCCATGCAAGCCAAGTTCATGGCCAACCAGCTGATAAAATGGGTGTATTTCAAAAGTTACGGCAACACAACAATACACTGAAGGCACGGATAGCAAACACTTTCTGCAATACTTGTTTCACCTCTCCACATCCCAGTAAAACGAAGGCTAAATATTTTCTATGTTTAACCCTTTACAGAAACAAACAAACAAACAAAAACACGGCATACAACAGCACGTCGTACAGATACTGCTGATTGAGCACAAGTTAGTTTTTCCTGCAGGGATGGAAAATAACTATGTGGTAAGTAGATTTATTCAAGAACAACACTTAACCCTCTAGACCCCAGTAGAATGTTGCTGCAGTTCACTGAGAACCCTCGCTCAAATACACATTTTTACCCCACCCAATAAATAACTCAATCTAAATCTCATAAACAGAAAAAAAAGTTATTTTTATTTAAAAAAAAAAAATGTAAAAAGCTATTTGCTTTTAAGAATTAACAACAGTACAGCTACATGAGAAAAGTTAGTCACAGTGACCTGGCCAGTCCTGCCTGCTGACTTTTCGGTGAACTGTACAACAGAGAACAACCTGTGTATCGGTTCACTCCTGCTGTTTATCTACAGTGATGGTATAATGAATTTTTGAGCAACCCAGATGATTATAAAAACAAAAAACAAACAAAAAAAAAACACAAGAATAATGTTGTAGTGGAAAGCGTCTTTGGCATCATAATGTATATGAGAAAAGACCCCCCCCCCCCAAAAAAAATAAAGATTTAGTACAAATAAAATAAATAAAAAAACAATCACCTTATTATACAATAACACATTTTTTTTTTTTAAATTAAACCATATATTGTCCTATCGAAATTGCTTTGGTTTAGCTGAGCAACCCTAAAACACATTACTGACACATAAAATGGATTGCATTTCTAAGTGATGCACCATATTCTTAAAACAACAATATATGACATGCCTCACTACTAGACTATAAAGGCACTGAGTAAATACAGCCTATGGTTCAATAAATTCCACTGTTTACAGCACAACAGCCCTTATTATTATTATACAACTATATTGTCAATATCAACAGAGTTCTGTATTTGTTGTAAGTCTGCTGTGCATTAGCTTGACACTTCCTCTGTGACAGTACCAGTTGGACAAAAATTATCCCTGGTAATTAAGTTAACAAGGGAGCTTTTTGTTTTATCTTAGCCCTGACTCTGAAATGAAATAAAGGCAGACACCGCAGCAATAGATTCTGAAATAAACACTCTATGCGCAGACATTCAGCGTGACATTATGGCAGCGAGAGGAGAGGATGAGCAACACAGACTAACAGTATTAGAGCACCAGTTGAGACAAAGGGAATGGAGAAAAAAAGCCATACCCTCAGGTACACTGTTGCTTTGTTGCTCATTAAACTTGCATTGTTTGAAGTGTTTAGCAGCTGAGATTGTTGACACAGAGGTGGCGCACGATGCATATGAGGCAAACAAGTTCTTCTGCCAACCAAGAGCTGAGAGCCTATACAGACGCAGTAATGAGCCTGGAGAAAATGTAAAGGAGGGGAAGATGAAACAGACTCTGTGATCCATCAGCTGTTCAACCTCGTGGATTTCTAACAGCCCCTCTGAGCTGCAATGAAAAAGCTGATTGACGAGTAGAGGACGGGGGCAGAACTGTGGCTGAGAGAAGAGATGGGGTATCAGGTGGGGGAGAGCTTGGGGATTTTCACAAAAGCACACGTCTGAAATATTCAATTTAGCACTGATCAACAGTTGCCTTTTTCAAGCTTGAGATTGAATTATCCTATATGGCAACGCCATTATGTTGGGGATTATTACATGCTCTCCAGGAGATTTGGTTTATTCATCTTGCCTATTGTTGACGATGACTGGAGCACTCCCCAGAGAGCAGCCCAGAGAATTGATTTCTGACAATCCATGATTCACCTCCTCGAGTCCTCCACTCTTCTCTGACACTCTTGCAAATCAACTTAAAGGCAGAGCCTGACAGCTCCTCACATCGTTCCCCATATAAACAGCCATTATTTCTCCAGAAAGCTCTTTTTGTCTTGTACGGGGGCTTCAAAGCCAGCACATCCCTGTTAAGACGAGCCACGGTTTAGAAGGCACACAGTGGGACTTTGAAGCTGGGAACACGTACACGACGTGGAAGATGGGATGAGGCAAGGGAGGCAGGTAACTTTCTCCAAAGCCAGATTAGTGAGAGCTTTTACTGTTCAGCATCCCAAGTAACAGTGTGAGGTGTTACAAGGAGAAGGACCTCAAACATAGAACTGTCAAGGTCATTCAATTAGCTTTAAGTATCAGTCACAGAAATGTAGAAATTTGCGGCAAAACATTTGCTGCAAATGTAAATGTAATTTTCTATGCAAGGCCCACTCACTTGGTTCATGAAGCAGGTTAAAAGAATGGTACATTTTGGGTAATACACTAATTAATTATCATATCTGTCCACTTGATAAAAAGCTCCACTCTACCTGGTGGAGAATACAGAGCTGGTCTAGTTTTGACTAAAGCAGTGACCAGCCATGCCAAGTAGCACAGAGTAGATGGAGTCAGACACCAAATCAGCATAGAGAATCTAGTCAAAACAATAAATAATAACACAGACACAAAGAAAATGATTTAACTACATAGCCCGTTTAGCCATGGTAGAAGTACTACTACTGCAGTGTTTTGAGCAAAATGCTAATACCAGCATGCTATGGTAAATACTTTTGGGATAATGTTTACCATGGTCATCTGAGTTTGTGTGTGTTACATTGTTACTTGTAACAGTGCAAGTAGAGCTGAGGATGATGGCACAGGTGGAAAAGTCAGTAAGCGCTATCCTCTGGAGAATTCGGTAGACCAGAGTCAGGCTGGCCCCGGCTTCCTGTCTTTATACTAAATGAAGATAACTGCCTCCCTCACTGTGGCTTCATTTTGAGTAAAGCAGATATGAAAGTCGTTTCAATCCTTTTATCTAACTTCTACCAAGAAAGCCAAATACCCAGACTTTCCAAAAAAAAAAAAAAAAAAAAAAAAAACTCTACAAACTATTTATTTAAAACAAGAAAGCATTACAAAAGTACTCAAACAACACACACCTGGCAAGATACAAAGGATTTATCAACACCACAGTGTATAAGAACAAATCCAAGATCCTAATCTAAGTTGTGTTTTTCTCACTGTAAATATGTGTGATAAACAGGCTTTGGCTCCGGGCAGATGCACTTAATCAATCATAAATTGAATTTGCGATGGTACAGATTCTTATTTAACGGTGTGGGGGCGATTCGACTGTGTCACAAGACATTCTGATGGATAAATGGCATAAGAATGGGCCCCCCTCCAGTCAACGCCTCTATGTTTCTGACATGGCCATTCCACGTCACACTGCTTGAAAAATGAGCTCCGTAGAGGCATGCAGTCCTGCTATGAGATTGCACTTCATAAAGGGGAACAGCACACAGGGGTGAAATTCCACTGTAGGGTTATGGATTTTCCAGTACATCACTGATAGATTGCACTAATATAACCTCAATAAAGAGTTTGAGAACAACTTTATGGATGTTTTCCCTCTTTTGTCATCTCATTTTTCTCTCCTTTGATGTGTGCTCCACTTGATTTGTCTGTTTTTTCTTTTTTTTTTTCTTTTACTTTGTCTGGCTGTCAGTCATGGGTTGCAGAGTAACACACTCTGAACACATTAGTCATGGGATGTGAACCACAAAGTGTTTCATCCAAAGTTTCACAATTTGAACTTCAAGCAGCTCATTTTGTTTGTTTTTGCTTCAAGCAGGAGCAGCGAGATGTTTGGGAGACTGCAATGTGTAGCCTACATTGCACATGAATTCCTAAACAGAACTGCTTGGCACACAAGAGCTCTGTACAGTTTACTCAGTGAATCATCACACCAAGCCATGTATACAACTCAAGATCGGCTAGAGTTCACTGTAATTACGGCAATTGATCGTGAGCACAATACCTTCAAAATAAAATTCAATTGCTCTTACAGATGTACATTCTATGCTGTCTATATGACCTCAGGTGTTTTTATTTATTCAGCAAAAAGTTTGGAATAGTTTTAATCATTTAAGAGGCATACAAGCCCCAAGTTATACAGTTTACATTTTACAGCATTTCTGCTTTATCCTACAGAAAGACAGGAAAGACTGAGAGAAGTAAAAAAAAAAAAAAAAAAATGCACATGTAGATGATTTTAATTTGTATGAACCACAGTGAAATCCTGTTTCACAGGTTTTTCAGGTTTTGAAGATTTCAAGTTACTTTACTCTTCTACTTCACCACATTTAAGTGAGAAATATTAAACTGTCTACTACACCAAATTTGACAATGAAGGCTACTTGTTATTCTGCAGTTTATAGATTTTTGAACTACAATAAATTCAACTTCCCAACAGTGAATCAAATATTTTGAATTACATCTACAGTTGCCAGTGTCTGTTGATCTATGGATCTCCAAATTTGGTGATTTTCATTTTATTTTTCTTTGGTGAACTAAAGGATTAGGTTTGCAGATAGTGGTTCAGAAAGTTCTCCCACTAAAGCATTTAAAAAACACACCAGGTTATCTGAATTCTAACAAAGCTGAAACCTTCAGTTTGTCTGAGGTCATGAAAAGTTGATATTTTGGATTGTTGCTTTGTAATATTGATAGGGTGCATTGATCTACATAATGAGCAGGCTACTTTTAGTTTTGATGCTTGAAGTGCATTTAGTCAAAACTACTAACATACTTTGGAAACTGTTTTTTTTTAATGGGGAATTGCTGAATTTGTACTTCTTCCACCACTGATTTTAATGCCAATAACATTTAAAAATACAATAGTTTGTGCACTAATCAATCATCATTTAAAATTATTGTAATTCTGGTTCTAATAAACAATAATAAATAATATATATAATTATTAATGAATATAATTATTCATTTGTCTCTCCTCAGCTGAAGCAGCTGACTTTAGTCTTTAAAACTGCATGTTGAATTACTTCTTGAATTACTCTTCTTCTGGTAGCAGAGGTTGATGTTATGTTCATAGTGAATACATACACTTACATTACTGACATCATAGCTGCTTTAATTTTTATTTATTTAGACCTTTTTGAGCTTTATTTGACAGAGACAGCTGAAGAGTGACAGGAAGAGTGGGGAATGACATGACGGCAAAGGGCCACAGGTCAGATTCGAATCCTGGGCTGCGACGGCCAGGACTGAGCCTTCGTACATGGGGTGGATGCTCTACCAACTAAGCTAAACAACACCCTGCTTTAAATGCTGCTTTAAATGTTCAATATGTTTATATATGTTGTATATGTTGCAATTGCTTACTTTCTTATTGTAACTTCACCATTTGTCTATTGTTTATTCTGCAACTGTGCTAATCTTTGCACTGCAAATCTCTATCTGCCCCTTTGTCACCATTTGCACAACTGGCTAGATGCTAAACTATATTTTGTCATACCGGTGCTAAAGCAAATGCAATCTATATAATATTCACTGAATATGATCACTTAATATATTTAAATAGTACTCTATATGATTAGAGGTGACAACTTTACTTTCATTTTTAAAAGATGGTTTAATTAGCTCACTGATCTTGACTGATGGAGCAGCTACTTTAATTGTGATGAGGCAGGACTACTGTCTTGTGTCAATTGCTGTAAATGCGAACAAAGGTGATCAAAATATTCACAGTGTTTATATGAAACGCACTATATTTCTGTTAGGAAACTGAGGAAAATGTAACCTTGTCTCAAATCCTTTTTAAAATAAGCCAACATCTGTGGTCTTCACATTTGAGAACCTGCTTGCTCAGTCACTATGTGTTACCCGCTGAGCCCATCTCCAAGTTTCCTGACTGTATGCTCATACCATTCGCTTCCAGCCCAATGCTCCACTGTGCCCTTTCTCAACCTGGTCAGCAGGACCTTGCCCCCCACAGAAGCCTGTTACTGCACCACACAACCATTCATCAGTCTCCCTGCTTTCTCTCTATCACTGTCCCTTCCTGCCACCTGAGGGAACAATTCAATCACCTATGACCCAATCCATCTTTTAATGATGTCCGGACACTCCAAGGCCCACCTGCGCCCTATAAAAGGTTCTTCTCACAGTTTGTATTCTTTCTGTGGCACGTCTACACTAAAACAGATCCTGCAGGGTGAGTGTGTGATTGTGTGTGTGTGTGTGTGTGTGTGTGTGTGTGTGTGTGTGTGTAGTGGACCAGCTGTAGTATGTATGTGTGTGAACATCCCCTGCAGCTTTTCCCCATATTCCTTCTCTTCTGAGACCTTGACCAGTTTTTGGTTTGTTTATGGATGCATGTTGGGAGAGTCCGGAGGAGGCGAGCCATGTGCCAGGAAAAACATATGGCAGTGCTGGGATACAGACACCTGCCGTTGGACCGGTGAGAGCACTTTCAGAATCATTAGGAATTAAAGGAATTTAATGACTTCACAAACAATGCAAATTCATTTCCTGGGTGGTTCCTTTTACCCCCACATGGGGAAATTATCCCTTTAGCCATGCAACCTTGTGTGTCTTTGCTGTAACTCAGTGTTATTGATTGACTGCCTTTATTTAGCTAATTTGTATGTGTTTGTTGCTGTGTGGTTTTCAGGTAAAAGTCCCTGTTTCACCCTGGACTTCAAAGCATCTGCATTTAAATGCAGCAAGGCCAACCAGAATTACCTGAAAACACTAGACTCTTTAGAATCCTAATTAAGTGCTTTAACAGCTCACAAATCCATCTTCAAGGACAAATATTAAGAGGTCTTTTAGTATATGGCGAAGCAACCTGCTATGGCCTGTCAAAAATGCCGCTTAATAAGGGGGAGATGAAGAAAATGGGAGAGCATGAATCATCATCCAGTCATATAGACATGTTAGCCCTGTAGATCAGTACGTGGGTTCATGTTTACATGACAGTCACAGATACAAAGACTGTTTGTGAGAAGGTATATATTGTAATCATAGCACCGAGATGTTATTTTTGATCCAGCTGCTGTTGACTACTGCATCTACATGAAAGCTGTTTGTATGAGGATGTGTGGGTATACAAATAACCTCCTTGGGTAGGATGACTTAGAGGGCCATAGCTTCCTGTTTGAAAATCAGGAACATGGATGAATCACTATTCAAAATAATGAATAATTTAGAGGAAACTCAAAATCTAATTTACCATCATCCAGGATTTATTTGTGCAGGTGGCTTTGCCATTGACTCCTAAAAATGTCACAGTGAAGGGAATAAAATCTTGTCCACCAGTGTAAATAAATAAAATCTGGTATCACCTCTAAACTGCTCCATCAGAAATAAATGTAGGCTTTCCTATACTTGGGAATGCTCACTTGCCAACAGAGCTGATGATGCACACAATTTGCATCTTAGCTTGGTTCCAAAACAAAGCAATAACGCTTTTATTTTAGATTCGATTATTTTAGTGGTTACTATAAGCATTTACAGTTTAAAAAATAAGTTCTTCTAAATCTGTTGTGACATATGTACTTCTACCATTAAATTAAATAGGTAAATACATCACATAACCTTGGCATCTAGATTTGGGTGGATGTGTAACTTAATCAGATGGCTGAAAGTGACAGATCTTTTTAAAGTAACACTTCAACCAGGATTATGCATTTGTTTTTAGCCATACTAGCAGAGTGGAACTAGGGATAGCACTGTTGGCATGTTGGACTATCAATCAGTCCATCACTTTGAGACAGAAATATCACAACAACTATTTGATGGATTGTCTTGGATTGACATTACAGACAGAAGATAGAATCCTGCTGACTTTGTGGTCCTAACCGAAATTTTAGCACACGTGCACTCCCAACAGATTATCCTCTTTGGTGAAGCCTTAACTCTCAATGCAGTGCCATCATCAGGTCAGAATATTTATTTGTCCAGTTTGTTCTCAGCTGTACTTTGTGTTTAGCAAATGTAACACAACACACGTCTTTGTCTTTTATAGTTTTGTTGTCTGTGTGTTGTGTGTTAAAGTTGTCTGCATTATTTATACAGACCATTTCGGTTTTTTTTCTTTCTTTTTTTTTACTGTTTTACTTTCAAATCCAAGATGTACAACTTTAAAACTTTAATGAAGAAAACCCTCTGTTCTATGACTTGCTGTTTCTGTTGGACAGCGGCGGTTATTTGGTTTCTCGGGATATTTTGCTAAAGCATCAAAACTCACTAGTAGTATAGTACCAGTAGAATATTACTGCACAAAAATCATTGATCCGAGTCTGCTATTAGATGGCTGCTGTTTACCCTGTTCCATGTTGTTGTTGTTTTTTTTTTTGTTTTTTTTTTTTTCTCCTATGTGAGTGTCATGTTTATGCATGTTTCAAATATGGGTGCAGCAGCCAGATGTGCCCGCTGACTCTAAACCTAATAGATGTGGGTGAGGCTTGGCAAGATAAGTAAGGCTTGTTACAGTTGCTGCAGTTGTCCAAACCTGCTTGATAATGCAAAGCACAGGGTAGTTAGTGTACTTGTGTTAGATGTGTTGCAGAAATTTGCATTTAGTGTGTGAGAGAGCGAGAGAGAGAGAGAACGAGAGAGAGAGCGCGCGAGAGAGAGAGAACGAGAGAGAGAGAACGAGAGAGAGAGAGAGAGAAGGCAAGTTGGTGTGAAACAGAAGGGGAGTCAGTATTTTGATTAAACATTCATGAAGGCTCAGCCACTTACTGTCATGTGCTTATTAAATAAAGGTCAGCCACTCAGATTTTGTTTATTGAAACAAGTTGTTTCCAAAACCACTGTACAGGAGACTGCACTTATTACACTGAGCTTAGGAACAGCTCAAGAATTTGGACTGAGAACGAGCAGTGATGTTGGATGGGATGTGGAATAGTTCACCATTTTGACAGATATTGCAGAGAGTTAAAAGGCTACAGAAAGTGAGCAGTTAGCATATCTTAGCATAAAGCTAGCCTGATTTGCCTAGCTGCACCCCTGAAGCTCATAAATTAATACTGGCTGTATCTTCATATATATCCTGCAGACATGAGAGTGACATCAATCCCCTGATCTAACTCCCAGAAAGAAGACGAATAAGCACATTTCCAAAAATTATGAACTGGCTGAATGCAGCCTTATGCCCCCTGCCTACTGTGCTACTGTGTTGTCAGTGCTGAACTGTGCAGAGTAAATGGATGGCAGCCAGAGCTGCATTAAAATGCTGTATTATAATGTAAATCAAGATGCCGGGTGACGTATTTGTCCATGTCTATTAGTATATTTGTCTATATATGTGCGCTGTACAGTACACATACAGATAACTAAAGTATACACCCACACTGTTTGTGGCTCATATCTGCAGTATAAGTAGCCCTAAATGAATCCAGCAATGCACTATTAAAATATATCTGACTATCTGTTGAGGTGGCCAGACAAAAACGCAGAGTACAATCAGACAACAGCCATACAGGGATCTCTGGGTGTAGGCAATAAGGTAAACTATGTTCATTTGCATATATTACCTACATTGCAATGTGAAGTTGGGTTAGCTTGGCTCTTATCCAGGCTCTCTCCCTTCTCCTCCTGGTGTTTTGTACCAGCCACGGTAGAGTTTGGTCCGGCTGATTCTGCTGGGTGGTCAGAAGATGCTGATGCAGCAACTGTCTGGTCCTTTGCTCTTAATCTAAGCCTCTCACTTCCTTTTTGCAATGGATTTATGTGACAGGTAATACGTGTTTCAACCACAAAGCCAAAAAAAGAAACCCCAAAACAAATTAAAACAAAATGCAAGATATAGTAGTGATTATGCGTTAAGAGATTTCTCCGCTGACTCTGACTCGCAAAACAGCTGTGCTAGTATACACAGCAATTATGTGTTATGCAATTTGTTAGTATGGCTGAAGTAGATCATTAAAATAAATGAATAAAATTCTAAATAACAGTGAGTAAATAATAGTAAGTGAATAATGTTGTTAAAGAGGCACATGGTAAAGGCCCAGTGAATTATTTACTGAAGCTATATTTGCTATATTTCACCTCCTATTACTTCAGTGTAGGACTAAATGTTGTAAATATCTTATTGGCTTTCATTACTGAACCTATAAATAGGTGAGACAAACTTATAGTGTCCAGCTATTACCATGTTGAGGATGAAGTCCAGGAGCTGATGGAGCATTGGCTCTCTGATTAAGTGCTCTCTTTTTTTGAGTGTATCGAACTGATTCTTGATTAACAATTGTAATCAATCCTGGGCCTTTACCCCCTCAAGTCCACTCACAGTAGGAGCCAATCTAGAAGCCTGTGAATATTTTTGAGCACATTCACTGCATGCTGCCCGCTTCCACGAACCCGAGGCACTTAGCACCAATCACATGAAGGGTCATGAATGGCGCATAGTGACAATCAGCGAACTGACCAAGACTGAGCCAAGAGAGTGCAATGTACATGCTCTGAATCTTTCACCTCTCACACTCTTGATTTTCTTCTCAAATGACCTGTTAAGTTTCTTGAACTTCACAAAAATCTTTTCGTATCTTTTGTGACGGTATTGCATTCCATATGTGCTTGTTCCTTGATTTAATTGAAGCTAAGTGAAGTGAAGTGACACCAAGTGAAAAATTCACACCTGTAATGTCTTTTGGCTGAATCACTTGATGTACACTTCTCTGTGTACATCTTTGGTGTTTTTTGAAACACTGAGACCTTTGGGGAATGTTTGTGCCACAGCCACACAATATGACTTTGACCCATCAGAATTTAAGGGCACACAGAACCAATACATGACTTGATATTTCTCACTTAAATCATAGGCAAGGATTTGCAGCCTCAAAGCATTTCATCCAACTGAACTGATATGACAGGTGGTTCTTCTGGACTCGCAATAAATCAAAAGACAAACAGCACTGTAAGCTAATTATTCCTGGGTTTTAGGGATTGTATGCTCAGAGCTGCAGACCTACGTACAGGCTTTCTGCATGTGCAAATATTTGCTTAGCGATCATGTTTGTTTGGATGTGTGGCCATTGATTTGCTGTGCAAACAAATTCCATGAGCAAGACCAAAATAGCATGTTCCACTTCACTGGCTCATTCACATTAAAGGAGGGGCTAAGGAAGAAGAAGTGTCGACAGAAAAAAAAAAAAAAAACACCATATCTCAAAAGCCCAATAATGGTTACTGGGCTGATGTAATGTTAAGTGCAATGGTGGATTACTGAACATGCCATTCAGTCCCAGACCCAAGGGATCAGGGGGGCCCTAAGCTAGAACCTCTGTGTGAAGTCACCGTTACTAACTTTGTATTTTTTTGCTGCACACTCAAACGGCTTAGTCATTCATGTCAATAACTGAACCCAAATATTCCTACTGAAAAACAAATCAAATGAATAGCCAGACATTCACTTTGAAGTTGTCACAAGAAAGAAATCATAATGATATACTTAAGCCAGTGTTCCCCTCTATCCTCTAGCCCTTTTAACATTTAATCAGTTGGACTGACAAATAGCTGTTTAGTTTTCACGTGTAGAAGTGACATTTCAACATGTCACAATGTCATCTTGTCTAAATGTTAATGTGAGATATCTGTAAAACAATTCTGACATTACAATTTATATTTTCACATGCAGAAATTCCATTTTAACAAGTAGGAGTCCTTCTCCTGGACAGATTTGGTAGTTAGTGGACATTTTAAAGGGACATTATGTAACTTTTCTTCCGTCACTCTGAATCTCCCTCTGACTCCCTCTAGGTTCTCTGTCTCAACACTGTAATTTACAGTTTCCTGATGGAAAGTTGCTGCTGTTAGCTAGTTAGCTTTCTTAATTACAGCAGCTGTGCATCCCAGACTCTTAGTGTTTACACTGATACCACAGACATGTTAGACTTGTCTTTCTGAAAATAGTTGTGGCAATAAATGGGCAATGCAGTAACAGAATCTTGATTTATATTTGACCAGAACTACCTAGTTTGACAGTTTGATCTGCGTTTAATGACTCTGGTGTGTTTGCTGGATTGACTCACTGACAATGACTTACTCTAAATGGGACAGAAATTTAAGAAATAAAGATCAACAGAAGACTGGAGACTGGCCATTGAGGACATGAACTCTTGGAAACTGGTTTGGGGTGACCTGACCTTTTTGTTGAAGCCAATGGTGCTGTCCCTGCTAGCCATTGGAAAGAATGCAGATTTAAGATACTGTACATAAACATTTGCTTTGCTTTGCTTGGATTGATTGCACTCTAAAGCTGGAAGTTTACCAGTTCTTACACAATGATGTTTGAAATAAGACTAGAGGACAGGAAATGGTGATTCAAATATGGGTGATCTATTGGTAATATGTGTTCAGTTCAGTGGAAGAGAGGTAGCCATCCATGGCCACATTTACCATTTAGGGGACCCTCAGTGGGCCCTTACTGACCTTACCTTTGAACACCTTCAGGTGCTAATGAAATACAGTACAAACAGCAGACTGCACATGGCAGCTTAATTATATTTCACCTAAAACCCCAGAAACAAGCCATTACTCTCCTTCTGGATTTCCACCTGCACCCAGCTTTGCTGTATGTCAATTAGTGTCTGGTAATTTGATTAAACAGTAATTTATTTAGGAAAATGCACCATGCAATAACTTTATTTAGTTTATTTAAGCACAATAGAAATTGAGGCAGGCCTCAAGGTGACGTACTAATGTAGGACCTGCCTCAAGGCCCTTATCAATTAAGCTGATACTGTGCTGTACTGGTGCATATTCCCAAACAAAACATTGCATTTAATTAAATCAAGAATCAGCTCTTCTACAGTGAATGATCTGGGGTCAGAAGTCTGATTTGACCAGTCAGTAATCTATTCTTACTTGTAATTCACTCTGGAATAGCCCTGTAAGTACAGTAACAATAAGTACTGTTTAATTGTTTGTTTTTCTGCTTTCCTAGCCCTCATAATGATAATCTAATTTTTATTTGTGCACAAAACATTCACCTCCAAACAATTCCCTCCACCATTTTCATTGTTTAATCTGGATGCAAATTCAACCTATTTGACCATAAATGTGGACAAATGTGGGGAAATTTGTAGCTGAGGCCTGCTGACTGCCGCATCAGCCACTATGCATACAAATTATGTTCTGGAAGAAGTCTCTGTCCCACAGCCTCTCTCTCTCTCTCTGTCTTTCACTCCACCCTTCCTGTCTTTGGTTTCACAGTAGCTGTCGCATCGCTCTTAACATTGCGCTCACATTTTTCTGAGGCATCACCGAGGGGGGAAGGTTGAAAATCACGTTAATAGTATCTGCGTGGCTGGGACAAACGGCAAGAGGGGTATATTTATTCATTTATTTTATAGCTTATTAAGAATGGGTCTCAAGGACTCGCCAACATTGTCTTCACAGGCCTGCCCATACAGGCAATCTGTGCCCTTGGCCTTATAGGCATTTTGTATATTGACTGTGAGAGAATATGAGATAGTCCATTTTAATCTATGATAATAATGTACTTTATACCATGTGATTCATTAACTTTCAATAATACTAACATGGACAAGTTATTACATACTTCATTATGCCCTCATAAATGGTGCAAAACCTCTAATAAAAGTCCTAATATAATATAATATTTCAAATGGCAGCCTCTTAGAAGTCGTACCTGTGTGCCTGATTAGATTGTTTTTTTTTGTTTGTTTTTTTTGTTTTTTTGTTAATAGATTCATATGAATTGACTAACTAAATCTATTTCTAAAAACAATGTACCTTAAGATAACTAGCTTACTACATACAGTTGTAATCTAACTCAGCATTACTGCCAAGGCCAAGGAGCATTTCATTAGCTAGGGTGACAATTTGAGGCATCACACGTTAGGTTAAAAAGGAAACCCATTTACAATATAGCACATCTACTGTGTGTGTAGTTTTTCCTCACTGTCTGGAAAGTGGTGTTAGATGTCGCTGTATATCAGAGTGTAGGGTAACATTAGAAGCTCTGGCCTCCTCTTTATTGGATTAGGGGACATTTACACTCCAGAAACCAAAGCCAGTGTTACCTGAAATACAAACGGGTGACACCTGACCTTAAAAGCCTTTTTTTTTCTAGAAATGTTAAAACATAATGTTTAAAAATACAAATAATAAAGCATAAATCTAATAACTGTCTTGCTTGTCCACATAATGTAAGTCAAAAAAGGTCTCATTCCCAACCAAAGTACGTTCACAACCTGAGAATGACAGTCCTCAACTGTGCCCACCTTCAAAAAAAAAAAAAAAGAAAGTTCTTAATTATTCATTAATAATTCTTTAATAATTCTAGGATTAACTAACTAACTGCAATACACAAAACTTGATAACTTTTGTGGCGTTACATACAGCCATGACATGACATACAGAATATTCCATTAAGTTAGCTGTAAATGACCTGTCAGGCAAAGACAGAGAGACAGAGATTTCACCCAAATCACAGAGCTCATGTTAGCAACTGACAGCTAGTTATAATGAGTATGTTGAGTATGTATCTACTTCTATTTTAAATCAAGGACCAGTAATTTCCAATATGACTGAATTTTGAGAGGTAAATCTACTTCTACTATTATAAACAGCATATTGTATGTGTTGTATGTGTATTAATAAGATGGGGTTTCAGGGGGTTCATATACCCATGTTAAACCTAACTAATATTTTATACCCACAAATGCCAAATTAAAAATAAAAATCGGAAGCATTCATCAACTGGACAGTATTGTAAATAAATAAATATTATTTGGAGCAAATATAGACAACAATCCTCTAATGTTTCACATTCATTGAAAACTGCCTTTACAGCTCACCTTTATGTAGTCCTCAGAGCTAAAAAGATGTGAAAGTATTTGACTTTCCCCCTCTTCAATGAACAAACACTTGTTTGATGGAAGGGATCAAGTGCACCCTGTGGGTAGAATCTTCTCTTCAGCATCCCTATGAGATCTGAATGTTTGGCTTATGGCAGAGGGAATAGTTGCACTGTTCAAAAGTGTGTTTGACTTTGACTGTTTAGCTTTTGTTCATGTTAGACTCCTTCTTGGTGTGTGTGTCTGTCCCTAGAGTGAATTATCGCACCTGACTTGTCTTAAGATGTGATGTGTGAAAATAAGTCAAGGCCAGCTAATTGATTTAGTTCCTGTCCCTGGGGTTTCTTTTAATCTAATTATTAGAGTGCACTTAATGTTTTTTTTTAATTTACTTTCTGAGATGGAGAGTAAATATTATCCTTTATTTTGTAGTTAAAGAGCAACTGATGATGACAAGATAGACTTTGCAGTGACACTGAGGTACGCTAGTATTCTGTGCCCACAACATCATTACACAGAAATGTTACTGCGCCATTACAGGTGTTTCATAAATTCATTGCTGTGGCAAGGAAACTGAGCAGATCCTTGCCACATATATGTTGAGTAATTTTGAGGGTTTTGAGCAGCACACAGTCAGGGCTCAGGTGGTACAGAGAGGTGCAATTCAACAAGACAATTACCGCAAAAGCCTGACCTATGCTCTGTGGGCCTGTAAATGAATTTCCACTATTATTTCACCCGTGGCAAGAATTTTTAATAACTGAAACCCCTGGCTTTTTTTTTCTCAAGGAATAGATTAGTTAAATGTCATGCAAAATGTAAATTAATTAATAAACAGAAGCTCTGGATATTATGGATTTGTTTTATTTAGCGTTGCTGTGTTTAATGTGGTATCCCATGCAAATACCAGGCTCTGATTGCTTGTTTGGCACTCTAAGCAGGGGAGGCACGTGATTGGCACAGTTTAATTTTTACTCAGAAGCAAGGTTGCCGAAAAATGAATGACAAAGTTGCAATGGAATTACGATCACAAATACTGAGAGTCTGAGGCAAATATCTAACAATCGCATGCTGTTTACACTGCGCCTAGACAATTTTGCAATATTAATTAGGTTCACAATTAGAGATGACACATGGACTTTACATCTTCAGTGCAAACAAGTAACAAGCTCCATATTGATGGCATACATCTACATACTGTACCTGTTCTGGTGGTTAACAGAGGGCGTGGGAGCAGGGCCAGATTAACCTGCCAGGGGTCCCCATGGCAAAAATGGGCTCATATTGAGTCTCACTTCCTCCCACACCCTGTGCACATTGTGTGAAGTTTTTTTTCTAAGTTGGGAACCCACCTGCTCCCAGATTTGCAGTGTGGTGATTTGATTCAACATAAATGAATTTGGGAATGTGAACAAGAGTGAGAGGAGAGGTACAGCAAATGGCTGGCAGGTAGGAGAAACTTTGAGCAGCTGTAAAGAAATATTGCAGAGTTTCAGAACGCTATCACACATTTTTTTCTCTCTCTTTTGTTTTGTTTATGTGGTTTGATGTTAGTTCAACTCCAATTCAATTTATATGTCACATATAATCATACAGTTAGAGAAATGTGTGTGTTTGCAGTACTTGGGTCTAGGAGTTGCTCAGTTTAGTTGTTAGCTGCCAGGCTAACAGACAGACATACAGTCATACTACCTTTGCACAGTTGCTAATGACAGCATATGGCAATATATGCTAGAATAGTTAGCTTGTTTGATTGGTAAATGGGTTTATCACTGCCTGAGTAGTGTGTGTGCCACTGCTAAGTCTTTACCGCTGCAACCTTAGTTAGATTCCAACCTGTTGTCCTTTGCTGGATGTCAGCCTCTCTCTTCAGCTGTCACTTTCCAAATAAAGGTATAGAAACCGCCACAGATGAATGTGAGCTCTGGCGTGACTTTTGGGTCAAGGCTCAACAGATCACATTGTCAACGAGACTACAAAATATCCATCCATCCCTCCATTATCTGTAACTGCGTATCTTCATCTGGGTCACAGTGGGGCTAGAGCCTATCCCAGATGACTTTGGGCGAGAAGTGGGGTACACCCTGGACAAGTCGCCAGCTTATCGCAGGGCACATAGAGACAAACGGCCATTCACACTCACATTCACAGCTACGGCCAATTTAGGGTCACCAATTAACCTACCTAAGTGCATGTCTTTGGACTGTGGGAGGAAGCCAGAGTAGCCGGAGAGAACCCGTGTAGACACTTTTCACACAGAAAGGCCCTAACTTACTTACTTGTATGTATGTCCATATGGTAAACCTGTTTGCAAACAGTTGTCTACTTACACATTCAACAAATCAAGCAATGTCAGGATTCATCTGAAGATGTGGTCACTTCTCAGTCCAATTTGAATTCAAATCAATAATTACATGTTTTAACTTCATTCTAAACCTGAATGGTAAGTACTGTAAGTTTGTACCATCATTCTAGACAGAAAGTAGGGTGCTGGGATGCTATACATTTTAACTCTATCTATAAAAAGAAGACCCATGTTGTGGGTATGGCCTTTTTTAACCTGTCAGAAGTATATTTTGCATTCAGCAAGCTTCACAATTCTTGCCGCCTTAAAAGTCAGCCACTGTGTGGGCACAGTAAAGTTTAATATTACACTTTCCACGCAATCAATAGACCCAAAAGTTCAGAGTGCGCAGAGCAACAAAAGAAACCAAAACCAAGAGCTTTACTCAGATCTATACAACAAATACTTTCACAAGTATGGACTCTTGTGGGTGAAAAGCACTGACACAGACAAATCTGTCCCAGTGCAATACATTCAGAAACACAGAAATGTAGAACGCCACAGGGGATGTCCTCCTCTCCCCGAACATAGACTGTTTAATATGTAAATATGGAACACTTTTCTGTTATTGTTTAGAGCTCTTTGAGATGCGACTGTACTGTAATTAGACCATAACATTTGTAGGTCTGAACAATGTGAGTGATGTTTTCATGAGTTCTTTTGTTGCTCTTCATCTCCCTTAACTTTACCCCATCTATCAGAGCTTAAGAATTAATCAATGTATTCATAATGGCCTTCGAGCCCTGTGGCATCTCTCATGGCTATGCAACCAAATAGGATGCAAAGCTGTGATCCTCAAAGAATTTCCATCACAGGAATAATGCCGTCCCAGGGCACCGCTGCAAACGCTTGCCCCAAGCATTAGGCACAGATAATTTAAACACATAAGCAGGTTCTTAGCACACCTTAATCAATGCCAACGGTGTCTTTTAGTTGGGAGGGAGGGGAAGGCAATAAAGAGATAACACTGGTATAACCTGGGGACTTGCTGCAGAAGAAATATGGAGCGCTGAAGCCCTCTGGGTAATGAGAAACAAAACTCCTGACAAAGACTTCTCCTCCTGGAGTTTCTGCACCACAGAAAGTCACATAATGAGCAAGATCACACCGCATACATTCAACGAATTCTTATGAATACAGGAGAAGCTTACCGGAGTGCCATTTGACACGAAAATAAACAGTGTAATAAAGTTAACATGAGCATTCACCAAATCCGTGTGGCACATGATGTTTGGAAATAGCTACTTTGGAGCAGACATGTCAGTGCAAATATTGGCAATCCTCTCAAAATCCCATTGCGCTGAAATGTTTTATGATATTGTCACAAATAAAAGACATAAAAAAGCAAACAAAGCCGACAAGTGAAATTTCATATTGCAGTGTGTAATAAAATAGGCCAACGAGCATAATTCAAACACCTTATTGAAAAAGTGAAATCCTTCAACATAGCACTTCCTGCTGTAAGCAGACATCCACATCAACAGCCCCTTCCCCCATCTCCCATGAAACTGATATATGAAACCATTTCCCCAAAACCAAACATGCCCGAAAACATTATTAGTGCCATTTCCTCTTCCGTATTAAGGCAAGAAGTGCTGAAGGCAGATCGCAGAGAGCCTTTCCCAGTGATGAAGTGCCTTCCTCTTTAGGTCTCTCTCACATCACAGAGGAAATGTGTGAGATTTATCAGTGTTGGCCCTCTCAGGAGCTTTCTCTGTGGCGGAGCAGCTCTCCGAGGATGCTGTTGTGCTGCTCTTTCTTAGGGAGCAGGTGTACTTTTGCCACATAGGGGCTTTGAATTATATCTTTGATAGCATTGTCAAAAACACAGAATGAGAGATAGATAACCAGAAAACAGACTTGTGTGTCTATATATAGCCTACAGAAAGCTTAAAAAAAACATACAAAAAGATAAATCAATACTATACTAGCCATGTAAAGCTTCTTTAAAATTACCTAATTTAAAGGCTTTTGGTGTGGTTCATACATTATAAATGTTTTGTTTCTCCTTTGACCTTTGCGGGTCTTCTATTCATAATGCTGCCCTTGCATGTACTAGACCAGACTGTGCACCACTTTCTGCACCTTAATGACAACGATGAGGTCACAGCTCTTTTACCTACTGCAAGTAATTAGGCTAGCAGGAAATTATATAGGGACCTGCGTGTGTGTGTGTGTAGGACTGCAGACAGGCCTTCAGTTTGAACTGTACTGTGGAGGCTTTGCAGTAGCAACACAGACGTCCATTCAGTAATGTTGGATGTAATAGTCAGCAAATACAGCAGGTTTGTTTCACTATGACTCAGTGAACTATCTCGTTATTTCTTGTCCTTCTGGGTCTGAAATATACATCCAGTATGAGTTGTGGTCTTGTGGGACTTGCTGCATAGCTAACAATCTAAACCAAACAAACAAAGTAGCCAATTTTCTAAACTACCCACTGCTAGGGGGTAATGTCTGTCTAAATGAGCTTTTGTCACCCCCTCCCTCAATAAGTTATTGTATAGGAAACATTAAGTATGTTTTGATGCTTCTAGGTAATATTACAAATTATTAATTTCCAAAACAAATTCATTCAAGTTAAAAGTGTGCAACTGCACAGGGCCTCCTAACTCTTTGGCCTTACATCTTAACAGTAATAATATGGACAGTTACAGCATGCAGAGGATCTAAAGTAGCCCTAGATGTAACTGTAGGCTACATAAAATGACTGGTCTGAAAGATGATCTCAAATCTGAATGCAGTGTAGGCTATAGACCTGAAATATTGAATTGTGACATACTGTCACAAAATAAAGTGACAGCTAAGCTGATTTGATGATGTAAAGCCAAAGTTTTACATTTTATTTGTTTCCTTTGAAAGGCTGTAACAGCAAAGAAACATAGCTGAGACTATGTGCATGATGATGCATTATTATTCTACTTATTAAGAATATTGCACCAAGATTACGTGTGCAGTAGAACTACAACAGCCATCTAAAGGCAGCAGCAATACATGCAGTATGTTGATATATCCCTGATATATGCCTATATCTGAGTTAAGAAGTGCAACACAGCACAATTATACATGGCGATTACACATGACCATCCACTGTCACTGACTTAACACTGGCTTTGTTGGGTCTCTGTTAATAGAGTACGGTCTAGACCTGCTCTGTATGAAAGTGTCATGAGATAACTTTTGTTATGATATGGTGCTATATAAATAAAACTGAATTGAACTGAATTGGCTGCCACAAAATACACACTACACAGATTCAGTGGGTCTGTTACAACTCAATATCCTGCTTATTTTTGCAAGAACCGCTGGATTACTGCAGCTCATTAATCATGTGTGTCATAGCTGGGTTTCCAAGAAAAATATTTTAAAAAAATAAATAAATAAGCAGATGTTTTATACCTCAAATACATTACAATGCCATGCTTAAGATATGCAGTAACCATTTGCAATGCAAGAGTAATATTTTTTGTATTTGCTTGTATCATCTGCCTTTGGATGGAGATTCTCTCCCAATGCATTATCATAGGCGACTTAAGTAATTTCAGTTTGACAGAAACTCTGAAGAATCCTTATTAATTGTCGACATGCCCAACAACACATAATAAGATCCTGAACCTGATTTGTGCTTAGTGGGACCATTATAAGGCTATTTAACCAAAATGGAAAGTTAGATGACCTGGCCTCCACCATCATCTAACTTGAACCCATCTGAGATGGTCTGGGATGACTTAGACTGCAGAGTTAAGGAAAAACAGTGAACAAGTACTTAGCGTGATGCCATCAAAGCAAAAGGTATGTGTTATTTCATAATTTTGACATCTTCAGTGTTTATCTACAATGTAGAAAGTAATGAAAATAAATGAGAAGATCTGTCCAAACTTTTGACTGGCAGCATCTGTGTAAAGCAGATGTGCTGGGAGAGGTGACTAGAGAAGGCAAGTGGGTGGCACCAACTGCGCTGTCTCCAGTGCAATGCACCTGACAGTCATGTTCAGTGCAGGGATTTTACTAACTATATGAACACTAAAATCTTGGTGATATATGCACAGTATTAGAAAACACTATTAATAACTACTGATGCTCTGGTCTGGATTTCTACAACCTGATCATTATGATTCATCCGTTAATTACCATGCAGTCCGGCCCTCTCCTCTGTGCTCCTCTGTGATCTTGAGAAATAGCTGATGAAATATTGAGCAGACTTTGATTTAAGGCATGACTTAGGTTATATCTTTTCAGATTGAAAGGTGCTTATAGAATAGTTATGGCTCACTACAAGTGCAAATACAAATAAAACTCCTTATTTGAATGTTTATACTAGGTGGAACTATAAGCAATGTGTGATATTACATGAAAGTTAATGTGTGAAAGGCATCATTAAATAGTCTGGTTTTAATTCCCCACTACACCATCTGCGTCACAATTTTCCCCTGTCTCCAAAATGTTTGTATGCATGAGTCAGAGTTTACTTTATCGCACATTCTCCTGTCATTATAGATCACAGCTTTTGCATGGGAAGTGGTGTATGTCTCCTTCAGGCCCTGTTTTGTGCATATGCATTGGTTGGTCTGCAGTAGAAAAGAAGAGAGCCTGACAGATCATTGGCTCAAGAGCAGATGTTTTATTTCAGATTTATTGTTCACATTTTCTCTAGTGAATGTGATCAACTAAGGGTTAGCCTACTCATCCCTCCTTACGATGTCAGACGAACCCGCTGACACTTTGAGGCAATGCAATCACAAGGCAAGCCCTGGCCCAGACAACACTGAGTGCTCTCTTTTCCTTCCCAATTTTAATTATATCTTTATGTTGTCACTCAGCATGCAGAGGGTTCCAACATTATGCAAAGAGTCTATTGTGATTCCTGTTGCCATGAAAGAACACTACCCAAAGGTCGTGAATGATGACAGACCCGATGCCCCGACTTTCCTTGCCAGGAAGTTATTTGAGAAAACAGGACAAACCCAATACCTTTTTCACCCATTTCACTTCAGTGGAAAAGCTCACGCCAAGCTGTTGTTCATCAGCTTTTGGAGGCAGCTGTTAAACTTTCTAACTGCTTTGGTGCTGACTGTTTGGCTTGTTGGATCCTTGATTTTCTCTCCAACAGAACCCAGAAGGTGAGGGTGAATGAGTGCATGTCAGGGGAGCTCTCTTCATCTACAGGTTCACCTCAGGGGTGTGTACTCTCACCACTCCTTTATACAGATGGCTGCTGGAGCCAGTTTGAAAACGGATGTATCCAGAGGTTTGTGAATGAGTTCAGTTATCACTAATAGCAAGTCACACTGAGGAATCAAGTCATGGCCCTGTGGATGATTGTTTTTTTTTTTTTTTTAAATGGTCCAAAAACATATCTTCCTTCAGCTCAGTGTATAAACATAAAAGACAAAACATGCATGAATACCATTGAAGGACAAGAGGTGGAATCTGGCAATTACTGGCCAATAAATTGCCCTTCAGGGACATATAAAGTTGAACTTGATTTCCCAGAGACACCAATTCTTTATTTGCTGAGCTTTTGTCGTGCCTCACTGTGACTGAACTCTGCTGTTTCTGAGTGATGAGACCAGTTTGGACCAAGCTGAGGGTGTAATTATTAACCACCCCAGTCTCCGATCTCTATTCCACTTCACCGCCTATACATGAATGAATTCACCTATAGTGTTGCAATGGTACCTACACACCCCTTGTTGCACTTTACATAAGACATAATAGCAGGTGCTCTTGTAAATGCACACATAGTGCACCCAAGAATGTACTGCTTTGCACTCGTCATTGTCCTTGCATGATTAAAATAGAGGACCGAGAGTCTACTATTAACTCTGTGAAATGGTATATAGGCACAGTGGTGCTTTGAGCTAAATGTTAAGAGCTCAGTACCAAGGCCTCCACAAATTCTCAGCTCACATTCTTAAAAGCACATCAAACATGTGCACAGGCTTATGTTTAACTTTACAATTTATGTAAAGTACTGTAAGGTGTTGTTAGCATTAATTAAAAATTACTGAACTGTGTCATCAACACATCTCTTTGGCAGGTCGGATAAACTCGTGGTGCTCATTAATAATGCCTGTACCTAATGTTAATTTTGTTGACAGCCTACAAAAGCCGGTGCAACAGTATCAGTCAGGCAAACAATCAAGAAATCCAACAGCTGAGCGAACACACACATCTCAGGAGTGACTTAACAAAGCTCCATAATGCTGGCAAGTGAAGCCAGATGAAGCCACCCCTCATTGAGAGCGTGTCCCAGGATTACATCCCCTCTTGCTGGGAAGCATTTAATTTCTCCTTTCGGCACAGTGACACTTCAATCTTTTCCCCGTAATTACACATTATTAATGTTATGTAATTTGGCAAGACAGAACCTTGGATGCAGTGACACAGTTATTGACATTAGCTGGCGAATCTTCTTTCCTATGGCTTCAATGAAAAGCCGTGCCTAATTATGGTCCGATTAGGGTTTTTATCTCGGAGGCTGAGCATGGTACCGCTGACAGCACATGGACACAACTCCACAGTCTGTTTCCACCGCCAGGAAGCTCAGTATTTTCATCATGTTAGACTATATTATACCATGTAATCTTTGTAGGGTAATACATCATGTATTCAGTGGGTGTTGTACAGTAGATTCATCATTCATAAATGTCCTCTGTCAATTTATAATGTGACAACTGAAGAATACTCATGACATGATTGATGTCTACACAGCTAAGGTGTAAACTTCAAAAACTTCGGTCTTTATTCATCCAAGTAAGGCGCACGTTTTCACCATCTTACACTTTCAGCAAAGAAAGCAGAAACCATCTTCAGAGTGCAATAAATGGTGGAGTGAAAGATGACATTCTGAGATGTCATTTCTTCCAGTAATGGCTTGGTGGCTCTGACGTCTTAGCTCTCTATTGTAAGGTAATTGAGATATTATTACATTGTGAAATTGGGTCAGTTTTATCCTGGGAGGAAATAAGCAACAGGACAGCAGACCTTTCTTTTACTGAGATTGCCATCAAAAGCACATATAGAGGTTTCAAGAGATGATCGATACTCTGAATCAGAAGTAGTGACTGCAGGTCATGACCTTTAAGATTATTTCCAAAACCCACTGGTTTCTTCGTGACCTTTTATAATATATCATTTTGTCATATACAGTCTTCTTGCATTTTATTTTTATGCATTGGCACTAGGTTTTTTTTTTTTTTTTTTTTTGGACTGAAGTCACATTTTTGCACTGATAATGAATGTCTTAAATTTTTACCATTTTCAGGCCAGAAGTGAAAATATTGCTCCATTTTATATCGTCTCCAGCATGGACAAAGACTACAGATACAGTACTGAGAGCACACACACTCACATATACACCTATTGATATTGATGCATTGATTTTCATCAATTATTTGCTAACTTTTTCAGATTAACATGTAACATCAATAACTCCTCTACATAAAAAAAAGGGGGAAAAAAAGCCAGTTAACCAATAAGAAGTCAGAAGAAGAAGTCTCTGTCCTGTCGATTAAACTTAGTGTATGATGACATCCCTGCAAAGCTATCGGTACTTCAGTGCGTTCTGGATTACACTGATATGTTTAGCACAATGACAGGTGTCTTACCAACCCTAAGCAACCATGCAATCAGCTGTCTGTCACAACTGTCTCTTGTAATGATCAGCAATCAAAAACAGTATAACAGACAAGCAAAAAATATACTGTTCCTCTAAGCCTCTAAGCCTTATGTTTTATGTTGTTCCTGTAATGAAATAGCTCCTGGTAGTCAGCATCACAGACCTTTCCACTTTTGTTGCTGAGGGTTCGGTTGGAAAGATCCACCCCTCTGCTTCCCTGATAGGGCAGCTTGAAGTGCTCAGAGCACCAAAAACACACATTTGCAGGGTAAATAAAGGATGCTTCAACCCAATTAGGATCAATTAGAAAAATGCCATTTCTGGTGCCAAAAATGCACCCAATGTGTGATAGTCAACTTATTAAATATCTAGCAGATGGAGCTATGAGGCCTGGAGAGTTGATCGGCCCTACATAGAATTCATTTAGATTCACTCATGTCAAGTCAAGTCAAATCTTGTTTATATAGCCCAAAATTCCATTTTACCTCACCGTGAGACACTGTCTGTCCTTAAAGCCTTAGGTAAAGTCATACATCTCCTAGGATGCACAAACATGCAATAGACAAGTGTACAGAGCAAGCCAACGAAATCACATAATATACAGAATTTGTTGTATGTAAAGAATATGGATGCAGGAGGACATTGAAGAGAGATCATTATAACTAATTGTTATACAGTTAGATTTGGGAGCTCTCAAAGAATCAATCAGAGTTAACCCTCCTTAATACACTGTATATAAATTAGCATCACAGTTTACTTAAATCAGAAATACCGGCTAATAGTCAATCAGCTGCGAATGAGCCTGTGATTGCGAAGCATCAATGAAACAACCAATGCTAAACAGATAATACAAGCAGCACTTCAGTGTTGTCTCTGAACTTGCTTCAGCTGCTTTGAAGGATAATTGTTTTCTGCAAGCTGGGTCTTGTGTTTTTATCGCCTTTTTTATCAGTAGTGAAAATAATGAACTCACCAAATTGCTTCATTTAAAATGTATTGGTAACACAGTGGCATTTCTAAAAAGAAGTCATATGGGGCTAGAAACATGAGTGGTCGGATGATGACAAATTTTACTACCAAATTTATTTGGAAGAGACAAGAAAGGGGAACTAAAGTTAACATCCATCAAAGCAGTTACTTTTTTTTTTTTTTTTCTGGTTTTACTTGGACCTATCATAATTGATTTTAGATACACCTAAATTCACCTCTTCACCTCTAAATACAGTGCTTTAGTTAATCTGATTTAGACATTGACTTGTTTGCTGTATTTACTCAACTAGGCTCCATTGTAGCAATGTTAAATAGTAAAATAGCATCATTACCAATAGAGATGAGGATGATGAAAACGTTGTAATAAACTTGAATTATCATATAACTGCAGTAATCTCACTCATTATTATTGCTCATTCGTTGGACGGTCTACACTTTACTTTGGCTCTGTCTTGCTTTGGCTGTGGAAAGACCCACAGGCAATCATTTTAAATACACACTGAATGCTAGACAGCAATTTTATTTTTAGCCACACTAAAACAAACATGTTTGATGCAATCATTTTAATCATGTCAACTCATGTTATATATTGGTTAACAGTTATATTGATCCGTGGCTCGGTTGTTGTTGGCTAACTCTGCAAATCCTGAAAGTCCAGTGTGAAAATAAGACATCAAGCATTATACACGTATACAAATGAAAAAAAGAAATACAGTGGAATATGTCAAAGGTTATCCATATATCTTTTCAAAGCAGAAATGCACTGTCATTTCCAACCCCTGTGGGCCGGGAAACAACACATCATCCATCCCTTGAAAGCATCTAAACATGCCTGTGTACTGCAAGGCCAGGGCAGCATGAAATCAGCCACTCTATGTGTAAATGGACTGTCGGATTCACAGGTGACTGGGCACTGACTGTCATTTTGAGAATAAAAATAAACATAAACCTTCCCAACCAATTGACAGGCTCACAACAGAAGTACTTATGTTTGCATTTAATGTGTACTTTTACTAGAGTCTGTATTTATTTTCTATGCAAATTAGTAAGAACATTTTAATAATACACAATTAGGTGTGTATATATGTAATGTCATTTGTGGATCAATGTTTTTTTTTTTTTTTTGACTTTTCCAGTGAAATATTTCCACATATACTGTAGAATTACCACACCATTCTGTACAAACATTCATGGTTACCAGACTTGGGGATGTGCTGACTGAATTTCCATGACATTTATGTTCACCTCAGATGTAATTGTGATCATTATTTTGGTATGCAACATCCCCAACATCCACCTCAACTCTACTTTGTGTTTACTGCTAATTAGCAGATGTGAGCAGGCTATGATAAACTATTAACCTCACAAACATAAATGAGATTAGTATATTAGCATGTTCATTGTGAACATGTTACTAAAAAAAAAAGAGGGTCTGTGCCTGTATCCAAGTGATTGTATGCTAATAATGAATTATTCTTGTGGCCCTTCTCCTCTCAGTGTTCCTGCCTACAGTCTTCTAAACTTAGTTCCTCTGTGCTGGAGTCTGTCAATCAATGCTGTAGAGTGGGCACTTCTCCTGCAGGAACAAAAAGCTCCCTTTGGTGAGCTTTTGAATTAAGACATTTGCTATGTCATTAGAATAAACCAAATTTACACATCCCATAGCAGCCAAAGCTGTAAAGATGTAAAAGATGCAATAATCAAAGGCTTAAGTGGCTCCAACATATGACGTGGTAACATGATTACCAAGTCATATATATATATAAAAAAAAGTTGAGCTCAAAAATAGATGTCCATGATTGTATTTTTACATTAAGTGCAGCAGGAACCTAATACTTAAGCAAGGACATGTTTCTGAACAATAAAAACACATCAACTGCCGGAAATTGATGGTAGTCTTAGATTGCTATCGAATTTTCTCTCCTTTTAAATGGTTGGTAAAAACTAGATAGTCCATCATTGAGGAGCTTCATGTGAAGCCTTTGATATTTGCTCTTTGATATTGACCACACAATCAATAGAACTTTCCTATAGCTGAGCTGGTAATATTACTCAATTTTCACAGTTAGGTAATATTATTCCCGTAAGAGCCCATTTATTGATCCGACCACACGCATACCTTTTGCTATCAGGGATAGGCTTTAGGATCCACTATGGGAAGTACAAGACTGTCCAGTTACTGCAGCAAATAGTCATGAAGTCATACTTAAGATTCAGTAAAGTTGTTTCTTACTATCTTATTGTCTCTTCTGTTTACCAAAAGTAATTAAGGCTGGACTGAAATCATAGGAGGGAAATGTTAATCACTGAAAGACAATCAGATATAGCTGACTGAGCTATAGTGATTAAAAATCAGTTGAAATGAGCACCAAATTTAATATAATTTGTAAATCCAATTTGCATAAAATATGGCCACTGGAAATGTGTTTGCAGCCTCATGTCTAGCTGCAATACAATAGAATATATTTATCAATCTGTGTCACTTGTGTGGCATCAGATTAGCTTAAAGTTGTCCTGTGAAGTTTTTGAACACTGGCAGTGCCATGGAGCAGTGTTGTTAGTAGTATACAGACCAAATCAGGCGCTGTGTGGCACTGTGTGTAACTTCTGTCATACAGTTTTTAATGTTTATGAAGAGAGAAATGTTTTCAACATGTTTGTTAGATCTCAGTGAATCACATAATGGCTGCATTCTACTACATACTAATGATGATGAATCATAACAGTAAAATATTTTATATATTTTATTTTATATATATATTTGTGGTACTGTATATTTCTCTTTGTCCACCATGAGGCCCAGACTGGCAATAGGTCTCTTCAACCCTGGCCACCACAGTGTTGAGATAGACTGGCACCTACTGTTCCCAACCAAAGCCGAACAACTGATACTGCTGAGGACCTCAAGGCCCACATGTGACCTCATGTAACCTAAGGATAAAAAATTCCATAACATTATGATATATAATAACTATTAGCCTCATATCACCATATACAATACTAATAGCATTGTATATGGTCATATGAGGCTATGTAGTAGTAGTTAATTAATCATACTGTATGTCCATGGAAGGTTATATTGTGTAGTTACTGTGTACTGTGTAGTATTTCATAAATAAATAAAGCCAACAGAAAACCCAGAAAGAATCACTTGTTATACAGCCAGCCATGCTTCATTTTTGTTTGTTCGTTGTTACACAAGCATCATGGTTTGTAAACGTACCTAAAATATCTTCATCTCAAACTTAGTGAATTCTTTGTTTGCTAATATATATATATAAAACAGACATTTAAAAATCACTAAACTAAAAATGTACCACATATATTGTTAGATTTATGTTGTTTCTGCCCTGCTCCATCTGTCTTATGCCTGCTAGAAGAATATCTGAGAAAAGTTATGGATGGATTTCCAAAACTGAGTGGGTGAGGATTCTTTTTTTTTTTTTTTTTTTTAAAAAAAAGGTATACAACTTCTAAACAGACTCCAGTAACATCCTCAAGGCTTATGTCAGACATACAGTAAGGAAAGTCTCAGTATCCAGTATGCTGAAATAAGAATTTGTTCTTTATGTGTTTGTGTGGAAAAGTACAAAGGTAGTCCTACTGCCAACTGAAGCAATATAATGTAAACTGTCCATTTGGTGTTGTAATAATCTAACAAAGAATATAGAAAAAATGAAATATAGGGCTGTATCCAGAAATTTAGAAACTTCCCTCATTGCATATGTATTTCCCAACACAAATATCTGCATGCTGTTTCTCACCTCACACTTTTTCACACTGTCAGGAATAAAATTATGGTAGAGAAATATTGAATCCTGTACTGCACTGGGTTAGCTATCCAACCATAACACATTATGATTCAATGATCAAATTCTTTTTGATTCACTGATCATGCATGTCCTATTTGAAAACAGGAGATTTTTGTAAAATTGGACTATATCATCTTATTATTTTCTTTCTTATTTAAAATTGGTGTATCAACAGTTAGATACATTTTATTAAAAGAGAAAATCATATAATCCCTACCCCGTCTTATACTTCTTATTTTTTCCTTGTCTGGTCTAAAAGCGGTAAGATGTAAGCAGATGTAAGAGTCTGAACATACTGGAATCTGCCTGTTAAATAACAAGCAGGTACGATCAAGTTTTTGGATGGATAACCTGGTGGTAATGTAATGACTCAGCATGACTCTGTGACTCTTGAACTGCACAAATGTCAGATGCAGAAAAAGTGGGTTGGTGTTACTAAACACACACTGTAGATGGTAAACCTGTGCATCGTGCAAGCTGATTGGCTGACCCAACTCCTAGTAGGTTTGAATGCCCGTTATACTTAGCTGAAGTTCTACATACAAGTATAGATTAAACCCCCTTGCACCTTTACATACATGTATGTGAAGCCTATAGAAGCTTGTTTTAGCCCCTGGTGAAGTATTCCTCTGTCAACCTTTTCTTAGTGCAGCATATTAAAGTAGCGCATGGAAGCAGAGAAATCGCAGGCATATTTAATAATGTGATGAAGAAATCTTTTTAATCTTGCAGTAAATATACAGATATAATCACCTCCTTGTCTGCATCAGTTAAGAGAAGAACAGTCAATTCATGTGAGAGGACGGGTGAATGCTTCTGTGATAAATTGGAATGAAATGCGAAGCAGCTGGATTCAGACTGACAGCTCCAAGTCAATGAGCAACCAGGTATAGAAGCGTAATATCTCCTAAGAGTCTATTTTTCTGACTGACAGACAAGTTCACCCAGGTTACTGTTTTCACAGCGTAAGGTGATTCTTCAAGCATGCAGAACCAGGACCCTCTGAGGGAAATAAAAAGAGACAATGCTGTCAAGCCGCTTGTTGAGGAATGAACGCACAAACATGAAAAATAAGATTGAGACGTGGATGGTTAAAGAACTGACACAGACACATTGACTGGCAAACTGTTTTGCAACAAATCTACTGCTTTACAAACTGTATTTCCTCTTGTGAGCAGTTTTACACTGTTCATTGGATCGATTAATTTTATTTCTAATGATGTCTATGTGCACTGATGCTCAAAAATATGTTTAATTTCAGAGGGATTCTCCAGTATAAAGAATTATGGGAATCACAAGGCCTGTCAGGAAATCAGCAGCCACAAAATAAAAAATATGGTACTTATGGTGCAATCTTTGTTATTTTCTTTTTTTCCTCACTTTACTGTGGCTTTCCTCAGTTTTAAAGTGTGCGAACACTTTGGCCACTGATATTGAACTGTGGGAAATAGAATAAAAGACCTTACAGGTTGAATATCTTTGAAATATTAGACAACATGCTGAATATTGGTGTTTGTGTTCACGCCACAAGGTCTGATATTTTCCATTTATTGACCAACCACGGGAAAGGAGAAAACAAAATATTCTTACAGTTGCCAAGTTAAAGATGCTGACTGTTCCATGTGTAATAGATAAAAAGGTCTCTTTGAGCTGGTCATCGGTCATTTCCTGTACTTACAGACAACAGAAACTTTTTTCATCCAAGGGATAAAAAAAAAAAAAACTATATTAAACTTTATGTGCAAATGAGTCGTTGTCAATTTCTGTGATATATCTGTAGGTGTAAATTGTCTATAGGTGTGAATGTGAGTGTGGAAGGTTGTTTATCTCTATGTGCCCTGTAATAAGCTGGCTCCAGCCCCACTGTGACCCTGATGAGGATAAGTGGTTACAGAAAAGTAAGAAAATGAGCAGACACATGGTACATTCAAAGCAATATTTCTTGAAATGTACAAGAGGACACCAAGTTAGAGGTTAGAACGTTTTTTTTTTTTTTTTTGTGGAAGAGCCTTCAAGAGTACTACTGGTGGTATGATGTGTGACTATATTTATTGAGTTACACCAAGGAGATCAACAAAGTCATTAGGACTCATCCTCTGGGGATCATGAATATATGTGCAAAAAAAGAAACATGTCACACCAACCAGAAGTTTTTGAACTATTTAACTCAAATGTCAACTCAAGTCAAAAGTGGTTTACCAACAGAGATTACCATCTCTGGAGCCTCTGGAGTCTGATTTTTATGCTAATTGCAGCAATCATGGGCACTAAGAATTTTAAAGTACCTTGACTATCTCCTTGAGCTCTGTGTCACAGCCACTGATGCTGCAAATGCTGACCTGTGTGGCCCCTCAGAGAATCATCAAAGTAATTTAGATTTATCCTCTGAGGATGTTCAATATAGAAGGTCCCATAGCAATCCTTCCAACAACTCATAAAGGTTCAGTGTGGTTAATGTTTGTAACAATGTGGGCAGGACTATATTTAGTGTTAGTAATGTCCTTAACATAAAATAAGTTATTTTGAATAGTGTCCCATCTCTGACATTGATTTGTTTTAAGGTCTGTTTCATACAACATAAAACCTGGCAGATGTCCCTGGTCTTTGTGAAGGCATGAATTATGTTTTAAATTTGCAGAACCAGAAATAATCCAATTTTGCCCTGTAAATGTAGAGGTTACATCTCAAGCAGTCGCCATCAGACAAAATTATTCTTAATCAGTCTATTGCTGAGGAAAGTACTCAAGTGATTACTTGAAACATACTGTATCATACACACACACGCACACACACAGACACACAGCCATGGTAAAATACAGTCTGATCTAGATGCGTACAACATTTATTCTTCCAAAGATCACCCTGTCTCCCGCTGCTCCCATTTTTACTACAAAAAACATGTTTACAAATTATACACCTTGTGAAAAATGGATTTTTTTAGATGCATTTTTCAGTCCTCTGTCTGACATAACAGATATGCTTCCATTTTAACCAATGCAGCCACCACACTCCTCTCTACTGCTTACCCTTTAACTGTGAGTACAAACATTTTGACACTAAGAGTATTTTTTTTCTGAAAGGATATGGTTGTGTAGTACTAGGTGCTCTGTCAAATAGTGCATAGCTGTACCGTGTCTGAACTGATCCAAGGTAGACACTGATGGAGGACTAATGCTGATATGCTGCTTCTGTTTAACTGCGCAGTCAGTGTAGACAATCTGTTAGATTAAATGGTAGTTCAATAAGATAATAACATCTTTTATATTCATTCTTCAGTGTGATGAAGCAGCTAATGCAGGGTATGATCATGCTTTGAAAGTTACTCCAAAATCAGTTTGTATGGACCAAAGGGGACGTTTTTGAGGAAGAGAACAAAGCTCTGCACTGGTGATGGACATTGCAGTGTAACAGTGAAAACTGTCTTTACCCCAGTGTGTTTTTTTTTTCTTCTTCTTCTTATTTGCAGAAAGCCTAAATCTTCCAAGTTCATTTTTTTTTCACACTTAAATATCTCCCACCTAGAAAACATTCAGTGTGAATCAACTAAGCCTGGAAAACAAAGGTGGACGAATCAGAAAACCAGAGGTGACTGGACAATGACGATGAGCAATGTTGCATTTTTTATTTGCATGAAGATCTGTTGAATCTTAACTAATAAATGTTGTGAATGATTTTTTTTTGTTTTGTTTTTGTTTAGAAATTACTTAGAATGAGTGGTGACATTTGACATGTTTTCAGAATAGCAACATCTACATTTTTCTAGTTTAAATCCTGAAGTGAAAACCCAACACCAGTACAGCACCGTTGCTGTGGAGTTTATACTCAAAAGACGGAGAGCACCTGTCAGTCATATCTTGGCTGGTTGAAGATCAAAGATAGAACATAAACACACAGAATTCTGCAGCGCTGTATGGGTTGAACTGTATTTCAGTTTCGAGCTGCCTTAACAGTACCATCCAGAGCATCATCATGTCCATCTGGCTGCTCTGTATGAATGGTTTGATTTAGTGGAAGGGGCCTTTGGTAAGTGTTCAAGCTGTGAAACTCTGCATTCAGTGATTGGCCTCCATCCCCAAGCTGCAGCAGCTGCTCTTGCTGACATCGTCAGAAGTCTTGATAATCTCCCGGTTATTGAGTCGGCTGTTTTTAGGTGTGTGGTAATTCACTGAACCTCAGAGATCAAGGATTACAAGCCACTTTGGGCCACTGGCCAAGCCAACAAGGCACCAGGAGGAGAGGAAATATGAAGCTAAAGGACACAGCAAACAATATCCTACAAGACGGAGGAAGAGATATGAACACGTATTTGTCATAAATACTTTGATTAATTGAGGCTGAGTGACAGTACTCATATAGAACATTGCACTCAAGAAAGATGAAAATTACTTATTTTATTATTGTTACAAAACTGTCCTATAAAAATGAATTAAATTACTGATCTGAAAACTAGAAATGCAACATCTGCGCTTTGCGTAATAAAATCACTGCTTCACGGTAGATAAATAACGTTAGTCACCATACATCTGTCCAAAGCTGAAATGATGAAGTATTTTGATGGTTGATTAAGTGTTTGAGTAATTCTTCAAGCAAGATCTCTAAACATTCTCTGCTCCCATCTTGTAATCTGTGAGTGTTCTGACTTTACAGTGTTTTTCATTAACTGTATTCAGTTTAGAACATACAAAAAAAAGCATCATACAAAGAAAGCAGATCAAATGAGATTCGTTTTCTTACCATTTCCTCTGAGGATTTTCCCGTTGACAAGTGTCAGTACTCTGCATACGTGGAAAATAAGCTCTCAGGGGAGCAGGAAAAGCTGGAAGTTGACAGCTGACAAAGTCACAACAGATAAACAAACAGAAAAAAAAATAATGCACCAAAGTGCATGATGCTAGAAATCACTGGGTTTGACTCTATTGTGCCCACTTGTAGCCACATTACTACTAACCTCACTGTGTTTCATGAATTTTTAAAACCTACTCACACCCCATCGTGCCCCATTTATAAGTGTCCAGGTTAATTTGCCCTCTCTCCTTTACACATTGGTCCTGAGCAGATCATTTTTTTTGCAGCACAAGATGCAGTGAACCTTTGACTTCAATTTCCTAGTGCTGGCAGACGTAAATTAGAAGAATGTTTCAAAGGGACAGTACAGCTCCCTGGCCTCCACTGTGAAGGCTAGGATAGGACCAGGGCAGGCTGGTGTAGTTACTGAGGGATGACTTCAGCCCCTCACCATTTAGTCTGGTCTAAGCTGGGGCTTAACCTTTGAGAACTTATCATGTGAAAAGTGTAAACATGAAGCATAGAACACTTAATGAAGTTCATTTTGTTAATGGAAATGTTTTAATGTATTATTGGAAATGTATTATTGGCACCATTTGTCTGTGACAAAACCCGCTGGAAATAATAAGAGTAAGAAAAAATATATCACAGATTATATTATTATTTTTGTAAATAAGAAAAAAATGATGATGATTCCTGCAATATCCAGCAACTTTCCTTATAAACCTAGTGCATACCCTATGACCCTGATAGTTGCTACTCCGCAGTCACAGACTGTTCTGTTCTGTACAGAAAGACATGTGCAGCCTATGAGATGCATTGTAAACAAACTAATTTATAGTATATACTTACTTTACTTACTAACTGTACTACACAGGTTTAAGTGTCAGGTCACTGAGTAGTCGGTGCATATCATGTAATCAGCATTCTGTGCATATTTTAATGCCCATTTATAGCCTGTATATTTATATGGTTTAAAAGCTGAGCTGGACACATTGAAAAACTCAATTCAACCAATCTAAATCACTTATTCTGAAGTGAACCCAGACAAACTGTATATGCTACGTATTTGGTTAACCTTGGACCTACTGAACATAGACTTCTTGTTTACACATGCAATTGTTCCAGCTAAATGAATGGTTGAGATAGACATTTCAAACAACCTGACCTTCTGCTTCTAAATAATTTGGTTTTAACAATGAGATTAAACTGGATTTGTTTACAAGTTGTCTGGTGTGGCATCTCTTGTTGCTTGCCCTTTGGGACTTCTCTTCCTGGAGGAGTCATCCTGTGTCTCAGCTTGTACTGTAGGTGTGACTGTAGGTTGCTTTCCTTCCCCCGGTGGGGGGACCAGGGTTGGTCATAGCTTCATTATCCATCATGTTGTTGTTCACAGTCACCCTCTTTCTGTTTGTGGTATTAAATGATTAGCAATCAATGAGGCCCTGCTGTTAGTAGAAAGCTGATCGGGAGCCATCTACCTTGGGTGTCTAGGATTGTCTTGAGCAAGGGCAGAGTGTCTCTTGTTTATATATGTATTTCATCCTGCAATGAAAAGTATAAGAAAGCCTATTTCTTAGGTAATATGGGACATTTTTTACAATATCAAAATGTAAATGTAATCAAAATGGCAAACCTGTCACAGGAATTGACACATGCATAACAGAAGCAGAAGCATATTATATTACTTGTTGTCATGGGAAGGGACATGTCAGGAAATAAAAAGATAAGTCAAAATGCAGAACATGTTCATATAAGAACAAAATCTCCCATGATGCTGCCTGCTATATGCAAGTGAGTCACTCGGATATTGAACATGTGTCTCTCAACCAGGAGAATGATCTTTGACACTTATTCAAAGAATAAAGCATACTGGGTCTGTATTTTTGTAAACACTTACTCCAAATGGCTGAAGGCCAGCTATTTTATTGTATGTATCAAAAATGTATGCACAGCTTGCTGTGCTATTTTGGTGGACTGTTTTTGTTGACACAATATCTGCCTTTGGGACATGACATAAGAGCTACTTGCTTGCCAGAATTAGACAGAACTGCAAAAAAAAAAAAAAAAAACATGGAGCAAAGTCTAGAAGAGTCATCCTGACCAATATGGGCTGGATGCAGCTTGGTTCTCATGATTAGTGATATGTTTCAACGACCTTAAAGTGACTGTCAAGTATATATATGATAATGATCAACAAAGCTTCTAGATGATAACTTTTTTTGTCCATTGTAGTCAATGTAGCTTAACTTCAGTGCAATATGTTTTTTTGTTTTACTCACTGATCTTGCATTTCTTGTGATGGTGATGGCATTGATGGTTTGTTGACTACAAATTAGAACATAACTTATATAATGTCCATCTCAAAATGTTCAAAACTATCAAAATAAATTGTTTACAGCTCATTGTAATGTTATTACTACCTTCTTTATTCTTAGGCTCTTTCAGTAAGAAAGATAGAGATGGGGTCACAGAAGGGCTTTTCTCTTGGAGGTACATCAACAAAAAACAAAAAAGGCTAGACAGTTACCATTAACATCACAGTATATATTAATTTATTTTCTATCCATCCATCCATTTTTCTGTATCTGCTTATCCTCATCATGGTTGCGGGGCACTGCAGCCTATCCCAGCTGACTTAGGGTGCGAGGCAGGATACACCCTGGACACATCACCCATTCATGACACAGCACATAGAGACAAACAACAACTCTCACATTCATACCTATCAGCAATTAAGAGTAACCAATTAACCTATTGAGCGCATGCCTTTGGACTGTGGGGGGAAGCTGGAGTTTCCTGAGCGAGTGCAGAATGCAGACACAGGGAGAACATACATACTCCATACAGAAAGAAACTTACAATAGGAATTACAATAGGGACCCTATTGGAAAAAGTCAAACATATCTGTCATCTGATGGCCTGTCAATCCAAGGCAGGGGAGCACATGTCTGCCATTCACCAGAAAAACCTCTGGTCTCTGTTAATCCAACAATGGGTTAAATTGCACACACAGCACAAAAACAACTGCCCACCATCACACGGATCCAGGTTCAGCTCTTGGTTAAACTGCAGGGAAAGGGTAAGGTGCTCTATCAAACACAGGTAGCAGGGTTCACTGTGGGAAGCCAGTGAGGGATCGCATTCTTGTTGCTGGACTTTTGACTCCTACTGGTTCAGGGTGCTGGCAGTCTGAGTAGCAGAGTCTAATGGGGGCAGCATGAACCTCCTCAGTTCTGCCACTGATGGCAGTCTTGCACCTATGTCAGCACTGATTTAGTACGGCTTTCAGCAATCAGTGCAATGCTGCAGGATTCACACTGTAAGTAGAAGTCCTGCACAAACTTGATGTAACATGAGTTTTAGACTGACTGCAATTATTATTATTTAAGTCAATATTAAAATGACTCCCCTTAATCAAAGCAACAAAGTGTTTGTGGACACCAAAACAAAACCAGAAAACAGTTTAAAAATATCACAGCAACTGAAATGTCTGGCTTCTAAGGATTCCCATAAAATATAATAATAATAAAAATATAAATAAATTATTATAAATTAAATAATTGAATTAATAAAAAGTCATCATATAGTGCCAAAAAGTAATACAAAATATTGCGCGTGTGTATGTGTGCCTCAGCCACTAATTGTCAAATGTGAATGTTATGCAAGTGCAATAAAAACATACTTAACTTTGTTCTTCAGTCCCTCAGGGGTGGTCAGCATAACAGAATGCAAAACAATCTGTGTGCACCGAGGCTGCACTAATGTATCAAACACAGGGGTAATTCATTGCAATTAGCGGCAACTCATTTAGGTAAATAATGTCACCACAAACCTTGATGAATGGCAATCTAGTCAAAGACATGAGTCGGGTTTTCTCTGTCTAAGGGGAGTACGCAATTGATATTCACAGAGAAAAGGACTACAAAGCAATATGACATTTTAGGCACAGGGATATTTAGAATCACCTTTTATTTGAAACCTCTTGTTCAGTGTGTCTTTGTGTGTCTGAGTGGACTGTAATGCAGAAGTATTATAGCTTGGACTGTCAAGGTTAGTGAGTTCATCTTAGCCTGCTCTCTGAAAACGCTGACGACTCCATTTGGGAGTTACAATTGCCTTCTTTGATGAGTTTCCGTTTAATTGTAATAAACTGAAATAAGTAAGGTTCCTTTAATACTTCAAGAAATCAGAAACAGTAAAATTCGGAAACTGGTGGGAAGCATCTGTGCAACTAACTCTTATCATGCTTGTCTTGTCGTTGTTTTTCCAATAGTCAATGGGTTCTTCTCAAACTCAAAATCGCTGACCTTGTGCTGTCTGCCTTTATCATGTCTGGTTACATGTCACAAAAATGTGTGTGTCTATCGCTGCACCATCCAACGATACAGTTAAAGGTTACATTTAAACAGATGCCCCGCTTCATATAACTTAGCTTGTTTCCATTATTCTGTAATACAACTGATCTTGATCCTGACTGCTGACCAAAACTGGCCCATGCTCATGACAGTGTGTCTTTTTATTGGTCTTGCACTGACCAATGCTGTTGTTGAAGCTCTCACATACATTAGGGATCAGATCCACTTTGATAGCTCTTGTTAGGCTGCACAGGCATTGCCTTACTTTGGGTGAAATGCTTAGCACCAGAATGATGCTCACAGTCACAATACAAACATGCATATGTTTAGCAGTCATTTTTTTCACTCATCGTGTTGCAGGTATGTGGTCATAAACCAAAGTAAAAGACATTACTGAATTTTGACCTGAGACTGACATTAGAAAAAGTCACTTCCTTATCCAACACCCCGAAGCCATGAGTGTCTACAAAATTTCACGGCAATGCATTTAATAATCTATCTAATGGCACACATATTTGTCTGACTGTTCAAATTGGATGTTTGTTGGGTGGAATTGCCAGATTAACCAAGCCAGTGTGACACTAATCATGCATTTCTCAAGTGGACGGCAAGCATCCTCAGCTGGTGAGCAGCTGCCCATGTGTGAAGGCTCAGTCCCTGCTGATCTCCGCCACCTGTGGCTCTTTCCTGCATGTCATTCCTCATCTCTCTTCCTCCCTACATTCCTGTCACTCTTCAGCTGTCTCTATCAAAAATGAAGCTTGAAAAGGCCCAAACAGAAAAAAATCTTATTAAATCTTTAATCATGCATTTCTGCTAAAGCTAACTGGGAAACCTTTTTTATACCAAACATCCTCCAATGATGTTCAGATTGTTTTTTGTTGTTGTTGTTGTTTAGAGCATTCCATTTTCCCCAGTTAGTTTTGGCAAAGAGGGACAGAGCGTCACATTGTGTGCAAACATTATTCAGTTGAATTTGGGTTTGTCTAGAAACAGGCTAAGTGATTTACATAGAATCACCTATTCAATATTGCACATGTGGCAAAAGAAGGACTGCGAGTGGCAGATCTAGAGAGTTTTAAAAGAACCGACACAACGCCACCTTAGGATTTTCTACCTAAAGATTTAAAGATTATTATTTTTTCTTCCCTACAGAGGGTTTCCCTAAATTACCCATACACAGGTAAGGCTCACAAATGAATACAAGCAACGGTGTTAGGAAAAAAATGAACAAGTTTTATTAGTGACAATCATTAAATTACTCATCTTCTAAAAAAAAACAATAGATTTTATTGAGCACATTAATCCGCACCATCTGACTTATCCTAACTCAAGGAGGAGTGTACCAGCTGAGGTCACTGCAAAAAAAACCCAAAAAAAACAAAGAAAAAGAAACCAAACAAAATCTTATTTACACAAACAACTCAAATCAACACAAGAAAACCAAAAGCCATAATACATGCATAATTCTGCAGGTCCTACAACGCTGAGATTTGCCACCCCCCTTACTTAAGGAGTCATGGTACGTCAGTCCTAAACTACAGTCTTAAAACAAACGTTCAACCGGCCGCAGCAGAGCAGCGGACTAGTTGATTCGAGAAGCAAGGATGAAACTACGTGGAGGCAGGCGGCCAAAAACAAAAGAAAAGAGGAGACAAGTAGGAAAAGGAGACAAGGCAGGGCAACACAGCAGCCTAACGCCAGGCAAGCTTCAAAAGAGAGAGCCAGACGTAAATCAATACATATTACACAGACTGCATTAATAGGCAACATTGAAGTACTAGTGGCACTGGTTACCTGCATGACAGACTGTAGCCTACACCCGCAAATAGGGTAGCTAACAGAAGCTACGGCGGCAGCAGCGGCTAACCAACAGGACGCACACCCTCGCGGCTCTACACGGCAACCTGTGAACCCGTCGTCAACAGTGAACCCTACAATATTATTAAACTTTAAAACTGCACTACATACCTGAAGCAAAACACACGGCACGTACATCGGGGAAACCACGGCTCAGCTGAGCTGCACGCCGGCCAGCACCCACTCAGGCAGAGGAGAGAGAGCAACTGCACGCAACGGGGCCTATATAAACAGGATTGCATTAGCAGCCAATAAAGCGGCTGCACTACAGGTACCGGTAAGGGGCGTGACACACCTGCCGCGGCCGCCAGACCTGCCATGACATAAGCAAACTGGGGGACACAGAGGGGAAATACATTATACATACAGTAAATAACCACCCCATTACATACATATAGATTGTTATTATATGTCAACAGTGAAATTAGACAACAGTAAACTAGAAGGCAAGTCCTCTCCAGTGTGTTCTTGCTGCAGACTTGGCCCATGCTGCAATAACAAATGCTATAGGAGTTTTATCATTAGGAATGTCATACAGTTTAGATTATATCAAAACAGCAATTGCTTCAATGTGCACCAGTTCAACTCATGTAGTCGGAGGGAATGTGGCAATATTCCCTACTAGAGCACCAAGAGCTACACATTTTTGGATTCAGTGAGTAATCTGTCTACCACTTGCCCCTCCTCCGTGCTGCAGCATGGTGTTTGCTTCCTAAACATGACATCAGGTTTACTGTATCTGTTGACCAACACAAGCTATTTGAATAAGCCTGAAGAAATCTGACTCAGAAATGTTCACATGCCCCATTAACTTGAAAGATTTGGCTGAACTCTGGGCTCTGCATACTCCAGTTATGACTTTGCCCTGCTTTATCTAATCTCCGAAAAGTATAAAAATGTGCTGACTGTTGTGCATGTTTTTTTCTTTCTTTTTTTTTTTTTTTTCATGTGTCAGTGTGCATTTCACCAGAAAAGACATGCACATATATTTACAGACAACCAGGGAAGGAGTCCTACTGATTTCATCAAACCCTGAAATTCCTCTCTGTCATAACAAAGGAGCATCTCTCCTGAAATGGAGGGGTGGAGCGTGCTTCCCTCAGGTAGCCACCATGAAGAGCTGGCAGATGGAGGCTGCAGCTGTTCCCAGGTAGGAGACCAGGCTGGAGATTGGCTTGCATTCCCTCTGGACCGAGCCCATCTCAGTAGGGAATTCACAGCCAGGCCTTTTCACATTGGCGGCCTCTCAGACTGGGCTTCAGCTGGAGCTAAAGGTTCGCACTTCTCCCCCTGTGCTGTTTCCTCCCTGTGCCTTTTTTCCCCCTCATTTGAACCTGAGCTGTGCCCCAGGACACTTCTGTACAAGAAAAGCAAAAGAGAAAGTGAACTTAACATAATTTGTATTCAATTAGAGTCTCAATGGAATACTAATTCTGAGTTCATAGAACTTTTATTGTGTACATCTAGAGCACTGCTATTCCTAACTGTAAGACGGAGTATTACAGGAACCGCAATATTTAGTTTATATAATAGCACTGCCTTTTAAAGCGTCTGAAAATGTGGCGTTAAATACATGCATACATGCATACAGTCGCCAGTTTATCGCAGAGCACGTAGAGACAAACAACCATTCACATTTACATTCACACCTACAGACAATTTAGAGTCACCAGTTAACCTATTGAGTGCATGTTTTTGGACTGCCGGGGGAAGACGGAGTACCCGGAGAGAACCCACGCAGACATGGGGAGAACATGACTCCACCCAGAAAAGCCCCAGCCGAGGTTCGAACCAGGAACCTTCATGCTGTAAGGCGGGAGTGCTAACCAATGCACCTGGCTTTAAAAAGTAAAATGCATTGATGATGCCTAAGTTGAGCATCTCATTTTGTTGTTTGTAATTTGTTAAGGCACGGCAAATCATGTTTTGACTGACAGCTAAGTAAGTAATGTACTCCTGTGGACAGGGGAGCAAAATATGTTTTAGCCATCCAAAATTAATCAATATCATTTTCTTATATTGATTTATTTGTCATATAACATTTTCACTGCTTTGCTTTGCTGTCAGACAGCTATTTCTAGCAGGGAACAGAAGCCATTATCTACATTCTGTTTAAAGCCACCAGACCAGCGGCTGTGGCTCAGGAGGTAGAGTGGGTCATCCACTAATCATATGATCAGCGATTTGATCCCCGGCTTCTCCAGCCTGCATGTCGAAGTGTCCTAGGGCAAGGTTTCTTGGGCAAATTTTTGCCAAAGGCTGTGCCATCGGTGTGTGAACGCGTATGAATGATAAGCTCCTAAAACTGATGAGCAGATGGCACCTTGCATGGCAGCTAATGCCATCAGTGTATGAATGAGTGAATGAGATATGTAAAAGCACAGTGAGTGGTCAGAAGACTAGAAAGGTGCTATATAAGTACAGTCCATTTAACCAATTCCCAGACTCTGCTGACAAAAATGAATTTTACTTTTCATTTTATGAGAATATTTTTACATCTAATATAGTAAATTCAGGATTTGTATCGACCAAACCAGATTTGGTGATTATTGGAACAGTAGAGAGATTAATAAAGATTTCATGAGTTTTATGCTGTTTCTGTCCCATTTGAGTAAGCTAACATGACAGTTGAACCAATCTCAGAGAAGAGAGGTTTTGCTTTGTGGGGAAACTGGTGTGGATATTTTTGATTCTTATCATTTTTGTGTGATAAATATCAAATATGGCAACAATAACAATGCCAAATATCAGTAAGTAGTAAGTAAGTAAGAACACTTCCAATCCGAACTGAAACTAAAAGCTCTTAATGTTGAAACCAGTGTGTCTGTGAGGGATGAGCAGAAAGTAAAAGAATAAGAAAATGTGACACTACTGTACGTTTACTTATTCAAGTTATGGTTAAAGTTAGACTGCAAGAACACTTAGTTAACCTACAATAACAGCAGTGATAAATACAACAGTGGGTTGTATGTTTAGCAGGCACAGAGCGACATTTATATTGCAGTTGTTTATTTGTCCATCATTCACTCCCTTTTATATCTGTTTTTGGTTTCCAATAACTCTTGAAGGAAACATCATTCTCTTCAGCTGCTAAATTATCCCCTATGTGTGCTAACTTTGTGTCTTGTTTGGCCCTGGGTAAGTAGCATAGTGTTTCATTAAAAACAGATGCCTGCTTCATCTAGAAACAAATCTGATTAGAGCAGTGTCAAAAAAATAAAAAATAAATAAATAAATAAAAAAACAATCCACCTGTTAAAGTGCAGACAGAAAATGCCTTGGCTTACAGTGCTATGAGAAATATTTAAATATTGCCCAACTAAATCTTTATGTAAATGGGAATTCTGGAATATTTTGTGAAATATTTTGAATATATTACAGACAATAAAATAATTCCAATGCACAGTGAATGCACAAACAGATCTGGAAAGACAGCTGCAACTCGGTATCTTCGCTGAAGACCCTTTTGCATACTTCACATCTGACTTGTCTCAGGGATTAAAAGTCCTTGTGTAACTGTCTGCTGCTCTCCATCTGCATCTCTCCTTTTGTGACTGAAATAGATTAAATAAGGGTTGTCAGTAAAGATGTGGTTTTAGTAGGTTTACTACATCTGTCTGCTCCATGGCAAAAATAAGGGTCCATAATAATTATTCTCCTTGGAGTGTTGGCTAATGTATCACTTAAATGTCAGTTTAAACTGTAAAATGGCATGTGAGGGCCATTGCGAAAAGCCAGGGCTATAGGCATGGCATAAAATTCTGGACACTGTACATATGCATTTTCTAAAGGCCCTTCCATCAAGGAATTGTGGGTCGAGTATCTCAGTGGGTGGTCCTCACATGGGTCCTGTATACTGTATACTTGTAGTACCTTTCCTCCACTGCGATAAGTACTTTGTATGTGTTTTATTTCATCATCAGAGTAATAAACTGTAATTCAGCAAAAATATAATGGACGTGAGGTGTGATTGGCTGCCATGCCACAATTTGCCTTCCTTGTTTTTTTTTTGTTTTTTTATTTGAACTGTACTGTCTGACCGGATATCCGTAGGCTGTTGAGCACTTACAGTACATACGTGCTCTGTATAAATATCCCAAATTCATATGAACATTTTTGTTTTGCTGACCATCAAATGCTACAAGTGCATATATGCTGCATATAATATAATATATGCAGCATATATTTAATAACATAATATAATCAATGTTAAGAAAAATTACACTTGGCGAACAAACTCGTCCTGCTAAAATAACTTGTTGTTAATGTCAGATTGAGCCATGCCTGTATGACCGACCAATATAAATTGATTTCTAATCTAGAAGCCATTCAACATCACTCTCACTTTAGCTAGCCAGCTTTGTTGGTGTATGGCTGAGCTCAGTTAAATCAAATTGCACAAGGAGGGACACGGGAGATCAAGAAAGCAAACTCAGGTACTTGAGGCAAATTTTGCACCACAGGCGTCCAATCAAAGAAAACAGAAAGCCTTGATGGGTTTCAAAAGAATTTGCCAACACTCTGAAGAGTTTTGTGGCCAGAATGACTTCAGTAACTTTATTACGACCTACTAAGAGAGAAGTTTTAACTTTGAAAGACAAAACTATAAAGCAGTGCTTTAAAGGAAAAAGCTATACAAGTGTGTCTTTAGATAAAATCATAGTCAAATAGCTGAGGTCTTCTTTACAACTGCAAAAACATCCGAAAGCTAAATAGACAGCACTAAAATATGTCTTTGCCTTTAATGTGTTCATAGTGCATTATGTGTTCCACTAGCTGTGAATTATTGTAAGTATATTTCCCTGACACAATAATTATGCTGTCACCATGCAACATGCAACATGCTTAGAATGATCGTGTTTAAATATAGTGTAATTATCCCAGTTATTTTCTCTCACAGTGATTTAACTGTCCACTCAAAACAATATCATAATCATATAGAGAATATTATAAGCTCTCTTTTTATTTGTTGCTGTCTTTCAGGGCAGTGGAGCATAAAATTGGAATAACATTCCATGATGGTACTGGCAGAAAAATCATTTGATGGCTGAAACTCAATTGTATATTTTGTAATTACTATAAAAGGTACTGGGAAAGAACCAAATATTTTAAGGTGAATGGCTTTTTCATTTTCTAATTTGATAGATTTTTCTTCTTTTACTTCTTTTTTTTTGTTGTTGCTGTCAGTCTGTGTCTGTCAAGGCAGCAAAACTGGAGTCAATTACGAGCCAATTGTCAACCAATGGACAAGACTCAAGCCAAGCAATCTGACAGGTCAGGGAGAGCATTTTGTACTATTTCACTTCTCAAGACTTTATACAAAAAATAGAGCATTTTAGGCTAGCAGGACAAGACCAAGGTTGCTTTAAGAAAGCTGTATTTGAATCACAGCACAGAATTTTCAGCACTGAGGAGATGTCAAAGGCTGTTTCATCCTCATCTTACTACAACCTTTACTTCTGGATATTGCTAAACTATATAAAGGATGCCAACATTGTTAAAATAATAGTTCACTTTTCTGTTTTGTTTAACAGCTGTATGCCTACACACACATACACACACACACACACACACACACACACAGAGGGAGAGAGAGAGAAAGAGAGAGAGAGAGAGAGAGAGAGAGAGAGAGAGAGTCAACAAGACAAGTCAGGACTGTCTGTGCATGTGCTTGCTCAATACCATATGGACATCATCCTGCAGACTTGGTTAAGATCCATCACAGTCAACATCATTTTTGTCAAAGTTACATTATCATTGCATGGTAATGCAGTTTAAAATGCATATTGATTCAAACAGCCTGCTGCACTACTGCATGCGCCAGTGCTACTATCTCTCACAGCGCATTTCAAACTTAAGAGCTGGTTTAAAGATTTATCAGTGAACTTGATCAAATTAGTGAACTGAGGAGTTCACACATTTTCTATGCTCCAGGAAATGTACTGGCTCTGTTTTAAAGCTAGTCTGGGAGTCTGCAGTCTTTTTTTTACCAACTTTTGTTCAAAAATTTACTTGTTTTGCTGTTTCTGTCCTCTGCATTGCCCTGAATAAATTGTTGTGAGGCAGCATTCTTGCAGTCATGTTGTTTAACATGTTGAGCCGGAGATTTCAAGTGTTTGAATTACTGTAGCTTCAGTGTAATTAGTGACTTTTTTTTTCCGACCACTAAGCCTGCTGCTTGAGAACACTGAATGTACTGTAATGACTTACACCCCATCGTTGAAATGTGCAAGCACATGAGGCATACTGTGAACCAGAGGTAATAATGCATGACAAATGGTCCTGATATATTCTGTCCAACATTGCAGGGAGTCCCTCTGGAAATGAGTAATTGGCTTCCTTATACATTTTGCTGTATACCTATGACTTTATATATTATTATGACCATATGCTGTTATTGACTTGGTTTTCACAACTTTCTATATCCAACTGTACAGAAATGGTATAGAGACTTTGGAGAAAGATAAATAAGAGGCACACGCAAATTAAGCTGCAGGAACCAAAGACTGTTTACAGTGTAATGTGGAGTTACAAACAGTAAGTTTCTGTCTTATGGCTCCAGACGTAGTATCTCCACATTGCTGTGTCAGTGCTGGCTAAAGGTCTGGCTGGCTTATAATTCTGCTAAAGGCAAAAAATGCTCTGGCAATCAACTACAGTAGCACAGAGGCCAGGATGCAGTGACACAGGGAGGAGGGGGGATTATATATCCAGTAAGTCAGTTAGTTTCCCACATGGGTACCCATGTTGCATATAGGCATCAGGGTGCCTGTGACTTAGCATGGCTGACTGCCCACCCACATAGTGGCATGACAATAATAGCTTAATGCAGCTGGCGGTGTTTACCTGCTGTTATAGACCTAAATGTTCAAATTATGACCTCATGACTTGGGGCCTTGATGGATGCACAGTTGTTGTCACATTTGAACTTCCAAGCAGACCCTTTAAACGTCTCCTTTTTCCATGTTGCAATTGTTTCTTTTTATTTGTAGAAGTGAAAACTAAAAAGGTAAAACTGTCCAGTAACGTGCAAGAAAAACTGCAAAGAGCAAAGGAGAGTCTGAAAAAATAAACATGATTTTGAGTAGCTGAAATATATATATTTGTTCTCATTCCTCTCATGTTGTGACCCCTCACTTTTATCTTGTGAACACTCAAGTTGACCCTAAGTTTGGCAACCACTGCACTGCAGAACGTATCGATCACAAGCACTCAGTGTCAGATTCTAAACCACACTTGTATTTTAGGGCACACTTAGCATTCTGGAAATGTTGACCCACATCTTACTGACTTTCAGGAGGAAAGAGAGTTAGTCCAATCCATCTGAGATTACCTAGTCTTTTTTGAAGTTGGTAGCCTTGCAGTGCCTTAATTAAGTTGTAGCCTACTGACTATATTTTCAAAAAAGGTTCTTTAACACCACTGAGACAACATAAAAGGCCTTAACAGTTTCACTTTTTTTTTTCTTAGCACTTACACTTTCTGACAAAGATAAATGGGTGAAAGGCTGTTGACCCTGCAGTGTGTTTAATAAATTAGATTCGACATTGATTCATTTGTTAGGTCAAATCACCAATAGCTTCATTAAATGACAGTCTCTTTGGGCTATAAATTATTCATATTCATCACTAGCATTCAGGATTTAAAATTGCACTGGAGGATGTAAGTTGATGACACTGTCAGCTTCCGCATAAAACTGCATGTTTAGCAAAACATTACTGGATAAATAGCCACATAACCACCAACAGGCCATAATTCAGTCAACAGTAAGCCTAAGGAGGGCCAGTCATTAAGCCTGTAGTCCAGTGTTGTGAGGCTAGTAGAGGGAAGCAGAGCCAACAGAATCCTGGACGGCTTTTCGGTTTAGCTGCTTTAGCATCTGTCCCCGGGGTGGCACACTGCTGTTGTACCTTTTGAATATGTATGTGAGTTATTGGTCCTGGGGGAGCCACTATATATCCATGGCGCGGCGGACGGGTGACAATGGGGGCCCAGTCGTCTTTTTCCTTTATCTGGGCCTGTCTGCTTCCTGATGTATCTCTCAGCACAACTTGTTCGAATTGCCTCATCTATCATTGGCCTCAGATATGAAAATGTGGATCCCTGCATCGGGGCCCAGTCACATTGTTACGAGTGCAATCTGGAGGCATCATGGGGGAGGCCCTCCTCCAAAGTTAAGGTGGGAGAGGGGGGAGGCGGGGGAATTGGGTATCAGGGAAAAAAAAAAGAGAGAGAGAGACAGAAGAAAGGAGCTACTGTGCATCTCCTCTTTTTTATGACAGTAGTCTGCAGTTTTGTTTGGGGTTTTTGGGTTGTTTTCTTTTACGGGACACTCACTTTTCCTGTATTGAGGGAAGTAATGAACAATATTGCAGCCATATTGGGGGACTATTTCTGTTTACGAGCTTATTGCATCGGTGAAACGGCTTGTATATTATTCACTTTATGTGTGGAATTTAAAACTAATAAGTACACAACTTATTCAGTTACTATCTATTTTCAAGGACATATGGCCGGCAGCATGGTAGCAATCAACAAACACCACAGCGTTGCTATGAAATTAAAGACGTGTTTATGACTATGCTCCCATGCCAAATCTCTTATACCACGCATTTGTTTATTGACTTCCCTTAATAATGTGTGAAGGGGGATCTTAATTAGATTAGGCTTAATAAAGGAGTTATCAATTTGCAGTACACAAGGTCAGTCATTATCTGCTCACAAACTTGGAAGGCCAGGTTATCTGTTAGTAAAACTTATATTTGCATGAAGTGTACACAACTCCTGAATTGTCTGAAACAGTCTTTGTTTACATGAATGGGCACCCATGAGAGGAAATACTGTCTTTTATCATGCCAAAGACAGTTTTAATTACATACATGTGGCTCCATGTATTAACCACACAAAGGCAGAGCGTAGCAACTAAAGAATATGTTAATTGAGAAAGAATATTTTACTTTTTTGGGCTATTCTGCTCCAAAAAGTATTGCTTTATAACCTATATGCAGTGATGCCTAAAAATAAATTAAAAATAAAATTTGTCTTTGGATAATCTTAAGGGGATCCAAAGGAAAGGAAAGCTAAAATATGTTTAGTTTATCAAACTAAACTTTATTTTAATTATTTACATTTATTTATGTTTTAATAATTCATGGGTTTTTTTCTCTGTATTTACAACTAATTTCCTCCTCACTGACAACTGTTTAACTAATAAAAAAGACTTATGAATAATGAAATAAAAAGAGAGTGGCCACCATTTGGCCACCTTATCTCCTTCTGTGTTCAATGTCATTTTTTTCAGCTAGGTGGGTGCCTGTGGACTTCCAAGACTTCCAAAGCCACCACGGTCTGAGCTTCACAACAACTCTTCAGAGATCTATGGCTGACATCACAGAGACTACGTGCTATACTGTGTTCCTAACCTGTGGTCTGAGTCATGGGAGCATCAAAGATTACAGGGTGTGCTTGATGCTTTGTCTGCTCTGAGGTTGTTAAACTAAAATCATAATAACACACTCTTTTAACAATTTATACAAAAGTCTGTATATAAGACATATATATTATATATGTATATAATTTTTTGTCCTCAAAAATAGAAAGCTATTTAATACACCACATCTCTGTGCACTCGCAATTAGTTTCATCAGGTCAACTAACTGTCCTCGTTTTTCCTGCATTTTATAAGTGATACAACATGTCTGAGAAATGTGAAAGTGCTGGTGACTCAGCAGTACCAAAAAAAGAAACTGCAGCTATATCTCGACAGTTACCTTAACTTTGATTTTATTGAAGGACAGGACAGGTCTTGGCCAAAATGTGTCATATGTGGCAAGAAGCTAGATAATGACAGCAAGAAGCCAAGCAAAATGAAACATCAGGAAACAGGAACGTCACACCTGCCATTTCCTCCCTGGTCAGAGGTATTCAGGCTCAAGGTGGCCATTAGTTTATGAATGAACAGGATGACACAGAAGAAGTGGAAGATTTGTACTGTTATTCGTGTGGGCAGGTTGGAGGGCCTTAGCTTTTCTTAGCTACAAGTAGGACTGACTCCAAGGAAAAAAGAAAAAAAAAAGGAACTACTGACACAGAGTAGCATTTAGCAGAATATGGAGCCTGTTTTTTTTGTTGTTTTTTTTTTCACAGAAGTAAATTGAGAACAACAACTGAGCTGTAAGTAGAGTAAACAAGTAGTCATCAGGTGTACACAAATACTATAATGCGGCTCCACAACTGCTGTATATTATGTAAAAACATGTTTGCTAACAAGCTACCATGTCAATGCTATGTCAGTTCTAAAGGTGATGGTGTGTCAATGTGTTCACAGCAGATTTAAAATGGATAACACCTACTGTAGGGAGAAATCTGATTGTAAATTTAGCTTAAGCTTTAGTGTTGTAGCTTTCACTTGATAGCTCTCTTGCTTTAGCTGTCTAGTTAGCTGTCTCAGTGACCCACAGATTAAGGCACTGTATTTTGGTTTGGAGCTGACAGTAAATTTTGCATATTTTCACAACGATATAAAATTTAAATGATGTGAAAAATGTTGCAGTAAAAGGTCATACTTTCAAAGCAAAGCATTTCATTGTGGAAACAGAATAAAAATGTTGTTTTGCTTTTTTTAATGCAGATTCTTCAAAACCTGTGCGTCATTCTGGAGGCTCAATTTAAATCAGTGACAAAACTTTTCCCGCTCAACCTCATCTGCAAGTAGGCTTACTCAGTGCTAGCAGTTTCTGGGCTAAAGGAACCTTCCAGAGTGAGATGTGTGATAGGTCTCTGGCATATCCCAGCCCACTGTTAGTTGTGCGCTCCCAAAAGTTCTCCAGTGAACGCCACAGTTCCTTCAGTTTCCATTTACCTCTGCTCAGCAGACCCAGGTAAATCGACTCGTGCACATCACTGCACCATATCCAAATCCATTCCCCTTCCTCAATAGATAACAATGAACTGGTTGCAGAGCAGACATTTTGACATGTCATAGCTGGAAACTCACAGGTGTCTAATGATTGCTGTATTCCACTCAGAGGAGGTCTTGCTATTGTGTGTGCTGGTTCACTGTCACTGTTACTGGGATACTTAATGGAGCTGAGCCATTGTTACTGTTATTAAGGACACCTGTGTTTTTCTGGCTTTGACAAGTCAAAATGTCTGCTGTGCAGATGCCCGATAACGTGATTCACAGAATCACATCTTGAATGTGGTGGCCACTGGCTGAGGGGAAGACGACCTGGCGGCTCCAGACTTCATCCCAGCCAGAGTAACCTCTCCGATGATGGCTTCAATGCAGTCATCCATGTCCATTTCTTTTTCCTTTTTTTTTTTTTTTCTTTTTTGTTGCCCTTAGGTTGCATTTCCTTTTTCTTTTCTTGCTTGTTTTGCACATGGCACTCAAGACTTAGCTGTCTGTCCATGTTTCATGAATCCCAGGTGGGATTTTCTTATTTTCCTCTTGTTGTTTCGTGCATGAACAAATGTCAGAGCAAAACAAGAAAACATTCATGCACAGGGCCCATTGAGTCTATGTGGCTTTTGTTCATTAGGGCAGGTTCACCTGTAGTGTGGGCATGAATGAAACAAAGCTTTTCTACCCTGTTTGCACCAAACTGTAGAAGTGTTCCCACTCTGCAAGATTACATCCTTTTGATGTTTTAACAGTGGTTACATTTTGCACAAAGAAACTCCTGTACGCTTCATCGACAAGTGCACACATTCCTAGCGATTAGGCCGCATTGACTATTCCCTAATGATGTCTAAAGGAGAGATCTGAGGTCTGGAGCTGTCTAGATTGTCATGAAACACGGCTGAGGTGAAAGCAATGAACAGGGGAGGAGACCTGTGCACTAATCCCACAATCAACGGCGTCTCCACGGAGGGGTTTAGCATAAAAGCAACAGCTGCAGCACTGTGCTGGTCACCGAACAGAAACCCCAGGTCATCTGGCAGCGGTTTAATCAACATCCAAATCACAGTAGCTCAATTTAGCAGATTAAAGTCAATGTTTCCTTTCTTTCCCTTCTCTCCTGTGCTTGCCTAATGTCTCTCATACTCACACATGCAAGGCTGACATTGCATAGAAAGGAACAGGGTCTAATGAGTCTGTCATGAAGGCAGGAACAGAGTACATATTCTCCACGCCAAGTTGATGTGTCATTCAAGACAATCCTTCAGGCCCTCGTGCTGTTTTCATGTGCACATTTCATTTTTTTTTTTTTTCTGCAGTGAACATCATACGTTTTATTGTAAATCACTTAAATCTCTGACTAATATCTATGGTTGGTACAAAAAATTCCAATGCTGTCTTCAGGGCTCTATGAAATTGTTGAAAAAATTGAGGAAAAAGACAAATGCCTGTCTAAACAATAAGACTAACATATAATTTCATATTTACAAAATGGATAAAACTCTATAAACAATAGCCAGGATGCCAATTATGCTATGACATGTCACTTAGTGCTGCACACTGTCAGTGCCTGGGTGACTTAGGAAAAGGCGAATTAATGTATAATTCATGTATAAATAAACCTTTCAATGCAAAGACAAATTTGTACCAGCGTCACCATGGTAAAAGATTGACACAATGGGTACGAGTACCTCCCTCGTGAGTGCGCTTTCTGACAAACTTTCTCCTGCCTTTCCAATTATAATGACTTTGGATCCAGCACTGCAGTGGATGTCAAATGATATCTCAGTGGCTCATCTCCTCTCCGGAGACTCGTTCCTGGTGTAAATAAGGCTTGTTTTGGGACATTCCACCACACTGTTGTGTGTTTGGTGTTGTGGTTGCAATTATGGCCAGGAACTATGTTGTTTGTTTGTTTGTTTGTTTTTTTTCAATAACCACATTATTTTCTTAAAAATGTATTTCCTGACTCTAGATTTTACTCTGCCTATGAAAAGAAGCTTGCAGACAACGTTGTGTGTGTGTATATGTGTAGCCGTTACACCATTAGACTAAGATCTGTCTCTTCTCTCTGCCAGTCCTTATCTCCATAACATGAACCTTTTCTCCATTGCAGTTTCATTCATCAGTCTTAGCTCCCCTCTCTGTCAAATGCATCTCTCTGTTTCTGATTTGCACCTCGGTTTCTCTTTTCCCAAGGTTTTATTCCCCCTCCAGTGTCTCCATCCAACCCAGTCTTCTAGAAATCATATATACAATTACTTTGAAGCAGTAGATATGTTTAGTTAGAACTATAATGCCATCCAAATTATGCCTTTTTCCTCAACATAATTAGGAGGCACTGCAAAATGTCCATGCAGAAAGCATCTGCAAAAAATCTTCACTACCAACATATTTCATTTGGTTTCCCTACAGTATTGACTCTAGCAATCCAATATTCACTTTTAGCAACTAAAGCACATTTTTCTAGCCTTGCTACAGTAGTGGTGTGGCTCAAGAGATGGCAATGCTTCAACAACTATTGGATGGAATACCATGAAATCTTGTTTATGGTGCCCAGAGAATGATGTCTGCTGATTTTGGTGATCCCCTGACCTTTCCTTTAGTGCCGCACATCACTTTTGCAATGGATTGTGATAGCATTAGCTAGCTTAGATCCCAACATCGTCATTATGAGCATGTTAGCATGCTTAAATTTTTGCTTAGGGCAGACTCTTGGTCTTGTTGTTCATAGTTATGTGTAGGCAGTCAAAGCACTTGGTTAAGGCCAGGGAAAGATTGCCATCTTGGTTAAAATAACAATGACAAATTGTTAATTTTTAGAAGACAGGGTTGCTTCATCCTGTTCTTTTTCTGCTACCTCAGTCATTGTCCATCAGAGCATTTTTTTATGATAAGAGCTGCAGCCTCTGAGTAGTTAGCACTGATGAAATGCAGCCCTGATACATGAATGGAAGTGTGTAATGTAAGAGCGTTCTGGGTGATTACAGCGCTGCTTAGGACAAAAGGGGATCTGCATCAGGCATTGTAATGAGTCTCATCACCAGAAAAGGCGCAGCATGGGGGATGTGGTGAAGTAGAAATCACAGTTTAGAGCCAGAGACAGATCCAATTCCCTTACCCTGTGTAATTACTGCGGATCAGGCTTTATCAGTGGCAGACATCAGCCCTGGGATCTCAGAGAAAATGAGCAAAGAAATGTTCAAGGAAAGCGAGAGGAGGGCAAAGAGAGCACTCTTAAAAAAAACACCAACTAATGTTGAATGAAGGATTATCAGGTGTACGTCAAATATTGTGCTTCAAACAGAGCACACAGGTAAGCCCTGAGAATTAAAGGGAGACTGGGTAGTCCGCAGGCCCTTATCTTTTGTCGTACGTGTTGTCTTAGAAGGGCTGCTTTGATTGTAAGCTAAGAGTTGTCCAATTTTGGGGGGGAGTTGATGAGATACAGTGGATCAAAGGATCACATGAGGAAGATATTCAAATGCAACACACTTCAGAGAGATTCATGATGATAGTCTCTTGCTCACATGTCTTTAAAACACTCACCAAATGGATAACGGTTAACAAATTATCAAGTGTGATACATACAGTAGCACAATATAATATCACAGCTTAATTAGTCATGCTGTATTTGTGGCTTTCATCAACCACTTTCACTGAAGCTAATTGACTATTTAAATTTCTGTGAGGCCACTGGCAGCAGGGATACATTGAAGAGTAAGGGAGCGACCATGATATTCCACTATGAGGGAATAAAAAGACTTTACAAAGCACAGAATCAGCACATTGTCCCCCAAGTCCCACTAATCACTTCTCTTATAAGCATTCAGAACCACAGGGCTTGAAAGCATGTCACAGTTGGACTGCATTCGTGAATGTATTAATGAAGATGACATTTTTTTTTTTTTTCCAGAGCTACCAAGGGTACTACTGGCTGTTACACAAGGATACATACTGTATCTGATGTCTAGAAAGTTGACCTCAGCTGTGATGTAAAGAGGCTTGTGGATAATAACATTCAAAGCATGTTCAAGTAGATTCCGGTGTTTCTGAGGGTCCCGCATCTAAGGTAGAGAGAAATTCAAATTCAAATTTAAATAGGCAACCTTCCAATAAAATGCCAGGGTGCATAGTAGAAAACGTGTAAGTGGTTACAGTAGATGATATATTAGTTATTTTACAAGGCCCCAGAGTGATGCTTCTTGAACCTCTCCTATCAAGCACGTAGGAGAAACTACAATGGCTGTACCACCAGTACCTGTTCCCAAAGGCTCATTCTGAGGTCATGAAACGACAACAGTTCTTATTTTAAGGTGATTATACATAGACATTGGACCTTTAATGTCAGTTCTTCACACATTTTTTTTTTATTATTATTATTTGTTTGTTAGTTTTTTTCTTTTTTTTTTTTTTTGGCATGATTGATAATCAAGTATTAATTCTAAGACGTGTTTGTTTCGAATACATCTGTGCAAGATTGCCCGAGCTTTGCATTAAAGACAGAACACACACCAGTTTATTAAATCTATGACTTCCAAAGGCAATATCATCTTAATATAATGCTCAACTTATTGTCAAGGCAATTTCCTTCACAGGCTTATTTATTTTTGTGAAAGCACAAAATGCATACAGTAGGGGGATCGTGGGGCACCTGCTATTCCAAATATGCAGGTTAGGAAGAGGATGTGCAAGGAGAAGAATAGAAAGTAGGCTATAAGCTACAGAATCATGAAAATGCATGTCCACGTTATACAGTGGCAGTACAGTACATACAGTGCATATTTTGTGGTGCAATGTTGCTTGATAACACAATCTGCCCAGATTTCTTGATGCTCCTCCAGCAAGAAATCTGCACCTGATTGTCATGTCCTTTCTCAGCGATTGTTTTGATGGTTTTTGTGATTAAACAGCACATCAGACAGTCATATCCAACTATTTTAGTTGATGATTCATTCATGAATGGTTCATTGCCCCCTGCTGTTTGTATTTGACATCAGCCTGATAGCTGCAGAAAAGCTAGAACGAGCTAATTGGCTACATGGCAGGCAAAATAAAAATCTGCACTGAGGGAAAACTTTCCAGTTATTCCTGCAAGTCCCTCATCAAGTGGGTTTCAGTGTCTTCTTTCCTCCATCCATGGTTCAAACAGTGTCTGTGTAAGGCTATGACCTCTATTTTTATGTCAGACCACCAGGTGATCAGTAAGAATTTGCATTTATTGCCTTCATGTAATCTGTGTGGATTACTTAGGGGCCTATTTAGGTAACTATATGTGTTAAAAGAATGGGACAAGAAGCTTTTTCACATGTAAATTTTGAGTTTATTATGATTTATAAAGGTAAATCCGTGTGGGACTACATGTGCACTGTGTTATAAATCTGAATATTTTTGTGCATAAGCACTTTCTGTGTTTTGTCCATACGCAACATTTTTGACATGAATTCTCCACACAGTTTTATAAATGAGGCCCCAAATCAATGTCTTGGGGGGTACATATATAGCATAAGTGTTTCTTCTTTTTGTCCTGGAGGATTTCAGTTTTTTTTTTTTTTTTCAGACATTCACATCTCACTGGCCTAAAATTGGAAAGTCCACTGTGTCAGCAAATATAAATTCTAACATTACTGTTAATATAATGCCTCCTGGAAAACATGAAGAGACTTAAACAACTCTGCATGTGTGTGTGTGTTTGTGTGTGTGTGTGTGTGTGATTTCTGCATGATGCAACACTGCCTGTACTCGACTTCCTCTCTGTGTTACCAGTTGTCTTGTAACCATTCATTTCCACTCCATAATGGAAAGCCATGCTAATGAATATGAATTGAAACATCTGCAATTTCGTTCCTGCCTCATATTGTCCTTTTCTTTTTTCTTTTTTTTTTTTTTTTTTTTACTTCCTGGCAGTGACAAAATTTCCTCCAGCTCTTGGTTTACTGCCATGAAGCGTGGGCTGGTGCGCTGGGGGCTTCATATGCTGAGAAGGTCACGTCTCCTGATGATGGCTTTCATTGTCCTTCAGCGGCTCCTCTGACACTAATCTAGATGCATCAGTTTTAACTGCATCCCTCCACTGCAAGATGCATCCATGGAGATCAATCAATCCATCCTGTAATTTCATCAGGAGCTCTCTCCTGCTCTTCCACACCTAGCTTTGCCACCACCACCCCCTTCCTCTCTGTCACCTTCTGAAAGCGTGACACAGGCCATACATCAACATTCCGACTGAACATGGGTATTTAAAAATTGTTTTGAAATGCATTGGCTGGGATTCCACAGGGGGTATCTGACACGATAGTGGTCAATGGATTTATAATGACTCTGTGTAACTTTGTGCTATATACATCACTCCACCTCTCCGTGCTACATGATAGGTTATTCTTTTAGCCATGTGAATCCAATAAATCAAACATATGACACTAAATTACTGAATATAGTATGGTTTACAACAAAATAGTTTACACTCTTTCCTTTCACAAACTTTCCGATTGATGAAAGTGGAATTAAAATTCACATTTTGCTTGGCAGTGTTGTGCCTGGTTTTATACAAGCTCCCACATCTCTGGGAAATATGTTGATATCTGTGTCCTCTTTGTTTCCCTCCTCAGCCTCCTCTCCTTCTTTGTCATGTGAAGCACACACCAGCTCTTCTGCATGTTTACCAATGACAAATGGAAGACTCTGGTCTTTAGGGGCAAGAAGAGGAATCAGGTGCACTAAGGCTGCAGGCCTATAGGCTCCAGCGGCTTCAAGCCCAGGGGCCACCAGCAAAGAAGAGCTGTGATAAGTCTGGGCTGAAGAATGGATATGTTCACATGGGACGAGCAGGAGGGAGACAATTGGCTGTATTGTTTTCTCCAGCCTGCTGTTGCATCACAATACACATTCCCACTGCACACTTCATGAAAATGGATTTCACTGTGGAAAAAGAACATTTCAAGTCTCAAGTCTTTGGGGAAAGTAAAAACTTTCGGTGTCCAGTGACCAGAAAGGCTGAAGAATCTGGAGAGATTTGTGAAATTTAAATTTATTTTGGGGTGTAAATAATAATAGAATAAAAAGATAGCAATAAATAAATGAATAAAACTAAAGAAAACAATAATTAAAAAGGTAAAGTTACTTCCTATTGCACCTTGCCATTGTATGGTTTATTAATCTCAAATGCAACAATGACTGGATGCACAAATGTAACTGTACTAAAGTCTGACACTTATATATGTTTTCAATTTTATTTTTTATTATTTTTAAATATTATATTGTATTTGATTAAGTGTGTAACCCCTCTAATGCCATATCTTTATAGTAGTAAGCCATGGCCAATGGCTACCCAATTCCATCAAGTGCTTTCAGTATTAGTTGTAAATGCTATTCATTTATTGGCTAGACAAACAGCTAGACAAAAACACCATGGACACCTCACAAAATCTCTGCTACATAGAAGTAAATATGTTAGATTAACGCTAATTAGCTGCATCTTTGCAGATATAACAATTGGTGCATTGATGGTGGGCTTTTCACCTTGAGGTGATGAACACAGGTAAAGAGGGCAATAATCTGTGTCTAAACTAAAACTTTTCCTTTAATAATGGATAATGTCAGAGAAGAAGGACTACTTTCAAATGGATTTTTGCATCTGCATCTGTCTTACAATGCTTGGGTTAGACAGTAGCATTGCTTTAAGCCAAGAACTACTGAATGTTAGTCAGTAACTGTGAAACAAATTACTGCAAATTATATTCATTTTCCAATGAGGACAGAAGAGAATAATACATACCACCTAACCCAAGATGGCTACCAGTCCAGTCGTTTGTTTGTGTGCCTGCATGTGAGCAGGAAAAAACCCAAAAGGGAGACAGCGTTATTACTGCTGGGCTACTGAAACCAAGTTTCCACTTAAGAGGTGCATAGTGGTTTCTCTTTAGGCTTTTCTAACAATGCAAATGTGAGTTGAAGCTACTGCTGCTTGGTTGTAGAAGACCTGCTTGACCTGGTTTGGAGCTTGATTCAATCATTTAGCTTTGGTGTTGGGTCATCGGTGCCCACACACTGTTGGGTGAGCAATTGGAGTGGATTCTCTGGGTGTTGTACTATGTCTTCCAGCCTAGGAAACACTGTGTGCTTTCTCAGAAAAAAACATGCTCCTGAAGTCAACTGCTCGATACAATTAAGCCATCTAATCACCTGTTATTTCCTATACTGTGGGCAATGTGGGCATCATATATATCTATTAGTTTATTTAGTAATGAATATGGCCTCCCTGGACATTCATCATCTCACTCTCTAGGTCTTACAACAACAACAGACATATTATTTTGTGTTGTTTTGCTGCTGCTGTTCATCCGGAAATGCAAAACACAGTATATCCATGGACTACAAAAACTGATCAGGTCTTGGATTTGTGCATTTAAATGTTGGACACAATGAAGCTCTATGTTATCAGAACTGATAAGGATATTATGATAAAAATAAGTTTCTGATAAAAATCCTCTTTTTATCAGAAACTTGGTTTAAAAAAAAACAATAAAAAAAACAAAACAATTCCTGACATTTTGATTGATGCGTACAATGTTTATAGACCTCATTGAGCTGGTAAAGGTGGTGCATGTTTGTTTAAATTAAGCACAAAGATGATCGATGATATTGTCAGACACTTTAATGAGCATTTTATGTTCTTTATATCAGCTGGGTCTGTTTTCTTTACATATGCAGCACAGTCTCTGTGCCTATTCCAGTTTTGTGACACCTCTATCCTGTACCAGCTTGCAGAGGTACACCCTTGTTTTTAGACCTATTTCTAGAAATCTGCAAAGCTTTGAAAGATATTGATCCAAAAAGTCACCTGGACCACAACCTGGATCCTTATTATTATTTTAAGGCTTGAAGGTGATTATATTTTTAATTTCATATTTTTAATCACAACCTCCAAACTAATTCTATCTACAAAACCTAGTAAGCAGTCTTGTTTGTAACGCTGTGTGGGGACCCTTTGGATGTAAAGAACTACTGCCCTATATTCAAACTTTCTCCCCTTTGCAAGACAAGAATCTCAGGTAAACTCTTAATTGAAAAATCCTCTGCAACAATATTTTCAGTGAAAATGAGTCTGGTTTTAGATTAGGTCATAGTTCAATAACAGCAGCTATGTTGGTAACTAATTATATTTCAGTGTCTTGGACAGAAAGCAGCGTTGTGCAGCTGCATTTGATTCTGTCAACCATGAGCTAATGTGGACTTTTTTTGGATGTTGGTATGGGTGACATGGTTATAGAGTGCTTCTCAAACTACTGAGAAACTTCAGTTGCCAGAGTGCATCTTTATGCAGATCATACAATAGTCTACTCTGAGTCATGCTGTTGGTGAGCTCCATATCGCCTTTCAACAGCCACATGTCTCACTGTATGGTCTAAAGTCGGTTCTTAATGCAAAGAAAATCCTATTCCTGATCTTTTTGTCGGCATTTAGGTTGGCTAAGATTTTTATTGTTGAAATATGACCTTCCCTAATTTAGCAGGTAGGAACACTCTTGTGCAGGCTACATTCTCATGTGTTCTGTACTATGGGAAGTTTTTTCTTGCACTATCCTCAGCAACATTTATTTGGGAACTCATGATAAAATTGCACAATTTCATTTAATGCTGTTTCCTCCATTGCAGAGCATTGCTGTGAATATATATTTGGTTATGGAAATTGTCAGCCTCAAAAAAATCCTTGAAGAGCTTTTTCTACAAATTGCTCAATGGTTGAGAGATTGTACATAAGAGCTCATGCCCTGTTATGAATCTTCTGACACTCAGCCAATTTTCAGGCCAAAATGGCTGTTCACCAGTTTTATTCCCACTGCTATCGTGTACTAATTTTGGTTCTTCACTTTGTGTTCAAACTTCTCAAATACGGCAGGTCACTTGTGGTTTTCCATCCCCTGACTTTCCACCTCCACTTTTTTCGCTGCAGTCGTGTCTCCTACACAATTGTTAAGCTTAATTGCTCATCTGCACAGATAGTTACATGGTGATTTAGAGATGGAAGCTCTTGGCTGATTACACAATAATAGATGGTTAGAGTAGAATAGAGAGATTTAGAATGTGAGGATTAAATTCTCTTGCACACCTGAGAACACCAAGACACATTACTGAATAGTCTTGAATGTGTTGATGTTATTGGATAAATCTCATTGGCGGCATATTGGATATCCATCATAGGACCAGGGAACATTAAGCCTTGTGGAGTTAATCAGTATAGTGTTACATGTATGAGCTAATCAGTAAATGTTAGTTTGCTAACGAGGTACAGTATATTAAGAGTTTAAACGTCTGAAGCACCATGTCTGATAAACAAACATTTTAGCATCTTGGCATTAGCATTTACCTCAAAGCACCACTGTGCCAAAGTTAGGCCTCATAGAGACGCTAACATGTCTACACACTCTTAGCCTTGTTTCTTAATTAGCAATGTTTCAGTGGTAATGAAATTTGAATATTGCTTGGAACAATTCAAAGGGCTTTTTAGGACCAGAGGAAAGTTGGTGGAGTGCAAAAATCTAGACTGTATCCTATTTGGTATAAAATATGTATCTGCATCTCCTCTTCATGTGGTACCGAAAACATCAAGACACAGCAATGTTTGTGGCTTTTAGCATAGAGACATTCTGTATGGGTTACATGTTATTTCTACTGATAATGCCATCAACAGCTGTTTTCAGGATGGAGTCCAAGTGCCCTCTATTTCAGCTATTCAAATCCCAATGGCCATGAGACAGCAACAACACATGAACAACATCATGCCCTAGTAAGGTAAGTACACATCAGACTGGTAAGTGATTCCAAGTTACAGTGTAAATCCTTAGAAGAGTAAGAGAATGTCCTGACCTCCATAAAACATACAAGGACATTTTCTTTACTCAAGTGCAAACACAATTTTCTCTGGATAATCAAAATGATATTTTCTGTAATATTATTATGATAGCTCTCTGTTTATAATAATCATACTAACAGCTTAAGCGGCTAATTGCTTCCAGAGGCACACTCAGAGACAGTGGTGTAGTGACAAAAAATATATAATCAAAATAATTAACAGGGTGTGGAAGTGATTGTTCCTGGACCAAAGTGGGGGGCAGAAACAATGGTCAGCTGGGCTCTGCAGAATAAAGAAAAAAACAGATAAAGTGCCAAATAAATTCTGTCCTTTTCTTTGATAAATTGTATTATTTCACCTTGATGGAACATAAATAAAGAGTTAATGGAGAATTCATAAATAGAAAACACAACCACATGAGCAATAGACCTGTATTTCCTATCCGGAGATTGGAAAAGAACCGAGGAAACTTCTTTTTTTAGCATTTCAGTTAATTCCTCCAGCTCTTGTCATGGCTGCCACCGAGATTCTTCCAGGTGAGTTCTTTCAGTTAGGAACCCTCCTAATCAAAACAGATTTTTCTGCACACCCTAGTTCTTTCTGCCCTTAGCTTGATTAGCTAATCTCCAGCAGTGCGGTTCCCTCCAGGTCTGCAGCATTTGCACAGGGAAACACCGGTCCTCCCACACTCTGCCCACAGGGGCCTCATATTTCTCCATGTGGAGCGCTCTCTGCTCCCTGCTGATCCACACTTACTTCACAGGTGTTGCTGTAGTGGTATTTATGGGCCATATTAGCTGAATATCATTGAGAATGACTATGCAAATATGACCTGGATGCAACCTCTTACTTTATTAAACCAAAATACAAGTAACACACTAGCAGAAGGCAGTAGCTGTGTTAATATATAAATATTAGGCTGCTTTAAGATAATCGAAGTGAATTTTAATAGAACAATTTGTGCATGCCACATGGTTTAATAATGTGGTGACAACAGCATAACTGTGCATTTTATTACTCTGCTCTGAACCACGTTGTGTGAGTGAGGACAACTGACCTTTCAGCTGAAATATTTGACTCAATATTCTCTGAGTGGTATTCTTTATAGTGATAGTCTGACATATTACAGTTGCATTTTATTCTTATTCTTCTAAATAAACCAAAGACAAGGACAATGTTTGAGTAACAGTAGTTTGTTCGTCCATCCCTCACTGGAGATTCCATCCACAAATAACACACGTAAAGAGAATAACACTGCAACTTTCACCCATATCCTGCAGTACAATAATGATTGACAGGAATTGTATTCATGTCTAATTTAGAAAAGCGGCATAGACCCAGTTGTCTGACCTGTTTAGCAGCAGTGTGTGCTCTGTGTATATTTGTACAGCGTGTAGGCTACTTGGTGGGATGCTGATGGTCCATGAAGTGAGTCAGGTGGTAGTTTAGTTAACAATTTATGGGTTGCAATGTGTGTATTATACACATCATAGATGTCACTTCAAGGTCTTCAAAAAGATTCAATACATACATTAGTGCTCACTTCAGTGCCTTATAAAACCATACTTTGATTAGAAAACACAGCCTTTCACTGAGAGCCAGACATTTAACTGTACTCAATTCAGTTGGAAATTTGTCATATGCAGACTGTCCTTATTTAGCTATTGCAATAAACCTAAATACATTTGTGGAAGCTGCATGTGCATGAAATACCACTTCATTCTTGTGGTCATATTTGAAGAAAAAAAGAGTTTCATATCTTGGAGTTGAATCCAAGATAAGATGGTGGTTATCACAGATGGGCAAGGTGTCTGTATGTGTTTACACCATTCTTAATCAAAAGAAAACTTTCCCAGTGTGTTAGCATCTATCCCTGCCCTTACCAGAGAGAGACCGAGCTTTATCCATAGAAGTGGCAGAGTAGATCATATGGGCTGTTTGAACGGAGCTGGCAAAAAAGCTTTCTGTCTAACACAACCTTGAATTTATAACAGACAACTGGTTCACCAGTTTATTGAAGTGCCAAAGCAATCATCATGCTGGCTACACCATTGTAAATAATTAGGGCAACACCCATTGGTTAGCGACTACAAATTACTTGATTAAGAAGCAGCTTGGTCGCTGTGTGAAACATACACTGAGAGACTTTACATGGATACTCTCTCAGCCCTGTGGAGATATGTGGCATCAGCATGGTCCTCAAGTGACAAGGCCAAGTAAACTGGAAGTTGACCTCTTTCCTAGATGACACTACTTTTAGTTGACACATTAAATTGTGAATTACATAATTGTACATATTCCCTTAGGCCTGATATGATCTAGTCATACTTTGATTTGATTTTTTTTTGTTTGTTTTTTTGCAGATTGAATTTTTAGGCAGTTATCGTGCTGTCTTTTCATTGTGGAATCATTAGCTAAAGTAGTCAATGAGGAGTGCAATGCTGGAACTGAATCTTTGCTCACACATATCAGTTTGTTTCTGGGTGAAACTACTCATCAGCAAAAGAACCATTCTGTTTTGATGAATAGTACCTTTTTGGGATTTTGTGATTAATTGATGATCAAATCCCCCAAGGCCTCTGCGGCACACTCTGAGCGGGTAATCACTTCTTTTCAGACAGCTCAAGGTACACCCAGGTGGCAAGGATGGGTCCATTTTTTAAACTTCAATATAGGGAAAATGAAGACATTCACACTGTCAAGCTGCTCCATTACAATCCTTCACTCTGCAGACCCTAACCCTCTCTTTATTAGCACTCTGATTCTCTTCTGTGGCCACACAAGGATCCGTGTGCTGGAAAACAGGGCTTTGGGCTTTGGCACACACAATCAGTATAAAAGTGTAATGAATAAGGAAACATTTTTTTTTTTCTTTCAATTTTGTAATGATTTATCAACCTGTGAAGAAGAAATTTGCCCTTCACCCCTTCCCCTCCATCCCTCAACCCAAAAAAAACAACAACAAAACATAAGAGTTTAGTGCAGAGGAGGTTAAACTTAGCTGCAGGTATGGCAAATCTGCCTAATGAAGTCTAAATAGCCCCATAATTGTTTGTTTAGAAGATGATGAAACTGGCAAAACAACTGCCATTTGGCTCAGATCTATGAGCTTGGAGTGATGACCCGAGGGTGCTTAATTTTAATTTTAATTTTGCATTTATTAAGCACTACTTTTATACTGTACTCAACTATATCTAATAACAGACTTGTGTATATAAAATATATAAAATAGTTTGATTTTGTGGATAGACCTACTAGCATTTAAATTGTTAGACTGTGACGTTAATGGGAAGTCTTTAACCTCTTTTTTACAGCATGCACTCGAATAAAACATGATGTTTTGTCTCTCCTATTTGGCTCTCTATTTATTAAATGTATTTATGTTCATACATTAAATAGCATCACGCATGCCGGCGATGTCCTGGCTGAGAATGAGCATGATATGCAGGAAATGAAGGATGTCCATACATAAAAAGAAAACTATAATAGTAGATTTTAGAAGAACTTTAACTCTTGATCACCAAAATGAATCTGGATGTACAAATATGAGTTAAAGTTAACAAATTTAGACAACCATTTAGATTTTTATGTTGATTAAAATTTTAATTTTTTATATGGCACATCAGTGCTCAGTCTTAAAGCAGCACACTGGGGAAGTACTGGAAAATATGATATAGATATTGTTTCTCTCTCTCTCTCTCTCTCTCTCTCTCTCTCTATCTCTCTATCTCTCTCTCTTTCAAGCTGGTGTTCGTCCAGTCCTTGATTACTTGGCTGGGGTTTGGGGCCCGAAGAGGTACTCAAGGAACAAACGTATCATAATCATACTATTAGATATGTCCTGGGCGTTCACAGATTTGCTGCAATGCAAGCAATCACATGAGATATGTGGTGGGAACCGTGCGAAGGTGGTAGACCTATATTATATCTCTAACGCCAAGTTCAAAATGCACAATATCAGCCTATGATAATAATAATAATAATAATATTAATAATAATAGTTGACAGATGTAGGGCATTATAAATGAAAATGGGCAGTGTAGTGTATTATTATGGCCAACAATGGACATATGTGTAATATTTACACAACATTTTTTGTCTTCTGTGATCGGTTCCATTCACTACAGAGCATTTTGCCCAAAGCAAAAGAGGACATCATAAAATTCATGAAATCCAGCAAGCTATGATTGGTCTGTCATTTGTGACAATAAATACAGTGGCTATTTTACCAGACAAAAATATTGTCTATATTTTGTGTGAAAATATTACGTTCCCATAACGAGTATATGAGGATAAAAATATTCCTAGGCAAACCAAAGTAGTGTATATATTATGAAAATTGAAACTGAAAATTAACTTTTTAGTTTATCACGGGGAAAAAATCCAACTGTGCCCAAATAAGAGCTGATATACCGCCGGTTTTTAATGAAGTGGGAAGTGGGAGTGCTGCTTCGGAAGATGAAAGTATGTAATTTGGAAGGAATTAAATGAGTATCATTTTGTTGTTTTTTTTTTTTATTGTACTTTGTACTGGAAACTTTGTCATGTTTGTTTAATGACTGAGATGATGGATATGAATGATTCACAACGACTAGAACAATTGTTTGGAAAAGAGACATTTCAAGTGGCATCTTAATTAAGGAACGCATGGGTGCTCAGGAATAGAAGCTTGTGTCAGTGACCGATATTGGCAGGTATTTCTTTTTTCTTTTGAATGATTTGAATGCAATGTGATGGATGATGTATGTATTGTTAGACCATACTGCCATGAAGCGAGAGGCCATAATGAGAGATTTCCTGTTTCTACAGTATGTGCCTGTGTGCACATATGCTGCCACATGCTGAGATCCAAAATAAAACATGATGATGATGAAAAGATAGACTTGTCTGCATCTGGATCAAAACAACAAGTTTTTTTTTTTTTTTTTTTTTTTTTTTTTAATTAAAAAAAACCCTTCAACATCAACTACATGTATCCACACCAAAACAAAATACCTGGTCATTTTTTTGGCCCATGGCCTAACTTTCCACCAAATTCAATTAAAATCTGTTAAGTGGTTGTTAAGTAGTGTTTGACGAGCTAACAAACAAACAGACAAAAAACAAATTGAACTGACGACACAACCTCTCTGGTGGAGGTAATTATGCAAATAAACAGCGGCAAGATCCATTTCAAAGGGACCCACACAAGGACACGTTTCAGACAACACAGTAAATCTTACCCAGCCTTCACTACTTTTAAGTAACCACATTTGTAACATTGTAATACAAATCCCTCCTCTGTCTCTCCTTTTCTCTCTTCTTCCAATCCCTGTCTCTCTGCCACTCTTCCCTCTTTTTTTTTTTTCTCAGTGGAGACAATTAAAGTGTGACAGGTCTTCATTTAACAAGTGCTGTTTCACCTCGTAAGGATGAACACATGGCATTCTAATTACTGGCGGACAACACTGGGGCTTCCTCACTGTTTTACTGGTTCTCCAATGCAGCCCTAATGTACCTGACAGAGTAGGAACACCAGACCTGAAATTACAGGGATTAATGTTTCCAAGTCTAAACACTTCAAATGGGTTCTCTGATGTGAGTTCCATGCAGGGGAGCAGGCAGAAAATCCACTTACAGCATCATTGCTTTGGCATTATTCACTCTTGAAAGCGCAGCACGTTTCAGCAGGCTCCGTTGATGAATGTGCACTCCTTGCCAGGCAAACTTTAATTTGGAGTGTTTAGTGTAAGCTACACAATAATTGTCAGGGTATGGGGAAGGCAGAGAGGAGGCCCAAAGGACAAGGCCTTGTATTGAAGCTAAGGAGAATGTTAAATGGGTTCTTTGATCTATCTATGCTGCTTCCTGTTGAATTAACTGAATTTTTATACTTTTGTGATAATACATTTTGAGAGCAAAATATAAAATGTGAGAGGATGTTTTAGTAAGCATTTGTGAATTGGCCCTTTAAAATACTGAAACCAGCTGAGGTGAATCTGAGTGCAAACTTTCTTCTAGGTACACCTTGCAAAGAAAGGAAATTCACAAAATAGCTGTCATATTAAATGGAAGTGAAACATTAGTATGGGTCACAAAGCAAGGCTGCAGAGAGTGTCAACTGACTTTATAACTAATGCATTAAAACAGCCACAAGCTGGTTTTCTACTACACACAGGTAAAGTAGAAGCAAATGTTGACATGCATAAAATCTGGTTCAGTACATTTAAGCCTGCTATAATTGATGTGGACTGCATGAATAAGATGAATAAATATATGAATAATAATAATATGTGTATGCAAAGAGTGTTCATAATAATGAACTCATTGATCACCTATCAGCAGCCTGCAGATTTACTATTTTGGTTCACTCTCACTTCTGTTATAAGCGTCACTTTAAGTCACAGCAGGCAGTTATTTTCAGTAAATCTCTGATAAACTCACCTGCAAGCACAAAGCGAAAGACAAAATTGTGAACATGGAGCATTTAGCAGCAAAGGAGACAGATATTTCCCTCAAGAGCTGGTAGGGACCAAAAACCGATATAAAAGAATGGTGAATATTGGAGATTTGCCAGTTTTGGCCAGAAACATAACTTCAAATGAATGTAAATTTGGTTTGGACATCTTCCCGGAGGTCCAAAACATCTGTGATATACTCCCCCAGTATACTCCCCCTAGGCTCACAGTCTGAGCAGCTCGGTTATAGGTCAACAGGTATAGTTCACAGATGTTTACTTTACAGTCCATCAGGAAAATCTGCACATCACAGAAGGATATTACAGGGAAAACCAGAAATCATTTTTTTCTATAAAACATGATCCATTTTCACCAAAAAAAGTAAAATAGTTGTGTTATGTAATTCTCGCCAGGAGATTATACCCAGAGCACAAAGTTACATAGCACAGAAACAGGCCTAGAGTGGAAATGACAGACGTCATTCACATGATAATAAGTCAGTGTAGTATCAAAATGAAACACACAAAGAAACAAAAAGAACAAAAAGACAAACAAACACAATGTTGCTTTAATGCAGCAAATGTCTTGCATTAGCTACAGTAGTGAGCACTTTCAAGAAAGACCTGCTCCTGTAGCTTTCCTTGGCTATAGGAGATACAAAATAACAATATAATACTGTAGATACACAATATAAGGGTCTGTTTGTCCCCATGGGAGTAAAAAGTACACTTCAGATACAATTTGTGCTGAGTGGCCATTTTCAACATGCTGAGGTCGTGTGTATAGTATATTACAAGCTGATTATATCATATTTTGATATTGAAATACCCGATTACACCACTTGAATTAAATTAATCAGAGACCATGTCCTTTTTTTTTTTTAAGTTAGATTGTGAACAACACATTGTGGCAGCTTGGGGCCAGAAGACAGCTGACACCATGAAGACCTATTAAAAAAATAATAATAATAATTAATTATTCCATTCAGATTTTAATCTATTTTGAAAATTAATTCATAATGCGTCCCTTTGGACAGTGTCAAGTGAAGCAGTGGCTCCATCATCATTATTCAAAACAGAAATGAAATCTGAGGTCACTCTCAAATCAGTTTGCCATTACTGTTAATTATTAATGTTTTCTGATGTTGGACAAGTTCGGTAAACAGAAGTTAAACAGCCACATAGTTTCAATCCTCATTTCTATGGGGATGAAAACATGCAAATGATTATGTCACTTGTGATTATGGACGTGCACTTTCCATATAATGAATTTACATACTATTCATATTAGTATGTGATCAGTATTTAGTATGAGGTGAGACACAACTCCAGAGCTGGAGTAGTGTAAGATAGAAAAGTGTAAGATAGTTTTAAATACATGTGTGGAGCGGAACACATGACTCCCATCAGTTTCATCCAGGTGGAAATAGGCCCTGTGGACCAGTGATAGGTGAAGAGAGGGCAGGGTGCAGGGGAAGGCAGCTGCTTAGATCCATCTGGTGTGTCGGAGTCTAGCTGGGATAGGGCAAGGGGTACGCGTGTCAAATCTAATGAAGAATAGCTGCAATGTATCTGCCATATCCATCTCGCACTCAAGCCCTCTGCTTATCCAACTTATTGCACCACTCTCTTCCGTCATGTCATTCTGTTCTACATTGCCCTCTGCCGTATTGCTGTAATTGTCTTTACACTCATCAGCTCCCTCTGCAGATCCCTGCCTGTTTATATTTCCAGCCCAAAAGGGTTGTTTATGTTGATTTAATGGCGCTTTAAAGAGAGATGTTTGTAGGAGTTGTTTGTTGAGACAAAATGGATGCAGTCTCTCATGCAGGTTATAATGCCCATCAGTGTCCGCCTTATGCGCATCATAGAGCATTTCCTACTTCTATTCCTCTGAGGCATCTTTTGCCTCAAAAGGTTGTGCTTTATGTTCACACATACAGTACACAAATTGGAAATTTGTCCTGTTTTTTTTTTTTTATTATTATTATTTTTATTATATGTAAGTAATCTGTGATGTACGCAACCCATTAGAACGGTGTGTGTTAATATTTGTTGATATTAATTATTTTTAGTCGCTTCAGTTAATTATTTCTTTATTCCAAGTTTGTCACCTCTGTCATCCTCTAGATAAATGACATAAACATTGTCAATCCAATTAGCTTTTTGAATGGAAGAGAGCAATCCTGATACTGGCTGCGATGACATTAATAACCGCCAGAGCTTTGAGTTGTGTTCACAACACAAGGAAAATGTTCACTGATAGCACGATAGTGAAAGGAGTGTAATTACACTTATTCACGTTCTCGTTGTTCTTGTCGAAACGTATTTACATTCTTGAGTTAGATGAGAAGGTCGATACCACTCTCGTGTCTATATGTTAAATATGAATGTACAGTATTGTCAGCAGGCAGTTAGCTTAGCTTAGCACAAAGACTGGAAGCAGGGTGAAACACCTAGCTTGGGAGTGTCGGTATGGTTAGAGCCTGATTAGCTGTGCCGCATTTAAGTACTGATACATTTAGGTTTTCAGCAGTTGGACTGGAATGAATCAACTAAAATCAGACTGAACCCTTAACACTTTCTCATACTTAAACAACTGCAAAAGTAGATTGTCAATGCCTCCCAAAATAACACATATAACGACATACAGTAGATGCCTGTTGGTACGTGCTGAAAACCAGTAACAGACACACTTTGTTGTTACGTGGTTTACAAAACTTTGCAAAACTGTTGTAGTTTGGTCATGTTTAGGCACCATACACTTGGTAAAGTTTAGGAAAAGATTGTGATGGGTTTAAGTACATTAGTGAACGTTGAAAAGTAATGACATAAAGAAATTTCTGAAGAATCTCATGGTAGTTGGCAAACAGTAAAAAGTGGAATGGGAAAGACAAAGGCATCAGTGGTTGAAACCACAACCTGTATACAAAAATGGCATTATAATTATTGCGACCAATAGTGTAGGCGCTGACCAAACACAAATATAATTTTGTCACTCTCCTGGGGTTTGATGGAGATACAGTAATCTACACCTCAGGTTACTGAGTTTGCTGCTCAGAATGATCATCACTCCCCTTACTTCAGCAGTCAAGTCTGGGGACAGTGTTGTCCTAAAAGAAAAACAATATTCACTTCTGTTCTGTAAAAACTATTTCACTTCTATTCCTCTTCAGCAGTCTCACTTCTCAGTATAAACAAAGTGCAGTACTGAGACAACAACTCACTTGTTATACATTAATACTGTTTCCTTGTTATTATGTTCACACTGTGTGTGTGTAATATATCCTGAAGAAACAGCAGGGCCAGACTATTGTTTCTGAACTTTTTTAGTGTCTTTTTTAGTGTTGAACTGACAGAGAAATCACAAAAAAAAAGAAGACATGGAAAGCTTATCTGACAAGAAATAAAAACCTAATGTTGGAGATGGAAGATCTGTAGTTGTACATCAATACAAGTAGAACATCAGTAGCTCTACATCATTATTACATATGTTATCTCTTTAGATGGTTAGTTGCCAACAACAGTTCGTCTCCAGTTCCACATTCTGTCGCTATTAGGACTGAACGTAGAACGTTTAACGTATAAAAAATAATAACAAACAATAAAAAAATACAGCACTGGGTTTATGAACTATGTAGTCATAAAAACAGTTGTGGATGTTGTCCAAAGTATATCAAGAATATTGCAGTTTGTTACATTTTCTTCTAAGAAAAAAAGACCTGATCCAAAGCCCAAATACTGCAGCACAATGACCCGAAACTTTTTACTATAGCATACAATTCATATTTTGCAGTAGTCATTTCCAGTCTTTATGCTAAGCTTAGCTCCTGGCTGTAGCCTTAAGTTTAGCATATAGAATGAGAGTGGTATTGATCTTCTCATCCAACACCCAAAAGGTTATACTATTGCTTTAACAATAGGTTGGTTATATTCAGAAAAATATGCCGTTTTCTTAACAGTATTCTGATCCGTGTAAGACTGTACATGTACAAAATTTGGAGAGGCAGAAGTAAGATCATTTAAAAGACTGTCTTCCTGGCAAAGTTCACTGCGGCACCAGTTTAAAAATTTCTAGTGCAAGCTTTATGCCTCAGAGCACTCTTACACGTGGCTCAATAATTTAACCCTTTAGTGTTTATATAATTGTGTATTTGCTAATCTGATGGTGCTTGTCAAGTAGAAACAGGTGAAATAGTAATAAAAGTGTTAACTGTCTGTTAAAAGGTCCAGTATGTAAGAATTAGTGGGCTCTATCTACAGAATATGGCAGAAATTGAAGAAAAATATGCTTAACTATGTTTTCATTAATGTGTAATCTCCTGTAAATAAGAATCATTATGCTTTTATTACCTTTGAATGAGCCTTTATAACTTTTGCTGCAGGTCCACAATCTTGGACCACATTTCTACTGCAGCACAAAATGGACAAACCAAACACTGGCCGTACATAGGGCGTGTTTTTGGACCTTTTGCGGCCACCGTAGTTTCTTCTTCGTGCTAGGAACAGGAGGGCAAGTGGATGGGGTGACACTCCGCAACTACACCTCTAGATGCCAGTAAAAAGTTCTCACTATCCTTTAACTGCATTTGAAGTAGATTTGTGTTCTCTTTTAGTTACAATTGTGGTGAAGTAATGATTTTTAAAAACAATCAATGGTAGTTCATCGCATGGAGTTTTAGCCACAGCATGTTACTATGAAACTATTGAAACTGATGAAACTAAATAACTGAACTTTGAAACCAAACTGCTTTACCTGCTAAAGGACAGAAAAGTAAAAGTTGTTTGGAGTGGAATCTATGCTTCGGGTTGGGGCATCAATCTTATTCAATTGGGGGAACTGCACATATTCTTTAAACATAACTTGACAGTTCCAGTGAGTAATGTTTACTGTAAGTACACCCAATAGGAGCTTCTATCATTCAGAGAGAGCCTGAGCGCAGCCTCGGGATCTATCCTTCCAACAATACCTGAGAAATACTGGCAAGTAACAACACACCTGGCCCCCGACTGCCTGAAGTCCACTGCTATCACAGGCTAACCATAATGTAATCGTGCTCTTTGATGCCTAGCTGCAATCTGTTGATAATAAAGAAAGAAACTACAGTGCCAAAATTTAATGCTGAGCAAGGAATGTCTTGAGTTAAAGAAAATGTGTGTGCGTGTGTGTGTTGTGTGTGTGTGTGTGTGTGTGTGTGTGTGTGTGTGTGTGTGTGTGTGTGTGTGTGTGTGTGTGTGTGTGTGTGTGTGTGTGTGACAGGTCAGCATTTCTGGCTTTGTGGCAGAGGTTTTATCTTGTAAAAACACACATTTTGTTTTTGACAATTGTGAGTATGAGCCAAATCATCACGTCTCAGCCTTTCCTCTCTCGCTCCTTTTCCTCCACATTCTCTTCCCGTCTTCCAGACTCTGCACCTCAGCCAAGGTTATCTTTTCCATCGATTCTTATCATCAGCTTTTCAATTGATCTATTACCCCTGCACCCCACCTACTTAATGCTAGCTTGATTAATTATTGTCCCCCACAGGGCTGGGAGTAGGGGGGGGGGCTGCCAGCCAGAATTCTCCAGATTAAGATGAATTTTCATTGTCTTTGTTCCCTGGTGTGTCAGAGCACACCAACTTGTGTTGAAACACACTGAATTTAGAGAAGCTAAAATGGGTTGGGTCCCCCTCTACTGACACCAGATGTGCACTCTGTGCTATATACCCTACATACTGCACGCTCAAAGACTGTCTATGACGATTGCCTATTTGTGTTTTCTTCCGACGTTAATTCCCAGTACCATTTGGCATTATTTAGAAGCATCAGATAATTTGTAAAATGGAAATTAAATTGCCAAATCCAATTTACATTTTCATGACAAGCTTCATTGACACTCACATTGACACTGATAGCATGGAGCAAACAGGGAGAAATGTGGAGACAGGAGGAGAGAAAGACAGAGGAAGGTCTTAACTCCATTGTGCATGATGATTTTATCCCCATTTTCGGCATTAAAACCCTCTCATTTATTCTGTTTGGAGAATATATGGCTACAGCGAAAAATGTAGACAGAGGGTTTGTCATTTGAGGGTTCTATCAGTCTCGGTATTTGATGCCTATTTGTTCTGGCAGGGAAATGCCTTGTGGATATGAGCAGATCAACATATTAACAGTCCATTAATGCTGCTGAAAATCTCTCCGGCTGCCAACAGCTTGAAAAAGACACTGCTTTGCCTTGAGCAGCAGTTAGGCCGACTGCAGGGGCAGGTAATTCAAACATAATGTACATATAATTTCAGGAGACATTACTAGATTATGGATTCAGACATTCTCTGACATTTTGTGTTTGTTCAGGGCCTGTTGTGACAAACCCATTTAGTTTGTCCCTGCTGATATAACAGCACTTTAATGAAACATGATTATCTTTGATGTATGTATTTGTATGTAGTTTTTCTTATATTTTTTCTTTCTTTTTTGCTGTGTTGGAAAGCTAAGAAGCAGTTAAGAAGCACATTCAATGTACAATTTGCAGGTGCCTGTTGCCTGCACTTTACTACTCCTATGTTACTCTACTCAGAGGGAAATGCTGTAGTTTTAATTCACTTTTACCATAGTTTTACAGCTATAGTTGCAGATGCAGATGTATTCGTCCTGTAAAATATTTGTTATTAATCACACACCCTTAACCATCTACAATAAGGACTACTATTTTGACACAAAGGCATCAGTAATAAATGCCTTTTTTTCCCCCTGCTTCTATGCTTTCCCTATAGGCACAATGTATACATATACTGTGTTATATATATGTGTCCTCCTTGTATTAGGTCAGGAGCCTGAGGACAACTAAAGGGAGCTGTATGCCTGCATCACTGTGTGCTGTCACTCAGTCAGACAGAGAGTTCTGACTTAAAGGAATCTCCAGCGCTCACATACAGGCAAGTCCAATGTGAGAGAAGACGTGGAACAGCATTCCACAACAAAGGCTTGTCCAGAAGAGGCGGAGTCAGACACATTGCCATCATGAATAACAAGTAGATGTAGCAGTTGAACCACACACACACATACGAAGGGCATATATTTCATGTTGGTTAATGATATGAGCCTGACAAATGATCCAGACAATGTAGTAAAAGGATAAACAATCAGGATGTTGTCCTTGTAGGTCAGCAAACCATGTAGGCCTTCAGGTTCTCCTCACTGCATAAGAACACGCTTCAAAGAGATAAATTTCTTGCTTCCCGATGTGGTTGACTGTGTGTGTGTTTGTGTGTGTGTGTGGAAAAGAGCTCCCTCTCAAAGTGTGCAATATCCATCTTTGCTTTCACCTGCTCAACACATACTGAACCACATAAGTCCTCCCAAATGATGATTAACTACAGTAATTACTGTATTGTTTAGGGTCTATAAGGTGTGCAGATTCATTAATTCAATTATCTCACGCTCCCATTCAATTGCTGAAGAAATGAAAGAAAGAAGCGTTCTGTCTTTTGTGATCTGTGTATTTTTACTATTAATCACGTGTGACTCATTATGTCAGTCAGCAACAGTCATTTATTGACATAGAAGATTTTGAATGTGAGTGAACTGAAACTGCATATTTCTATCTTGAGCCCTACCAGTCACCGTGACATTTTATATGTCATCATGTTGCACTTTAGACAGATCTACTGTACACCAGAATGTACAATTAACCAATTCATAAGCCCTGTCTACCACAGTTACTGATGCTGCACCTGCCATCCTTTCTGTACTGAACATGACGTAGACTTACAACTCAGACTGTGTTGCTTCTAGCCAGCAGTTTTGTTGGTTGAAAGGACAACTTTCAGAAACTAGCTTGCTTATAAAGCTAAAGAGAGTTCCACAAGTTAGTTAAAAGTCTCCAGAGCTACTAATGTTAGCCTAAACTCTGATATAATGTCCACCATCATGTATTACACAGATGCACTAGTCATGAACAGATCTTTTTTGGTTGAACTGTAACCCCACAAAGTAGGATATGCTTGTATAGCCCCTGAAAAGGTATACTGGGTAACCCTTTACTCACAATTCTTTATTTCTGACATGACTCTTTAGATAAGTACAGAGTATCACTCTGATTAGAGCCTATTGCACACAACCTTTAGAGACCTGTTTTGTCTAGATATGGATGCTATTAAGAGTCTGAATGATCAGGTTTAGTTTTGACATATTCTCCAGGTTAATTTGACATATTCAACAATGACTGTTCTATAATCCACTGAACGAGATTCCGAGACACATATATAACACCAAATGACCCCAGACAGTCAGCCTGATAAAGTTTAGACAGGTCTGTAATCAACTGAACGGTAAGCTCCAAGAATACTGTGGCTTATTATCATTTCTCTAGTATAGATTCGAATGTTGCTTTTGATGTCAAGTGGTCGGTCATTTGAAAAAAGCAATAACATTTTTATAGCTCCCTGTGTGGTCTAACTTTACTTTTTCCAGCGTCCTTCTTCTTGCAGTGTTCTCTCGGTGCAGTGCCACTTACTTTCAAGGAGTTAACCATCCAAGGACATCGCTTAGGTGAAGAAACCAGCACAAGAACAAGAGAGGCAGACAGTCTAACAAACCAACCTACAAGAATAGCAAGAGAGCGAGTGAGAGTGAGACAATTTATTTCTTTTTATTTCCTTTAGATTTTTTTTTCTCGTTTTTCATTCCACTCGCCTTTCCTCGCTATAACTCTCTGACAAACACCCCTTACCCTGGCAAGCCCCTTCTCTCGCTCCCTTCCCTGCTTGTCATATGTGGTTTCAGAGCGCCAACCTAGCTTTGCGCCTCCAAGGGAGCTTCAGGCAAGTGTCACTTTAAGTTACACACGGCACGTAAAAACCAGGCACCAAGCTAACAGTAATAGATCTGTGCAAAATCAGGTCAAATGTCGGCGTCTCTAAACCACCCTCCTGGTGACTGTTACAATTGGAGAGCAGAAGCTGGTGATTTGAAAGGAAAAGACAACAATAATCAGTGCCTCAACCTTTAGCAAATAATGCAGACATAATATAGGATGCAGAGGGAGCCACAAAGAAAGAAGAGAAGTCATGTTAGAAGAAGAACACGTCGCCTGAAGTTATGTTGCATGTAGGACCCTTTCCTTTTTATTTGCAGAGAGATGACTGCTGGGAAAAACAACAGAAAAACATTGAACATTCAGCACCATCACAATAGATATAAGTCTAAAAGAGCTCAACATAGATTTGCCTGGACGCTTGTATGTGGGAAATATTTTAGCACATAAATACATTCCAGCTATTAGATAATTTAAAAGGACATTTTTTAAAACTAGATCACAGCAAAAAGGTTTCAGACAGGTGCTAAAGGAAGGGAAAAAAAAAACAAAAAACAAAGAAGTAAAAGCAAACATGCTTCTCAAAGACAATGACCTTGTGCTTTATCACTTTGCAGTATCCCTGTGAAAAGAAAAAAACATCTGCAAACCAGCATCAGGCAAACATCAAGGGCAGCATGTTTGCTGAGCACTGTTTCTGGTACCTGGGTACTTCAGCTACATCTAGTGGCAAAGTTCCTGCCCATGCATTTAGTGAGGATGTGTGATTTGTAATTTAAAACACAGCGAGAACACATTATTGTTGCTGCCTGCCACAGAAACAGATTGCGCCAAATGACAGCATATTTTTGTCACACTGCTTTCATCTTTTTACATGTGTAAGCCGAGGAAAATAGGAAAAAAAAAAAATATCTATAACTATAAAACACAGGAGCAAAGTCAGAAGTATGATGTTGTTTTTAAGCAGATACACTGACAACAGAGGCCTCTGGGACTATAGAAAAATGTGAAAAGAAACGTGTGGGAAAAAATGTAATTAACTGTCATACCTTTATTATAAAAAAAGAAAAAAATCATATTTAGTAAAAAGGTGACACCATTTTGGCACTTGATTCCGATTACACTGGGCAATTCAGTGGCAGTGTGAACATTTCAGATATCCACTAGCCAAATAATATACATACAGTAAACTTTATACAATTCGAATAAAATACTTAACACAATATTTGTTTTACATGCTTCAGTGTGTAGAATGTATAGTTGTTAATGTATGAATTCATACATGGTTGAGGTAGGGATGGGAATCGAGAACCGGTTCTTGTTGAGAACCAGTTACTTTCAATTTCATGGAATCGTTTGGCAGTTAACTAACGATTCTCTTATCAATTCCAGAAAGCACGAATTACGTCACGTAACTCCCGCAAGAAGTTCCGCACACTCGATTCCAGCAAGCACGACTAATTACACCACGTAACTTACGCCAGTTTCGCACGTGCAGTGTAATCAGTAGTAAACAATTGAACCCACTCGGTTCAAACGCTCCAAAGTTTCGCTGCATTTTACCAAAAAAGACAGCAGCAACAGGGCGACTTGCAATCATTGCAAAGTGGAGATAACAGCGTCAGGAGGGAACATGACAAACATGCAGAAACATTTGCGCACACAACATGCAATATTTTTAAATGAATGTCGTGTTTTTGACACGCTTCGGACTGGAGATGAATCTCAACCTAACAGCAACCAGGCTATGACCACCTCTGAGGTTACTACGGAAGGTAACTCTGGTCAGTAACACACTGCCTACCATGTTAGCGCGATGTGCTTCTTTGTAAAACATGCTATAACAGTTAACATTAAACGAATGCCTTCTGCATTACATTTAGAAGATGACCATGACGAGAGAGAGAGTCTGGCTGGCTCAGAGGCTGGCAGCTGTACTAGACTCGTGATACTTCTAACTAAACAAAGTTGATGCTGATCAAACTGTTTGATTTTTTTTCCCAAATGAGAATCGATAAGAGAATCGATAAAGAATCGAATCGTTAAGCAGAATCAATAATGGAATCGGAATCGTAAAAATCTTATCAATTCCCATCCCTAGGTTGAGGTGCACATGTCTTTAGTTCAATACATTTTGGGTTGTAAAACACACCCCGAGTAAGCAGCAATTCATTGTATCTTAGATGAGGTCTACAAAACACTTTTCATACCCTATGGGCCGTGTTTGCAAAGACTGCACCGTGATCTAATAGTAATCTAATGGAAACCATGGTAATCTAATAGAATACATTTCGCTCTGCAGCGAAGATGAAAGGAACACATGAAAAGCCTCTGTGATTCACAACTGTTGGTAAAAGGCACTCTGCTCACAGCCCTCAACAAGAGTGTAAATCTGTGGCAGCATCATCTGAGGTGTCAGAAACCTGTCCTGACCAACTGTGCAAGATGGGATGTGGTGGGGGATGAAGCTCCCAGTCAAAGAAGTGAAATCTTTCCCCATTAAAACTGGTTGAGCCATAATAAATAGTAGTCACAATATATATTATTAAAGGTATTACATTCATTACCTAACTACCTACCTAACTAATTACTTGATGAGCTGATGGAATATATGTAACCCAGTAGCTAATCCTGAACATTTTAAATATAACTCAGTGAGATGTCCAATGCTTTCCTTAATGGAGACTGGGAGTACAAAGCTGTGTATGATCAAGGTGTAAATTGGCAACATAAATTACCATGGCAGCTCTGAGCAATAAAGCCTGTGTGAACGGACCTGAGCACAAGGGGTCAACAGTGGCTCTGGTGCTTACCTTCACATAAAAAGTAATGACAGGTGAGTGCAGATGTTAAGGAAACATCAATCAGTCACTGTCAAATACAGCAATGTGCATCTCAGATTGTGAAATGACAGCAACTAAAACAAAAAGTAACAAGAAATTAAAAAAAATAAGAGTTACGGTTCTAGTAGCAACAGACATATTTACAGTATTATTATTATTATTACAGCCCAGTATTTGGGCTAAAATGAAAACACCCTACACCCCATAATCTATAGATTGTGACCCCACAAAGGATTATTAGTTAGTAGTAGATCATGGATGGTGGATGTCTCTTGATTGTAAAGTTGACAATTTGACTTGAAAGTAGTTATAAAGGGAGGCTCATGAATTGCCCCAAATGGAAAGAGTATGTAAATATTCTCTTGAAACTCAATCTGCCTGTTAGGTTTTGATGTGTCATGTGCATTGGATGGAGACAGAGGTCAGGGGACACCAAAATAGTTAGGAGCCATCTTCTGTGACTATGAAAATCCATTCAAAAGTCAATGGAGATTTTTCTTTTAATCAGAAACTACTAAGTAACGCAATTTTTGCAGGAAAACTTATTTTATAAAAATTATTACTCAGTAGTTGAAGACAAACGTCAAACAATATAATGCACGCATTTCAGCTGAACTATTGGAATTTTGGCTGTAAGATTAAAATTAAAACAACTAAAGCTTCCTAAATTAGAATAGGCATCTACCTATCTACTCACTACACCATTTGTCTTCCCTGCTCATCCATATAGAAACCCAACAGGTCAGCACACTGTATAGAAAAACAAATACAGAAGAGTACAAATAGTACAAACAGGTACAAACAGGATCATACATAATTATGGTAGACCAACGTGAAAGACTAGAATTACAGAAGAGTGCAATGTAAGTTAGAAACATGCATCGACCATCTTTTTTTTTTTTTTATCCCAATCTCTCCAGGCACCTATGCATTATTCTTTCAGTAGGAACATGTGAATCTCATTCAGTGGCCCACCTTGCTGTGACTGGAGGTCCCTTTTCTCTTTGGTGGAGGCCTTTAGATTTCAACAGGCTTCAACAAAAATCTGCCTTTATGAATCTTTGCCAATAATGCTGAGCATCCTTTACTGCAATTACTTGGTGTGTTGGCACAAGATGAGAGCAACTATCATGCTGGCAGAGCTTCATTACATTTTCACTGGGTTCATGTGGGGGGCTGCCTGTGTGCTTTATTACCCTTTTTACACCTATGATCTTAGAACGTTACTGTCACTTGATGAGAATCGTCCAACTGACTGTCACCTTACAAAAGAGGCACATTGTCAATGTAAAACCTCTGCAAAGCATGTTACTTATGTGCTTTTAGATAACCAGGAAATACATTTTAAAATGAAGCTTATTAAGAGTATTTCAGGCATTTTTTTTAGTACACATCTAATCATTTTCATCAACTCTCACCATTAAACATATATCTATAAAAGCTAAATACCATTAAAGAACTGAAACAGTCACAGTTAAAATATTACTAATACCAGAGGGACAGACAACAATTTTAAAGGGTATTTGAAGATTATTCCATTCTTTATGGAGACCACTGTCTCACTAAGTAGCATGATTTGACTCAGTGGTTCTCAATGTGTTTGACTGGCCTTACTGTAAGCCTGAGTTGGTTTTATGCCTTTCACCAAAAACAAACAAAACAAAAAAAAAAACAAAAACAAAAAAACAACACACAAAAAAACACATTTTTCTGGAGTACCTATTGCTCATCGGCTGTTGAGTTAGACCTCAAAAAGGCAGGAAATCAAAATTGGAGCCCAGTGAAAAGTGGAAAAAAAAAAAGAAAAAACCACCAGTGACATACTTTGTACACGTCTGATATAACTATGTAACTCCCCATATCTTTCTGAAAAAGGATCAGTGTTAGTCCTTTAGTTCTAGACCAGAAAATGTGTGTTGTGTTGGATTTCATCGTGGTTCTAAAACATTAACTGGGTCATGGGCTGCTCCCCTTCCCAATGGCAGATTGTGTCAGCGGGCACTGGACCAACTGGCCAGTAAGATCCTGTTTAATTTTTCACCATACTGCAATATTGTACGGTATTAAAATGCATAGAAAGAGGAAAGTCATTAATAAAGTATAGCACAGTTAGTCATACACACAGACACGCACACACACACTTTATTTGACCAAGGTTTATAGCAAATGTATGCTAATAGAATAGAATAGAACTCTAACTGATGCATGAGTACTCTGCTGCAGTTTTCATTTATAATCGTACAGTTTTAAATCAAACATTTAAACGTAATGCACATTATAGTAGCATGACATGAAAGGAAAACTTAAACTTGAAGATTTTCTCATTTACAACTGCACTGTGCTGTAGAAATTTTATAGATCTCCCCCATATATGTATATATATATACGTTCACTTACATCAATACAGAGAAAAAAATAGATATTTTTTACATAGGGTTCATTCTAGAAAGAGCTTCCATAGCTTGACCTGCTTTGTTTTTCAAGAAGTTCTACATGGTTATTTTAAGAGACTTTAATTTATGCTAAGCACGTATTTGCCCCACTGCGGGGTGCAGTGACATAATGCTATAAGTCACACTAGACACTAACAATAGCCACAGGGCACTGGTCAGCTCTGTTTTTAGATGACTGTTGAATCATTTGAAAAAAGATGTCACTGGTTTGCTATTAAGTGCTTTGCCGTTTCCAGCCCGGGGCAATGGCTAGCCAAGATAAATAACCTTCTTGCGATGTTAGCTGAATTCTTTCCTGGTTAAACAACTAAGCATGACAAGGGCTGCTGCACAGTGTTGTTTTAGCATTGCTCCCGATTTTGGTGTCAAAAGAAATGGTTGACAAAGACATTAATGTTTTATTACTGGCCATAAACACACTGTCAACACAGCCCAGTGAACTCTGTATGTCAAATTATATGGCTCAGGCATTGCAGGCGTCAGCAAAGATATGGTATCTATCAATACTGTGGAGTTTCCTGTGAGAGCGTTTCTCAGTTATTACTCAACTCTGGGGATCCCACTAGCAAGTGAAATTGTTGAGAAATGCATGTCACAGAGTAAAGCACATACATATCCCAATCGTGTGTCATTTTTAAGATATGCCCCATGTTGGGTTTTTACCAAACATACTTTATTCCTTTCTCCTTTAGCAGCTTAGACAGTTTTATAAATCAGAGATGACAATGCTGGTTCATCTGCTTGTCACTTGGCCTACCAATTTGTTGACTGAAATATCTGAAAATAACTGTTTGATATTTGCTGTTACCAGAGGACAAAATCTGCTCACTTTGGCTATCCCCTTGACATTTCATCTAGCACCATCCTGAGGTTTACAAATATTGGATTTCTTGCTTCCTCTATCATTGTCAATGATTGGTGAAAGTTTTCAGCTTCTGAAGGGGACATGTATAGTATTGGATCAGTGAAAGATCAGGTCAAAGCCCTGAAGGCCAGGGTGTATTCCTGTACCAAATTGTTCTTTAAAGCCTCTGGAAATGTGTGATATCAAAATTGAGCATCTTGTTAAGCATATGCAACATTCTGAGTGAAAATAATGATTATTAGAAAACCTAGTTTAAAACCTGCTCATTTTGCTGTTCAGACCATTTCTCATGACTGTGTAGGTGTGGCAGATTACATTTTGAGTGACACATCTCATGGCACAGAAGCAAAGCAATGCACAAGCAATAATGGGTACAATAATAATGTGCCCATCATCTATAAGGGTGACTGGGATTGAATTTTAGCAGTTTCTGGTGTATTAAAACAATTTTACAGACTTTAACTACAAGAAAGTAGACCTGATCACAAAATTTTATTTAGTTATATGTTTATTTATATTTTTCTAAATCGCTGATGGCCATAAAACAAGCTCATCACTACTGTATGTCTCTTTACTTGTACCTTATTGAGAATGAATACTGTAATTATATGCATAATTATATATGCATATAATGACATATAATTATTATTGTTTTTTTAAAACATATAAACGCCTCTAAAGACTGACACACAGAGAGATAGATAGAGAGAGAGAGAGAGAGAGAGAGAGAGAGAGAGAGAGAGAGAGAGAGAGAGGGAGGGAGGGAGAGGTAGAGGTAGTTATGAACTGAATTTCGATACACATTATGCGCTTATGGACAACAACTTAAAGTGTAATACAATCTAATTCGAAAACACGACAAGGTTTGGACGCATTAAAACCTGAAGACTGCAGCACATCCTGAGAGGAACATAAATATGTTTATCAAATTTTAAGACAACCCTACTGATAGCTGTTGAGATATGTCAGACTGACGCTGCCTTCCAAAATGAAAAGCAAGTAAAGCTTTAGTAAAAGTAAAACATCACTGTTTCCAAACTTCCCATTTAAACACAGTACATTCCCTTACATAGGAGTCTACACATTTTACATGAAAATTTTCAAATGTTCCCTACTCCTCATTCAATTTTAAATATTCTGAAAGTGCATTAAGCAAACTGATAAAATATTCATCCAATGTTTGTAGTAGTGGAATTAGTTGAAACATGACCTCTGTATAATGTTGATTTGGCACTCTTCAACCTTACCCATCTAGCATTCTTTCTGGCCATAAACCAATGGTGCAATGGCTTCACAGAAGAAACTCACTAACCTCAATAAATCTCAGTTTTGACTGTCTGGTCTCTATGATAATTTCATCATGATACTATTTATATAGAACATTTTTTGGGACCAAAGTAGAGTCATGAGACATAGCTCACTGATGTCTGTTTTAATGGGGTATGTTTGATCCTTTGCCCTGGCACAAAGGAGAAAGATTGCAGGTTAATTAGGCCACTGCTGAAGGAATAGGTTTTTGTGATCATGAAAAGACCTTGTCAGTCAATGCTGTGGCACATAGACAGTTCTGTGAACAAAAGAAAAAAAGGCAAAAGCTCTGTTGTTATGCAAGTCATTACTTTTCACATGCATTTTCTGCCTGTGGTTTAATTGTTACTGCATGAATAAAATTGAGAACCATGAACAATCTCTCGATGAACTAAATTCCACCTGTGGGGAGATCTGCAGAGTCATTACAGTGCTGGTTTTAAATATAGACAAAATGTATTTTCTCTGGCAATATCAAATTCATTATTTTTATGCATACTGTGTGTAGAGCATTCCTGAAAAATGATTCAGTTTGCATTAGAAAGGGCACCTGAACAGATGGCCCTGCACCAGCTGGACCTCTGTCCTGTGTACATGTGCCCTATTAAATCTCTGCATTTTAATCCTTTGTACCAGAGGTCTCATTTGTATCCATTTTTATGAACAAAAAAAGAGACATGATACTTTGAAGTAGAGTAGAGAAGAGTAGGGATGAAATTTTGTCATGAACATTTCAACTTGATGAGAGAGAAAGGGCATCTGTTTGAACAAGCAGACAGGCGGTGACCATGCTGTTCCACTTCTCGCATTTCATAAGCTGTCTCTATTGTGTCTGTACATAGCAACACAATCAGTGATAGCAAAGGCCAGTTTGATAGGGTCTCTTCAGACCAAATTCTCACTTTGATTGATAAGTTACACCAGAGAGAAGGCTTTTATCTTTTACCTCTTTTTCTGTATCTCTCTGAGCTTTAGTTTCCTAAAACTGCAGGAAGTAACTGGAGCAGGTTGAATTCATTGTTAATGGGAGGCATAGATCCTCAACAAGTGGAGCTAAAGTGGGCTTTCGTAATGACCAATCAAGTAATTGCAGTACATCAGACTCTGCTTTGTGTTGTAGAGTGGACATGTACCAGGACTGGTTTTCATCGTTTTATTGCAAGGCAGTTGGAACCATCTCACCTTCCCTGCAATTGTAGTGAAACAAAGGATACACATGGTCTCTCTAGTATAAGTGCTCTCTGTGCTTGTGTAACACTATGAGCAAAGTCACAAAATACTGCATGCTAGCCAGCATAGTCTCAACAGTCCAGTGTAGCTAGCTATCTAGTTAAACATTAGCTCTGCTACACACATTAACAAACCGCTCTTATAATAAGCAGATTTATACATGGATATACTGTAAATTTCCAAATGTATACTTGTTTTCCCAATGGGGTTGTGGTTGGGTCTTGATAAAATCCACAAGTAACCTTGGATTCATTTAAAGAAACTATGCTGCGGAGTCCACATGGAAGTGAATATGTGTTGCATTCATGTAACAGTAATGTACTGTGAACTACACACTTATTCGCGACAGGTCTACTTCAGGATCGCTACGCTGCCACATTTGTTCAGAATTAATGCACCTATTTGAACTGCAGGAAAGTGCCAAGTCAGACAAATGGGATATTGTGTTGGTGGTGTGTTGCCCAATAACTACGATCCCAAAACAATGGATGCAAATGACATAGTATATAGGACTATTATTCTTCATGAACTTTTCTTCCTCTGCATTAAAAAGGCAAAATGATAAACACACTAGTGTGCATCCACCTCTATCGACAACTGTTCCTCTCTGTGGCTCCTATGGAAAATCCAATTTTACACACCATGGCCTTTGTAGATTACTTTCTATTTCCTCTACCCAATTTTTATGAAGACATTGTGATTTTATTAACCAGTAAATACAGTTCTGTGTCACATAGTATGCATAGACATACATAAAGATCCGTCAAACAGAAGCTGGGAGATGAAGACGTGGATATTAAATCAGAGCAGTTAGTTCAAACCCATCGTGGTGCACTGTATCCGTTTCATAACCCATCATCAGCAACACCACCATCACAGGACTCCCAGAACTCCTTGGTGCTAAAATTTTGCCTCATCATTGCATGTGCGTGACATTCAGCAACATAATGTCCATTATTGATGTCATGTGAAGGTAGCAGGAACATTCCACTGACAGATTAGTTTTACTTTTCACATTTTGTCCAGCAACGCCTGTGAAGAAATGTTTTCTGCCTTTTAATAATACCTCATCCTGACGCAAACGGCGTGAAGGATGGAGTGAAAGGAACTGTGCAAATGAATGAAGTAGTTAGTTGGAAGAGTTAGAATCAAGGCCTCTGTGAGGGTATGCATACATATTGTACATTGATGAAAATATGATTGCTCATCACATTACACACATCACACACATCCCCATGTTCCCTGTCACTACTTAAAAGCCAAGAAATGCTGATATCCTGTGATAATGTGATGGAGACTTCTTGCTCTACTCTCTTTTTTTTTTTTTTACTTAAAAAAAAAAGAAATCACTTACAAATTGGTGATAAAGGGGAAAAAGTTGCCAATTATTAGAAAAGGAAAAACTGAATAAATGAGCTGAGAAGCACAATGTATGTTTATATATATAGTGCACAAAGGCTTGCTGAGTTTGATGAGTATCGGTAAACAGGAGATTTAAGCTGAACAATGCTCTCCAAACATCAAATAATGGAATATCTTTTTAAAGAATGCTGTTTATTCCTTCAGTAGATTCGCCAAAGACCACTGGTTTGTGGTTGAACACGTGTATAAGAGTTTTTATATTGGTATGCCTTTTAAATTTTCAGCCATTAGTTTGGAAAAAGGGGTTCTCCAGATGAAGTGGTATTCTCTTTAAATGTACATCTCTCAGGCTAGTTTTGCAGGTCATTTCAATTTTTGAAAACATCTATCTGTCCATCTACTAGATCTCTCCATAGCCTTAATATGTCTTCTCCTTCCTATCATAGCTTCACCCCAAGATTTGGTGTGTGTCAAGTGATGAACCGTCCTCTATTAGCCTGGCTCACCTTTGTGAGCAGCCTGGCACTGTGAGCAGTGATTAAGCATACTTTCCACTGTGTAACACTAATTCAGGAAAAGGCCCAAAGCATAACAGCTCCCTTCAGTGATCATATTTTAATTAGTAATTAGCGTGGCATTTTGTCTCCTATGAGAGTGATCCATTTTAGATATTATAAAGAGGTTCTTTGTTTAAAAGTCCTCATTTATTTCACAGACATAGTGGGGATCACAAAAGCAAAGATTTACCCAAGATCCTTGTCAGATGTGTGAACTTTAAAGTCCTTTCTTGTCTAGGCCTTTATCCTTTGAGAACTGCCACCCATCTACTCAGCTTTTTAGTATCTTTTAGGCCCTTGTTTTGATCTTGTGGCCCACAACTTTACTCTGTCGGTTCGCCCTCAGCGCTCTCATCAGCATCTTTGCAGGCAGCAGTGAGAGTGTGTAATAGGAGAGTTAATACTGGACTATAAAAAATATTGCTCTGTATCTGCTGGATGTGTAAAGAGGTTCTTTACAGTACATCAACAATCAGTCTCCATGTCAATGTCACTTTCACAGCTTGTTTCTGCTGCCCCCTTCTGAGGCCAAAAAAATCAGTTATTGCAAAGTTAACATTGCTTCTGCATAACACTACACACAACTCAGAGCAGACTCAGATTGTGTGTTATATTGATGTGACTCATACTCACATCCCGAGCTCTCCACAGACTGGGGAGCTGAAGTGTCAAAGAATCTGTGAGTTTTTACACACTACCAGAATGGAAAGGCTTACATGAGCGTTACAGAGTGCCAACTTTAAGAGCCAACGCAAGATTAGACTGCATCACACTAATGGAGACAAATCTGTATAATTATTCTAGGATGTTCCTACAGGGATGCACAGCAGAGTACAGTGTATTTGGTGTCTATTAATATAGTGTATATAATATGCCTGTATCAATATGTACACAGTTCTGGTGAGTTCATTATCACCTGCTTCGAGATATAAGCAAAAAAAAAAAAAGCAACAGCAAAAAAATAAATAAAAAAAGCTAAATTGTCATTCGTCTCATTTGGTCTGTGATCAGGCCTGGTTTAGTTTGGGAGAACAGCTGCTCAGATCCGGCTGCTTCTCGTAACGCAATCAGAAAATCAACACATTTCCGGAGTCCCCAGGTGGTTTGAACTGCAACAAACACTGCCATTACATAACATGCGACTGAAACAGTAGGTGTTTGGAGGTAAAATATTATGCACGTCAAGCTTCCTCTCAGAGCATTTTAGACTTTCGCTATTTCCTCAGCCTCAGCATATCATTTTGCGATGAGGGAATTAGCTGCAGCGGCAGTAGCATGCTGATGATAATGTATCGAGAGAAAACAAGTCTTGTTGATTATGTAGACTTCTGCTCTGGAATGAGATTGTTTTTTACCACATGGTATAAATGTGTATGCCTGGATCATTCAGGTTAATCATTCTCAAAGCCTGAACTCTGCATTGCTGTATGGCTCACCAGTGATAGTAAAGAATATGAAATTGAAATGAAATTGTTGTTATATATCATATTACTGTTTTATGTTGTTCAGCAGAGTCGGGTGCTATAACAGTGAGAAGAGTGATAGCAGAATGAGCACTCTCTAAACTCCTAAAACATACAAGGATAAGTACTTCTTTTACAATCCCAACAAAGATTAGGAATTGACACCACACTGTGCAACATTCATATTTAGTAGATACTTTGCCATATGTTGTTGGTTACTGCATTTATTGAGCAGATTCTACATGTTGAGGCTGGAAATGGTGGTTTTGGGTGGAATGAACTGATTTTTCACAAACATTAATGTGTCTCTTGGGATGAATTACAAATGTAGACTCCAGTTTACGACCAAACACCAGGAAAAGTAATAAAATTCCCATCAGCCTCAGCTGTGCTGAAAACCTGACCCAAAAATTATCATATTAGTTTAGATAGTAAGAAGTATTTCCAAACATTTCTACATTCCTCGGTTCTATAGTGACACGGTCCTTATACAGTATAATGCAGTTTTTGTATTAGAATCATGTTGCTTGTACGATAACGAACATTCAAAAACTCATTCATTCACAGAATTATTTACCAAAACCCACACATTCACAGTATTTCCACAGACTACTATTTGCCATGTTTATAATTTACCATTTTACATGGAGGCTACTGTCACTTTTCATACACTGACACCTCAGCACACCCAGCACAGTAATTACTAATTACATTTAGTTGCATGTGGCCTGCAGGTAGCTCTGTTTTGTGGTTGTGGTTGTGGTGTTGATAGATGGATCTGGCATCATTTTCTTGTGTCAACTCAGCTGAAACAGTTCTTTTTCTGGGCAAACCATACACTTTTAGAGCATCTGCCAGCTTTTTTTTCGAAGTCATAACCTTTTTCCAGCAACGGTCATGATACTTGAAGGTCAAGGTTCACGGCCTGAAAGTATAATGCTTGTAAGATCTTGAGGCTTTCCAACTTGGATATCATGTCATCTGCGCTAGCTTTGTAATTTCCATGCTCCATTTCTGCTTTTGAATGATCGAATTCCTAAATGGCAGAAAACATCTTCATTCCAGAGATTCCAACCTTCCAGAGCTGTTGTTGTCAAAACCCTGCAATATCAAAGAGGCTGCTGCTCTGCACTATACCTGTCACCCAAGTGCTGCACCATCATGTTACTGTGACAGTAAGATGTTATAAACAAACTTTTTTTTTTTTCATCATTGTGTCTGTATTTATTCATGCTCAAGCATCACCTTGCCAGAGTACAGAGTCGCAGAGCAGCTGGCTTTAGTCAACTGATAAAAAAAAGAGCAAGTGACTCCTACAAATTTCATTCATGTACAGCTAACTTTTATGTTTTATATAACCGTAAAAGGTTTATACTGAAAATGACAGCAAGATGTTCATTTCAATACTGAATATACACTATTATAGTATTATTGTCTTCTACTACTGCTCATTTTTTTCCATATTGTCCAGAGATGTAAAACACATCACACATGTCATAAGCAAATCCACGATTTTTGGAAATACTTTTAGTCTGCATCTGTGTTTTATGTTGCCTCCCACTTTGTTTTATATGTTCCTTCATTGTGAAGCACATTAAAAAATCAGTTTCAATATACATTTCATTACCTAAATATTACTGATTCCCTTCTGACCTTTGACAATCACCACTGAGATATCACCACCAACGATGATGGTAAATGTCTGATGAATTAATGACAGCGTGTGCTAAGAATAGCCACTGCTGCACCATGGATGGCTGCTCTGGTGTTGCTTGAGAACCTTCACAGTGCAACAGAGATTTTGTGAAATCCCACCTTGTCTTATAATGTTCTACTTCTCGCAATGTGTAAACACTGATGGAGCAGAGAGGAGTATGCTGATTAAGGATGTGTCTCTGTCCATTTAGGGCTTAGTGTGGAATAGGAATTGAGTTTGTGCATGTGCATGCAAGCTGATAGATTTACAAAACAGAGCCTTGCATATTAGCAGCTTCATGAATGTGTTTGACCCCTGCTGTATGGAGCGTTCAGGAAATGGGTATACTGTACAATGAAAAAAATGTAATTTCAATCAGTGACAGAGAGGAGCGTTTTCATTTATATGAAAATATTTGTTGTTACACTAACCACATAAACAACTAATTCAATAAAAAATAGCACTAAATGCAGAAACACAGTGTGGCGTGAAACAACAGAAACGCGAGTGAATAAGTAAAACAATCTGGCTGTGAGATAATGAGACGATCGCTGACTAGATATGGAAGAGGAGATGAATAGATAACAAAATTACCTGAAATATTTATAACCTCTGTCTCTTTCATCACTGCTTTCCTCATAAGCCATTAAAGGGCCCTTTTGGGACCTCTTAATTGAGTTCCTTTTCGGAACAGAATATGAAAGGCTTCTTTTTATTCCCCCCACCCCTTTTCATCTGAAGAATGGGATGATTAAAACGTGGAGAATGGAAGTTCTAGTGGGAAAGTTCATTGCAATCATGGGTGCAACTTGAGTGATTGACTCAGTCTTCTGTAAGACATTAAGTAGACACAGTTATTGAGCCCGGATAGTCTGACAACTACAGCTTTACGCATATCCTCAAGTCTCTACCAAGCCTGTAACTACAGCAGAAGACACATATTTTTTCTGGAAATTGTGGGTTTTAGCAACCTGGGAAAGATTCACATTCTATAATGAAAAATGTACACACACAATGTGCTGTGAAAGTATCGTTGAGAGACATTCACTCCATGGAGAAATGCGCCCAGCCTGTATTCAGAAAAGTGTGGACTTAAAAGGTGGACTTATAAAAGGTTGTGATGTCACAAATATGCAGTCACTGCCCTCAGCCAGTCAGTAACGCTGGCTGACCTGCATCACTCAGAAAACAGGCAACCAATCAAATAAAGGCGCTCATTAATATTAATAAGACAAAAGACTGCATAAAACATCATGTTCTTGCTAGACCTCCGGAGAGAACTGGAAGAGGGGAAACGTGCCTAAATATATTGAGATTTCTGTTGTACTGCAGTACAGTTTTTTACCATAAACGTGTAAAATATGGGTCCTTTAAATCTGATTACTTTTTGGCTAAAAAAACAAAAAACAAACAAACAACAAAAAAAAAAAAACAGGTATTTACTCCTGTCTGTGTGTAGAATAAATATAGACTGAGTCCAGTCACGGTTGGTTTCTGGTTTTCTTACACCTGACAATATTAAAACTAGGAAGTGAGTGTTTCCCAAAGGTACAGTGCATTGTTTCTTTTGTTTCATTTGACCTATGAATTTTCACTAAGAAGGTTACAGAAACCTCCAACTGGATTTTAATTTCCAAACTAGACCTTCACATTATTCATTTACCTATGACTGATGGAGGTGCAGCAATTCCACTTGTCTTTTTTAAAAGTGGAAATGAAGAGCTGGAGCTCTGGAAGCAGTAGTTTGACTGATTAATCACTGCTCACTCTGCCATCTACAAATGCCGAGCAGATGGTCTGGCATCGCTAAAATTAAACTGCGAACAAATATGCAGGTAGCGTTGTGGATGTGACCTCGGTGGCTGCCGCTGTGTTGTTGTCGAGCTCCTCTATTGTTCTGTTGTCTCTGAGTTAGAAGAGATGGCCACTGTATTGTTGTGAAGTGCGAAAGCATTGTGTCACAAGTGTGCACCTGCATGTGTGTAGGAGACAGGGAGGGGGGGGGGGGGAGTAGATTGTGGTTTTCCTGAGGTGAGAGATCAGGATTATTTCATCCCACTTTGATGAGATTTGAAAACAATGTCTAGGGATGTGATTTATGACATGAATAGGAGAAAAACAAAATAATTTATATTCCTAGACAGTGAAGACACCTTTTTTTTGAAAACGTGCATTTCTCTTTCTACGCAGCATATGGGAATTGCAAAAGTGCTGTCATCACAGGACTCCGGTGTGTTTATGCGTAAACCATAAAAAAAGGCACTGAATGATGCTCTGTTGTCTGAAACATCAGCAAAAGCATCCATCCATCCGAGTGGATGTGTCTGAGGACAATTCCATAGTGGATTTCCTGTACAGGAGAGTGTATGGGTGATGCAACAAAATGAGAGGCCCAACTCTCCATAGATCTCATTAGGCCGGTCATAACATTGCAACAACAGTGGAAGGCATATTCATCTGACTCCTGTTTTTCCCCCAGCGCTCTCCCAAAGCCTTAACATCAGCTCTTTTACACCATCACTGGCTCTGGGTTAAAGCTACAGACAGTACATGGCTGACTGTGGTTGTCTGCTGACATGTTTGCTGATTGAGTATTCCACAACAGTCTGTCATCATTAGTCTGTTTTACTGTGTCGCTTTTTACAGGGTGTCTTACAGGGGTTTGTTTTGTTGAGGTTCATGCAGAATGGATGGAAAATCTTTTTTTTTCTCTCTCTCTCTCTCCTTCACAGATGGACATTTGGAAGAAAATATAGAGGATAATGAATACTGAGGAAGCATAAAAGGGGGATTAAGCTTGTGGGGGTTTGAAGCCACAAGTTAATCTTTAGGTTTAGTTTATTTAAATAAAACACTTGATGTAAATCTTTGATCAGAAACAAGCATTTTAATTGTTAAACACAAGACGATAACCTTGATCAGAGCTGAGCTTCTTACACCCAATGGCAAAAGTTCATACATCATTAAACAAATTATTAACCAAAGCAAATTATTACTGGTTATTGGAGTGCAAAACAAAACAAAAATACATATTTTTGCTCCTGTTTGCCGGAACTGATACCACACCGCTGTGTATTCTCCATATTAATGAAGCTTTCTATCACACTAAAACAGATTATCGCGGCTCTGCATTTATTACAAACACCAGTGTAAAGGCAGCATAATGGCAGAGTAATTATGAGCTGTGAATTGAAATACAGATTCACATCATCACTATGTGAAATTGTCAACAACAATATGTGCTGCCTGTGGGGAATAGATATGGGTTTTTTGCCCATGCATCTTTTTATGTCTCAATTACTTCCTTTTTTTTGTACTGTAACTTCATATGAAAATGAACTGAACGGAAAGTCAAAGCATTTTTTTTTTTTTTAATCCTTTCATTTCCTTGGCCTGACTTAGGTGTCTAGATTTGATGTAACATCAAAACATCAGAGAGATCATTGGCTTATGGTGTCATAGTTCAGCAGAGGCGGGAGGAAAGAAAGGGGAGACAAGTTGATATTACGGGCTGTTGGGAATTTCTTTTGCAGGTATGTGTTCGGACACCAAAATATTAGACAGCTTACAACTTTGACCTGATGATAGCAGTTTATCCTGAGGAGAACCAAAAAAATAATAACAAATAAATAAAAACATGAAGGTGAACTTTATGGTGGTACCAGAGGAAAAGTCAGGTTTTCTTCAGCCCTTTGGACTTATGCTCTCTAGACAATGAATGTCTGCACAAACTTGCATGCCAATTATTTTGATTAAGATATGATTTAAAGTCTGTGTGAAGGCAATTCTAGATTTCTTTTCAAATACATTATAAATGTTGGAAAAAAAAAAAAGTTTCTAATAACATGTGAAAAGACTTTTAACCTCTAACTCCACATTCCGCTAATGTATGGTTCAAACAGTTTTTCACCATGTTTTCACTCTGGGATTTTGTGGGCGGTCCTAAATGGTGGCTCGATGACATACTGAGGCCAATAAACAAAGCAGCCCACCTGTCCAACCATATCTAATACTTCCACTAATCTGTAATCACACAAATTAACATCTTTGACATTTTCTTACTTTTAGTCACAGTAAAACTGACAAGTCATAATGTCTTTATGAATAGGACTGTCATTTAAATGCTGACAGTAATGACCTGAATTACTTAGAATGACTGAATACACTGATGAATTTTAGCTCCGGAACAATGAATATGTTCAAATGTCTTGAAAGGTGTCATGGGCATCAGTTATAGGGATGACCTTAAAAATGGTGTTGGCACAAAAGGTCTAAATTAATGAGGAAAGATAAACAGAAGCATGAAAAATTTCTGGTGCTGATATTTCCCTTCAGTAACACAAAACAGGACCACATGCTCAGAGATGCTGTCAAGGTTATCTACCTCCATAATCTCACAAAAAGAGAGACCTGCATGACTCATTGCATCTCTTTGACTTCTCCACACTGCCTAGAGAAACATTCAAAAACATACCGGTGAACCTTGAACCCACAAGCCAGTAACCCCATGGCTCCAGCTGACACCAACTCTGCTCTTCTGCTCCTGTCAGGGGCTTTATGACCTGCTGTGCATCTCAGACGATGGCCTTGAGGAGCTATCGTACCAGAGAGTGTAACCAAGCTCCAAGCAGCACCTAATGGATTTGAGTTGGCCTAGAGCTGGCCTGAATGAATACACACTTGTGCAATCACAGAGTCTTGGCATGGAGTGTTCATTTGGTGGCACAGTAATCTGGAGGCCAATTGGCCTTTGCTTCCTCTCCTGCCTTGTAAGAACAGTATGTATCTAAAAAGGTCACAAGAGAAATAGCTTTAGCTAGGTTTTTTTTATTTATTTATTTATTCTCTAGTTGGTGTATAGCAGCGGTGTCCAAACTTTTTTTTTTTTTTTTTTTAAAGGGCCAGATTTGACAATGTGAAGATGCCCATGGGCCAATACTAACACTCAAAGAAATGAAAAAAAAATTACCAATAAAAGTTACATACAAATGCTCTGTTCTGTAAGAGTTTTGTTTTCATTGTCACAATTATTATTATCATGATTTTATTTTATTTTATTTTAATGACAATGTAACCAAATCTAAGCCAATCAGGCGTGAGAAGTGAATTGCAATTAGCTGCAAAAAAATGGCTGCACACTAAAATGTGTAATGTTTTTGATACTACAAAAGATTACCAATGACCACCTGAGACTGATATATATATATTTTTTAATGTTGATATCAAATGAACTTCATGTGCCTTATGATACACTGGTATAATGAGTAAAGGAAATAGTTTTTGAAACTACACATGCTCTTGTAACGAGTCAAGGAGAAAATCAAGAATGTTGTGCATGTACAACATTTCTTTCAACATTCAAATCACTTAAATTGAGACCCTGAATTTGCTCTCTTTGTTCTATTCTGCATCAGTGATTTATGTCCAGTAGCAGGAAACATGAAAACAGAAAACATTTATAAGTTTCTTGTCACAGTTGCCCTAGCAAGTTAGTCAATATCCATGTTTCCATCATACATTTTAATTGAAGTTCGAGTAATTCGGCAAAATAAAAAAAAATAAAAAAATAGAAATGTGAATGAATGAATGCCTGTTTCCAACCCCAATTTTGGAAGGTGAATATGACGAACCTGTATAGTATTATATGACTTAATGTGGGAATTAAATTTAAAGTTGCTGAATGAAAAAAAAAAAAAAGGCAGTTTATTTGGATGTAAATACATATTTGATGAATACATAGAATACATATGTCACACATTGAAATAATAGTTTTAATAATAGTTTTAGTTAGTTTTAATAATAGTTTTCTTATACAGAAGATATACGTCTCATGAGAGTAACAGATGGTCTTACACATTTTTTTTTTGCAGCAAAGAAAGTTTCTGAAGAAAAAGTTTGTTACTTTGTTTCATGCTAAGCACAAGAAAAGGTCACAAAGCAAGTAACAATCTTGTCCAATATTTGATAATGTTGTTTGTTTTTACAAACAATAAGATTACTATGGCCAGTCATCCAATCAAAATGTCCTGCGTGCACCAGCTTACCTAACAGTGTGAGTTTCATATGGCATTTGCTATCATGCTTGTGTTCAGCTCATTGTTTGGCAAAGCTTAAGGCTCACTTGGTTACCATTCTGTGAATAACATGGGAGCTTTATGAGGATTATGCCAAAGCTTCATGGCTCAAATAGGTTTTTAGGATGGAGAATCCAGACGCAAAGTGTAGACCACTGTCCTTTACATGAGCCTTTGTGAATGTCACATACTGGCATGCTTGGCACAAAGTGTGTGAACAAGCTTGCAAAGGCAAATGAAAAACTGGCCATGAACGCAAATACCATCAGAGGAATGGTGACAGACATGGCAAAAGGGCAAAATCTGACACACATTGGTTTCCACTGGAGAACAGGCAGCTTTGTGAAGAAACACACATACTGAGAAATCACTGTTACTATTTGAAACACCACACATTGAACATATGACACTGTTGCTCTTAACTGCAGGCATTTACAGCCCTGAGTCATTTCTCACCATTAACTCACATTCCAACTGCCTCCCCCCCTCTTTTTTTTTCCAGTCAGTCTGTTCTACCTGCCAGTCATCTGAAGCTCTTTAAAAGCCCGCTTCTCCTCCTTGTCTCTCCTCCCTACATCTCTTCTGAAGGGGTCACTGCAGTTTGAGGGAAAACAGACCCAGCAGTGGATTTTCAATTGAATTGTCAGAAGCTGGCTGTTTTAATAAATCCTGCCCAATAAAAGGGCAGGGAACCTTTTGTGAAGTGGCTTCACCCATGACGCTCAGCTTGGATGCTCTCCGGTGAACCTTGTCTGCCAGAACCAGCTTCCCCAAGATAAAAAGCACCTGGCAGGTCTTCACTGGATACGGACACTTTGAAAACATACAGAATAAATAAATGAATAATTGAAATTGGATTCCAGTAAATTATTGCAACTGTCATGGAAACACAATGAGGTTGTCCAAGCTGAATTAAAAGCGTAACCCAATTAAGGAATGTTGATTATTCATCTTCTGCTTCAGAGACACTCCATTTCCTCTCTCTTATTTTGTGGGGAAGACAAGTTGCTCCCATTATCCGCTGAGCATGCTTCAAGATATCAATTAATTTATCAAACAAATAATGTAGACTGGGGTTATTGGGGATCAGTAATCAGGGTACTGTCTATCATGTAAACATTTTACAGTACTCATTTCAGTGTTTTTTAATCACTTAGGGGCCGCCTGAGAAGCTTTAAGCAGCACTGACATAGTCTGAAATTAATATGGTGAATGTGCAAACATTTGTTACAGATGCAGCAGACACAAAGCGACACAGCCATTTCAACAAAGCCCAGTACTCACTCTCTTTTAGCTCTGGTCTAGTCCCCTCTAACTCCTGAGGGAAATATCTGGCATTTTAGTTTTTTTAAATACTTCACTAGCTCCACCAGCTAGTTGCTAACTTTGTCCTTCTCTCATTCGGTGCTGAGTAGGTAGCACACAGCCGGTTTATCAGAGATTTTTTTTTTTTTTTTTTGTGCTGAAAACAGTAAAACTTTCTTTAACACAAGTGGAGTAGAATCAGCAAACTGTCACTTTAATGTCCCTTTCAGAGGAATATCTATCTAAAGCTGTGGCAGCTGCAGCAGCAAAACCCCTGAGTGTATTAAACTGAGCCTGGCAGCCTTTTATTGCTTATGAATTCCACTTTTGATTTGTATGAGGATGAATGTGCTGTTTCTATAATCTTGACTTAACTATAGTATAACTACAGGTTATAGTTGGAATGTGAACATACTGTGGTGAAAAAAAAGAAGCATACAGAAACCTTGGTTTCATTACTTACAGTTTCTTTAATACTTGTATTTGAAGGATAGACTATTAATCCACCTACAGTGGCTTCAATAGGGGACACTGGTTTCCACAAGTGGCTAGCCAGTTCATCAAATACAGTCTTCTGACAGTATGATGATGATGACCAGCAATTAACACGCTGCTCTTCCGCCTGTAGCGGCAAAATGGCAAGGCAGAGACTGAGGAGAGGCAACAGAGCATCAGAGAGGCAGACGACTGGCAGAAGGTCGGCGAGGAGTGACAGGAGGGTATGTGAGGATCAGGGAAGATGCTAGTTGGTTTGTTAAATATAGAGGTAAAAGTGGTAGTTGTTGGTTTGTAGTTGGTGTTGCTTTGTTAGTCTTAAATGACTGGCAGTGCTGCAAAGTCACATCATGATGCGCAAAAAAAAGCAAATGACAAATATATCTAATTTCCTTGTCGATAGTTTATACACTGCAGGTTCCATTTAGAGATAGTAACATTCCTATGATCGTACGTCTTCCCATGTATTATAGCACCAGTGGTTATGGAGTCATGTTCAGTTATTCACACGTCCCATCATCACAAGAGCATCACAAAGGGATTTTCTGTCAGGTTTCGTGAAAAGCTTGAAGGGATAGTAAGACGTTTCTGAACCCAGAAGGAGCTATTTTATTGGCTGCGAGCTCGAGTCTCTAAAAAAGCCACCTCTGGCTTAATATCTAAAACAAGGAGTGGAAACCCTTGAAACCATACTGGCATCATTTTATTTTAACTCGATTTACTCCAGAGTCTCTGTTAGCACGACAAGAGGTGGGGCCAAGACATGACAAATATACCCAAACTATACATCAACACAGCACCACCAACATTAAATACAATAAAATCTTGAGCTTTATGAAGATGGATAATCACTTGTAAAACTGTTATCCATTTACACAAGTATTCTATGTACGATATTATTATGGACCCCAAATCAATAATTCAGTAAAAAGAAACTGGAGCTGTTGCACATGCATGTATAGAGATTAACTACCAACAATAAAGTCCCCACTTCAATTAGAATTAAACTCTTGGCCTTGTGAAATCGTGATGCAATGATCTGCCCATTCATGCAGCTGCAGTAGCTCCCAGAATGTCGAGTCCTCCTAAATAATTTGACATGGGCAGTAAGAAGTAAGATTACTTTATATCGGCATGTATTTCTCTTATCTTTATGGTGCAGTTTGGAGATAAGAACTGTTCATCCATGCCGGCACTGTGTACTCACGCTGCATGAGATGCATACAATTATGCAAATCGTGTTGAAAGTCATAAAGCCTTGTCGAAGCCTGAGAGCCCCCGCTCTCCCTCCTTTCCCCCTCACTCCTGTTCTCTGCTCTTTGGCTGGCTGCGGAGAAAACCAACAGTTTTGGATGGCAGCGAAGGTGGGCTCGTTCAGCAGGCGTGCATTTGTAATAAGAGACACACCAGGAAAGGAGGCAAGCTGGGGAAATATTTTAAAAGTAGGAGTATGATGAAATGGGAGCCCCTGTCAGAGAATCTGTCCTATCAGCCACTGTATGTCTATGTATTCATCAGCATATAGTGGTTGGTCAAGCCTCTCAGCTGGCTGATCACAGATGGCTTCCACTGTGGTCAAGTATCAACACAGTTAAGGGCCTTGCTGTGTGTAGGTGCTGTAATTATATGGTGCAAGTGGTATGTGCACAAGCACCCTTAGCTGTAACATTTTTTTTTCCCTTTTTCCCTGTTGAAGAATTGCGAGGGAACCTGTGTACAAACACTTCACCTGATCACATAACAACCCAAGATATGTCTTGCGTGTTCATTGGAATGGAAATAGGGTGTGTTTTTCATCGTAACAAAGCTATACTGCAGCGCAGACCTTTCATGTAACCTCCAGATGTTAATGCAACACATCGAGATCAATAAGTTTCGTCTGATTCTTACACGGACAGCATATGTGCATATTTATCTGTGACTTGGAGCAAAGGTTTCTATACCTAAAACAGATAAATGTATATGAATAATTCATACTGGGGATGCGCGGGTTACATCACAGCCAGTGTCAATGATAATCAGATGACGCTGATAAGATAATTTGTATGGTTCCCACAACACAAGGGCAAAGAGGATAATCATACTTTTAGATGAGCTGGGACAACACGTAATGTAATGAGCATGATGTGGAAACCCTTCAATACTGTGCTGCTCTTTCCCCGGCATCAAGACATCTAGGATGGATAAGATCATTATCGGACTGTTTTGGCGTGTTCTACATTAGCTGTGCAGAGTGATTATTGGAACCAACTGAATTACGAGGCTGATTTCTGAACCATTATGGCGGCGCTTATCACAGACTGATGGTAATAAAGAATCCAGAGTTCACATGATGGAGACGAGTTATGAGGGGATGAAAGTAGGACACCACAGCACAACATTTGACTTGGAAACTCGCATGACCATGATGGATTCGAGAGGACGTCTGGCATGCAGAGTGGCCATCAAACCAATGTATTACACGGTATCTGTCTTTGTATTTGTCTGATAATACAATGGAAAGGCGCGAGGAGGTACAGACATTAGAGTAATGGAACAAGACCTCTCCCTTGTGTTTTTCACTCTTATTTTCCATCTTTGTGACAAATTGCTGACAAGTGTAAGGTTTCAACACGAGTCCCCAGTTCTCAGACAAAGGTTCTGCCATTTAGTGACAGATATCTTCATGAGAAACAGCACTAAAAGAAGAAATGTCAAAATGTGGCATCGTAATTTGTGATTCAAACGGGATGCAAAGTAAGGTGTTTTGCTTCCGAGACACATTTTCTCAGTTTTGTCATCAGTCTCCCAAGAAGTCTGCTCCTAACTGAATTTTTAGGTGGCTCTACACAGATTGGAACTCAAAAAAACAAAACCAAAAAGACAAAACAATCAAATGAAGACAAAGTGTTTATGTTTTTTTTGTTTGTTTGTTTGGTTGGTTTTGTTTTTTTTTTAATTTAATACATATACATTGTTACCACATTATACATTTAGACAACATAATCGAACAGAGAATACACAACCAAATACATATAAAATTCTGCACACAGAAAAAGGACTAGGGTAAGGAGATAAGGTTGCAGTGGCCATTACAAATGTAAGAACATACACAAGCCAGTAAAGATGAAGATTGCCAGGGCTGGAATTTGTTTCCATTGCAACCCTGGTGCAAGTTTCTTTATGCTGCATTCTTGTTAAATTGGTGAGTGTGTTCCTCATTTTGCCCATGTGTTATTTCTTTCCAAACACTGCTTGTCAAATCGGTGAAGGTGTTCTTCCTTTCCTTGTGCTTGCTATATTTGCATGTGTTGCCTTAAGCTGCAGCATGCTGAGTTCCTGGGGCCACCGTAGAATTCAGACAAATTGGGGATAAATTCATACTTGATGCACTGAAACAATTAGGCTAACATCTTTGAACACGCAGCTCAAAAAATAAGCATGTCTGCACAGTAATAATGATCAAAGGAGACGTGACTTGTTTCAAGGACAGAATCTCTTTGGTCTATTTGTTTGTCTCTGTTGCTGCTCCTGCCAGTAATCTCTGGAGAGTGGCTGTGTTTTTTGGATTGATGCGGACCATGTAGGGAGCCTGGAGAGCGCTGCAGGCAAGTGTCACTTCCCATTGGATGTTCCCAGTAACTACTATACATGTTTCAAAACAAACTGTCACATGCCGGGTCTGAGATGTTTTCATATCTTCGTCCCCATTTTGACAATGACTTTGACCAGCTTACGACTCGGGGGGGGGGGGGGGGGGGGGGGGCTGTCTAACCTTCAAGGCCTCGCACCTGAATGTGCAAGTATATGTATAATATGTAAGGCCTTAACATGGTCACCATGAACAATTAAAATGTGTGAAAGTACGGTATAACTTAGTATAGTACTATAAAAAAGATAACATACCTGCAGATGAAACACCTCTAATGAGGACCCTACACAATTATCACTTACAGTGTGCCATAAATAACCTTGCGGTTTGCATATTGCATAAACAAAACAAACAAATGGGAGGGTGAAATTGCATAAGGTATTTTAATCTAATGGCACTGTGTTTTTTTTTTTTTGTTGTTGTTGTTTTTTCGACTCTGTCACAAAGAATAAAAAGTTGCGTAGGGAAAAACAAAGTTCCCTGCTCTCTTCCTTTCCACTGCAACTTCTGAGACATGTTTTCCCCCTCTCTGTCTGTGTAATTGCACTTCACTCTCAGACGCCTCTCAACATATTTGATACATTGACAAATCCCCCCCCTTTCAGTATTCTCATCATGGCTATTCCCTGGAAATGTACAAGAAAGAGGAGGAGGCAGGCGTAGAAGACAAGCAGAGAGCAGGCCCGGCTTCCCAGCTGGGTTGTACCACATCGATTGACTGGTGAAATATATCTCATATCATATAAAACCAGCTCAGGGCCATGACAGCTCTTTAGGGAGAAAACTCTGGGTCTCCCAAAGGCTTCTGGAAAACAAATTGACAAGATGCAGTGCTTTTGCTGCAACTGAGAAAGCAACAATCGTGGTAGACCTGCTGCATGTCTCATCCAGAGTTGCAGCAGCACCAAGAAAAGGTTGATTTCTTTGATTTATGGGCAATTAAGAGTAGCTTTAAACATGATTTGTTTTATTCTAAGCCTTATCCACCATCAGGGGAAATCTCTCTGGAAAAAAATAAGTCCTCTATTCACACTACATATGATACATGGATTTGGGAAGAAAACAGAAAAAAAAAAATTAATAATACATTATTCAGATTTATTTATAATGATAAAACCTTTGCGTCTTTTAATCAAACTTGGCACCAAAATAGATGAAAAAGCTTTGTAGGATGGCGGTTTTGCAATGTATACTCTACATGCTTGCAAGTTATATTACTGACAGTCTTTTCTAATTCATGCAAGTGGTGCTGAAACGTTTCAAGTGTTTTTCCTATCTTGCACTGGCTTCATTTAATTTTAGTCCACTATCAAAATCAACTTGCAGAGTCTTGACAGAGGCTCGACACAGCTAATGAATCATGAAACACACATCTGCACTCATTTTCCTTAAAGTTACTTTTTATTATTCAGGATTCTAATAGTGTTAAAATCACGTGATCTGTGGATTCTTCCTGGTGGTGCATTCATGTGCTGAAATGAAGGATAGCTGCCACATAATATTGCATTCATAAGCTGTGAAGTTTGGAAACTCAACAGGGAATATAAATAATTATCAGCTGCTGAAAACTCTATGAAAATGATTTTGCTGACTTGTAGTGTAAGAGAGTTTGAGCTACATGACAGCACATAAACGTCCAACAGATGTACACTACCATTAGATGATTGTGGTGGAAGACCTTCATACTTATACTAGCAAACAAAAAGAAGTTAGCAAAGAAGTAACTATGCACAAAAGTGACACTTTGACAGGAAAATGTCAGACAGTGTTTATCATAATGACGAGCAGGACAATTACACTTCCTATGGAGCAAATGTTGTACTGTATCAGTTTGAGTCGGAGTATACCAATGAGGAAATTATGCTGGAGTAAGCAGGTTGAGACAGCAAAAGGGCAACAAGAGGGGACACTGCCTCTGGAAGCAACAGATGGCAGCTGCTGATGTAGTTATAACACATGCCAAACTATGCAATTAACAGTGTCCACAAGAGTTTTTGCTGCCATGAGTGGGACAGTTTGGAAGTATTGTCGGGGGACTTAAAGTGAGGCAACTGATGCAGTGGATGAACCTATATGTGTAACAAGCCATCCTGATTTCAGCACTCTGTGGCAGCTACGCAGCAAAGCTGACAACGTTGCGCAGCTCTCCTGGCCTAAAATATTTTTAGTCAGAAAAATGTAGTGTGTTTCATGGAGCAGAATCTGTCCAATCAGAACTGCTCGTGGACGGGACTTCTGTTCTGATGATCAATCAAACACAGAGCTGCGCAGGAGGAATTTTTTAACCTCTGGATCCCACCAGGCACGGCTCTGTCATGTCACTGCAGGGTGTTTGGTTGTGTTCTGGTCACAGACCTGAATGGAGAAATACACTCTTCTGTTGGGGTCACAATCATTGTCTTGACCAGCCACGATCAGCTTGAGGGCATGTGCCTGGAGGGATCCAGCAGGAAGTGCCATGGAAATTAGTCCTTGGAGAAAGCATTGTTTCAAGAGTGATCAAAATCAAATGTTAAAAATGTGTGTTTTCGTAGAAGAACCACTGAATTTCAAGGTGAGTTTATTAACTACACATTTTATTTTGAAAAAAAAAAATAACAACAACTGGACAAAATATTACTAAAGCTCAAATATGGCTGCATGTTATGGGAGATGACTGCTGCTAAGCAGATTATTAATATAGTTATTTGGATGGAACATGCAAAACCACTAGTATGGTCCTGATTAGTCAGTGCTCAGTGCCATTAAAATACATCAAAAAGTCTTCTTTGCAGATTGATGCAAATCTGCCAACAAAAATAATGTCAACAGAGAAGGCCTCTGGTGCTTTCTCCCAAACCACTGGATGCATCAATGCATCACTGCATATGTGCAGAGATGAACACAACACCATCAAAGAAATTTACAGGTGATTTTTATTTATTTATTTTTGATTTCAAGCATTGTAGAACAATTACTTTAATCTCTGGAGAATACTAAATTGTTTATATTGTTACTAACTTGATCAAAGTTGATTGATCGATTGATTGATCTTAATTTTACCAAATGAATTAAACCAATATATATAGATATAGATATAGATATAGATAGATATAGATATAGATATAGATATAGATATAGATAACAGTTAAATTAGGGTAGGGTAGGGTAGGGTTAGGGTGCCCTGCACAATCATGTATTGCACTGACACACATAACTAACAAAGTTGAACCAGAAGGTAGGTAAGCTTCATGGGTCTACTCGGGTAATAATAATAAAGATCAAGCCTGGAACCTCATTCAGTCCAAATTATATTCAATCCACTCTCGTGGGGTGCTGTTATATTGTCGCAAGTCTCGAGTTTTGTGTGTGAAAATATGCATTACACATATTGTGATTAATATCTGTAAGTCTATTGATGCATTGTGTGTATTGTGGTATGTGTGTTTTACTGCATTTCCATATCTACAGTGCATCGTGGTTTTATGATACTGAGTTGCACATTTTAATTACAGGGACTTGTTGTTGTTTGTTAAAATGCATTGTCCCTATCAAATAAAATGTATTCAATTCATGTCAAAGTAAACTAATTATCAGCTTTGATCATGTCACACTCCTACTGGGGGTGGGTAAACATTTCTCCCTCTCTTTTCAAAACTCACCTCAAAACTTTGCTTATTTTTTTGCTTATTTTTTTCATGTTGGTTTTATAATACAGTCTCTTGAAATGTGAAGGCTGAAAGCAATGAGCTTCAGAAGCAGCCATCAGTTTTTGGTTTCTGTTGGTTTTTGTTTCTTTTCTCTCTTAGACCTCATACATGTTGTTCTATATTGGTGAAGGTTGTTGCAAGCTGAAAGGAAGACCTACAGACAATAGTAAGGGCCAAAAACAAAACCATGAAATTCCATGAAATATTCCCCTAAAAAGACTGAAATTCTATTCAGTCTAAGATGAGGCAGTAAAGGACAAGGTTCAGGTACATTTTCCGCAGGTCCTTTCCGCAGGTCCTTTTTGGATTTTGGACCCAGATATGTATTTTCTGTATTTACTGTATTATCAAAAGTATGTGGTGCTTCAAGACTCTGACATCTTGAGGTAGCCCGGAAGCCTGTACATTATAAACCATGTTACCATGATAGACCGCAAGCCCACTGACATTAATGCCAATCAGTATTCATGGGATACATACTCATGTCTTAGTTATCAGGAAAATTTGCTGAGATACAACAAACTCTCAAGAACCATTAAGGCATGACGTTCTCCAAACATTCGATACGTGACTGATTGATAAATGAACAAATTATCCACCTTCAACCACGCAGGACTGTTGTCATAGTTAACCATCAAAAATCATAACATATCTTTTTTTATTCTGCTAGCTGTCTATAGCATCAAAGTCAAAAGGATATTGTAATTGCATGCTGATGTAGGCCAATATTAATCATCATTTTATTGTCAGGCTCAGCAGTGAACTGGGCAGAGCTACCCTGTTTGGTCCAAGATGGAGTATGCGGAGAAGCAAAGACCAATTTCCTTGTCATGAATGGAAAGTTCTTTAAAGCAGTTTGGAGTGATTTTTCATCAATCACTGCACATTCCTCCTGAGCTGGGAATTGGTGGGAAAAATGAGAATGCAAGATAGAGAGAGAGAGAGAGAGAGAGAGAGAGAGAGAGAGAGGGGGAGGGTTGGACCACTCTATTACCTGAGTGCACTTCACTGTGAATAATGATGTATGAAATAAAGGCACTCAAGAGTTTCTTTAAAATGTTGTCAGCGTGGATCTACAGCTTCAGTCATGGGATAACACACATATAACATTTAGGACACCCCTGGGTGAGAAGTGGAAAACATTGTACAGCAGCTCCGTCTCTGTTCATCAATAGAATAGCAAAGAGAGCCTCCCTTTATTACATTATTAATTAACAAAACCTCAAACATTTCTCTCTCTCTCTCTCAAAGAGATTTGACATCATGGTCACGTCGTCTGACTCCCTCCACACCATTTCTTTTGACTTATTTGATAATATCAAAAAATGTCATATCTATGATGCAATGTCAAGCAAATCTGCTCATTTGTCGATCTCACAAAAATCTCCACAGCACAAGTTTTGACATGTTTGCCATCAATATTTTATAAGTAAGCCCCTAGGATTTTTTGTCTCAACTTCACACTGGCTTTTTTTCCCCTTACCATCCAAGGTCAATCGCCTGCTTGTATCAAGGACCTTCTGTTGAGTCCACCCAACACACTGAAAGAAAATGATATTTTGTGCCACGGAATGCATATCACTGCCATAGAAATTAGTCAAAGTATGTCGTAATAAGGAAAACTGTACTTGTTATGAGTTACGAATGCGTATGTGTGATTTGGTTGAAGGAGTTTTAAACAATTCAGCAAAATATTGCTAAAGCTCATATATGGCTGCATACTTTAGAAGATGGCATGCAGCGGGTGTAGTAGTTGTTAAATACGCCAAAATACTTGTATGGGCCTCAGAGCTTTACAGAAACCTGCCGTTACACAATGACATATTGTGTAAAAATTACTATGTGTATGCTCAGTGTAGGAAAATAGTTAGCCACAACCAGCATTACATTTAATAGGTCAGTGCGCTTGCACTGTGCTTCAAGGCTCTCTCACAGTCCTTCAGTTATGCAAAGCTATGTGTGTGTGCAGTCTGCATGGTGGTTCTGCAACTGGAGGTCTCTTGATGAATAACCGAATCACACACAGTTTATATTTCTCTGTTAGTTCTTACTGTTCAGGTTTCATTAATTTATTCATTTTATTAGAAACAAATTTGCAAGATTGTCATTCATTTGTGTTGCATTTATGAGGATAACAGATGTATAGTCTCCCATGTTCTATTTTCATTCTTCTTTAATTATAAAAAATATTAAAGAATATCATCGTTTATGTTTTTTTTTTTTTTCTTTTTTTTTCTTTATATTACTTTTACCTGATTCTCTGTGGTACATATTCGTCTCTACTTTCTGTTACAATCATTATAAGGTTTGGTCAATATGCACCTTGTACCTTTACCACTAGCATGCATACATTACCATTATTTACCTGAAATGTCCACAGCAAAGTAGCTGCTTACTGCAACATGTTTCACTCTAACATTCTGACCTGTAATGTTAAGGATTGTATTCCATAAGTTGTTAATAAAGTATTTCTACATCAGTGGACATTCAGCATGCTAATGAGATGTAAATATTCACCCAGTGACCTTATGGCGTGCAGCTATGCTGGTTCCAGGGCTCCCACAATGTGTAATCTTTGCAATTCAAGGTCTGGCAGAGAGCTTCATGTCACAGCAATTATCATTTACCACTCTGTTAATATACATTACTTATTCACTGTACAGTTGGTCAGTGTACACTTGACTGACCATCAGTTTGCACTTTGTGGGCAATATGAAAGGTTATGTTGAAAAATGAGGGAAAAAACTGTCAAACATATATAAGTATGTAAAGAATGTGGTTGTTCAGACCTATATGTATATATGTATGCAAATTTAAGTACACTAGTTTATTTACTGTAATGTTTTCTGTAACTTTAAGCAATTTCCTTTTCCTTTTCCTATGGTGCTCGGAATGATCTTTGTTTTATTGTTTGTGAATCGTGCAACAGGGCTTTTGAAATGTGACACCTGGAAGATGAAAAGAGAGCCCGTTTACAATGACAGAGGCAGATTTACCTCTCGAAATTTTGTTTTTGAAATAATGGGTTCTTAATTTCAGAGGATAGTAGACAAAGGCAATTTGCCTGCCGATTCACATGATAACTGTCAGTGAAATATTTCATCTGCCGTAACTGGATTGCTAATTAAGCTAGCGTTACCTCCATGAATTGGTTAAAAAATAGCTGCTAGCAGGGTGTCGGTTGCCAGTGGGTGGAGCATCCACCCCATGTACAAAGGCACAGTCCTTGTTGCAGCCCAGGGTTTGAATCCGACCTGCGGCCCTTTGCTGCATGTCATTCCCCATCTCTCTCTCCCGACATTGCTGTCACTCTTCAGCTATCTCTGTACAATAAAGCTTAAAAAAGCCCCAAAAATATCTTTAAAAAAAAGAAAGAAAAAAAAAACAGCTGCTGGCTCACTTTTTGTCTTCTGACTCATTTTAAAAATGGAATCTTGTAAAAGTGGTGTTGAATATGCAATTTGTGGCTGCATATATGATATTGTGCCAGAAGACTGAGGATAAGTCTGCATGTCAGCAAAAAGTCAGCAAACTAATCAACTTCTTATCTATGTTTTTTTTTGCTTGTGTGTAAATGTACCTAATTCATGTTTCCCCTGTGTTTTCATTTAATAATTGTGGTTGGCTTTTGGTTGTTGAAAGGTAAATCTATTTTTACCATTTCAGCCCTAGTGGGCTATCCCCAGTTGGTAAAGAGAGCACCACACGGATGCTAATTTATGCTAGTTATTTTACTGCGTGCTACAGTTGTTGCTTAAAATCTTTTGTAGGCTAATGTCCCCTAATGTATAGCATTTCATGTGCAGTATTTTCAATACCTGCAAAAGGGAGTTTTTCTGTGATTATCTTCAAAGCTGTATTGCTTTTGACTACACCATTTTCCCTTTTGTAAACCACATGTATGTGCTATTAGAAATATGTGTGTCTGCCATCTGCATGTCCTATAAATACTCATTGACCTAAGGATTCTTTCTTGTGATCTAATTTTTTTTTTTCTTTTTTTTTTTTGGCTGGAATCATATCGATATCTGCCAAACAGCTTGAAATTTTGAAAAATTACAACTGAACTTAACTGAGAAGTTAGAAAAGTTTTGTAGGATCAGAACCACTGGAGGAGTTTAGTGAACAGTCAGTTCATTTTTTCCCCCACCAACAAGACAGAGTTAATGTGTTAAGTGTGAAGTGTGGAGTTACTTTTTTTGGTGCTAACCAACCTGATATGTTTAGTGAAACTGAATCCTGGCAGGTGACTTAGGTGTGAGGTGAATCTGAAACTTAGATCAGAATTAGTCAGTTGGGCCCTGACAACAAACTGTCATAATTTCAGTAGCTTTGCTGAGCCTGTGTTGGCATGAGATTAGGTACACTTTATTAATCCTAGAGGGAAACTGGCTGCCATGAAGGACAATGAGATCCAGTAATGGAAAGAATGCCAAATGTCTCACTTGATTGCTATTTGGGGAGATGGCACAATTCAGTAAAAACTGGAAGGCACATAGTGTACTGTAACCAAAATATGCTGGAAACAGAAGCAGATGTGTCAACTTTTGTTATTGTTGCAGTGCACATGCTTCTCCTCTGTCAGTTTATATTAATATTGGATATGGGCCACATCCAAGACTACACATATGAGCAGCAATTAAGAACTGCGAATAAACTGTGACTTTTGTTAACAGCGGGAATAATAATTTACACAAAAGCCCTCTGGGGTTCCTTCTCTTTAAACTATATTTGCCTTTCCATACTTGAGCAATATATTTTTTATGCTAACAAAACTAAAGTAAATTAAAGTACCCTAATGGAGTTGATGCAATATTGACTTGTAGGTTCAGGGCCACAGCAAAATTACTTTTATTCTACATCATCAGGTGTGAATATGAGAGAACTCTTGCACCTTAATGAGATGACTATTTTATAAACATCAGTGAGTTTTTGGATATTTATCATTTGATGGGTTTTAAAAACACAGTAACATATTAAACATTCATTTAATCGTATGCTAATTATGATGATAAAAAAACAACAAATTTGCATTCTCCACTACACTAAATATTGTAAAAGGCCTAGTCAGTTTTTCATCACCAGAGGCCATTCCATTTAAAAATTAATATAACTAACTTGAATGAATGTGTTGCCCCGCTGTTTTCTGTCTCACATATATTATCATCTTTAAGCATTTTTCAATCTAGAAAACATGAAATATATTCACTTCATTTACTTTAACTATTATAACTTGAAGGAACCTCATTCATAAGCATAAGTAACACAATTTTCAAAATAGAAAAACATTTTCACGAAGACAAAACAAAACTAAGGAAGCTAAACATTGTCAGTTATATTTGTTATAAATGTTTATCAAAGGTAACAACCAGAATTTTTCAACGGTTTGCTCTCATTTCAAAGGATATACCAGGAAATGTAATCTGTAGACTATGTTTAGGACTTTGCTATTCTTCACTTAGCTTATGACAATGACACATGTTAGAAACTACCAGTATTGCATCATGTGAATGGATATGATATGATTAAAAATCAAAATTGGATTGAACAAATACTTGATTGGAAAACGCATGATTGAATTCTAACTGAAATAATTTACTCAAATAAAAGTCAACATACAATAGAAGAGCTGTTGAAATCACCATTGTACCTTTTTATTGTAGCAGAGTATCTCCTAATGGATTGTACCAGTTTTTTATTGTTTATAAGTTTTAGAAATGGATCTCAGAACATTTTAAAACCTCATCTATTAAAACATTTATTCAAAAATTCAAACTGGAGACATTGTTTGAAATGCATTATGTTTTTATGCATAGCCGTGCCCCCCTTTTCTCTCTGTACTGATAGAACTGCTTTTATTCAAAAAAGTTGAATGTAGCAGTTAAAGCAGTGATTATAATAAATTTACGTTTTATGAAAAGGAAAAGTCTGTATGACAGAGAACAAGGTTGATTTGGATTTGCCCTCTAACTTATTCCCGTCAAGTTGAGCTGAAACTACCCTTCATAGATTCAGTTCACGTTTTGTTTTTTTGTTTTCATGTGTGCAGTGTAATAGGTTTGTTTTATTTTGAATGTATGCAGGCATGAATGGATCTTCAATAATGATGCAGCTATACAAAGGAACTAAAATATGTTGATATAACTACATGTGTAAAACATGCAGGTTAATCCAGCAGCAATTTCATGTACTACACAAAAATTAATTTAGATAAAATATGAACATGCTCTGCTCTCTGTTTTTTTCTGTGCATTTAACCTCTGCAGGGGACAAGAACACAAGTTTTCTCTTTAAAAAAATGGTCCTGACTCTCCTTACCACTCCCAAACAGTGCTTTCTCGTGCCACATTTAGACTACACCATATGTTGTATGTCTGTTAATGTGGTCATCAAATTAGGTGATTATAGAGTCATAGAAGAATGAATGCTGATCCCCAATCAGTTCTAACTTAATGTCTTTCATGATGTGTGTGATGTAAGGAAAAGAACTCTTATGTATCATATAATATTATTATTCCTCATCATTTCATCCAATTTACAACTATGCTCAGAGTTTCTGTTGTGGTCACAAACATTATACATTGCACCATGCATTATATATACATTGGGTCTAACGCCTCTGTGTAGAGGTAACAGGATTCATGCAATCCACAGTGTTGGACAGGAGCTCAGTTAGCTCAGAGTTATTGTTACTGATTGGTTCGTTTTCATTGGCCTGGTTATCTCTGATTGCCAAAAGGAATGGGACTTCTTGCTCTGAACCAATTCTCTCAGGAAGAAAGTCTTTCAGATTGTGTACTCTCAGTCAGATGCTAATGTAGGTTATGTCAGGGTATGATAGCTGGAGTAACGGTCTGCCAATCATACTGAAGTATGAAAGATTTTACGTGCCTGAGAGGAAGATGCCCGAGAGATCAGGGCTAAGCAGAACTAGTCTTGGCTGTTGAGTATTGACTTACGCTAAGACCATGGGCTTCTCTTAGTTCGACACAGTGCCTTCCTTCATCATCTTCCTTTAAAGTGACTCATGCAATCATATCTCAGCCAAACTCTTGTAGTTCTTTTTCTGATGCCAGTGGAGAACACTGCCAAACATTATGGACGCTACATTGCGGGTAACCACTCTGGTGCCAATCAGAAAATTTCTTGTTGCATTGTGTCCTACTTGAGAACATTCAGCTGCTACCCAGCGGAAATACTGAATGTATTTTTAAACTGGGTTTCATCAGCTCTAACTGCATACTAAAGTCAGGTTAAATATCAGCAAAGTGGGATGTAACCACCAACTTTTATACTCCAATGCTATATAGTCTAATTTGTCTGACAACCTTGGCATGTGGACATAGACATGTAATAGATGCATGAAAAAATTTGAGTTTTATTTAATAAATTGTTATGTTTTCACCCAACAGTGCCACTTAAATGTACCCCAGAATACCGTAGAGCTTTTGTCTCCAGAACCAGGAACTGTGCAGTAATACCTCACTGAACAAAAGAGCTATTTAGTGAAGTGGATATCAGGGATATATGGCTCATCATTATTCCCATGCTATATTACACTAAGGCCCCTAAACTCCCAGTGCCCATCCCAAGAGACCAGTCCTAATACCTCCTCTTCCACAGTCCCTTGACCACAATAATAATGGGTAGCACTTTACCACACAGCATTCTCCAGGCTGCAGCTCTCTTCAGAATGGCTTTCAGCGCTACTTCCTGACTTTACAAGTATCCAAAATACAGACAACCTCTCATTTATCTGTCAAAAAAACATTTTTTTTTCGAACAATCACAGAGAAGATTATTTTTTATCCCAAGACAGGCTTTCAAAAGATGCTCTCTCCAAGGCTTGAAATGTTCTTTGTCTCTGTTTGTTGCACTCTACATCTGCTTCTCTCTTTCTTACAGCCTTCTTAACTTAGACAGTCATAAGAATGTACTGTAATTGGAGATAAACAGCATTTATCTTCTCTATTGTCCCTGAATAACCCTCTGGCCCATCGCAGGTTTATTAGCCTCTTTATTGCAGGAGTGTGAGAGTACAGTATTTGACATATTCATCTTCCTAGTAATCTTTTATACTGCATTTATAATGATACCACCCCTTGGAAAATGAACTTTTATTCATACCAGCAATTAAGATCTTGCGCAGTTTGTCTTGGCCACCGGGGAATGAAACAACCTGAGGAATCACTCTGCTAATGATGGCCTGTCAACGATGCAGCTGTCTGGAATAAATCGTCAAGATCCCCTCATAAACAGCTATTCCCCCAACATCAAGCACACACAGACTTCCACACACACGCACACACGGGCAAACACATAATCAAACTTTGTTGTGCTGCCAACTTTGTGCCCAAGTTCATTTTAAAAATAAGGGAAGAACATGACTTGACTGAACTGTATTTTATTTCAATGGAAAACCAACGTGGATCATTCACACATTCAGTATTTATCAACTGAACATTCACTAAGCCACCATTTATTAACTCAGTTTACATTAAAACATGTTCATAGTATTTTTTTTTATTTTTTTTTTGTTAAACACTGGGCTGAAATGATAGAGATTTTACGAGCTAAGCTAACACTAACTAATTGTTTATGGGCTAGAGCTAGTTAGCTGTTAGCTCACGAGTTAACACGACATAACTCTAGGATGGTTTGCATGCTTAATATAAATAAGTGCAATAATACATATATTTTATAAAGTACTTTTATTAACAAGGTTACAAAGTGCTTCACATACAAAAAAGCATAGGGATCATAAAACACCAGGGGATAAAATAAAGTTAAAAAAAAAAGAAAAAAAAACTCCTTTGGAAATGATAGAACAGGAAAAACACAGATGTAATTAATACCATTAACAGTGACTGTGTTCTATTTAGGTAAGCCTGTTCCCAGGTGTTGGTATTATACATGTTGGCTCATTAGGCTTTCAGGAACACTTAATGGAACAGAGCATTCCTTAATGTCAGCGGTTCCACCTGTGCTTTTCCTGCTGTGACAAATCAAAATGTCTGTGAAAAAGGTCTATTATGCTGTACTGTTTGTATTCTCAAATTGTATGCTTCACTTCTACAAGAGAAAAGGATTTGAGGATGATGAATAACTAATGAGTTTGGCAAAAGTAATCCTGTCTAACACAAGTTTGGCTGGAGTTGCTGGAGTGCAAACTCTCCCAGCCAGAATAAAGAACAGGTGCTATAGGAGTGGATGTGAAGAGAAATTTAACATAATATATAACCCTACAAAATAAAGTAGTTTAGCTAATGACAGTCCAAATGCCTTGTTATAATGCCAATAATAAAATAATGATGATTATGTCCCCCACAGGTGAAGCTCAGATTGTGGTGGCTCTTGCTGTAGTTATCTTGGCAGTACTGCCCCTGCTGCCTATTGGCTAATATAAAAATCGGCAAAGATGTGGATCATCAGTGGACCTGAGTTGAATAAACCTGGGTGCTCAATCAAGCTGTAACCAGCCTCAAGTGGACATTCCAGGTACTACGGTTTTTGGCACTTCCACATACATTAGGCTTCACTTCACAACTACAGAGGTTGCTGCACGGTTGGTACTAATCAAGTTAGCTAGTTAGCATGCTAACATTTGCAGCTTGCATGCATTCTCTACAATTCTGAAGAAAAAAAAAAGAAAAAAAGAAGAAGAAGAAAATAAAAGACACCTTCCTGCAAACTCTGTAATACCTGAATCTAGCTCTACCCCATGCACACTTTAGGCCTGCCGCGCCTGGTTACGGTTGATCAGACAATCGCTGCACAGGGACAGTGTTCAGCCAACAGTCAACAATGTGTTCCTTTGAGATATTTGTTTTCTTCAGAATTTGTTCAAAGCATCGTGCATTTTCTGCTATGAGGAGGAAAGAGCATCCAGCTGCCATAAACCAGGTAATTAACGCAATTTAAACAATTAAAGACACCATGGTGTGTAATCTCCTGATATCCAGTTCCAATGGGGACAGATAGCAGGGTCAGTTCATTTAAAAATATCACACTGTGACCAGAGAAAAGTATTATTATTTCCAACCAAAATATTTACATGTTCTGTTTTCACCGCAAACGCTCTGAAAAGTAGTGGTCTTAATCTAATGCAAAATAATTTAATCATTTTTTACTTAATTTCTCTACCTCAACAATATCATATGTCAACTCTGATGCCATTTACTCTCATCGGATCAGTTTTGTGATTGTTAACCAAGGCCATCCATCTCGCACTCATCTCAGCAGCCTTATTAGTCCTTAATTCAGAAAATTTGAAATGTTTAATATCCCAAGATGGATTGTAATGTAGCTTTGTCAGATTCAATTTCACTGATCATATTTAACCTTCAGCCTGCAACTCACTCACATGTTTGAAGACTGCATTACCATTATCAATTGTTCCACCCATTTTCAGAGGCCTCTCAAAATGAAGGCTCTCGTAATTTCTTTCTGCTCTTGTGGACTGGATGGAAATTTCTCATTTGTTATGATTCATGATGAGTAGTTTTGAGAGGCAGCCCTGTTCTCTCCTAGCATCAGACAAGTTTCTACATTTGCATTCACATTCATTGTTGAATGCATTGCAAAGAATAGTTGTAGCTGAGGCTGCGTTTGGTAAATGTTAACAACATAACAGGACAGAAACTGCTCTTAAAAAGGAGATGCTTTAATTTTGACATGCATCTGCACAATTTTAACATGGTATAAGCCTACTTTTGAATGCTTTTTAGCGGTTTTACTATAATGTAATTGCAGTTTTCAGAGCTGACCGTTGACCAGAATATGATTGGGCAATGGGATAGTGTAGCCGGGACGCCTAAATGTGTCACATTTTGTCATTCTTAACAAACACTTCTAAATTGTCAGGCACTGCACTCACAAGAAGTACATAGTCAAAGAAGTCAGTATCCCGTGGAGTTACATTCATGATTCCTATTCAGCAAGTGGTATGACCTTTACATGGCAATACAGAAAGTAAAAGGTTGAAGTTTATTGTGTTGGATGTGTAAGTAATGCATTCCATCTTCATGAAGGTTTTCCACAATCCTGCAAATAGTATTTGCTGAATTAGATAGATGTGCAGCCACAAATGTGGGATCTAATTCAGTAAAGTATAGTCATACAAGCAAAGGTTAAATATGACATGTTTCAAGCAATATGACAACTCTAGAGGTTGATCTGATATCAGTGTACTGTACATTATCATTCCCAAAGTGTTGAGCAAAGTTTGTTTAGACTGTCAGAGCTGACTTGCTAATGTTTGCATCCTTAAGGAAACAAAAGAATGATGTATAAAGGAATGGAATGGGCTGAGTATTAAATATAGATGCTGTATTTTTGCATAATATAAGAATAGAGGTGCTGTGTGTGGGTTTAATTAGAACCATGAGCAGGTATAGGGGAGGGTGTTTCAGGAATACTGGAATTTCTGGTTGATCCTACTGGAGGTGCTGAAGGCTGAATTCAATTAAACATCTGTGCTGGGAGGTGCCGGCTTTATAACCCCAATGGTATACCTGTTGTCAGTCCCCCATCCCCCTGTTCTATTTATATCCTTTTTTTTTTTTTTGTGGGACTGTTATGTCAAATACTGTGCAATTTTAATCCTGACTTTTCAGTTTGTGAAGACACACCATCTGGAAGGTTTAATGTTATGATGTTAGTATCATATCATTAACTTTGTAAACTTGTCATTTAGATTCTGAACTTTTCACTGTAAGATTGCAGGATCTCTTTAATCTCAGTATCACATGTGGTTAATGAACAAAGTGTTAGCCCTTCAATGCCAAAGACCTTTATGTATGGAACATTATATCTAGGTCCCCATCTTACTGAGTTCGTGTTTAATTGAAATTTTGGCCTCCGGGGGGACAACAGAATGAGCTCTTGTTTTGTTCTCCACCAACTCCTGTGGGAAATAATAGCTTGCTAGATACTCCACTAAGTTCCCCAGCTAGTCACTAACTTTGTCTGGCTGCTACTACAATGAGCAGGTAGCATAAAGTCGATTTATGAGCATTTTTGCTACACACAGATCCAGAATAGATTAAAAAGCTCCACAGAGCCAAGAGGAACTGCACGGAGGGGTGATATCCTCTGTGGGAATTCATCAATAGGAGCGACACCTTTAACAGTAGTCATTTGATCCACTGCTAATATAAAAAATATTGATTAGTTTAAATCTAAGTAGGTTTATATTCTACTGCAACCACAGAATCATTACTTCATTTCACCTGATTAATTCTCAATTGTTCTTTTTTTTTTAATCCCATTTCACCTGCACGTGTCACATTAATTAAATGATATTCATGATTCTTTGCAAACCAAAAGAGGTTAAAAGTTGCACATTACACATGAGGTTGCGTAATGTGGGTGTTGATGCTGTTGAATGGCTTGCATGGATTGCATTTTGAGTGGATCCTTTCAGAGAGTGAATGTGGATTTGCATAACTGGTAAAGGTTCCCATTCCTGCACACAACACATACGGTATAGTAGAAGTATTAAAATCTGTCACGTTCTGTATTGAGGTATTGTACAAAACTAAAGCTAACAGGGTTGTCTGGGTCTTTGGGGCTTGCTATAAGTAGAGTCATAGGTTAAGCCTGTGCAGGGCTTAAAGAAACCTATTTCTCTTATCTTCCCTGGTCATGAACCATGAGAAATAACATTATCAAGGGTCTGTTGTTACAGGGTTGGGGTAGAGAGGAGCAGAATTACAGGCAGTGAGGAGATTTTAAACACTGCACGTCTCAGGGATGTGTCCAATCGTGCCTCTAATCTGGCCATTGTGCTGGGCCTTATCGGCCGTCAGCGCTTTGAATAGAGCAAAGAATAGTATCGGCCGATCCATAAATCATAACTTCAAACACTGTGGTAGGTCACTGTTTTATGTGTCCTCCTGGATGCAGGTTAAGCCTGCAGATTGGCTCTTATTGCTCCCACATTAATGCCTTATTGTCTAATAGAAAATGTGAAAATAGGCCTGGACATACAACAATATGAATTGTTTGGGGGGTATGTTCTTAATCAGATGCTATCAGGTAATACTATTCACTGAGGATTTGCTATCTGCTCTTTTGTGCAGTTTGTGTTTTGTACTTGTTGTTCAGTCAATGCCCACTCCAGTGTCTCATCGATTTGGCTTTCATGTGTGTTTTTTTACATAGCCTGGTTATCGCCAGACTATATTCCAAGTGAGATATAGTCTGGGAACCACCTACTCAATTTCTCGCAGAGGAGGTGTGGTTAATGACGATTACTGTCGTCATGCATTATGTCATGTTGAATTGGATCCGTAAACAGTCTCAAACAAACTACAAGCTTCCGTTTGTTGAGTAGTACACATCATCGTCTTTCCACCCCTCCCCGCTCTCCGATTGGCTCCCTACCTCAGGCGAGCGTTTTGGCCGATCGGCCGGAACAATCGTGCAAGGCAGCATGGGATTTTAGTTTTTACATAGCACATGCTTAGTGTTTTGTGTTCATGAGTTAAGGTGGTCTCTAACATAAATCTGCATACATGATTTTAGAAGCTGTAGGCTCCAACAGTAACACATAGCACACACATAAGCCCCCAAGAGACCTAAGTCTTCTTGATTTTAACCAACTGTTTCTGTCTTTTTGCTAAGATAAACTAATTGACTACAGGTTATAGACAAATAGAGCGTACTGATATGAGCATGGCGTCTTTACAGTAACTTTCAACAGGAAAGCAAATAATCACTCACTTTACAAAATGTACTGCATTTAGCAAAGTAGGCTAGGAGGTCAGAAATTGGTCCAGGTTGGGTCAGACCCTTGTGTATTCAGCATATTACATGGATGTGTAAAGAGCTCAGTAGTTCAATAATCAATTTAACATATTCCTAAGTTTAAACTAAGGTCATCTATGAACACTTATGTACAAATAAACATAACAATGAATGCACTTTCCACCTTTTGTTCAGTAATTTAATATTGTCTGTTTGTATATACATTTCAGATGTATGGTTGAACAAAATATGTATTCTCTAGTAAGAAAAAAACAACTTTATTTTAACAGCACAGTATGTTTAATGGGGATATGTTTCAAGAGGACAAAAGTTTAGGTTTTATTGTGTTAGTTGGCTGTACATCTCTTTGCAGGTCAAACCCACAGAGGAACATATACAGAAATATTTTATATGTGTGCATTTCATAAACAGAGAGATAATTACTGTACAACACGCTTCGTTCCTGCTCCCTCCAATCAATATGTCATAGGTTAGACTTTTACATGGGTGTCAGTTCACTTCCAGGTTGCAGTTCCCCTCCCTCTGTAGCGTTTTCATTCCTCTCAGTGCATTCCTGTACAGTTTTTATTTATAAATCAAACATATGGAGCCTTCACATATGAATCATTCGGGCCTAATTGCTTCACTTAAATAATAACAGTCATTATGCTTTGTGGAAAAATAAAGTCACAGAAAGTAATATCACTGCTTAATAGCTGCGTTTTTTTAACACTCAAAAGTGTGTGTGTGTGTGCAAGAAACACGGTCTATTTACACTTAACTAAACAAATGTATTAGATAGCTTCTAATTCAAGTAATTACCTTGCAGATCTACAATTCAAATAACCAGTAAGAGTAAAGTGTTAACTATATGTCCAACATATTTTTTTTTTCAATTAACAGCATGTGAAACATCCGAGTACATTTATTTAGACAGAATAAAAAGTTAAAAATATATTAAACAAATTAACATAGACACACACACACACACACACACACACACTACTATTATATACTATCCTTTAATTACAATAAGGATCTTTTCATGCAGCATACTTAGACTTGACCTTGGAATCAGCAGTCTTAAAGCTGCACAAATCAGTTATTATACATGAACAGTTAACATGTCAGATGTCATGTAAACTGAAAGCTGTTGCTCTAAGTGATAAACCCAAAGAGAATCATCACCTAAACCTGCTGTTTGACTGCATAAATATATTCTCAAAATAGAAAAATACTGGTTATTTAGCTCATTCATCAATAATGTCATTCTGGTATCTGAAAGTACGTTACATCAGGCTACAGAGGATGCTGCTGCATTTACCACTCTGTTGATCTGGGCTTTTTTCATCTGATCGTAAGTGACGATACAGTTCATGCTCTACATTACTGGAGTCAGATTTTCGCCTTTATTTTGCCATGCAGATCTTCATGACACTGCATATCATCATATTTACAGTGTTTGGGGAGGCATTTACACATATACCAAACAGTCATCAAAAATGAGAATAAGGTATTCACATGCTCAATTATCCCAATTTCTACTGGAGCGCTCAAGCTTATATTTCCAGGTTAATTAAGACTGGGTGAAGGACTTATGCAGGTTTTGGAAAGAAGGATATGTTGTTACATTAGCAAATGCATAACCCGGATGTTAATCATGAAACAGATGAAAAGACTGAAACATTATGATTTGACACTGAAAAACATTACAAAGTAACACATTCAGTAAGGGTTAGTGCACATTCCTGTCCCAATAGGTGCTGAGATGCTTTTACAGACATAGCAACTTAATTGCTAAATATAAAAAAAAACAACCTGAGAGAGATTAATAAATAATTAATAATTGTTTGTATAAAGCTTTTCCTTTTGTCCTTCCTTGTTGGGTGATCAAAGCATCCATGGATGTGTGTAATGAACTGAGCATGGGTGAGTTTGTGTATTTGTGTGTGGGTATCATCTGCCTAACTTCTTGACTGGCATGTGAATGTCCAGTGAGAAATCATATTTCTGTGTTACTGAGAACAGACAAGGTGATAAAATCTCTATTCCTGTCAGGTATGCACCAGTGGATTGTTCATCAGTTCACCACCTATTTCCCTATGAGGTTTCTTTTTTTTCCCGTTTTCCTTCTTTACTCAAAGCCGGGTTTGAAAAGAGAAGCTTTGGTGTAAGCAGAGAGGCCACAGGGGAGCAGATCCCAGCGGACACTCAGAAAAAGAACAGCTTCAAAAGGGCCTGCAATACCACGGTGAATTGTATAAGGGAGAAAAATGCAATGATTAAAAGTGAAATGTTTGTTTGAAGATAATGTTATTTTGGAAAAACTCTCTTAAGAGGATTTCTAACTTGAAAAAGAGACAAGAGGAAGAAATAGAGCGAATGTGGGAGAGAGACTTGGAACTAATTCCCACAGTTATGTATACGTGTTCAAAATTGGTAACATAGCATACGAGCAGTGTTGCTATTCATCCAAATGTTTGCCACGATCTCCGGCTCTGAACTCAGTGCTCAGTACATAGAAAGCGGGTGCCTGATTGAAGCGAAACTCTCCCTGCTCTATAATATTATGTCTAAAGGGAAAACATGGGTTAAAGAGAGCAGATACGAGAGACCACAGGATCTGACTCTGAATGGATACAAGACATCTATTTAGCCTGCGCAGCCATTAGCAGGTGTACATTAGTATTCAGCAGAGGAGGTGTGATGAGGCTGACTGCATGGGTCAAGTCAGCACCACATCTGGGCTGGACAGGCTCAGTTTTAACTCAAAATATTTATGTTAAATTGGCATGTGGCAGAGAAAACACATTAAACCACCATATTTTTATTTATAAAATTGTCCCACATTAACCCATCTGATGAAACTGTATTATGGTTCAAATCCTACATTTCTGAGTGTGAACAGCATGTCATTAAAAATAAGAAATCATCTTTCTCAGTGGACTAAGGATAGAAGCTTCTGGAATTCCTGTTTATCTAGGAAAGACACAGTGTCCTTGGTCCACCTCTCTTGTGACTCTTGGAGCAAATGTGAGGTCTTGGAGCAAATGTTCAGATATATGCAGATAATGTGGTAAAACAGCTGGCAGGGTACTGCAGGGTGCTGGCATGAAGCGCTTGTGTGGTAAGAAAGATAAATGCTATATGGACCCAAACCCTAAGGCTACAGTTTCAAACTCAAAGGATACATTTATTAAACAGAGTACTCTAAGCTAACTAACACTCACATCTTGGCCAAACATTTGAAATGTCCACTGGGTGGGAACACTGTAATTTTTTATCAATACTAATATAAGTTCATAATAGGTTATAAGCCCTTGAACTTTTCGTCACAGCTCCTACAATAACCAGTCTCTTTTGAGATGTTGCAACTAAAGGAGACTAAATCCTATACAATTTTATATACAGTATACTAATACTAAACTCATCCATAAATGCTTGAATAAGTAGGCTCTTAATGTTCTCAGTGACCTGATGGCACCTCTCAGGATTCCTGGCTCAGTAACAAGGGTTGTGTCTGTGGGGAACTGTAAGGTGACCTTTTTGTAAATCCTCATTTGGATGGACATCTTTTCCAGTTTGTGGGATCAATATTTGGAACACCTTACCCACAAAACTCAAAATGGATCAAAATCGGGATAGTTTTAAACTCAAATTGGAAACAGCTTTTAAAGAGAGATTAATCACGTTGCATAAATGATCTGCTGTTACTGATAAGCAGTCAGTTTTATGAATTTTCTTGGAAACTTTTTTTTGCAAACTACCCTAGACTATAAATGCTGCGGCGTGTGGCATTGGTCCATGCTATGCACTCTTTTCAATAAAAACAAGCATTAAAAAAAAGATATAAAATGGAAGTGTATGGTGAGTTGGTGAAGCAATATCAATTCACTGAAAAGGACTTGGGGGAGCATTACTAATGTGGTGATGGACAGTAAAAGCATGACACTCTGTTACTTCATATGACACAAGAGGCTAGGAAATGTTGTGTATGCAATCTGTCTTTTCCTCTCAAAGGGATGGTGAGTGGACCACTCACCATCCCTTTGAATTCCTTCAACTGCATGACTTTGCATAAGCAACACCTAATTGAATATTAATGGATTCTGATGGTATTTGATTATCTTTTTTTCATTTGGAAAGATTATACAAATGAGCCTCATTTGCATGTCAGCATCCAGGAAATGAAATGGAGTGTGTCTGCCAGATTATTATTTCTCCTTTTAACGCCACCAAGCACAACTTCTTTAATCTCATGAATTCAGGATTAGTTTCACATTTTGGTGTGATGCTCCAATTTGGTTTGTGCAAGGAGGTCATTTACGCCGGCAGAGAGCTTTTGTTTGCTTCAGTAGGTGAAGACAAAAGGCATAATAAAGTTTCAATCAGCTTTGTTATTTTTCTGTAAAGCTTGACTGAGCTTTGGTATTTGTCGGATGCCATCCATTCTCGGGGAGAACAGGTATGCAGGCAGATGGTAACAGTGGAAGGATGATGAAGAGTTGAGTCCCATTCAGTCGGTATGAAGTAAATGGAAGAAATGAAAAGCCCATAATAGGAGTGGAGTGGAGAATTACTGTCCTGTCTGGCTCCCAGGCAACAGCTTTATCTTCACAGCAATTTACAGTAATCCGGGGTGGCTGTGAGGGCCTGCCGTAGGCCGCTGGTAGCTGCTGCAAAATGACATGTGAGTATACCAAGTTACAAAAAAAAAAAAAAAAGAAGAAAAAATTGGAACAAGGCCTAATCATCACTTTAAGTCACATATTATACATTTCGATGCCAACTATAATTCAACTGAAGGGCACTGTGCACTCTTCTGCTGCGGTCCACTATACATATGTCATAGATAATAGTCTGTTTGCACCGTAGAGTGGAAAGACACAGCAAGGAAACAGGAAGGACATTTTATTTAGAAAGGAATGATTTAAGTTTACCCTTCAAAAGTCTGGCAGGGACTGCTCAGGAGCACTTCTTTCACAGCAGATCTAACCAAAATTGCCCCAAGAATATTAAACACGACTGATAAATCACATTATGTTATCCTGAATACAATATCGATGTTTATTCCCCCATAGGCCCAAGGTGTACCTGCTTGTCAGTGTTACTGTCCACACCTCATATCGGCAGATCAATCCTAAGTGAGACTCTGCTGAAGTAGCTCTTGATTTTGATTGAATTTTGAGCATAGAGTCTTCCTTTCGATTCTTATCCCAATCAATTTTGCCGGGTGTGCCATCGATCTGATAAACATGAGCAGTAGTGGCAGTGCAGAGTTTTGCCAAGTTCATATTGAATCAGAAGTGAGTGAAGAATATCTATAAGTATCGAGTGACTGTTCAAGCACGTCGGTAAATAATCCTTGGATGCATGCTCTGTAAGTGAAGATATGCAGACACCAGCCTCGAGCCTGTGCCCTATTATTGTCTATTAGCATTATTTTTATTATATCCTCTCAACTGTATGTTTAGACATGTGCCAGCTTTAAATTTTGAAACAAGGTCAGATATTCAGGATTTCTATAGGATTTCTCCAGCAGAGCGCAGAGGATGCAGAAAAGTGTAAATGTAGTATTCACATGCAGGAGAGCAGCACAACAGGCTTGGCACAGCTAATGCTGTCAGTGAACTCACATTTTTATTGAAGTCACTTTCTCTTCCTTACTGTCTCCCTCCCTCTTCCTGTCTTTCTCCCACTCAGCAAGCATTCTGAGGATCTATTTCTTATTAGAATTCACCCCAGAAATCATGTTGGGCCAGCTTGCTCCTGCAGCTCTAGACTCTATTAAATGCCTCATTCAATTTTATAATATAGTTTTTATTTGACATTAAGGGCTTTACAAAAAGGCAGTGGAATTATGAGTAAAAAAAAAGAAAGAAAAAAAAAGGAAAAAAAATTGCAAGAGAGAGAGAACCACCCACAAGAATGCTATTATACATTCTGATTTACTGTCTTTTCTCTGCTGCTTCCAGTGCATCTTTTTTCAAAAACCTCACCCCACATAAATTGGTTTCGGAAGTTGCTCAATGTGTATTATTTATAATCCTCGCTAAAATCTGTGCAACCTTCAGCTAGGAAGATTGCTGATTAAGCATGGCAACATTTGTTGCACAAACCAAGATCCCAGTGCGAACAAAAGGGAAGGCCCACAGCAAAACTTCAGCTCTCTCTTTCTCTCTCTTTCAAACTGACCCAAGTCTTTTTATCACAAGGACTAAGGTTGCTTTCTCATCTGCGGTTGGGATCACTTGGTTTGGACCAAGGAGAAAAAAAATGCATTACACTGTCTCCTTTTTCAAACAAACAACAAAAGGGATAAACATGAAGCCATTGTACATTGGCAGATAAGGAATTCTGGTGACTGACAGCAACTTATCCGTCACTTTACAGTTCCTCATGTGTTTAATTATTTTCTGCAGTGTCACAAAGAGCTTTAACTGGACCTGGTTTATCATAATAACAGACAGAAGCTAGACAAAAATAGGCATTTTGTACCATAGTAATGTAGGTTAGACCTAGTTAATGTGTGACCTCAACATTCCACTCCTTTCACCCATTTTTTTCATAGGAGAGATGCTAAAATCAGATCCCATTTGTATCAAAATGTGCACTCTGTATATCAGCACGTTTTGTTTTTTGCTGCATGGTCAGCTGGAGCAGATTAACAGTATCATATCAAAATGTGTAAATAGCCTGATGCATGACCAATTTGATCACTTATAAAGCAGGCATCAGTCCTACAGGATCCTCACAAAAGTTATCTTGAGTTCACATTAATCTAACAGGTAAAAATGGCCGATAGATATGTTGGGATGTTTTTTTTTTTTTTTTTATGTGCAGCACAATCTCAGAGATTGCCTTTTTTTGAATGGAGATTATGTGCATACATATATACTACCATGATACTACCATGAGGTCATGATCAGCAGAAGGATTTAATATTAGTTTAGGTGCTGAATTTATGATAGACAGATTGTTGTCCAGTATAGCTTACTTACATTTAATTTTGTTGAGATTTTAATTGATGCACATTTCAAGTTCTTTCATTCAATATTTTGGCAGTTACGATATAAACAGGCAGTAGAGATAACTCAATGGTGCTCACGAGCAGACAAATAAAATCGCATCTGTTTATTTACATTTCCTGAACTACTTGAACTACTATTGTGCACATGTATACCGTGAAAACATTCACTGAAACTTGCTGGAAGTAAACATCAGAGAACCAGTCTCAAATGTGCATTAAAGCTGACAGAAAGTAACCCTGGAGGAATCTCTCTCTGAACTCAGCCCCCAGCCACGATATAATTAAAACAAATCCAAACAGCCAGCTACAGAGGTTCATTGTAGAGTTTTAACAGGCGTACATTTTTCATCTGTTCTCACAGCACTGAGCATTTACCGCACAAAAGAAACAACAAGGTGGTATGCAGCATGATGTCCCTTGTTGTCTTCTGTGCAAAGCTTGGAGACAGCTTGGGGCTTTTCTTCATCTTGCTTCTGTAATCTTTGTCAGTGGGGACTCTCATCTGGTGCAGGGCGGCAAACAAGAGGGTGCAACCCAAACAGTCTCTGAAAATGGCTTCTTCTATATTCATCTGTTGCCGGGTAAAAAAAGGAAGCTCGGTGTAAACAAGTAGGATTGGCATATTCTGCAGAAATTTCACAAATTCTTGGTCCAAGTGAGGTTGTGTGACAATCTAAACCTCATTTACTCAAACTTGATGGATGGGTGTGATATCTTGCAAGGTTGCTGTAAAAAAAAAAAAAAGTGCAGTAATATGTTTTCTCATCACGACCTGACCCAGAACCAAGGTGGAATTGTAGGTGTAGTCAGTAGTTCTGGGGATGTCTGCTTGGGTTTTGTGGAGTTTATTAGGTGGATTGGGTTTGTCCAAAGATCCTTGTCACAAACTTACCGTTTTGCCTATAGGAACTAGATAACATAGCAAGTAGTTTAGCATTTTCCTATGAGCCGTGTTTATCAGAGCACAGTGCATCCATGTTTCTGTTGGATCCCTACAGATGTACAAAGTGCTTCATTGTCAAGATATGCTGGTCCCATCCTTTAAAACAGCTAAAAGCACGCACCAGGGATATAATCCTCATTTTGAAAGAGATTCTGTCAAGAGATACTTTATCTAATAGTTCCAGATAGATTTCTCGTCACATGGGAGCCCAAAGTAAAGAAGACAGAGAGAAATGTGGTGCAGTATTGAGACAGCACTTTTTGGTAATTGCTATTTTCTGGCCAGAAGCAGGAGCCTTCTACTCTTAAAGCTCAACTGCCCCTCGTTTGCAGCTTTTACAGTAAGTCGTTCAGATTTTTCTGTCTTTGACAAGCCATTGAACACTACCTGACCCAAGATATTCAGTGTCAATTCTTTTATTATTATGAATGTAACCTTACTGGAGCACATGGACACAGATAACTGCATTAGCGATACCACAGATAGAAGAGTCACTTGAATAGTTAGCAAACATGTTTAGCACAGCATGATTTATCGTTACGTTAGCTTGCTATTAGCTTTGTAGTTATAACTAAAATGTTAAAAAAATAACTTAATCAACCACATTCTGCTGCCACTATTTGCTGGCTAACATTAGACAGATAGAAAAGACCAAATTCGTTGTTAACGTCAGCTAGGCAGGTTACAAGTTTATTGTTGACTATGTGATGTTACAGATTTATTAGGTTACCATGTGAGAGGCTGTTCATTTTCAGTGGATTATAAACGGTTATTAGCTGGAGCAGCAGATGATAGATCACTCATTACAACCATAAGAAACTTGAGACTTGAACCTAAAACATCTCTGGAATTACTCATGGGACTTGTAGGCAAACTGGCAATGACTTTCGTGTTTTTCAGAGTGCAAGATGTGCACTGATACTTGTGGTCTATTGAAAAAAAAAATGATGCAGTTATGACTGAGATAGCCAAATATAAATGGAGCAAATAAAGGGTTAAGTATGCTTCAGCTGCACACAATTATATGACTGTGCAAACTGCAAATACCAAAGCAGCAGCAGCAGGTTATTTCTGTCCTTTTGGTCTTTAGGCAGCATCAGATGAAACATGTTGCTGTTGCTTCTGGATTTGTACTCAACATGTAAAGAGCAGAAACATATGTTGGTTTTTTTTTTTTTTTTTGGGGGGGGGGGGTATTTTGGGTATTTTGGTTTCGAAGCTCTCTCCCCCCTGTAGCCTATGCCCTGTTGAAATTGTTTTTTTGATTTTTTTTCAGTGGAGCTGTGAATGGATCTTTGGAGCCCTGGCTGAACTGACATTTTCATGTTGTTTTTTGACATTTTGGTTCTTAAGAATATGTTAAAACTGCATATTCCTTATGAGGAAAACAAAAAAATAAAGTGTGGCTTTAAAGCAGAGTTCCTGTGCCTAGCGATAAAGTGGAGTCAGTGTCCTTTAATTGGAGCCCATACCATGACTTTATACATGAAAGTAAACAAATCTATACATTCAATAAAAAAACAGATGAGCAGATATTCCAACTGAAGGTCAGCAATTGTTGCACAAAAATGCCAAATTTAGGAGGTGGTAGAGGTGGTTTTGAAATGTTGAGCACAAGCAAATTTATTTAAATGATTTATTATTGATTTAAAATGAAAAACAAAAACAAACAAAAAAACTATTTGATTTAAAAAATAAATTGCAGACTCAAGCCTTGCTAGAAAACCAAAACAATGAGCTAAAAGAAACTAAAAGATGCACAAAACTGTAAAACTGTCTGAGGATCTGACTCTTTACAGTATACTCCACCTTAAATAATTTGGCTGAAGGTTTTAACTCAGTTGTGCTTTAATTATTATAACGATATAATCCACATGGCCAGCATCCCCTCAGAAGCTTGAACTCTAGTTTGGTAGGTTTTCCTTCCCTAATTTACTTCTAACAAATGCAGTCATTGGTAACATTATGATAATGCATCACAGCGTTGTTAAATTACAAACTGGGAGAATGTAGATTACTATTCTTTTCTAATTTAATTCCTCCAATACCATGTTTTTCCTACTTTTTTCAATGCTTTTAGATATTTTGCTGCTTGCTCTTGCTGTTTCTGTCCATCTTGGCAACAACACTCTCAAGGCAAATTAAACCCAAGACCTCTGTGAACCCACAAAATTAATTAAACTTTGATATTTCTATATATTGTTTGGGCCTGTTGAAATGTTGTTATCTTTCTCTGTTTCTGTCGCTTCGTCTCACATGCATTCTGATACATGACTTGTGCCAAATGTTCTCTTCTTGGAATAAATTTCTTGATCGGGAGAGAGCAGTCTGGCTCACAAGATTGAAGAGGAGAGGGATTATCATGTCTTCTCATCATGGCTTAATAGTTTAATGAAAATAAATTGCAGGCTACTTGTCCCATGTGGCATAGTTAATGTGTCAGTGGTAAACAGCACTTTGTGGGTTTGATTCTTGCAGGGAGTGCTATTCCAGGCTTTCTTGGCTGTCACACTGACAATGGACACTGCAACATTTACTGGAATGTGAAATGGAAAAACGCATTTACAAAAAGACAAAAAAAAAAAAAAAAACAACATTAGCATAATTATTTTCATCCCCATTTCCATCTGTTGTGTACTAGCAGAGGAGTGACAGTGGGTGTCAAACAGTTCAATCAGAAGGGAAAAACGCTGCTACAACAACAGCATTTGGTGCTACAGAGCTGCCGTCAGTGTTGACCTGTTAAACATCTGCTGTGTCCTTGCAATCACAGATAATTTTCGTCGCAAATGAAAAAGAATCAACTGAAAAAAAAAAAAAAAAAACTTTTACCATTAAATGTCAGCTGTCTAAATAATGTATACCAGCGATAGTGTCATTATTTTTTATGCCTACTGCACACCGACACTGTCCATCTTTAGAACATCTTACAGCATTTTTGTGGTAATTAGACATCAAGAATTATTAGAATATATACCCACAAGACAGAATGAAAATGTCGAGAATGCTGCAACTCATTAACAGTATTCTTCAGGGGGAACAAGCTTTGATTAGATTGTTCACTCCTTCAAGGCAGATCCAGTTGAACAAAGGCTTTCTGGTACATCTACGAAGCTGTGGATTTCACACTCAAATATTTTCCGCATTAAAACGCATGGATAAAGCTTACTGTTCTTTTTTATGCACAATTACCATAGCGTCAACAATAGGATTTCATATCTTAGTGCGCTGCAGTTCATATAATAACTGTGTCTGATCATTAGTAATGCAGAAACTGTTAAAACAATGTTTGGTTAAATGTAATTTTCTATGACAAAAAAAAAATGAAGGTTTGCAGAGATCATCTACGTTGTCACTTTAAATGTGAATCTGGTGTGATTGGACCAAAAATAGTGTTACATTCTGTTTACAGAGAATTAACAGAGAATGGGCAGACGACTAAGCAATGAGCCAATTATGTATGACTCGTGTTTTGACAATGTAAATTAACCAATTCAACGTAATAATTAAGAATTTGATGAATGCATAGCCAGTCAAAGACTAATAGCTCTGGGGGGTGTTAGATAGTATAGAATTCAGCTCTACCCTGTGCAATTATGTTTAGAATCATTGTTAATTGATGTCATGGAGAGAGAAAACAAAATACTTTGGATGCAAGACACCACTGCCATATGTGATAAGAATGGCATTCCTCTCAATAGGCACACTAAAGTCTTATTGTGACCTATTTAAAACTTTTTCAGATGCCGTATCAGGTCAGCTTCATTGTCATTCATCAGCCGTACCTTCTCTTGTCTTGCCTGTCCAGGCAAATCTTTCATTTTCTTCACCCTTTTCTTCTTGGGGAGGGAAATTCCATTTGGGAAGTGCATATTTTGAGGAAAATCCTCATCCTTCAGCCAGTGAGCAATGAGCAAAGTGGTGATGAATACCTGGGCCATGAATACTAAATGGTAGGTAATTAAAGGATACCTGAGGAATATTACCGTGGCTGGCACACCTGAGGAGAGATCCAGGCTGCTGTCCATTAGATTGGAGAGGGAGACAGAGAGAAAGAGAGAGATTGAATCTGAGAGTAAAACCATAAGGAGGCAGGCGTGAGTGATGGCTGCTCTCTGAATCAGTCATTTGGGTTGAGAATCTGACGTTTGATTAAGTCTGACCTAGATATCACAGACAAGACGTCCTGGCCTCTTACATGCACTTCAGTGGAGAGTCAGACTTTTTAGGAGTTTGAAGACAATTAGACTGAATAAGGTTGTTGTCCAAGTTTAGGACCTCAGTCTTCTATGAATGTCTAGGTGATGTTATACTCATTACACAGCAACAGGGACAAAAGATTCACCAACAAATTGGGGAAAAAAAGATCTTAATAGAGAAACTGTTCAACTTTCTAGAAATGCATACTGTATCATGTCATCATCTCATGATACAGTATGTCATCAAAATAGGGAAAAAATCAAGGTACACTGCATAATGACATGAACCGTGTTTATTTAATCAAAACCACTATACGCTACCAAATAAGTGTTTCTGCTGCCTAAACCTAACCAAACAGGACTCCGGTGTCAAAATCACTGTGTGATACATGCATTTAGCCCTTCATGTGCTGCAAAATTCAGAAATTTTGCTTCCTTGAAATACTATTTGGCCAATTTCTAGGTTTGTGCAGCCCATTCTTCTCCTACTAACAAACAACGTGACCTAGCCTAAATGGCTAAGACAATTCTAGAAGAAAGTCCCCCAGGTCCAACACTGTCTGGAAACTTTATGCTGTTTGCAGACAAATGCTGTTTGCAAAACACACAATATACTGTACAATTTGCTGTTGACACCCCCAAACTTTTTACTTTTTTCTAAGAACGCCCATTAGCTGCTTTCAAGTGCTTTTGAAAGTTAAGAGGAACTGCTGAACATACCTTGCCACAGGAAATTTGTGACACAGAAAATAACATATAATAGCATTTTCCTTCACTTTAAATGGTCCAAAACCAACTAAAAAATAGCCTAAATGGAAAAGCACCCGACAGTGAGAGTGAGGCTGCATGTTATATACAAGGTGAAATTATGTTATTTACACAGACTTTTTATGCTGCCTGGTGGCTTTTTGCCAGCAAATCTAGTTTTTCTGTCTTATTTCTTAAAACTAACCCTCGACGTCCTTGTGCGCAAAGAGCAGCAGCTAATTTGAACTTGAAAATGAAACGTAATTAGTCCATGAAATGTATGCATCACTCAACCTTTGGAGGTAAGATGATGAAAACATACACCCTGCAGAAAGTGCCGGTAGCTGCTGATACAAATACAAGATGGACATCAGCAGTATCTGAAACAAAAAAACACACCACAAAGAGATCATTAGCTTGTCATGATAAACCTGTATGTTTAAGTATTCAAGTAGCTTCCATCTCCTTAAGTTTTTTTTTATCCAATCAAAATCTAATGGGCCATTTTGAGTGATGATTTGTAAATGCCACACATATTTCAAGCCAGATCTGAGTTTTAACATAAAGCGCTGACATAAGGCCAGAACGCCTTTTTATCTCCACAGTGTCTGTGTGGTAGTGCTGTCTGAAAAGTCCAGGTAACAAATCACAAAGAGCCTCTTGGGAGTACGCCCATTGACTTTTGGAGGCGTCTCACTGATATAACCTTGACATTAATGGGAGGTTTTCACATTCTCAATTCTTATGGGGCTCACCATAATCTGTTATAGAGGGGGCTGAGTTCCCTCCTGGGTCTTTCTGAAGTTTGAACCCTAGCAATAACCTTGTCTGGAAGGGTTCGAAGGATGCAGCAGTCCATCCTTTTCACTATCCTCTCGATGTTTACCAAACCCTCTCCACCCTTCACAGAGCCCACATTTGCCAGCCCTCCAGAGAGCAACACACCAATTACTCCATGTGTATCTTGATTGAATAATACGACTTTTAATTGTCTTGTCTTTCACAATTACGTCAAAGCCATAACCTTTAATTAAGTGTCTGCCAATTATTTTATTCCCTTTTTTGTTTGAGTGGATGAAAGTAATTACTGTCACCTTGCAAAGTATGAGAAGTAATTAATCCGTTCTGATTTTACCAAATCCCATTTTTTTGGTCATTAGTTGGCCTTCTAATCCGCAAACGATTATGAAGACGGTTAATTATGCACAAATGGAAGTACCTACTTGTTTGTGCAGCATCAGCACAAGTTTTTTTTTTTTTTTTTTTTTTTTTTTTTTAAAACCCCACTGTATATAATGTACCACTTCTAATAGAGAAACTCATCTAAGCTCTGCTGACGTGCACAATTTGACTCTTGACCTATTAGCCTTAGTCGTACAGTAAAAGATTAAAAGTGCACTTCTACTGCAGATTTCTTCTATTTGCCAGGATGAAATTTTGATGACTGCAATAATTTTCATTTAAGAGCTGAAACTTAAAGGGGCACTCCACTGATTTTACACAAGAAGTTTACTTGAGGAGTATATGAGGAGTACAACCAAGTCAGTTACTGGTAAGCCAGTAAAGACAGTCGATTATCATTGGGGTCACTTTGGATTTGGCTGGAGACTCTGCACTTGCACTCCAAACTAGAACTTGTGGGATTTCAAAGACAATGACATGTAGGAAGCAAGGACAGTCTAATGAAAGATACTATCCAACTGCATTATGGAAAATGTAGGGAGCTTTTTTGGAGCTTGACCCGTACTACAGACTACACGCCAGGACAATTTGGCCTCAGCTGCTTCAATTTTTTACCATTTTTTAAGAACTCTATCGCTTGAGTTCCTCGACTATACAGATGTGCAATAATACAACACTGTATCCCATTGCATAGTGATCAAAAAAAGGGTATGCATAGTATCGGATGTCAAAAAAATGCTGGAAAAATCATCCTCACAGAAATAGAATATAGCAATGGACAGTGAAGCTTTTGGGCACATAGGCTACATGCTGGACTGGGTGCAGTATGTGTCCTCTTTCAAAACCATTTATCAGACAAGGCCAGGTGGGTTGTGGACCCAGAATGTGGGCCATTGTTGTAGGCCATAGAAAACCTTGGATGTCTGGGGGATCCCACTCCCCAGCCCAGGAGCTCTGTGTGGCTGCTATGTGAAGGCTGCAGCCCAAACCCAAACATGCATATTGTGCAGGTCTGAAAGGACACTATAATCCATCCCCATATGTGCCAACACCCCCCTCTAACCTCTATTCATCCCTCGCTGTGTTTGCATCTCTCCAGAGTGCCTTTAATGCTGTGCAATGCCATGCTGCTTCACACAAGTTAAAATGTGATGGAGAGCTGTCATTGTCCTTCTCTGTGGTCAGAACATGTGCTTCCCAACATGCCGCCGGTTTGTTATCTCATCCAGAGACTGAACAGACCACTCTAAATCAGTCTCTGTGTTGGTGCGGAGGGTACTGCGTTTTTATCATTTCACACGTGTGCTGCCTGCAAAAATAGAATACAAGCAGGGAGGATCAGAGTTGCCTATAAGCCTGTTGTCTTGGCCTAAATGAATACATTCACTGACATTGAGATTCAGGTCCTGTCGCCTGACCAACAGTTGGCTGTTCCCCCATAAAACTGAAGTAGTATTTATGTTATGTTTTTAGCCCCCCGCTTTTTTTCCTCATTCACTCCCCTCCCTGTCACTTCAGCCGCCTGGCTTTCTCTGTGATGAATCTCAATTATGCCAAGGTCACCTTTCATTGTGGTGATCTCTCTGCTGCTTTATTGGAACTGGCAGTACTTCCACACTATCATGGCCATGCTTATTGACAGCCCCTTCCTCCTCCAAAACAAAACTGTCAGAGAAAAAAAAAGAAGAAGAAAAACATTTTGTGGAAAAGTTACATCTCCTCTAATTTTGGTCGGCGAAATTGGCATGACTGCTTCAGGCTCTGCCTAATGGTTTGTAATCATTCTCTATTCTCTCTATCCAGAAAGTGGGTGGAGGTGTTTAGGGGGCAGCTTATTCATATGTTGGTTTTATCACTGTAATTGCTTTCACATAAATATGATGCTAAATAGTGCTGTTGAATATACACTGTGAGAAGACCCTTCTCTGTTAACTCTGTGCAAAGTTATGTAAATTTACAATGCCTCTCTGCAGTATTTTGGATTCACAATATGGGACATACTGTATCCATTGCCCATCTCTTAAACAGCCTTTTTTGGAACCAGTGAGCTCTCATAACAATCACGGGAAGTTATTGTTTTCCACTGTAACCATGACTACTGTTTGATGGCACGAGTGAGGTCACATGTTCTCATCTTGAATGGGAACATGAATGGCAGAGAGGCACGGGCTAATTTGTTTGTGCATAAACAAGACTTGGAATGTGTGTGGGTAGATGCCACTGCGATGACATCCCCCATTCACATTTGATGAGGATGCTAGCACATGTAATTGCTGTTTCAATGCAGCATCTGTTGCTAAGGGGGAAGCGGGTTGGGTTGGGCGGAGGCTTGCAGCAAGATAGTTAGCCCCACAATTGACAGTGACACGTTGATAAGCGTGAGTGCTGAGCCTGTTAGCTGAACCAACAGGCCTTTGATGGCTCTCTGATATAACTCGTTAAACAAGCGTTGGACCGTTTACCTCTGTGATGTATCTTATTTGTCCGTTCTCCACCGCCCACACATCCTCGCAAAGCTGTCTTTCTTCAAAGGCGTTAGATCATAACGGAGATACACATATAAAGCTGTGTAGACTTATTCCCTTCATAACTTGGCCATTCTTGGCATACTTGGATCTCTTGAGAAACTCTTAAAATATGAACAGCGATTCACTTTACATCAACTGATTTTTGTAAAGTAACTATGGCAGTTCTAATAGCAATGTGCTGCACTTAATTTGCCGAGAGAATAAATGATCGCTCATTTCTCGCACTACACTAGACTCAATTCATTCTCAGCGATGAAAATGAATGCTCTTGAAACTGGTGGCCATGACATGGACGCTAATACCGTCAAACCTGAAATATCTGGTTTAATATCTGTCTTAAAGTCATAGGTCTTAAAGTCACACAGAACTAATGGAGGCTGGGGAATAGCCGCCACTGTTTTCCACTGCACCAGTATAATAGCCTGAAATTGAACTTTGTATTGGCCAGCTGGGACTGAGAAAGGGATTACGGTGTCTGTATTTTCTTCCATTCAATTGTTTTTCAAGATTTAAAAGAAAAAGCCTTATGCATGATGTGGACTGATACGGGCGTCGCTATAGAGAAACAATAGAAATGTTACACATTTTTACAGGTCTCCACAAGTTGACTTCATTTTCATGGTTGTCTCTCCATATTTGAGGCTATTGAGCTGTTTAAGTAGAACATTTCTCACACTTAAGCAATTCTGCATATTTCAAGAGAAATGGTTGCTGCTGCACGCCTAAACCTGAAAAAGGCACGTCACGGTAAATGCCACAACGAAAAGTTGGAATTGCCATTTATTGTCAGAGAACTGATTTCAGGTTTCATTATACAGTGCAAACCCTTGCAGGGAAAAAGAGAATGAATGGACTCACCTTCAAACATGCCACTGACTCTCTAAATGCCAAATACACCCAAACCTCTCATGTCTAGATGAATGGCAAGCTCTAGGCAGAGAGAGTTTGCATCTCCTGTCTTTCCACAGTAAAATAAAAAAAAAGTCAGATACCCCATGAGAGACGGAGTATGCCACAATGATCACAGAGCTGCTGCTTTATCCTGAGAAAAACTGAGCTCTCAGAAGTTTGTGACAAAGTAGTTGTGGTATTTTGTGATGTGAGCTTGGCCTGACACTGTGCAAGATCCCCAAGAGAGGTGCCCTTAAGAGTAGTATATGGTTCCATATGCCAATGTTTCCCATATGTAAGGCTTTTTAAAAAATGTTTTGCTATTTTTGGCAGGACAGAGTGACGTTCAGCTTTAAAAACATGTGCCAATGTCCATATTTTTGTTTAGTTTTTTTTTTTTTTTTTTTTTTTCTAGCAGCTTTGTAAGGTGGTGAGAAAAAAATACTTAAAACATGTTGATATTGTTGGGTTTCATGGTATAACAGAAGCATTCACAGGGAGATTAACATGACTTTAGCACCTGACAGGACATCGCGTGTCTGTCCAATTTATTGCCATCTTGACAGACGAGCAAGCAACTGTGGCAGGTGATGATAATCAAAGGACGATGGTGTTTATGGCAGTGTGCCATCCATGTTGGTTGTAAACACACACACAACAAACATCCTGACAAAACGAACAAGCGGGAAAAGGCTCGCTGGCAAACACTTTGATCGCCTTTCATTCACTCTCGCCTCTCATCTCTTTGGCTTTTGGGGAAATGCGCTGTTTAATCTGCCGTATGTCGCAGAAGTTTATACAAGGTACTCCATGGAGTTTGGGGGCTCACATTAGGAGGGAGAGGCGGGAAAAAAAGCATACATTTACACGGTTGAGTGGTGTAATCTTCATGAAATACCGGTAAATAGGGAGAGGAAGCCTAGTGGAGCTGTAGATTAATGCTGCTATCAAATGGCCTGGGACAAAGAAGGGGATGGCTAATGAGCTGGAAAAGGCAGGGCTGTTCACCACGTTAAATGATACCGTAGCACCATCTCCCCACTGGCCGCCACACTGCCATGTTCACACATTCTGATGTCGCTAACAGCAATGTAGGACAAATATTGGAAAATGTCATTTCAGTGAGATCCACAACGTTGTGTTTGATATTTTAAAGATGGCTTCATCAAAGGCAGATTTCAGCAACACAAATACATCTCTCTAATTTGACTCTCTCCCATATGCCTAATATTCCTCACTGCCCAATTTCTGAGAGGTCATTTACTTCTTTTTCATCCCAAAAATTGCTTTCACATTTGATCCGTTCCCTCTCTCTTGCTCTCTGTCTCTTCTTTCCTTTAAGTCCATTTCACTCTTTCTTTCTCTATTTGCCTCACTCACATAGCCATGATATAATGAAAAACAGGGTTTTCTCCCTTGTCTATATCTTTCCTGTGGTATCATCTCAGGCATGCTTGTAACCTCCCATGACTGTCGCCTAGGTGACAGGAAGAGCGAGATGAACTCTTGGGCTTAGATAAATTTCTTGGTCTGGCCTGCGGAGGCTGTATCAATTTTTGATGTTCTACTGCCTCACAGACACTTTTGCAGGCATTGTTTCATCATTTATTTAGGCCTGTGTTAGAGCTAGGTTAAAGTTTCAGCAGAATACCACCCAGAAAGAGTCTGGCGGCATGGAGGAAATATCACATTGGGGGCAATAGTGGCCTTTTATCAAGGGTCAGAGAAGGAGGGGACAGGATATAAGGTGAAAATTATGTCTTGTGTGTTTTAAAATTCATCTCGTAGTGAAGCCAAAATGTCACACGCACAGGTGAGATCACCGAACCACCTCAACTCTGTCTCACAATTATTCAAATATTGAAAAAATGACAACAGTTATCCTCAATCAGGCTACATAAAAAATGCTAGAAAAAAATATCTCTCTATTCTCAATGCAGTCAAACACGCAAGCGTACTCTAACCTCTTTAGGCATCGACATATTTATCTTACTTGAGCCAAGTGACAGTTGTCTCTACAGCCATTTCATTTTACACGCCACCAAGAAAAAAAGAGGGGAAAAAAAATGAATTAATCAAACGTGGAGGGGTGGAGGCGAAGGAATGGGGGATGTGCGTCGTGGAGGGGAGACGCGGTATATCCCCCAGTGATGCTGTGAATCAGAAGGGATGGGTAAATAAATAAATGTGTTATGTATGACCAAGCGCACAGACAGGGCTCTGGGGCTACTAGCTGGTCCAGCCACGATGCACTCAGACAAGTGAATAAATCAGCACACAATTAGGGCTTGTGATTTCATTTATGGTACCTACGAGCGCTCCAGTGGCAGATTCTGGCAGATGTCATTTCTAGCCAATTGATTTTGCTGCTGTCCCGAGGCCCGAACAGTCATGGCCCCTCTATCTGGATTACAAATGGATGGCAAACACGAGCCAAATGGCTGTCCAGGCAATTTCTGCATGATAGGAGTAGAATAATGTAAGAGACCACACTGGCACTGAAGGAACAAAGGCACGAACACATCAGCACAGACGCTGCCTAAGCTGTAAATACATGCATGTAAGAACACAAGCACATATTTGTGAAATTTATTTTTGATATATTTACTCCATAAAAATTCATTTTCAATCAAACATTAGTCATGTATTCTTTGAAGGTGCTTTCTGCGTGCCTTTGTTACGGTAAATCATCTTCTGTTCAGCATCCAGTCTTCAATGGTGAATGCACTTTAAAATATCCTTCAGCGAGAGCAGTAAAATTGTTCCTAAGCCACCATGAAATTCATAAATGTCTTAGGTTTATGCATCTGTGATGTTTTCGCTTACAGTCATGTAACAAAAATATGCGGCAATGCAATCATCACACACTGAACATTTGTCATCTCAATCATGTGGAGAGAACATCTGAACGCTTGCAATGCAAATTGACAATGTCATTTCAAAGCTGAAGTGAATGAAGACAATGCCCTTGGTCTGAAGCAATCCATCAATCCCCCAGCATCCTTTCTCTGCTTGCTGGTCACTGGTGTTTTTGCCCTTAAGTTTCAAATTTACCATTTCCTTTCTTTCCCAATTCTGTATACAGTACCTGAATACAGAATTCCAACTACAGTTGAACAGTGATGGGATGTGATCATAATCACTGCTGCGGTCGTATGTTGTGGGTAAGAGTTGGGGTTAAGGTGTTTAGATGTGTTTAGGGTGCTTTGACAGGACAAGGCAATTTTAAATTTTGAAAAGTCTTACATTGATAGTTGTTGGCAGTGACATAAAAGGAAAATGGACATGATTACATCTGAGTAATGAGGACTTTAACAAGGACTGTTTTTACTTATCACAAAAAATAAAGCCTTGGTTATATTTTGATTTTTAAATAAATAAATGCACGTTGTGACAGACACTCTGAGACAACTATTCTCTTCTCTCCTCCCCTTCTCCTCCTAATTACACCCAATCCACTGACGTTATTAACAAATGAAAGACATTTCTTATATGGCCTGTCCACAGAGGCCCTTCATTTAAAGCTCACACATAAACAACCCAAACCAGTAATTCTCTATCTAAGATACAAGCACAAAGTGCTTCAAAATCAAGATCAAACAGACAAGGGATGTACATAGAGGCAACCTCAATACAATCCTAGTTTTAGGATATTCAATTATTGCCTGAACACCTTTAGAGCTAAGAGAATAATATGATGGATCAAAGTGTTCTTACGGCATTTATATCTATTCCGAACAAGCCACACTAGAAAGTGAAGTGAAAAGCCAGCCATTGTATGTTGTAACGGTGCACATTTTTACACATTCACAATGTTGCACTCAGTTATACATGTGAAAACCACTTCACACCTGACCAATCAATGTGTGAAGTGGGTATGAGTGTCAGATTGTAAAATTACAGAAACCGTCTGACACAATTCCCCCAATTCTGACACTGGAAATGTGTAGAAGCAGAAGGTTTCTTAGCTGATCAACCATCCAACAGGCAGCTCTGATGTAGTACAATGACATCTTTATCCTGCTATTAGTTAAGCTGAAAGGGGCTCTACTTCCATGACAAAGACCAATGCACTCACAGCCCATGTCCTAGAAGTAAGACACACACAGTCTCCTACTTTTTTTTTTTTTTTCTATTTGGTATATAAAGCTGAAAACAAAGGGATAGCTGGGCATTTCAACTGAATAAAAGAAGAAACTGCACCACTCTATGGTCTAGGGGTGACCCTGGGTTGAATGATGTTTGACAGAAAAGAGAAAATGAGGATGGAGAGGCCAGGGAAAGACACAAAATTCTGCTTTACCCTTATTCATTCAACTTAAGTGAGGGAAAGGAGATCGCTCCATCTGTTTCTCTTCCCAAGGTTTTTTTTTTTTTTTTTTTTTTACCTGTGATATATTTTAAAACTGAGGATATAAAGATAAATGCTTTCATAAGCTGCACTGATGGCCATTTAAGGTAGTGTTTTGTGATTTGGGGCTATAGAATTAAAACTGAATTGTTTTGACATGGCTTGGACTTTTTCCTTGGTGATAAACCTTGGTCCACTGGTAACTGATATGGTCAATTGAGCCCTCCAAGGGTACTCTATATTAGCTACACAAAAGAGGTCTAACAGGCAGCCATCACGCTGTCATTTTCAAAGAGGGCAGACACCTATTACTGTAAGGATACTCTCAGGGTATAAGATCTGTACATCATGACTGGGAGGTTAACAGTTGGTGGCACATCCAGTTCCCTCTTAATCTGTGGACGTGTTTTTATCCACTGGAAGGGACCATCAAGTGTTGCATTGTTGCATGGGTCACAGTCAGCTTATCTAACCGGTTACTCTTTCAATAACTGGCTAAGCCTCCTTAACTAGAAAAGGACTGGATGGGCCCCACTGCTTTCGCTCATACCAACAAAGTGAAAAGTCACATGTGGCAGGAGTCACACTTGGATGATGCCAACAGAGAAGAAGCAGTGACTGCCCTGAACCAATACATGGAGCAGATGTCTTGTCCATGATGATATCTTGTAGTGACACTGCAAGGGACTTTCATTCTCACTGAAGACTGCTTGTTAAGACCATTATAACACAAGGTCAGTTACCTGTACTGCAAGTGAAAGGGACAAAGAAATTGTGAGCTAGCGGCTCATTTATATGGCATTAAAAGGTGGAGGCAGACTGAGTATTAGACAAGCCACAGTATTGACATTTCTGTTGTTTTTTTTTTAACCTGGGCAAGGTTTTTATCCATTAACTAAATCACATTTCAAACCAAAGGTTTTCCATCCTTTCCTTTACAGTCAAAACAATTAGTGTAATTACAGTAGTTCTTTTAACAGGAACCATTTAACCAAATCAGTACCACAAAGGATTACTGAAAAATTCTTCAATATTCTAAAATGACTTTCAGTCCCATGGATGGATTACTGAGTGAATATATATACATCCTTATTACATCCTTATTATTATTTTTTTTAGACATAACATCCCATAATTTCCCATGCTTTATTCTGAAAACGCTTCAGGCAAAGTTGCTGGAACAGCATTTCTTAATGTATCTATTAGAAGTTGTGGATGAAAGAAGCTGTATATCTCCCGATATAGAAGAGAAGCCTCATGGTGGGCAGTTTTTGTTTTTTTTTTCTCCAAATTAGCACATATCCAAATTGTTTCTTTTAAGTTTACTAAATATTCCTCATATTGCCATTTTTTTTATTCCAACCTTAGACAGATTAACACCCCTGTTCAGTTAAGTTTATTACTTTACTGACAGGAACAGAGTATATTAACAACATTTCAAGAGTCAAACAAAACAGTCAAACAAGCTTGACTGAACTGAGATGTGACAAACCTTTCTAATTTTTTTGTTTTTCCGGATGGCTTATGTCACCAAAGAGGATTGCATAAACAACATGCCTATTGCAAATTTTGCTGTCATGTGTCATTAAATAACCACTTCAGCATTATGACACCCCTTTTTATTCCCTACTTGGGCTGCTCTGTGTGGGCATTCCTTTTCTGTTCTAGGAGAGAAGCAGGCAGTCCATCAGTATGATGACTAACACCTGTGCTAGCTGCTCCTTAGCTATATAAGCTGGGAGATTCAGTCATTTGCTCACTTTCCCTGTCTCCCCCTGTGTTTAGGTTGATTTCCCATGTTGTTATGTACAATATGTCTGTGGTGCCACATGAGTTTGTTGTAGAATAATGCATACATGTACTGTATTAGTTAGGAACTGTACCTGAGTTACTATGTTTATTTAATCTTCAAGTTTGCTTGTTCCTGTGTGCAGGAAAATGAGTGGAGCTAAGAGGACACTCAATATGCGGACTCACACATAGCAGCCTTGCTTTTACGTAGGTAAATATGAAATAATCTACATTAGTTTGTGTGCAACAAAAGTAAACGCACAACAACGATGAAAGAGTGTTGATAAGTCTCGAGCTTAAATTGCAGTTAAGGCAGCAAAAATACAATTTCACACAGGATGCACTGTCACCACAATGCACTTAGAATTGTTCTGCGAGCAACATTCCACTAAATTATGATCTTTCTCTCTTTTTTGTGTTTTTTCTTACTTCTTACCACTTACTTTCTTTTGTACATTTTCGACTAAATGAAAAAGGCCAATATGGTAAAGTATTCCTAGCATGTTGACTCACTTGTCTGACATTGCCACTTCTCTCTATTTTCAGCTGAAATACAGAGAAAAGGCAATTGAACTGATGTTTTTTTTTTTTTTCTTTTCTTTTCTTTTTTCTTCTAAACCAGCCAGGCTTCGGTTAGCTCTACATCGACTTTCAGCAAGACTCCTTTTTAAAGCTGCATGTTGTGTTTTTTTTTTTTTTCTTCCTCAGTAGAAGCCTTTTAAACACCATCCCTGTGAAGGCTCAAGAATAAAAGGCTAAATGGAAATGAAAACAACAGGCTTCTTGAAAAAGTATGCACCATGTACAGTACAAGATGGAAATAATGGCAGAAAGCAATGAGATTGATAATGCAGAGAAAAGGCATCCTGCTGGGTATGGATCTACCAAAGACAGAGAGAGAGAGAGAGAGAGAGAGAGAGAGGAAACAATGGGAGCGAGCAAGCCAGAAGGGGGCATTAGAAATGGGGTTTGGGTTTTAATAATGTACACAGGGCAGCCTTAGTGGTCAGTTGCACTGGGGAGTGACATTTAGAGTTGGGGGAGAGACTAGATGAGGTTAACCACCCACAGGGGTTCTGTCCACAGCAGGGAGATGAAGCTATGAGGTTTTCCTGGCGGATGGGTCAGGAACACACAATATGCTTGGGGTGGGTGCAGAGATATTCTTCAGTGCAGCAATAATATATACATGAGAGTGACACACACTTTTCTATATAAAAAATGGTTTGCAGTTTTGTCACAAATCTTCTTAACAAGTGTTATATATCTATTGCATTACCGGTATGAAAGAGGAAAATAAAACAAGACATTTCATCCATCCATTCACTCTCTGTAAGCGCTTATCCTCATCAGGGTTACAGGAAATTGCATATCTGAAAGAAGTTAGTTTCAAAGATTGTATGTATTCTGCACTTTAAAATCTTCTCTTCTGACCTCCAAAATTCTTTGTAGAGTTTTAAAACCCAGACCTTTTTATCAGATCTGAGCAGCTCACATTATGCAAAAAAATAAAAATAAAAAAAAAATCTAATTGCATTATTGACCTGCAATTTAGATTTGATTTTTCTCAGTGGAAGTAAGTGAAAGCAAATGTCTGGTGCTTAAAATAAAACTCAGACTTAAGATTATGTGTTTGAGTGTGCAACTATGTTAGGCTTCTAAATATGTATCTAATCATAAAGGACGCATTTAAATATATAAGCTTGTTTGTTCCCATGTATCTTTATATAGGCTAATTGGTTTTGAAAATGTTTTACAAATGAATTAAAGAAAAGTTAACGTTTACTTTGTTATTTATTATTAAACGTGTTGCTAGTTGCTAGGCTAGCAAACATGCTATGACTGAGATATTGCTTTTGGTAGGACTTCAATTTAAAAATAAATGTAACTAATCAGCAGTCACTAATCTCAGATACTGCACAAGGGTTCGAACAGCACAGAGAGTTCTCATAATAAAAGGGAAATAAGTCAGGCTATGCCCTCATTTGCATACCGAAGCTTGATAAATTAGCCCATGCTGCTAAGGAAAATCCTGCTGGGAGAAAATTAATTGTGAGACAGCAATAAAAGTTATAATAATGTTAAATTATTAAATTAAGATACATAATTATATTAGTATTAGTATTTTTTCAATGGCATGCATGATATTTATTCATTTATTTAAATCAAAATTAGTCAGGCTGTGTCTAACATACATAGCAAGCACATAAGCATAGTCAGAATTTCCCAAAGTAAAAATGGCATGAATGAACAAGGAAATCAAGTAAAGTGATGCAAAGTGGTATTTCATGTTATTCCTCAGAGAAACAGTGCTTTCTTTTCTTTATCGTTTGTGATGCTTTTTGTGACAAAACCGACTAATGTAAATGTCGAGGACAAGGCAGCTTGTACAGCTGTACCATTGTCATTACAACAGAAGGTGCTAAAATTGACAGATTTATTAACTAATCATATTGTGGTGATTTCCATCCCCATGTGTCAGTGGTTGGATTAATGTCTAGGACGGTCTGTGTTGGAAAAATGATAAATAAAAAGGGTCATCCAGGTCACTGTAATTCGAACATTGCTTGCTAACATATAGACATTAACTAAACATAAAATCAGTCAAGTGCATCAATGTTTAAATGACCAGGCTGTCAAAAATCAGCTCATGTCAGTGTCAAGTATTATGCATTATGTTTCCATTAGTTATGCAACTAGCTAGCACTACTGCTAGCAGCCTAGTTGCTGAAGTCCTCTGTGTTTTACATCACCTGAAAGTCTTCTATGTCTCCTGTTCTGAAGGTTTCGACAAAAGCTGTGATGATGCATTTCTTGAGGGGCATGGCTGTGCACTCTTTCAAGCTGCTTAGGCTACAAAATCTATAGTTTTATTGAATATGTGACCAGAAAACAGATGGATTCTTTGACCTTCAAAGCAAATCAACTCCACAGTGATGAACTGTATATCTGGTTGTGCAGCATCGACCCGGGATGTTCGCATTGTCCTTCCCGAAATAGTCCCAAGAATATGTGTAGACAAGGGCATTTGTTTCAGTGATACTCTAAGGTCTACTCCACAGCTCACAACAAACCTCCAACATTGATTCTACAAGCTGTGGTGGTCAAACCGCTGTCGAATCATGGCGGGAGACTCAAAACTCACCCATTAGACTCATGCTATGGCAGCATACCCTCTCCTAAGTAAGCTCTGGCTGATTTGTTCAGACAGAATTAGATTTCAAACAGAGTGGAAATAAATATCATTCTGTTCCCAGCAAGTCCCTGATTGGTGCCTATGAGATACTGCAACCTTTTTAATGGAAGCTTATCAGCTATAGCCAGTGCCCTACAAGGATTCTGTGTAATACTGCTGTTTGCTACAATCAGCATTGTGTTTAATAAATGTGGCTGAATATTAAGTAATCTTTTGATCTCGCTTTCATTAGGCCACACAAGTGTAGTGGATTCTTCTCTGCAAATTAAGCCCCCCTTCATCCACGCCCACAACCCTGCATCTTATGCTCATGAGGGAAATGAGCAAGGACACAAATGTTCTTATTTAAAGATAACTGGTAAACTGCTTTAATTAGGCCTTGTTTTCAAAGTACGCAACTTTCTTGGGGAGGGGTGTTATTATGTTCTCTCTATAGTGGTTGCCAAGCATTCAGTTCCATTTATACAAACCCAGCATCTTGCCACATACGCACTTACAAACAGCAGCTTTTACACTGTGCCAGATTTACTCCTGTAGTATTTTAGAATATGTCATGTAGGACAGGATTGGTCCTGCCGTTGGGAGTACTATTTCATTCAGTGATGACATGTGCCCAATTATTAGGTCCTCCACACAACTTCAAATTCTTCCCAGCCCACCTATGTCTCATCATAAACAAGCTACAGCCCCGATACTTACAGGATGATCGATGATTTTCCCCTAAAGGCCAATAATGCACCATATTGTTAGTTATGTTCTGATTTCTGATACACTGTACCATAGTGTTGCCTCTGTGTCACATATCTTCTAACAAACGGTGTATACTGCCTGAGGCGAGATGTACTGAATGAGAATTTTCAATTCTGATACTGTCATATCAGCAGCTCTCTTAGCCATGCATGAAACATGTACATTTACATTAGTCAATCACATGACAGTGAGTCCAGAGCTTCAACTACATGGCATCAGATTCTCTATCAAAGTAATATAAGGACACATTCAGATCATAACTAATCAACTTCTATTCTCCTGCCTCATTATAGTATACCCTTAGCTCATAAACAAAACACTGAATACATGTTCACCTGTTCACTCCCCCCATTAGGTCCGCATAATGCCTACTAATTATGTTTGTTCATCTATAAGCCTTAATTATACTGGGAGCTGATAATTAGCTGGGCTAGAATTGGTGCATATGTTTCTTCACTATCTACCTGGCAGAAATAATGGCTATTCTCATCTCTAAGGAGACCCCAGGATTTTCCATGTAAAAACATTTTTTAGGTGCATTAGCATATCGCTGCTTTTTGACCAGAGTAGTATGGGACACAGCAGCATATAATGGCATACCCATGTGGTACACACAGGCCATGCACTATGCTGCTGTACTACTAATTGCTTAATTACTTGGGCAGGGGTAGCAGCCATAGAAATCATATCTTGCAAATTTTGCTCAAGATTGATGGGTCTTGGTCAAAATGGATGCACCTCTGTTTATCAATAGAAACTGTGTTAGATGAGGCTAAAGATGAGGGCTAACGACATACTGTATGGATTAAACTAAAACTGCATACACCAAGGATGATAAAATATGGATGTGATACATGAATATGGATAATTATGTATTCATTTACTTTGTTTACTTGCCCTGCTGAGACCTTTTTTTATGCATGATGTTGAAACTGGATGGTATGTCAGAAGGATGTCGGAAGAAGAGTGTTTTTTTTTTTTTTTTCCAGTGTGCTACACTAATTAAGACCTTTAAAGAAAATGGCTTTCATTTTGTTTCTTGCCATTTTTTCAGCATGATAACAACAGAAATGTGTGATATTAGATGTACATGGTGCATGCTCACCCCCCCACCCTGCAACATGGATGATGAACGATTAACTTTTTACATATGAACAATTTAGATTACTCAATTATTTGGACACATACTGATCTAATACTTGTGTTATTGTGAGATCCCTTATTTTTCAGCTTACAGATATGACAGTGTCTTGTAATCCCCATTTGGGGTGAGTCAAATATTTGGCATGACACAGAAATAAGAAAAAAAAAAAAAGGAAGGTTGATGACCAAAATACACAAAGAAGTCATAGGTTGGAGCTATAAACAGATACAAGTTTTTTGCACAGAATACCAATGCTTCTGCCTACTTTGTACTCTCCACCATATCCATATCCATGCATGGGAATAATATTCAGAAGACAGTTGTAGTTTTCTTCCACTTTCAGTGTGACTCAAGGAATCTTTTATACTGCGCTGTATATTACTGACCTGTATCTAAAAGGAGCTCCCATCTCCTTTGAGGGTTTGTATATAGTATGAGTTGAATGACTGCAATAAATGTAGGTTTCTTGATTGTATAGAAGATGTCATGTTGCTAGGGGAAAACTAAATATTGAGGTATATGTTCAAGGTTTCTGTTCTTCCTCTGGGAAACCACCGCTAAGTGAAATGATGCAGATTTTTGAGCAGCTACACATTCTCACACTTTCCTAGACCATCTATAATGCATTTACAGATTAAATTTGAAGTCACACTTGTTGACCTACTTGACTGAGTGTGTGTGCTTTGCAGACATACACGCACACATGCACCAACCTGATGTTCTCACTTACAAAGAAACACACCTCGAATCCACCACCTGCCCCCATGACACCCACTCAAATGTCTCCCCCTCAATCGGACGAACATTGACATCATATATGCGGCACACAGTCTACAGAGTGGCATTTCCACCTGGTCCCCTGCTGCTGCTCAGGGCTCCCTGGCAAAGAAGAGGCTCCTCCAGGGTCAGCCCCCCAGGGACAAACACTGTTGCTGGCCAAAGCCTAGATGGAGGTCATTATGGATGATAGTGGGGGGACAGACATGGTTAAAGGAGAAGGATACGCACCCAAAATGCCACCAGACAACACTGGCAAATGAAATAACAACAAATGTCATCCAATGCAATCATTTCCATCTGCTGTTTTGTGGAACTAGTTTAAAAAATACTGCGTTCAATCACATAAAGCAGAGTCTCTAAAACAAGCAAAGGTCACATAAAGAAATCAAAAAACATTAAATAACTCTGTAATTGTGGAGTGTTGCTTTTTAGTTCATTACTTCCCACACTGTGTCTTCACAGGGCTTAAGCCAAAGTTACTAAACCAGAAAAATGAAGATCTTTTTGCTCTGCCTGAAGAGATTTACCTCAAACTTTAAGAGTGTTGCCTGCAGTACAGTTCTGTCACTGAGAAGTGTTTGTTGATCTAAAACCCAAATTTACTCATGTCCCTTTGGACTACATGTGATGGTGATGCTGTTGTACATTGTGTTACTTGGGGTCTGCTAATTAACCAACATGTAAAAATGTACATCATATTTTATTGTGTGTGGTCTGCTTAAGACCCTGAGGCTGAAAAGATGGAAAGTGGCTTCATATTTGTTTTCCTTTTTGCTAATGTGTTCAGCCAGCTGTCCAGGTGGCTACTTTTTTAATCCTCTTCTACAACACTGACATGCACACTTAGCATACATTAGCAACGTGTTTGAGTTTGCTTTGCTTCGGTTTTATATGTCCTAAAGGGAAGAATCTTGCCATAAATTGTGGACAGCTCTTTGCCAGATTGCACCAACAAAGTGCTTATCCTCATTTACACCTCATTTGTATGCTGCCAACCTAAAGTGACAGGAATTTATTTATTCAGTTTGAATCTTTATATGCACTCGACACAAATTATTGCATCTCCAAACACATATTTACAGTAACATGCTATTTTTTTTTTTTTATGTTTGTCCTCTTTAAAACCAACCACATACTTTGATTATCTGAGTCTAATGTTCACTAACATTAAGGAATATCACTGTGTTAATGTTATTCTACATTTTAGCTGCTTGTCTTGAGCTGAGCAGAGAGTAAACAGTAATTTTCTGAGCAAGTGAATGAACAACAAATTCCTGCTTCCCTGCAGTGAAGAGCACATCCAGTCAGTGAACAGTGCTGTTAAAACACGCAGTTTCAAAATGGCAACCTATTTTGAAGAAAAGCAAGTATGGACACACACACACACATACACACACACACAAAAAAAGAAAAACTCTTACACTACGGTATAATTTAAACAGTGCCTTTCTGCTAACCTTGCAGTAGATGAAAACAAGTTTAGTATACAAAGAAATGAAATATGTAAAAATCTGACTAATTCCACTCACAAAGCTAGAAATATCTTTAGTTTTTACTTGACTAAAATGACACTATGTATGAAGAATAGTCAAATTACTTAATTAATAATTAATAAGACTAATATTTATTCATTTTAATGCATTTTCGGCACATAAGGTGAAAAAAGAGGTGTCAAAATAAAAAAATAATATTAACTGTCTGCTCTTTAACTGAAACTGTAGGTATCTAATAAATCTCAGCCCTGTTCGTATGGCCCTTTCCTGCAGAGGAGAAAGACCTTTGTGAACTGCACCACCCACACAACCACATACAGAGCCCACACACACACACACACACAGCCCCTTAAGCCACCACCCGCCACCATGCCTCAGCCCCACCTCAACCCGCCCCCCAAAAAAACAATAAACCAACTTCGCTATTCTCCTGTATTTTTTTCTTTGCACTGTGGCCTGAAAGAAGACCCCCATCTTTGACGTGTTAACTTAAAGTCAGAGCATCTTTGATCAGCGGGATCAGATCTCAGAAGGGAATGTGATTAAAAGTGACATTCTGAATGCAGAAGAACCCTGGCAGCAGGGCGGATTTTCCACGCAGTGTGAAGTCGTAAGCTCATAAAAGACATACACCAGTGATTCAAAACATGTAGCCCGAGCCCACTATTATAATACAGAGCCCTCGCTCTCTCTATCCCATCCTCTCGCATTCTGTGTCCTCACTTTTCCGTCTCACGGTTTTTTTTTTTTCTTCTCCTTTTTCACTGCTGGTTGAATATGCGCTTTGCTGGATGACTTTAAAATGCTTCTTGTTCCACTTTCTTACATTTATGCTAATTGGAATGCAAATATTGAGGTTCCATTTTAAGCCGCTGGTTTAAGGAGGGTGCGGGGATGAATGACAGCGTATTGACAACTATGGCTCACCAAACTGTCAGAGTTGCGAAGGATTTCCAGGGATGAGGAGTTGTCACTGGTAGCAAAGGACAACTAATATGTTCCCTCTCATCTTGACTGAATAACATTTCACACTGCACCATTTTTTGCTTCAATTGCACACTGTAAGCTCGAGTAGGGAGCCTTTGAACAGCCTATATGCGCTGAGCCTGAACAGTGGGCTCTTTTACAGTAGGTGTAGTGTTCAGTGTGTGCACACCAGCCTAATCTCTTGAGTCACAGAGGGGTATGGAGCAGGCGTTGCAATGAACTGAATAAGCCTTAAAGCCTGCGTTGATCAAATGACTTGCCCAGCTAAGACCTCTTAATACACACTTACCTGGGAGACGGGGCTACTTCTTTAAGTTACAGCGTGTGTAATGAATGTAGGCATATTCTGCTTGAATTCACCATAAGTTAGGACATGTCAGATCATACCTATGAATATAGTGATGTCCACAATGCTCTCAAGGCCAGAGGTGGCAAACGTGCTGCAAAATGTGTCGTCACTGTCGATGTCATCTGTTGTCAACCAGTAAAAGGGCTTGTAAAATGCAAGGGCAGGCACAGATCTTCATCGCTTGAGATTTGGTAATAATACCTCACTTGGTCTTGGTATGACCAGCTAATGTTAGCAGCCTTTAGATAGATGCTGTAGTTTAACCGACAATGCTGACTGTGAATCTTCTCTACTTGAGCTACTGTCACTCTACAGTTCATTATTTACCACTATCCAGTATTGCAACTTATGGCTACAGTGGTTGATGTTGATGCAACAAAAATGTAACTCGCTTTTATGTAAGGTTTATTTTGATATACAGTAGCCTAAATTACTTCTTCCCAGTGCAGTTTGATCACTTTGCTGGAGAGTATATCTCTCAAAGCAAAAATATTCATATGTGGTTCAGTGTCCAACAAAATAGGACCAGTTGTCCAATTCTATTGAATTAAAAAATGTAATGTGGTGTTGACAGCATTTAAGTGCATAACTCATAGTATCTGTCAGCCGTATACTAGTATAATAGCAAAGTCGCACACTCATACACACTTTTCTTTTTCATCCTGATTCAGTTTTATCATTTTAACTATTACTTGGTTGCTGCAAATTAGTTTCTGCTAAAGACCCTATATACGTTGCATCTGTTGCATTGCTTATCCTTACTGTGTGTAACAATGATTATCAGTATTGTCTGTGTGAAATAAAAAAAAAAACAAATATAAACATAAAAAAAAAAACATTTTATGACTAGGATAAAGCCCAGATCATTTATTTACCTTGATCATATTCAACAGGCATTTTATTTTCACTTTACCCCTGAGAGACAGATATTATTAAAGTCATTCACAAATGGTCCCAGGTATGGGTATACTTAAAATGGTGACGCCAGACCCTGTTGAATAGCATGGGCACAGAATAGAAGCGTACAGAGAAACCTACACTTTCGAGAATCTCTTTAGAATGACTCATTCAACCTATAGTCTGCAATCATACAGGAAATTTAAAATCCTAAAGATAACTGCTGTGAAACACATTCTCTCTATATATATAGTCTCTAAACATTTGCTCTCTGTAGTTTCTACATGCCAGACCTTTTCTTGAATATATGTTCAGTGTTGACCAATGGCTACTGATTTCTACTAAAGCTTTCTGAGAATCAAACGCTTTCTCCTTGTTGTTTCACTGGATACTTTAGATGATGATACCCTTTGGAAACATGTCTGATTAATCAGTTCCAATATGGGACAACATAAATGCATTATATGTCCTTATACTGTATATACTTCGATGTTTTATCTTTTTTTTTTCTTCTTTGGAGGATTATTTCAGGTAGCACTTGAACATAAAATGTCCTCACTACATTATATATGTTTCCATGTTGTGTCTGCACACTCTCCATCTTGTCCGTCCTGGAAATTATACACAATATTAAAGAATGCACAATTCAATGTGGGAAGTGTAATAGATGATAAAAAAATGCATTTGCTAAACCAGGGAGTACAGCTGAGAACAGGCCTATCCATTAAGCTTTCTAATGTGAAATAGAATTGTATAGACTATCAATGATCTCACTTCAAGAAGATGACCATCAAGAACAGTTAAAGGCACACCTTTTTTTTTTTTTTTTTTTTGCAAATTTTTGTCCTAATAATGGTTATACGTCTATTTATTCAGTTACCCAATAAATAGTTTCAGTATTTTTAGTTTACTTATCATTATTTGAAATCATCAGGGAAATGTGAATAACTATACAGTTTGTAATAGATCTCCAGAGGTTTTTCTTTCTTTCTCTCACATAAGAGAACACTCTTCTGCCCTTTGTCATTTCTCTCTCTTTAGGCTCAGCACAGTATTCTTCCAGCCTCAAAGGCCTCATAAGTGTGCTTTCTGTTGTGCTGAAAGAAGCCACAACATTGGTTCTTTGCCTGATGATCTGACATGCCATATCACTGTCTGTAGTGGCCTGTGGGGCAGTAGATGGGGGAAGATCTGTTCACTCAAGTGTTGAAAACCTGCAGGTATTGCTGCTTATAAAGGAGGTCAATGGACACTGTGGAGAAATGAGTCAAGGAGCGAAATATAGGGACAGCAAGGGAATGGTGGGGAGCTTGTGGCCCAGCATTATACCACAGCTTGTGGAGATGTACATATTATATGCTCACACTGTACTCATGATACTGTTGCTCACCACACACGATTAATTTTTAACTCAGCCGAAAAAAAAGCAGGCAAATGTTTGCAACATGTTTGTCTATGGGAACTGATGTACCTTTGCAAGTCACTAACATCCTTACAATAACAATTCCAAAGCCTTGGGTTCCAATAAGTATGCTAGTTACTTGCATTGCATGTATGTTACATAAATGCGTAAGATAAAAGCAGTTAGTGCTTACTTAGGTTTCACACACAGTAGGACACAAACAGAACTCAGGTTAAGGTAAAAAATTTGTTTTACTCGTCTCCTCTCTACATGGTACCTACAGTGCATGTCACCAGACTTCTTTCTTTGCTTCCATCATAAATACTACGGTCTCTAGAGGCTGGCGTCCAGCAATAATCATATTGTTTTGCTGGTAGGAGGTTTAATTAATTGGTGCCTTTAACTTGTAACTGTTTGGGTGGACAGTGGACGGTATAACTGAAGGGCTCTTGAAGTCAGGTTTTGGATAGTAATTTCCACAGTCATGCAGGGTTCACATTTAATGAATGAACGGAGGCCATATTCACATCCTCGATACCGCTGAAGATGGCTTCTCTGCAAATTAAAGGTTATTTGTATATTAACCACAAAATATGTCCAGGCTCACTGCTCTGTAGTAGAAAACATTATGTTAAATTATTGCTTAATTAAATTCCACATATTGCTGGCCTCACTGCTTGAAATGGGGAACACTGGGCACAGCAACTGTATAACACCACAAACAACTCAATGCCTCACTGACACAGTCGCAACAATAAATGGTCATTAAGAGCTTAATAAGGGTAGCATTTATTAGTGTGTTTATATTAAATCATATGTTATTGTAAATATACTGCTTTCTGTCCACCCTTTTAAATAATTCGCCTGTTTTCCTCAGGACCAAGCTATTGTTGATAGAACAATTTATTGAGAGGAGGATATGGAAATGCTCCTCTGCAAGCATTTCACTGTGAGATTACTGAAAGTGTCTGTTCGGAAACTTTTCAGACTGATAGTCTACCAGATAACTGCAGTCGGGTCCTACGCTGAGTGCTGGCTATTTTTTTTTTTTTTCAGCCGTGCAGAGAATCATAATATATGATGACTATTTGACAGTAAAAACATTTATTTTATGTGCTTTGTAAATAAAGTTTTCTCTTTATCAGTAAAACTCTGACTCACCTCTCATTATAGAAAAAGATTAGAAGTCAAAACTTCTTTAGAAAATCCCCGCAGTTTGAGCTGTTTCACCAGAAATGGAGCAGTACCAACGGCATCACAGTTTTAAGCACAGGGCCACTGATATGTTTGATATAGTCAGTTTAAATGTCCACTAGTGTTTGGTAGCTAAAGATTTCAAATCTTTTATAACACAGTAGTTTATAGTTTTATGCTTTGGGTCACACATGTCCAGCAACGTCAAGTCATTATGCGATTTTGTCATTATGCTTTAATTAATGCAACAAATGTTCCCTGCCATATGGATAACATCACTCTGTGGAGAAGAAATCGTACTGGTATTCAAATCAATACTGGGTGCATAATAATTTGGATGGCTCTCCCAGTGAAGCTTATTCTAAAATAATCTCCGTCCTCTCTCTGCAAAGGTCATGGAAGCTTTAACTGAACAGAAAAAAACGACTTTTTCAGTAATACTGTTTCAGACATGTATAGAGAAAGTTCTCTAGATAGTTCTCTTTATTTATGTTGCAGTAAGTCTGCCTGCCTCCCCTCAAGCTGGATGTAGTTTGGCTTTAAACCAGACCCAACATCACTACGATTTCACCTGGTTACCTGGGACTGTTGGAATGGACTTTACAATTTCATTGAGTACTCCAGGCTATATCACAGAACTTTTAATCTTTGACAAAGCAGGGTCTAGACGAAAATCAAAAGGTCATTAGGGGCTTTTCCTCAGGGTCCCTTGTAATGGCGATGCAGCCATTACAGAACAAGAGGGGATCAGTAAGGAGATCAAGCAATTCAAATCAGTACCTATTTAGAGGGTCAATAGGTACACTTGCCTCTACTACAAAAAAAAAACAACCTGATAGTGTATCTCCAGAGTTTTTGATCAATATGACTCAGCACTTACTTGAACAGGTATAGGGAATGTTCTTGTTTTTAGCAGATCAACAATGGCACATTTCAGCATTGGCAAGGCACTGTGGCATTTATTTTTGTAATAAACACTCCCTCTGTGCTCGAAGTTTCAGTTGCATTTCTGCTCTAATTAGCTACCTTACACTTCACCGTTGTGAAAATGGTATGCAACACCTGACATACACATTGTGATGTGTTTGAGTACGGTGCAGTAGGTGTATTGAAGGAGTAGATGAATATACTATATGTAGGTTGCAGTATGTCCACCGAGATATAGACTAATTCAGTGATTTACACTATTTTTCTTCCACACATCTTCAAAAGGATAGTCATAACACATACAAATAAAGTGAACGCCAAAGAAACAATCATTTATAATGTGTGCTGAAAAAAGACTGTGATGGTGCACAGATGGGGTCAACATAAAACTGATCAGTGATACCAGGAAATAAAAAAAAGGGGGGAAGCTCTGAAATGCCCTTGTGTTTAATTTAATTAACTTAATTGCTCCACTTAAAGTGCCTAGTTTATGTGTATATTAAACTTGTAAATACAGAATTACCACTGTAGTATTATTTTTGTCTAGCACCTGATAAAAGTCTAGTGTTTGAGGGTACTCATTATTTCATATTGAGGCACTCTCTTTGCTCATTTTCTGGGAAAAATTAGAAATCGGAAGATAAAAAATAACATAGCAGTAGAAGGTTAAAACAAGACAAAATGTTCATATCCAGAGCCTAGATTATGTAAATAGAATATGCACTATTTACCAACAAAAACTTGGTCTAAAATCAGTGGTGCAGTATGTGTTTATGCTATTTAAAGGGCATAGTATTCAGACAGTAAGATGCGCTTATATAGGTGGGTTCATTGTGGGAGGGAGACAGCGGAGGCAGAGCGTCCACCGGCCAAGGACCACATACCTGTCCCTCAGAGAAGATGAGCAAATGCTGTAAACTTCGCTTATCCCGCCAGGCTGTAACAGACATCTGTAATCTCCTGTCGGATGATTTGGAGATGCCAGCTGTCCCTATGCACTCCCGGTTGCTGTCAAAGTTACTGATGCGCTGCATTTCGTTGCAAGTGACCAGCCGGAGTTCTATTTGAGGTATGAGTGCATAGGGACAGCTGGCATTAGTCTCCAAATCATCAGACAGGAGATTACAGATGTCTCTTACAGCCTGGTGGGATAAGTTCACGATCAGATCCGTTTCCTCAGCAGAAAACTGTTCACTTCTCTAACTTGCCGAATCTGCCGTTTAAACAGCAATGTGCTACATTCAGGTGCACCTGACTGGGAATGGGAGATGATGGTTTAATAATGTTACACCCAAGACACACCTATGATTAATAAGAGACTAAAGTCATGCCCTAAAAGCATTCCGGCTACTTTAGACTAAGCACTATAGATCATTTAAATAGGGTCCCACAGAAAGAGACTACAGACATGCTAACGTATCAGTAAGGCTGTGCTTGGACACATTAGTGTTTCGAGCTAAATACTAACAACACTATCAGCATGCTTACATGCTTACAACATTGCTAACATGCTCATGTTTAGCAGATATATACAGTATGTTTGTGAACATGTGAACAAAGATTAAAAGTCACCCAGACTACAAAGTTGTTATGGAAAGAAAAAAAGTTTTCAAACATTTTAGTGGTTGACATTCCATCCATAAAACCATGCTGGTAGCATAGCTAAAAATATGGTAAAGACACGAATTCATTACAGATAAATAATCATTCAAATAGAGCTAATGACATTTCAAACCCAGTATTTCTAAAATTGCTAAGTGAAGCAGTCTTTAGTTTAATTCTTATGTCGACATAGTATGGCATACTAATTCTGTCTCTGTTGTGGCAGTTTATATTGGTCACTGATCAAGGATGATAAATATAGATTATCTCATTTAATGTCCCCTTAAGTTGCTTTTCACTACTCATTCTCATCACTATAATTAGTCTTTTACAAGGCTTTTAACCAGCACATATTTAGTCATTGTTCTTGAGTGCCAAATGAATGTGGTCATTAGTCCTTGTTTGTATTACAGGATGACATTTTTCGACGAAGGGTAGAGAACCGTGAAGACCGTGTTTCCTGTTCAGCCTGGAGCACTTCTTGCACTGACTCAAGGCTATGATGAAAGGTCAGTGGTGGGCTAACAAAGGCAAGGGTGAGAGGAAGAAAAAAACACATGAATCAAGCATTACAGACCATAGGCTGTGTGACCACACACAAATTTAATAACAGTCCACCAGGCACAAAGGCAGCGTGGCCGAGGGGGGAAAGTGAGGAGAAAAAGGAAGAAAGAAAGAAATACACTCACACATGCTCATGGTTATTTTTCATACAGACAGACCCACAACATCCTAAATCGTGTTATTTCCCCAAAACCTTACCACTGCATCTGCTGCTGGGCTATGAAGTTGATGTGAACAAATTAAGAGAGAATTGTGTGACCTCTTTATGAGATCATCATCATCTCACGTTATTTCGCATAGGCAACAATGACATAACTGCATGTTTATTATTTATTTTATTCCCAATAGATTATGAATTTAAAACATTGTTTTTCCAATATGCCCTGGATGCAGCAAATAAAAAAGCTTTCATGAACAGGATACAGACTAGTTTGAATCAATGTGATGTTATGTAAATGAAAAAAAAAAAAAAAAGAAAATGTTGCAGATCATTACTTAAAGCAACAAACAAACACTCTGAAACATCTATCTGCTCTTAAAAGTCAATTTGTCTGTTTCAATATTTGAGTAAATGACATCAGTGATTGCTCTATTTGCAAATATGCACTCAACTGTGCAGCAGGAGGTGCATTAATTATTCAGAAAAAGTCATTTAATCATGCCTTAGACTAAAAAGGTATTCACATCAGATCAGAAACATTACACTGAATATTACTTAGCACTGGATTTATCATCTTCATTTATTTTCTGACCTCACAGAATTTCTCTCACATGTCAGTGTTTGTGTTATATTTTACTCGCTCTTCTACACAGTTAAGTTGAGATGTCTGGGTCACATTACTACTCATTTCTGTCCTCCCTCCTACTTTTTTTTTTTTTTTTTTTTTTAACTGCTTATGCAATTCTTCACACTAATTTTTCAGACACTTCACACAAAGCAGAAAACCTCCTGTTTATGAATTCATTGTCATGAGTGCGCATTAATGCCAAAAATTCTACAAACGACTTCCATGAATACTGTAAGCGGCATTATCAAAAGTGGAATGTATTTCGTCAAATTGCTAAATTACTCAGAAATGTCAGGAACCAATCACAGATTTGTGCAATAAAAGCTTTGAGGAGCGCAGTGCGTCTCCTCTTTCATTTACTTTCTTCTTCAAAGCAGCTGAGTGCTTATGACACACTCCAATGAGAGCTGCACATTTGCGAGACCCCTTGCCACAGAAGCTTTCATGCCATTACCTAGCATTGCTGAGACATCGGCGACAGAGCTGGGTTAATCCTGGTTTCAACCAGACCCTGAACACCTCCTCTGTCTCCTTTTCTTTCACTACATCATGTCACCCTCCTCTTTTCTCCTTTATGTCATTCAAAGGAAATCATGTATTTTGTGGAGATGATGAGATGAGCTTAGAGATATTTTTTTGTGGAGTGTTAAAGATCAAGTGGTGGAACGTAAACATTTTCTCAAATACTACAGTTTGAAGGTATTGGAGGTCATTTACTCGACAATTTCCATTTTATGTTCCTTTATGCTTTAAATCCGCATCTCAGATCGAAATATACTTATTTGACATCTGTAGATTTGAGGGTGATCTTATAAATACAGTGAAAACATTAAGCCAGTGGTTGTAAACCTATTTGCAGGAGGTTGGAGGACTTAAGGAAAGGCATGTGCTTTGGGACCTTTAATGCTATAAATATACTAAGATATTAACATAATACATATAAAATTGTTGTCCCTATTTGAGCTTGCATATATGTATATGCTCTGCAATAACTTGCAAAATACCCTAAAAGAACCCATTTTTAGTGTGTGTTGATAATTGTTGTTGAACATGTAAGCAGCATTTTACAGCTGGTCATGGTGGAGCCATTTTAAATATTTTATACACTGTTGTGTTGTTTATTCAAGAACATTAGCATCATATTTTATTAATGGCTCATATGGTTCATATGTAAAACCTCAATATGCAAAACAGTAAATGCAATGACCCCTTTGATATATCATGTAACTCTTAGGGTGCCCCAACCTTAGGTTGGAAAACACTAGGCTAAACTGCTTTCCTGCATACACAGTTGTATAAAAATCAGATTATGTTATATAACATGTCATTCACAATGCCATATCTACATAGAAATAATACTTAAAGCTGTCAATTATATTATTATTATTATTATTATGTAGTTGTTTTGTTTTTTGTTTTTGTTTTTTTTTAATTTCTACATTACTAAAGAACAGCATATAAATATGGTCACCGGTAATTAAATGTCATGGTGTATTGAGCCTCCTAACCTGAAAGACATGTGGTTCTTTTTTTTTTTTTTTTTTTTTACAGTAGTGGGCATTAATGAACAGCTCAGTCCATCAAGCTATATATGGACAAAGCTGCTTTTTAAACCTCAGTCTCTGAAGCATTCGGCAATTACGGACACCTGTTATTGAGTTAATTGCCCAATTAACTCATCCATCATGAAATAAAATAGGTCACTTAAATTAGCGCACATTTACACCAACCTATGGGATGAGAGAACTTAGTGCACAGGTGTTTTTATATTATGGACAGTATTAATAGGGCATGAGTAAAGACATCCTCCATCTGTTCCAACATTTCATTATTTAAAAAATAAAGAGATAAGTCATTTAAATGAAAATTTGATCTCTAATGGAACTCACATGCTGTGCAACTTCCACCACCTTCAAAGACTGTTAGCACGTTCACCAGTGTAACCTTGATGGAGAATAAAAGGAAGTAGGAGTGCTACAGTCTTTCTCATGCTCTGCCAGGTACATTACACTCTGTCAAGGAGTAAAAAGAAGAGGACAGAGAGGCTTACAGCATGCCTACAAGGAGGTGAGGCAAGGCCCGCTCCTTGTCCCTGTGTAATTGCTTGCAGAAATTAAGCGAAACTACATATTTTTGAGGAAACAGCATATAAGGATTTGTTACATATGGACCCTGTCTGCACATGAATGATCTGTGATACACACAAGCAATAACTTCTGACACACCAAAGGCAATAACCGCACTGCCATAAAAAAAAAGAAAAAATGAAAACAATGCAGCATAAACACTGATTTTAATAATCTGCATTTCTTCTTCACAAAAGTTTGTAATGTGATTAAAAGGAGCTGCTATCGCTTTTTCATTTCCCCAAGCGTAAAATGTCTTTTCCTTTATCTTACGCTAATGTGACAAACAGTGTGCTTTGTTATTTCTGCCAAAGACATCAAATGTCTCTTTTGATATAAATTGGGTGGTGTGAGACTTGCTGTGAGAATGAGAGAGCACAGGGAGGATGTCAAGGGAAGAGAGATGAGCATTTATGAAGAGTGTTTATCAGAACATGTTGTTTACACTTGACAAACTCTAATCATAATCATAATAATCATAATCATAATCTGTAAAGGGCATTCTAGGCAGCGAGGGTATCTATCTGCTGCGACTGAAGAGTTTGATTCATGTATTTCAGTAAAAAAAAAAAAAAAAAAAAAAAAAATAGTCTTTCACAGCAAGTTCAGGGACAGTGATGACTGTATTAATGGATGAAATATTTTTTTAACTGCACTGACAAATGTAAATCATTAGTTTCAGTTTACAGCCAACTATTGTTCATCAAGAATAAACTGTCTCACTCCATTGCTGTATGTGTTACCATCCATGTCCCTTCTCTGTGGTAATAACATAACAGCTCCCCCCAGTGTTAGGAGGGAGAAAGGCCAAGCATCTGCTGGAAGACCTTTAAAGAGAGAAAATGAAATCGACGACACTGATTCTGAAGCTTTAATCTGCCCCATATATTGATGTTTAATTTGAGGGATTTTTCAGAGTCCTAAAATACAAATTTGGATGAATTTGTCAGGAAGAAACCACATATCCCAGAGTATAGTAGAGGGAAAAGATGCTTGTCTGAATATTTGTGTGTGAATTCTATCTTTCTTAACAGCATGATGAGGGAATCCTGCTCATACATGCAGTAACAAGTCATTCCAGTATTTAGTTTCTTCCACATATCTGAAGGCCACGGAGCATAGTGTGGATGGGTATAAAACAGCATGTGCAGTTTGTAAATACAGTAAAGACTGAGCACTGCTTGTCTTATTTTATGATCCCAGTTCTCCATTCTTCTCCCAAGAGCTTTTAGGAGCTTCTTCTGGGATGAGGTGTGTTCTACATTTTCAGATGGGCTGTGTTTTGCCAAGCTCTCCCACAATGATGTATCATCACTTGAATTATCACCATCGCATCGCCGTATGCTGCCAAAAAATTGAGTTTTGTAATGGAAACCATCACAAAAGCCAGTGGGATTAATACCTAACTTGATATAAATATAATGGAACTTGACATGGGAGGGATGAATGGTACCACGGAGGAAACCATTCTCGTCTCGGGGGCAGTTAAAATCAAAGAACCTTTGCAGCACTCTACAGTCATGCAGTTGTACACAGGTTTTCCTATTAAAGACTTGCAAACTTCAATAGGAGAACCTTGAGAAGAGAAGTCAAGATATTAGCAATTATAATAGAAATGATACAAATAAACACCATTAATCTAGGTTTGACTTCTTAGCCCTGTAGAAATTACTTCCTTTTCTCGTTTTCCCTCAATATTACTCTACTCTCTTAAAATAAAACACTCCATCACTCTCTAAAATCAAAATTTTCTTGGCTTCCCATGCCCTACCGAAAAATTAATTCACAATTTTACCATTTTAATCTGGCTTCATGAAGTCATAAAGAAAAAAAAAAAAAAAAGAAAAGAGAGAAAAATCACAGGTGTAATATAAAACCAAATGCATTAGTTGACAGGGCACTGATGAATGTCAAATCCATCTTGCTGTGCGAAGTAGGGGGGAATTGATCTCTTTCCATTTGGAGCATTATTTTTTTTTTTCTTCTGCCGAGCTAGTCAGCATTAGGCTCTGCTGCCTGCCCCCATTACAAATGCATCAGTATGCTCTGTAATACCCATGTCCGCTATTCCCAAATGCAGCCCCCAAAGTCAACTGAAGGTTGTCGGCGGCTCATGTAAATGAAGCTTGATTGTAATAGTTCTAAGTGGATTCCGTCCACACAATCCTGTCACATTCTCTCATTGTTATCTGCAAACCCCCCCCCCCCCACCCCACCCATCAGGGTTTACGGCGTAAATAATAAAAGTTGTGTCACTTCGCAAATTACCCAAACAGCTTATCACTTATTCATTGTGGTGTATCACAACAACTCCTCGGTGCGTACAAAAGCCACAGCAAGTCAGACACGGGCGTTTGTTAATGAATTTGGAAGATTACCAGATCTGAAAATTAACTGACAGTATTGCTGGTTTCTTTCTCCTTGTGTGTGTCTCTCCTCCTTTTTTTTTCTGTCTACCCACCAGAGACAATACAAGAGATAGACGGTTATGAGAAAGTACAGGAAATATCTTGGTGTTGTTGCTGTGGTCTTCTTTTCAACTTGACCATATTGCTGTTAGCCATCAGTCTCAAGGAGAAACTAGCCTACTGATTAGCTGTAACAGGTGTCTTATCATGCTTGACAGCCAGTAAACAAAGGAAAAAAATCTCATCAAATTAAAATCTATATAAAAGAAAGAAGGATGCATTCCACACATAGTAAGTCAAATACAGTATTGTGCCATTTAAAAAAAAAAAAAAAAAAAAAACAGGGAGTAAACAATCCATTTTTTCTTGTATGATCTGCTCTATATTCTTCCCGGTCTCTGCTTTTGAATGAATTTGGCTTGTGGACAGTAATTGAAGATGCGTCTCATACATATGGCTCAGAATGTAATTGGATGCTTGAACTCTCAAACAACATCTGAAGTGCAATTTAGAGTCCATCAAGAAACGCTCATCAAATACCAACTGGACAGCAGTGAAATGCACATGCTTGAAGTTAACCATGCAGCAGTTAGGTGATTGAGTTAACAGCACAGCACAGTTAATTTTTAAGGCTCCTTTGAAAATGATCTTCTGCTGTTCATTCACCACTGCCCGCATGGCCCCTGTAGCCATTTTCTGCCTGGCTGCCTTTAATTCTGATCTGTAGCCACCTAACTCATAGACTACAGCAAGGTACAGAGGCAGAATATTCCCAAGGTGGTCCCTGAGAAGCCAGAGATTGAGACAGATTGATATCTCAGATATGAGAAATTGCAAAACTTTTATGTATAAATCACAGTCAGTCAGAGAAACTAAATCCAACCCATACTGAGCTTTAACATAACTTTGGCTGCCCTTTTCTACTCATGGTCATCCCCTCACAGTAAGATACATGTAGCAGTTAAATCGTTTCTGAATTTCTGGTTTGATGTTAGAACCCCCAACCCCGCTTTTAACTATTAAATTCAAGTTTTAACTTTTCACCTTCAGACTGATTAAAGACACTTTCCTCTTGGTGAGTGACAAACTTTCCAGGATGAGTACTATGTCCCGTTACATATACCTTGTTGGGTAGACAGTCTTCACAATAAAAACAACATTGGGGTGAATGGTTGGGTATACACAGTGCATGACTTTGACACGGAAGACAGCTCTTTGCACACCGTTTTCAAGCTGCAGTCACCAGCGGTTCCTTGGTTTCTTCCTATCCTAATCAAATAGTGTGAATGCTTAATCATCCATCCTCTCAGGTGGAGAGGAATGGTGCATTAAGGTGTTGAGGAAAGCCTACTTACCCAAGGAAGCTTATTTTCTGCAGAACCTAGAAAGTTTGTTCCAAACAACAGTCTTGAATTGGAGAGAAGCAATGCCACTGTCACAGGGAATAATGCCAGCCCAATTTTAAGAAAGATTTCCCCAAGCAGAAGCTCAAAAATCTAAACAAGAGCAGCCACACTGATAAGGTGTATTAACTATTATGAGTATACGATAATTACTGTGTTGTTGCTCTCCATCCCAGTATCTAATTCCTACTCTGAGAGGGTCTTCAGTCTCACGACACCGCTTTGGACCAGTGAATGGAGAAGAATGTCAGAGTATCTGTCAAAGCCAAATTGACAGAGTTTTTATGACTCTGAATTAAAATCTGAACTTGCTTCTTATTGCAACGCAAGTCATTTACACCGTATGTCGGGCCACTTTACTGCTGTAGGACTAATTTGAAGACTGGTCTGCCTGTGTTTTTTTGTGCTGCATTGACAAGTCTTGTAAAAAAAAACACTTAACATGCAACTTGTGCTGTCATTGTGGTTTTTGATGTCATTTGCAGGTTGATGAGATGTATATGGTATGAAGGGTCAGAGTTGTGAAAGCTCTCACTGCACCTGCCTCTCTGTGGCACTTGGGCTGACAGACGTGCTCCATGTCCATGGTTTAATTACATGCCACTTGTGCCCATCTATTCATATTGTTATTCCGTTGGTGTTGATACCTGGCATATCCTATATTTTTATTGTTCTTGGTCTTGTTATTGCTAACTGCTTGTTAAACTACAGTGTCTACATTCTATTTACTATACATGCAAAATATATAATATCATATGTGACATAAAGAGAATGTCCATATGTGGCATAAACAATGACGTGTCCTGTGGAAAGGTGGTCAGGGTGGATTGATGGGTCAACAAAACCTCAGACTTTACCACGGGAGATCACTGCTCGAATGACTTACAATATTTTGTCATTTAATTTGAACTAATGAGTAATTTAGATCATTTTTCATAGATTAATCAGCAATTTTCAATTTTCATTTTAACTCATCTTTTCAACTCATTTGAAAGACAGCATGCAAACATGGACATGTTCATTCTTCCAATATACTGTAGGCCTATAAATAAATGATTCTTTTAAAATTATTACATAAATAAATGAATATAATAATAATAATAATAAATATTATTTACACACATATATATATATATATATATATATATATATATATATATATATATATATATATATAAAGATTTTCCTGCCGTTGTCTTTCTTCTTCTCCTCTGCTCACAGGCGCTCAGAAGTCTCATAACCCCTGGGGAAGGCCGGGGCTCTGCTGTCGAGGGATTATTCAAGTTTGGGGAATAATGACCCCCTTATCTCTCTCAGGCTCTTTGCAGAAGTTCCTCTTGGGCCCTGTCAGTTCCAGGTCCTCCAGTTTGGATAGATATATCAATGGAGATCCCTCCCTCACCATTACAGGCTCTTCCTCATCTCACTTTCCCCGCCTTATGCCCTTTTCTAGCTGATAATACCTCATTGTGGAAACCATAAAAAGAGGGAAAGTTATCTCATTTTCACCTGGGGTCATTTTTTGAGGGTGGACTTTTCTTTTTTCTTTTTTTTTTTTTTAATAATGGCTCTCAACTTTGCTTCCCACTGTCTGTGGTCTTGTCCTCATTCTCTCCCAGTCTTGCTCTTTCTTTCTCAGTCTCTCTCAGGCACACACACTTACTATCTCTCTCTCTCTCTCTTTGGTGTGTTGGGATAATAGGCTTCAGCTGTGAACTGTGGTCTAATTTTAATTCCTTTTATTCCAGCTAGTCCAGCCAACGTACATCTGTAAATGCATTTAGAGATATTGTCCATTCAATGTCAATTGAAGTTAATTGTCCATTGACTTCCTCACCTCCTCCATACACTTATTATTGCCTCCATGAGCGGATTATCTCATTGTGAACTACTGCTACTGCAAAAGGGGCCCTAATGTTGATTGGACAAGTAGGTGGAACCAAAAAGGTTTTAGATTTGGTTATTTCAATGCAATATATGAAGGTATTAACATTGGATTTTCTAATTAATATATGCTTTGTGGTGATACATTCTAATCGTTGCAAAAAAATGTGCATTGTACCATTCAGTTTAGTCTGCTCATCGTCCAGGCACCCAGGAGTTTTGACTGTACCATGGTCTAATTTCAGTTTCTGAACTCCTGAAAAAGTCCCTGCTACCTTTAATATTTTCTTGGAATTGTCAGGATGTAATTTGCAGTGCTTAATGTTGTAGTATCCTCTTAGTAGAATCTTAATAGTGCCCTCTATTAAACTATTACAGACAAAGGTAACAAACAATATGACATAAAAACTCAATCAAGTAAAAAAATCTGAAAAAAATACAATATTTTCATTGCATTTCATCGCATTATACAAATCTGATGTTTTTTCTGCCTTTTTCTATCTCTCTAATGACATGCTTCATGTACGCCATGACTTATCTACTAAGTCTGTTTCCATTGTACTGTCACATTTTGCGTTTTTATCAATACAACCTTTTATGAGGAAATTGATAATTTGCGCAAAAATAGGTGGGTGGAAAGGCAATGTGGACTTGAGCAAAAATGACCAATATTGATGTTTTTCTCTGGCAATAGAGCTGCTCAAACCCAAGCCTTGAGGCTGCTACAGCATGTGTGCAGCATTTATTCACACAAAGCAGCTCTGATTAGTTGGAGAAGAGATAGAAATGTCTCGTCTAATGTTTGTACAATGTAATATGTGCAGTAGGATTTCCACCTAAAATAGACAAATGGAGAGTGAGAGAGAGGTCGACTTACAGTGAGTAAAATGAAACAGAAAGAAACATTGTTTCAGTGGAGTCAAATGACCTGCTAGAGCATAAAATAATCAGAAAACACTCAGTTTATCTCTAATTTAGTAGTCACCTTTGTACCTGCAGGTGTCCTTCCAAACATCCAAGTAAACAATGTAACACTTGAGGATATTGTAAGTATGTATGTAAAAAATATATAAGCCACAGCTCTACTATGCATCTAACTTACATAAATGCTCAAGGTTCCTAAGATATAGTGGAAAAAGAAACAGGAAAGAAAAAGGTGCAACATCTCAGCTCTCACACGGCTGAAACACGTGACATTTATCTAGCAAAGAGGCAAGGTAAGAGTAGACCGCAGGCTCAGTTGATTGGTTGGGAGCGCACAGTAACAGTGGCAGAGTGGAAAGAATGATTAGGATTCATAATGAAAGAGAGTTCTAAAGCAGATCTCCTCCCCTCTCTTTCTCTCTGTCTCAAATGTATCATCAGTAAACTCTACAACCTTTTTTCAATCAACTGTATGACTACTCTAAAAACAACATTTGTCCTACTTAGTCTTACATGTTTAAAACATTTATATTTCATGTAATCTCTTCAAAATCAAGCCCCGAGTAAGGAATGAAGAGAGAAATAACCCAAGAACCAGAGAGAGTTTTCATGTGGCTTTATCCGTTACTGGTAGACCAGTAAGAAGAGATGATAAGTGAACAGGACAGTGTATCGAGGCTCATGTGTTAGCAGGCGGTCTTTAGCTTCTTTGAAGGAGTTTGTTTGCTGGAATGGATGTCTCTCCTCTTTTTGTGGAGTGGGAGAAACCCAGAAAAGTCTTTATTCTGTTTGCATTCTAATATTTGTTCCTCTGGGAATTTTTAATTTAAATCAAATTTCAATTCTGTATTTTATGTTCAATCAACAATCAAAGATCAGGTTAGAATAACAAACAAAATACAGACATGAGAACAAAGAAACTTCAAGTCACTAAGCACTGTGTTCACTTTCAAAGTCTAATAACATTTCCAACTGTGATTTACTAAATCTTCACATCATTTGATTGCCTGAGAGGGGGAATCAGATGTCAAAAAAACAAAACACACACACACACACACACACACACACACACACACACACACACACACACACAGGTAAATTCCAATTATTTCTCTTGTACAAACGCATGCACTCTTCCACTGCTGGTATTGTGAGTGCTGACACCTATCACCTAACCTAATAACATCCTGCTCCACATACATCATCCCTGGATTTGATTAGAGATCTGATTTATTTATTTGTTTAGTGCTGGAACCCCACCGTCATTATTTTCCCTTGTAAATAATTCAATAAAAATGTCAACCACTGCCCTGCTCTACATTAATATTATGTGTAACAAAGATAGTGGGAGGGAGCAGGTGTATACAAGTACAATGGGAAGAAGCAGACATATAAACACACTCAGTTGCATTGAAACAGATACTAATATGACAAGCGTAAACAATATAGCCAGACTGTAGAATAAGAACAGGTATCATACTTTACTGTCAAATTACACTTGATATTTGATATATGATTGTGGAATGATGCAAATGTCATTTTGGAGCACCTTGTAAGTCACTGTGTTGATGCCAAGAGCATAGTGGGCTCATACACATAGTTTTGTATTGCATTTTATTTTGTGTAAATTCTCATGTAAATGTTCATGAACTGAGCGTTCAGGTTACATCTCTTTCTCATAAAAAGTTTATTAAACTAAATTTGACACAATGTTTTACTGTCTCTGAGTGGAACACAAAATTGTAATGCAAAAGGGGGATGCTTGGAGTTTTAGACACACAAAGAACAATCCTGCCTGCAGATTCTGCTCTCATCAACCTTGCTTCCAGATGCAGCAGGCAGCTGTTTTCATTACAAAAAAAAAAAAAAAAAAAGGCTCTGATAAAACCATCGTGCCCTACCTGACCAGCACCGGACTGCACATGTACATAGTGAAGCAGCTAGTGCTAGATACTGTTCTTGATGTTATTACAGAATCTGAAAAGTGCTTTTGTTTATGCACAATATTCACTCTTGAAGTGCATTATAAAAACTTTTTCTTGGTTATAGGTCAGGAAAAGATCAACGTCCACGGTGACTCAAAACCGTAATCTTTTCTCACAAGTACTTTCGTTTTCTAAACCTAACCACATTCAAGATTCAGGATGTGAGCTCTGTTGTGTGTGTATGTGTGTGTGTGTGTGTGTGTTTTAGTTATTTGTTGGGTAATCCTGCCCCCACTAAGTTGCCAAAAACAATCAGTAAAATCAGCTTGACTATTGATGTAATTCCCATCCAACCAAGGTCACCCATCCCACTATCAATCATCTAATCTAATTCGAAGATGCTTTCAGATTTCAAATCAGATTTCCCACTTTTAAAAAATTAGTACTTTGGCACATATCTCATGCTACTTTTATTTAACACCATGTTTGTTTTGTGAAATCTCATGGGAAAATTGTAGGATTTTAAGTATTTTGTTTTGTCATAATTATTTTATATTTTTCATATCTCTTTCTTCGGGTTCTGTTCCTGCTACACTAGTATTTTATCAGGAATTACTCAAGAGATTACATTTGAACTCAAGGTCCAAGCATATATAAATCAATTAATCAATTATTTCGGAGTGATTTAGAGATTTTGAAGTGATGAAGCCTCATGTGCTTCTGAGGCAAATCTACTATGTGTTCTGTAACTGACTGATTTTATTCATGTAAATGTACTGCACCTGCACCTAGAGTACTATTGCTTTCTACAGGTGTGCCCTGTTCTATACTTTTACTGTTTCCATACTGTGATTTGACAGCATTTTCCAACCATCTGTCTTGAGGTCATTGGGGGCACCATGTGTATGTGAGATGTCTGTTTGGCTGTCGTGAGGTAATGCAGTCCTGCTGCACATGAGACCTGAGATAATCAATACTCTGTCAGACATACTTAGAGCACCTCTGTGTTAAAGCAGCTGTAGGGAGGGTCTCCTCTGTCTTGGACAGACACGAAGCCACCAACCTCACGTCCCCCAAGAGCTCCTTTCTAAAGACAAGGGTCGCCGCTATCCAGTTCTAATCTTCTCTGGCTTCAGAGTCGTGTGCTCAAAAAAAAAAAAAAAAAATGGAGAAAAATGGCATTGGTACTCAGGGGAGCCTCACACTTGTAGAAGTAGCTGCTGCACAATAATTGCAGAGATCGGTAGGTGAGGAGGAATATGGCAATCAGAGATGGAAAATTGATTTTCACTTATTAAGGAGCATATGTTTTTACATTACACATCTGGGTATCCCTGGGGCTAGGAAGTGACAATTTTCTTTTTTGACAATGTGAATTTGCATCCATCTCTTTAGCAGCAAATCCTGTAATTCAACAGTGATATTGGCAATAGTAGTGTGATGGAATGCTGCATGTGGTCAAAACCATCTTCAAATCAGATTTTCCTCTTAAATGATCAGATGAATGCATGTGTCTGGCTGTGAATGCTAAACTGTAGCTCTCTCATCTAGGATACTCCAGAATTGCGAGTAAATCCCAAACCCAGAGCGTTCTCATTTCAGTCCATAAACCATCATCAGGATTTTTCATCTTTTTTAACATGGATAGGGCTTGTTTCACTCAAGCCTCCCATCTCAGGGTTTCTATAAGAGCACGTGCCTCATTATTGGGTTTCATCTCCCGCCATATTTTCTCCTATGGGAAATCCATTGTTTCAGTATAAAAAGCATCTCATTTCACTCTCTGATTTGTTTACTTGGCTAATGGGACTGCAGTGTCCTTTGTTGAGCCTTTGCGGAGCGTGACAGAGCTCTGCTGTATTGTGGAGAGAGAGAGTTTGGCTAGAAAAGAGGCTGAATCTCACCATTTGATATCAGGGAGGCTTTCATGCTAGATTTAATGACTCTTCGCCAGCTGACATAATTGCACTTTCAGATTTTTAATAAGAATTTTAACATAATAAGGGAGTAATGTGCAGTGTCGTGAACACCACTTTTTACAAATGCTTTCCTTTTTAACTGTGATAATAACAGTAATTACAAAGATAATATGCTCTAATTGCTAGGAGGGGATAAATTACTTTTTCCCCCCTAATCCCATATCTGCAGCAGCCTTCTTCTGCTCTCATTGTCTGCTCTTGCAACAGGTTGCATCAGACATTAAAGGAATATTTGAACATACAAACAAGCTGTTGGTCTTACACAGGATCGGCAATGATGACACTCAGAAATATTTATGATTTAAGTCGAGCGTTGAGAAACAATGTCAAGATAATTGTCTGTCACAGACATCACTGATTCTGTACATCCTGTATAGGTGATAATCCACACAAATTGTCTTCTTATCATTTTTACAATTTAGCTGCCCACAGCACTGTGAAAAGGGTGTAAGGAAAAAGGCTCTGCTATATTTTTGCTGTCGGGTAAAATCCATGTAATCCCAGTTACGTTCAGACTGAAGTTGAAGTATTTAACTTTCCTTGGTGGGTTGCGGAAATTCTGCAACCCTTACATTGTTGAAAGCCTTTCAAAGCCAACTAACAAGGCATTTCATTCAATGCCACAAACTGGAACCTCTTCGCGGCACACGAGGAAAAGTCAGGCGGCCATGAAGATAATTAATTGATTGATTAATTAAAATCCTGACAGACTGACAAACCAACAGACTGGCATCGCCATTCCATTAGCATGATTAAAAATAACACTATAAACAACAGTGGTCTGCAAAGTTCCTGAAAACTAAACACTGTAGCGATAATGAATGAGTTTTTCTCTTGCCAGTGATACACAGTGATACAACCAAAACTTGCAAATGTACTATCATGACATCACAACAACATACTCTGTGCTTTAGTTCAGTGAATGATGATGCCGGCTCGGCAGAGGCACAGCTCTCCTTGGCTTTATCAGGAAATAGCAATGCTTGAGTTGTTGTCAGAGGAGAAAATGCTTTTTCCTGCATCTCTCGCTGAGTCCTTGGGCCATCACAGGGTGAAATGCCTGTTGTTTTGTTTATACAATATCAAAGGTGCTGGTGCCTTAATCTCAATAAAGAGGGCCATTGGACTGAATTATCTGTATGATTGCCCTTTAGAACTGCTGTCAATGCTATTCTCCTTAGCCGGCTTCTCAAAGCCTCTCTCCCCGCAAGAAGTCTATGTGAGGGGAATACAATGCAGGCAGTTCAGACGCCACAAAGGGCATTGCATTAGAAAGCCATACCTCTGCTGTGTGACCTTTGGCTATGCTGGGGAGGTCGGTAGATTCCCTGTGGACACCCAGTCAGCTCCAGTCAGGGGAACAGAATGCATTCCAAATCTGTGATTCAAGGTGTGCACGTCAGCGAGCACCCAGGCAAATGGCAACATATTGTTTCCCTATTTACACTTTTGAATATTCGGTGCAGGTGGTACAGACTCTGAACTCTGCAAAATGCACAGACGTGTTACTCACACCTGGATGTGACTGAGCTATGGATCCATGTCAGCATGTGGTCAAGAATGTGGTCAAGAATGTTTCACCTTTATTACAAGGATACACAGGATATGCAGGATACGGACTGTATTGCAGCTAGATTTAGCAAATTGTGTGTAATTAAGTCCATTATATGTTCTGGCATGTATAAATGGGATTGCAGTGCCTAAAGATCATTTATAAGTGGGAGGTCATTTTTGCATTCTGTTCTGAAATTAAATAAGCCTAAATCTTTTTTTCTGAAGTAGAATTGATACTTTATCTTTGTCTTAAGGTGAATCAAAATGGAGGATGACAGACAGAGCTGTACTTAATTGCATGAAAAAAGATTTCAGTTTCCAAAGCGATGAGTCATCGTGGGCTGAGAAGATATGCTAAAGCCCCTGGAGAGATGAAGAGAGGGGATTGTAAAAGCCTAAAATGGGATCATCTTTGGCTGAGTTTTTTCTTCCAAAGCAGAATGGGATAACAATTCAAACACTCAAGTACAGAATGCTGTCTAGTGTAATATCACCATCGCTCTATCTACTTTGACAGTACTAAAGTACAGTATGTGACATTTTCAAATGCACCTTTGTTATGCCTTTCTCTGCTCAGTTATATTGTACTCTTTTTTTTTTTATCATTCTATACACATTGGAGCTGCTTTGTGCCACCAAACTACTATGACAGGCAGATGTTTTTTTTTTTGTTTTTTTTTTAAACTTGACACTGTCCTGGTTAAGTTATTTTATTTTATTTATTTCATGGGCTATTTCTGCTTCTCTATTTAGCTAATCGCTTATAGCTGTTAGCTAAATAAGATAAAGATCTTGCTGTCAATGAGAAAATATCATCATCATCATCGTTGTCAGGACTGGTACCAGATGTCTTGCTCAGGGCTGTCGCTGGCAGCACTGTCATCATTAACAGCACCATTATCATTAACACACTTCTTTTTCAACACTTTTTGTGCAAATCAACAAATTACAAAACACAACACACTTCATTAAACAAGTTAACAAATCACGACTAAGTATCTAACAAGTATTAGCTGTTGATCTGCTTCTAAGTTCCTAAGAGATTTGTAATCTTTTTTTTGGTTTCTTTTTTTTTTTTTTTTTTGGTTTCCCATTCCTCAATGTGAGGATCCAATCTGTGCTTGTATTCTGAGCAGTTCATCACAGCAAAACTAAAATCATTTAGCTGCTGGCCATATGGTATCATACCGCAGTTGACTTCAGTGATGTTTCTGATGACTTTTTCTTTTCTTTTGTGTTTTTTTTGGTCTGTTTTTTTTTTTTTTTTTCTCTTTAAAGAAAGTTTTGATTCTCCCATGATCACACAGCACCATCATCTGTGCTCATATTGGCAAACACGTTACAACAAATCATCCACAGTCGCTACCAGCCAAGTCTAGCTGTTGGCTCTCAGCAGCATGTAGCTCCGGATAGTCGCTGTGCTAGCCAGCCGCTAGCATCGCCATCAGACTGAGCTTCTGCCTCTTCTGTTGCTTTTGTTGTTTCCTCTGCAGCGAATCCTACAAGTCTGCTTTGACTGTGACAAAATGTTATAAAATTTATTAGAATGTTTGCTGTTCATTGTGCAAACTGTTATGTTGTTTGTCAGAAATGCAGTTCTGCACTCCAGTGGCAGAGTGAGTGGTGGTGATGCCTCCAGGCAGTGAAGAGGAAGCTAAGCTTATCTCAGTCTGACTCTCTCTGTAGTTCTTTTGCAATGAAGACAGTTGATGGTGGCAACAGCTGGCAGCAGTGATACAGAGAACATAAGGTGTAGATGTGGATGTGTCAATGTAGAAAAAATAATACTATAGTATAAACTAACTACTGGATTGCATTCTTCATCAGGCAGGCTTCATATCTCCTCTGGTGATCATTTACTGGACTGTATCATCTTAAAGATTTTTTTTTTTTTTGGCCTTTTTGAGATTTTATTCTGACAGAGACAGCTGAAGAGTGACAGGAATGTGGAGAGAGAGAGAGATGGGGAATGACATGCGGCAAGGGGCCACAAGTCGGATTGGAACCCTTGACCGCCACAGCAAGGACTGAGCCTTTGTACATGGGGCGGATGCTCTACCAACGGAGCTAAACAACACCCCAGGACTGCATCATCTTAATACGTGTGTAAACAAACACCGGTAGCCTGCAGCTGTGGCAGATTGCACCATGTCATTTGAAAGTAACCATAACCAGTTCCCAACTTGTAAATACATTACAACTGGGAATCTCATATCTTTTCTGAAAGCTCTGAGATGCCCTACTTTGCTTGAAATAGTATCTGCAAATAAAATGAGTGCCTCTCTTTGGCTTAAGTCATCAGTCAAAGAAACTACATCATATTTTTCATTAATCACGTACATGCAAACTATTTTTACCCAGATGTGGCCAATTGCGCAGCTCATACAACTGTAGCTCAGCTGTAGAGAATATAAATCACACAGTGCTATTAGTGACACTTCAACTATTACTTTCAATCCTACATGACGTAAATGCAGCATTGTTTGTTGAAATAACTAAGACCAAAAACACTGGTGCCAAACAGATGGTGCAAGGGACTGGGACGATTCAGTGGAGTCTTCAGTGGAGTAAAATCATATCTCATGTTCATTATTTTAAAAAGCAGCTGAAAAACCACAGAACATCAGTTTTAAATATTTACTTGATTTTTTTTAGCAATTAGCTCTGGCAATTACCTTGAATATTTGTTTTTCAACCCTGCACTCTAAGTATTAGAATAATTATAACCTGCTGCACCACTAAGTACCGTAGTAGCCAGCTATGGAACTGCCACTGGAAATAACTCAGTTTATTAAGGAACTTATTAAAAACATTTTGTGCATTTTGTGGAACATTTTGTATATATATAAAATATTTATAAATTTATAAATATGTATATATATATATATATATAAGAAAAGTAGAAGTTTGAACTGTAACCAACAATCAGATCCTATTTGGGAGCTTTTACTATTTCATAGCATCCCCTCCTTTTTATTGTAATATTGCCCCATGGGCTCTGACACTGCTGTCACCCACCTACTGTATGTATATACAGGGTAGCAGTCCTTTAATATTCCTATCCTTTCTCTCCTGTTCAGTGTGTTTTATTACACAGCTAAGATTCCCTGCCTCGACTGTTGACCTCTGCACTGCGTAGCAGTTTGCACAGAATCAAAGGCAGAGAAGATTTTAATTACTCTCTGAACTGTTCAACAGCAGTTTTGAGGTTATAATGGGTGAGAAAGGACAGTGCCAAGAAATGCAATTTACTGTTCCATCCTCTACGCCTCGTCTTTGTTTAATGCCAGTTTGAGTTGAAGATTTAAAACAAGTCAAGGCCCAAAGGAAGATGATTAGATATTAGAGTTAGAGCTACACTAGGCAGTGTCATACTGGCAGCTCCTATTGGCAGACGAAAGATGACTGTTTAAAGCTGCATTCATCAATTGTTGGCAGGGGCAGAGGAACTCCAAAAGAAGCCGACGCACATGACTGAGACACAATATTACCAGCTTGTAAAGTTATCAGGGCTAACATGTTCATTTTTTGTTCATCCGAAAGAATATGAATCTACTAATCCTTCTCTTTTTAGCTTTGTTTTGATAACTACCAACTACTATCATCTCCTATCAATGGCCCTCCTATCCCTGGAACAACAATATATTTATTTTCAGTTCACATCCAGGCAAAAAATGTAAACAATGAATAAAAATTAGATTAGATTAGATTAGATTTTGATTTATCCCTTATTGAGATAAATCAGAAACTTTGAGCTCAGGAACTTGACATGGACAAATAAATCTACAGCCTCTCTATCAAAGGGACAGGATGTTCTACTCTGGAAGGTCACTTGGTAACTCATAATTAAATAGCTTTTGCACTGTATAAAAGTGATTTAATGTTGATTTCTGTATGTCTGTCACATAGAAATTGTACAGAGAAAGATAAAATGGATAGAAATGGGATAGAGATGTGAAGAACAAGAAAGTAGGGAAAGATGCAAAAAAAAAACCCTCTTTATTTATATGTGTTTGTGTGCATACATACGTGTGTGTATAAGTGAGAGTTTTAATTAAGTGTGCAGCATGTGTGTGTTTATCTGTGTTAGCCAAAGTGGGCTGGGATGATGCAGAAGAGGTCCTGCTGGGGACCGTCAGCCAGGGAAAACATCTGGTCTTCATCAGGCACGATCAGGCACAGAGGCCGGGAGCAGGCTGGCAGATGGTAGAGAGATCTCTACACAATAGGGAAAGCCCACTGCCTCCAACACCAGCACCATTACCACCCACTCTCACACACAAACACACACACACACACACACACACACACACGCACACGTACTGATAATCAGAGAAATACTGTAGATGTACATATATAGGTATAAAAGATGCAATCACACACGAAAAGCACAAATTCATTGTGTGTATTGATTCAATATTTTTAAAGCCATTACTTCAGGTGGGTATTTTCAACCATTTAAAAGATAACAGCACCGAGGTAAATGACACCCTTGTGATGCATTTCAAGCTGTGACCCAATGGGCTGAATTTTAAGCAACCTTTAAATACACATGAGAAACTTTATTTTTATTTTAGATAAAGCCAACAGCGAAGCAATTTTTGACAGGAACAAGTTCACCTTTTTTAAGCTCTTTCTCCTGCAGAATATATTTCTAATTTACTTGAATATCTTTAATATTAGTCTGCCTGGACTACATTCACTTGGATAAGATTAATGAAAGCATGTGTCTCTTCAAACCACCATTGACAGCAAAGTTTTATCTTTTGCAAAACATGTTTGCTAATGCAAATTTGTTTTCTAAGAACATATGAAACAACATTTTTAGGAGATGGGGATTGCACTCATTTGGCAATTTCTCTTTAATTTGATAAAAATGAATATTTTTTTAAAGCTTAAACTGACAGATACACACACACACACACACACACACACATGCATACATACTTTATGAATACATTAATGCATTTCCTTATGTTTTTTAGATTTCCGGTACATATCACAATACAATTTGTAATGCATTAGAGTAGTACTACTATATATGCCATTGTCTATGGCATCATCATTGATATCTTAATGTGGTCACAGTTGACAAAGCGTGAGGACAGGTTGCATACTGACTGCAGGTTCATAAAGGCTGGAGCAAAAGATTCTGAGGATGCAGATGAGCAAGTTGGGTGTGCACACAGTGAACTGAGCTTGATTAGGCATTGGAGGTGAGCACATAAAGTGAGTGATGATTGTGCTTTGCCCACAGAGAGCTGCTTTCTCTCATAACTTTAAGACCTTCTGGACAAATCAGAGCACTGCTTTCTGCTGCAGCGCTCAAGGGGTCAAGGCCAGCTAGCTCAGGTAGATAAGTAGTGGTAGTGTATTTTGAATGACAGTTTAGATCATTTTGAAATTTGTTATTGTAATTATTGTAATTTGTAATTGTTATCATGAAGTGTCCGGCACCAGAGAATCAGATGTACAACCGGCATTTCAGCCTCCATGTAGCTAACTTTGCTAAGCTGGCTACCTCACAATCATCCCTGTAATGTTGTTAATGTAAAGATAAAGTAAAGACATATATGTAAGGACTAATGTTCTAGATTTTTAGTTATGCAAAGCCAGATTAAGCTCAGTCATTTCCCTTTACACAAACATTTAATTTAATTATCCAACAAAATTTACAATGAAAGTACTCAAACAAGCAAATTGCCCGTGTCGCCATCACAGATACAGTTTAGTCTTCAAAATCAGTAGAAAGAAATAATGATCACCCTTTTTTTAAGCTGCTGCAAATCATGCCACAGTCTTTAGAGTTTAACCCTAATTAACACTCTTGCGCATGACTGAATTTTTCTTCTTTTTAGGTTTATGGCAATTATCACATACTGTACCTTTGATGTCTCAACCACCAACACCATCAACTCCCCACGTTAGTTCAGCTGTGTGCTATTAGGTTGTCGGTTGGGTGGGTATCACCTGTCAACAACTGCTGCGTGTTTGTCTGGATCTCTCAGCCTCCCACCAGCCTTTAGGTTTGTGCTGCTGTGAAGTGATTGATGACAGGTCAGCCACCAGCGGCCTCGCAAAATTTCCAATTCTTCCACAGGGAAATTGCTCATTTCTTCACAAGTCTATTTCAATTTTTGCTACACGGCAGCGTGCTAAGTTTATGCATTATGCTGGCACCCGGACGGAGAATTGTGATGAATTACACCACACGTTGGACATTGGCGGAAAAAAAAATCTATATATTAATTTGTGTTACTTTATTGTTTGCTTTTTCTTTTGGATGGCTTGTCAAGGAAGATATTGTTGCAAGGTAATATAAAAGTAAGTAGGCGTGACACTCTTATTTAGATAACCACCTCACTCCCTCTCTCTCGCAGTTTCAACAAGACTAAAACTGCCACTGTGACATTGTCGAGGGCTCCTTTTTTAAGTCCCCCTGCCTTTTTAAAATACAGAAATGGTATCCTATTCGCTGCGGTGCGGGCTTCAAAGAGGTTATTTGTCATCATACAGATTTATGCTGTCATTCAGGGACATTTATATCACTTTAAGCTCTTGGGTGTTCCAGTTCTGGTGCTGGGCAGACATTTCTGCAGAGACCCAAGCCTCTCTGTGTTTCATTTTCCCACTTTTTGTATTCTGCCCCTCCACAGAGAGGAGTGAAACTGTAATGATTGTTGCTGCTTCAAAGGGTACATGTTGTAACGGCGTTAAAACAAAATCTGGTTTGGGGAGTGGGGCTAGGTTTGGACCTGAAGAGGCCCTCTTTGGTCATTTGCTTGTGACACATTCAGTAAAAATAGAACATGAACTTCTCAGCTCAGTTTAATAAGCACACTATAGAGCCTTTCACATTTTGACAACCAACTGAGGCAGCTTCTTGGGGGACAAAACAACTGTTTATGCAAAGTGCATAGTGCCACTTGAACCCCAGGTTCCAGGTCTAATTATAGTCTACATCTTCATTTATGTACTTCCAGTTTGCAACACAAGCTGTATGCTTTGGACATCCAGTGGTTGAAACTTCCAAAGGAACCTCACATACAGTGAGCATGGAGCCCTCATCTGAAAGGATCCTAATCTTCTATCCTACTGATGCTCCGATGGTGCTAAATCAATTTCTGTCAGCCTGCCAGTAGGGTTCTTGTCATTCACATCCACCGCCTGAAAGCTAGGAAACATGGCAAGCAGAACAGCTGAATTTTCATGGAGCAGAAGGGGGCCTATAAAAAAGCAAAGTGGACTTTGTACGGCATATTTCCATTTTATGTGCTGCATTGTATTCTTCTGAGATATGAAGTTTGCTTAAATATTCATTTTCCAAAATGAATGGAAACAGTCTCTGGGAAAAATAGGGTATAGAAAATGTTGAATAGCTTTGAATAGCCCATCAAGGTGAAGGAAGTTCAAGGTGGCTCATATTCAATGAGCCTTGTGAAGACAAATTTATTTTCTCTATTATCGTACAAGTATTAATATGTGAGCACATGGATAGTAGAAAAGAAGTAAGCAGATGCATGAACAAAACAAACAAGACAATAGTGAATTTTAGAATTTTTCTTTACCAGTTCTAAATATTGATATTTTAAATATATTTTAAATCATTTTGATGCTACACTGACATTTAATCAGGTAATTGGTGGCTCTGTCATTCCCATCCTGCACACTGTATGTCTGTTTCTGCATTATGTTCTGCAAGAAGAAAAATTACATCACACATCACCATTATGTCACTGACTTTCCTGAAACTGGATCATATTTTATGGAAATAATGTTGGTTTTCCCTCTAACCTCTGGCTGCTCATCTCAACTCTGTGACAGTTAGCTACTAATGTAGCCGCTCTTAACAAGTTAGATCTTTTAGTTAGCTGTGCTGCTTGAACTGTGAACCCAGACCACGGGGGGACTGGGGGAATGTTTACACTGGTATTACAGGTGCTTTGGACCACTGGGAAGAGGAGGTTTTCAGGCTCACGGGGGAGGGATGCAGACGGGGTGTAAAACCACAATGGGTAATAGAATGGGAGCCAGGCGAGCAGAAAAACTGTAAACTTGACAGGATAGATGAAACTCTCCAGATGAAACAGAATTAAATGTTCAGCTTCTGAAATATTTTTTTTTTAGACAGCTCTGATAGAGCTCAGGATTTATCAGGAGGATGACTGTTTTACTTCAAGCAATTTCACTGCATGAACCTGGACTGTGCGTGTGACCTTCTGGATGTGTAGAAGAACACAGACCATTAGTTAACATTAATTAATGGTCTTGGTTCTACTGCATGTATAATCTCTGTGCAATACATTGTTAACAAGGAGAATAATACAGCATCATCATGCATGCAGTCTCAACTATTATAGTCTCTGTAAAGAGAAAATCAACTGTAAAACTACTGGCTGTACATCATGATGTCAGATTAGCTCTCACTTTATTTTGACATGTTAAAGTATGCAGTATGTTACAAAGACAATTGCCTACATTTCATTCAGATTTTAGATCATTTTACAGGCCAGTTATTCTACACATATTCTACAGAAATGCCTGAGTGAAAGCACATGTATACAGTTTCATAACTGTTTACAATGTAATTTTCCACAGAAATAAACTATTTTCAAGGCAATATCTACTCTGTTACGCTGTTCTTAACCTGTTTCCAGTTCTAAAGCCTTGTCCATTCCCGTGATAACCTTGAATTGACCCACAAATGTGCAGGAACGAGGCAAAGTGATGGATGTAATACTCAGCTGAAACATTATTAAGTCATTCGAAATCTACCTAGCAAAAATAAACAAACAAATAAACAAACAAAAACATAAAAAAAAAACACTGGGAAATCATATAATGTGATATTTTTGCAATGAGCTGTAAAAATAGATTGCTATAGCATCATTAGCCTGTTTGCTGTAAACCACAAGCACTCAGTGTATCCATGACTGCTGAGGAGGCTGTGCTATATTAATAGAGTTCCCCAAAGTAAAGTAATTCAGCAGTCATTATGCAGAGGTCTGCTCTGATGTCCTGCAAATTACCAATTGCTTAAGTGAAGCTATATCTACCTGAGGCAGACAGACAGTGTTTAAAAAACATTTAAAGCAAATGGCCCTGGGTTAAGAGGAGGCTATTGCCAGGCATAGCCACACTGACACCCCCACTGCAATCACACAGTACTGACTACCAAGAGAGTGGCCTGCTACAAGCATCAGGTTAGCCCTGTGACATTTTCCAGCTGAGGATGGAATGAAAGGAAAGTGTAGTGCCATTCAGAATATTCAAGCACTGTGTGAAAAAAATGGATGACTTATTGTTGGCATTTGAGGTGAATTCTTGAAGTTTCAAAGAGAGGGAAGTAAATCATGACCCTCCGTCACTGTACAAAAGTCAAGAGTGTCTGTCTTTCTTTGTTAAATGCACAGCGTTTTTTTTTTTTTCTCTTTCAAACCTTTTTTCCATTTTGATAAGGGAGAATATTGTGGATATAATGACTTTTAACGGACAAGAAAAAAGCACAGCAGCACGAAATATACCTTTTTTTTTTAATTGAAATTAGAATATCTGAAATTGGTTCAAAATATTTCAGCTTTGATACAACAACATTCATCAGCACTCCAAACTGAGACATTTTGTATAGTGAATATTAAAAAATAAACAATAACTCTACTCTCAATCTCTTAAGTATAACATGAGTGTAAGGACTGAACATCAGTACTCGGTACCTTTAAGGTTTCAAGTGAAATAACCCATTATCAAAACATCTCTAGTCAAATGATACCTTCATTTAATCCTTTGTGTCCCAAGATCTTTTCTTCTATTTAATGCAACGTACTATTGGCCTACAGCTATCACCTACATACGGTCTGTAGTGGACAAGTTTAGGAGTGGTGTATTTAGAGATGGCAGCTCAGGATGCCAGGGTGCCTCCAAAGTATGGCCATATTACCTGCCTGCAGTGTCTGATAATGCATAAAATCACTTGATATGCCAATAAAGCACCTCATGGGGTGGATTTGTTAACACCAGGTATCGAATGGAATACAATTGTTATTGGTGTCAGTTACCTGTACTGACAGTGGTATTGTATATTTTTAAACAATACTCATCCAAGTGTGTTTCAGCCTCTTCCCCTCACACATCCAATACTGTGCCCATTGCCAGGACGTCTTAGTAGCCACCATGTGCTTCTGTCACCCCAAGAAATAAAAGTCATACTTGATTTACCTGACAAGGGCTCTTTGAGCTCTCCTTGACCGAAAATGGTGGCAAGCTGCCGCTGCAATGAGACGCAACGTTGAAATGTTTCTACCTGCCCTCCCTTGAACACCCCCCCCCCTTTTTTTTTCTACAGATCTCCTCTCTATTCGTGTGGTGTCTCTGTGTCTGGCAGTTGTTCACCTCGGCTTGGTGCTCAATCTTATTAGAGGGCGGAAGGTGGTTCAGAAGGTTTACGGTGACACTGACAGACCCCGACCACTTACTCCCCCCTCCGCATCCTTTTTTTTCTTTTTTTACTTGATGCACACACGACTGCACACTTCACATATCCACAGACGATGTAAACACGCAGCAACATGCCACACATGTAGAGTCGAGTTGACATTTCCTCAAGGTGTGTGTTATAGCTTATTACTTGCATATAGGAGAATCATTGTTGGCATGTTGCAGAAACGCCTGTGATTTGTGGCAGATCAGTCATCTGTAATACAATTCAAATCTATTACATCTGAACCCCATGGCTCCTGGGCCTTTGACCTTGGCTATATGCTTCTCCAGAGGCTCCTTTTCAAAACAACTACTGTTGACTTGTTGGTCATTTGATTTGTTGGGGGCATTTGCCTTGAATGTGAATGCGGGCTGAAATGCTGGCAGTGTTTTTCAAGGTTATTGTTTGTCTTTGGGCTTTTTTATTTTCCTCCCAGATTTAAGCCATTTATAGAAGGAGCATAATAGGCTATGTCATTCCAGCTAGAGTAATACAGCACATTATCACATTAACTATTGCTAAAGCTCAGGGATATCAGTAATCAATGGATAAATGAAAAGAAAGGCCAGACCCTGGTAAATAATGAGGCATTGTGAGGAGGCCTGTAAGCTGCTAATGCCACCAGTGAAGGTAGCAAAGCCATGCAGCAGCGGCAGTCCCACAGTCACATTTCTGCCCCCATGGCTATACCATGCATTTAGCCCCTGACGCTTTAATCCACCACCTTCCTATCACTCAAGATCCAGCGATGGGTCGTCTTGCTATAATTGTGTTTTATCGATTCTGGCTTTGGTCTGACGCTGAGATATCTCCTGTAAATGGAGCTGCACAGATACAGTGAGTTTACCTGTATAAATATTTCAATAAAAAACGGCTTTGGGTATTAGGCTTTCCCAGACTGACTTTGAGTTCCTCACCCTTTCCCACCCAACCCCCATGCTACTGAGGGTGCCAACTCACAGGCTAATGTGGACCCACAATAATGCCTTTGCTTACCCAGGTTCAAAAGGGAAAAAATACCAGCTTAGTGTTGATGTGATATTGAATTTTTCTCTAAATATATTTCATACCCCAGGCTCAATGCTTAAATGACAGACAGAGAGGCTACTATGCTAATTCTGGCGCCAAGTACAAAGGTCCTAAACAGGGATAATGTGATGAAATCTGTTTCCAAACAGCGCTGAATTTAATGGCACGGTCCCAGCAGGTTTGTATGAGAGAGGTTCAACGGCTGGCTGCCTTTGAACTACAAGTCCTCTGTTCCTGACTGACCGTCGAGATGGACAACAAAGTGAATCATCCTCCACTCGTCCTCTCTCGACATGAATTATAAAGGCTATCTCTCCTCTGCTACTCGTTTTTTTTTTTTTTTTTACACCTGTTATTTTCCCTCGAGTCTTTTTCTTTTTTGGTCTTTAATGCCTTTGGGTAGGGTAGAGTGTGCTGCTCGCTGCTCGTCTATGTGCGAGGCCTTCCCGTCTGTCAGACTGTTGGCAGCACAGGAGCTTTGTGCATGAAATGAATCGGGGAGCCGCCTTTTGCTGGGTCCCTTGATTACTTTTGAGCGCTGAGCTACCCACAATGCTCTACTCCGCCTCCTTAGGCCTCCTCCACTTGCTATCTGCATCTTCAGGGCATCTACAAAGTGCCCTCCGCCCAGCGGGAGTGACAGAGAGTAATAAGAAAACAGTTTAACAGACAGGTGCTCAGAAGCTTTCATCTCTGTTTATTGTGTGTGCGTGTGTGTGTGTGTGTGTGTGTGTGTGTCTGCACTGATGTCTCAGGTGATGTCTCAACAATGAAGTGAATGGACTGCGGTGACAGTTCAGATCATTAATAATGGATTGACGTTTGGGCTCTCAGATGCTGCACGGACGTCCAGTCAACAACTGAGAAGGTTTTGCCCTAGAAACCCTCTCAACCACAAACAGATTGGCCTTACTGGCCATCAGCTGCTGTTACCTTGCCCTGATCTGAACCACCCCTCCACCCCACTCTACTCTTTTCTACACACTTACTCATCTTTCAAGAAAGAAAAAAAAACAGCAGTGCAATGAGTTGTAAACATCAATTAAGCATGGTCTTTCTGGTACAAAACAAAGATTTTTCCAACAGAATAAATCTCCTATTGTGTCTTCTTGATTTATGGCTAATGTTTTGATGCAACATACATTGAATCTTACCGTACTCACCTAATATGTGTTTTGTTTTTTGCCTTGTGCCATTTTTGTCTGCCTTTGTCTTTCCACTCCTTTGTTTTCTTCCTCGTGGCAAGCATGATGCAACTATTTCCACACTGATAATCATCTGTGATTTACAACCGTGGTTGAGTTATTCCAGCACATCACCTTGATACATGTACTACTGCTGCCAAATATCTGTCAGAAAAAAAACTTTTCATTATGTTTACTTTGGTTTTATTCTCTTCAACTTTTTTATTTTTTTTTTTTTTATTTATTTATTTATTTTTTTTTTTGCAGCTGAATGTGATTGTGCTTGCAGGCTCATTTTGAAGAATTGAAATAGCCTGCTTGGACTGAGGTGTAGCCTCGCTGTGGGGCATGCTGGGCCGGGGTCAGGCTGTGTAGTCAGGGAGGAAAGTGGTGCAGTAGCATAAATTAACACCTGAGCCCCGTGAGGCTGGAAGGCGCTGTACCTTGCTCAATCGGGGAAGAAACCGATTTTAGCATCTGGATGCACAGCATCGGGCCATTAGCACACTGGGACAACACAGCAGTGTTTACGTGGATGCATGTACCTGTATGTGAGTTGCCACACGCCGCAGCTCCATCCTAACATTACCTATCTCTGAAGGAGACATGTAGAAATGGTGATCCCTGATCGCCCATCAACCCCGCTGTGTTTGTTTGTTTGCTCATTAGTTTCGTGTTTCTTTATTAGCTTCCTTTATGTGTATCCCAGAATTTTTTTTTCATTACACCCATTTTGATGCAGCCGTCTTGCATGATTCTCCTCTGACTCATTTCAATGTGGATAATGTTACTCAAGGGTTCCCTTGTATCGACGCGTGCTGCTGGATAGAATTGGTGTCTGGCTAATAGACTATAGGAGTTAACATGGGCTAGGTCCTGTTGATATTGAGTGTTTCATATTGGTAGGAGTAAAGTGCTGTAGGAAGTAATAGACTTGCTGGTTGCTATCGTTCCCTGGGGCTGCAGGAGGCAATCATCTAACTAAATGAGAGAGAGACACAGAGACAGAGTGAGAGAGAGACAGGCCTCCCTCTGGAAAGACTATTGATGGTTGACAAATCACTGCTTTTGATGTACATTTCAAAGTATGCCCTAACATCTACGTTCTTTTATTTATTCACGCAGTTATTTATTTTTTTTTTTTTTGCATCATGCCGTAGTTTCACTACAAGTTTGGATTATGATCAGAGCTTGTAGAATCAAACTGAACCCCAGGCCGTTAGGCGTAGTGTACCCGCTTGGCCTTGTCATTAGGCAGGAATATTTAGCGAGAGCATGCTCGAGAACTAATTACCAAGCTGTCTCAGTTGTGTGCCCCCACCCCCACTCACCAAGGAAATGAGGGGCTTCGAGCAAAATGCGCGTGGATGGGAGAGACAGCGGGGCTAAAGAGGGACAAGAGTGAAGTCATCTTGACATGATAAACACAGAGACAGAGCTGAATTTATCAGACACGACAGGACGGTGTTGTAAATTGCAACAGGCCTCAGCCCATTTACATCAAGTGATTGAAGAAGGTGTCCTTCCCACACACACACATAGTGCAGTCAGCGTGATGTGTGTCTGAAGTGTGTGCATGTGGAAAGGCCTTATTGACCTTACACTCTCTCCGACAACTGATATTTAGAATCTACACCATCACAGCCTGGAAGAGAAGAGAGATTACAGCAACCCTGAGAGCTCCATGCATTACAGCTTCGGAGAGTGGATGCAAATAGACAAAACACATTCAAACGAAGGAAACATTTTCACCAAAGTGACAGACAACACAGGCGCTGCACTGAAGTTAATTATCCATCAATGGTGCATTGTCTGTGGTTGGTTTTCTTTGCAGCACATTTTGTTAGGTTGTGTGTGTTGTCAAACTAATGAAGATGTTTTCTTCATTTCATAGTGTTTCGTCTATTTGCATATACACTGAGCTCTCAGTAGAATAGAATAGAAGTTTTAGCTAAGAAAATCTATGTTCTTTGCAGAACTTAATCAAACAGTCCAATAACGATCTCTAACTCTTGGGGGATAAGTGCTGCATTCACATTGAACATTCCACGAGAGTAATGTGAATTGATTAAATCCCCAGCGATTCCTGAACATGGCGTATGAGTGTGCGTGCACGCGCATGTGTCTGTGTGTACTACAGTAGCCATATAGTCAAACGCCCTGATTCATGAGGCTGTAGAGTGAGAGACTTAGTGCAGTTCAAAAAGCGAGCATCCCTCTGCGTGTAGAGGCATGGCTGAATATCACATGGCCAGATATTAGTCCTCAGACCATTTGTTACCCTGTCCGCCTTCCATCTCATCTATTATTCATTACACAATCATTTAACTAAGTGCAGTGATTACTTTAATGTTTAATGCTGCCATAATCAATATTGGCCTGAGCCTTTCAGGTGGACAGAGTTTTTCTAGCATTAAAGTCCCATCACCTATTGAGCCGATCAGGTTAAATTGCACATGGTTACAGTAATCGCCCCCATTAAAAAGGTCCTTTTATCAATGGCAGCGGAGACATGTGGTATGATAATGGTTAATTTCTGCTTTTGTCACTTGGGTTATCAGAGTCAAGGATCACACTTTTCTATGAGTGCAGCGCACCAGGATAATGGTCTGTTCTAAAGTTGGCTGGCTGAAACATCTCCGTTCGACTCTATTAATGGCTGCCAAGTCAGTCAAAGAAGAAAAATTCACTTATAAGAAAAAGAAATGTTGCACTCCCACATAATGACATAATGAACATTGTGGTCGCCTTATGAAAGGGATTTTTCATTTTAACGATGACTGTGTTGAGAAGAGGTCTATCAAAAAGATGTAAAGTGAATTATCTTGATACACCAGCCCACGTATCACCCAGTCTACTATCCATTCTCCCTCCTGGAATTTTAGACAATCAAATCCGATAGCAACCGCAACACACACAGATGGAGTGTGACATTCACATTCACACTGTGTTCACATAGATATGGATGCCATAAACATGCACTTGCCACCTGGATTGTGTGTCAGTGTCAACGTCTGGCTTATAGCACCTTAATCATATCATCCATATGTAAGCAGTGGTGGCATTGTATTCCCTTTGCATCACTTACTCTCCCTGATAATCCGACCTCAATGAAGGAACCCGGTATGAAATACGGCTTTATGTCGTTGTCCCGGGCTCACTGGTGGCATGGATTTATCTCACAGGATTTATATTTCTCCCCCCTGTGCTCTCTGAAGGCTTTGCGATGGTTGCAGCATGCTGGCAGTGTGTTAACTGAACACAATACTACAAGGGAAAATGATGTTGAGCTTGTTGCTCTGCTGGGTCACAATCTGTTGAACTTTGACCAACTCAATGTTGACTTTTCTAAAACTGTTGGAGGAGCATGAAGTGTTGGAATTAAAAGGTAATCAAAGTATGTCAAGTGGGATATTCATTGTTCTCTTTGTTTTCACAATAACGTATTTGATGGCCATTTCAGCCAGAGTTAATGTTATTTGCAATGTAACTAGTTGCATGCTAAAACCCATTTTCTATAACATTAGTCAAAATACAAGATCATATAACATTGGTTTTATGGAATCTGCAGTTAAAGCATTTTATGTTTTACTTTTTTTTGCTTTTTCTTTTTTTGGGGGGGAGGGGGTTTCTGATGACATACTGACATATAAAGCATGGGCCTATTTGCATGCATCCAGCAGACACAGGGCAACGTATTCATTCTTCTTTTGGCTCTGGTTGGGTCTCCACCAACTCCTGCCTTCTGCCAGTTGCCTGCCAGGCCTGTACTATTATAGGCAAAGCACCGATACTGTTGGTTTATCAGAGGTTTTCCACTAAAAACAGCTGCTTTTGGCTGTTTGATGATGATGAGTCGTAAGACTGAAGCAGTGAAATTGCAGAATCAAATCAATACACATAGAGATGCTCCCTCTATAGATATGATCTGTGTATGGGAATTTGTGGACTGAATTGCCATTATTTTTCACTTGATTCTTTCAGCTCGATGCATTCATGTCAGCCAAGTTTTGTTGGAAGCGGGTTGCTAAGTGCAGTTAACATTTGAACACAGTAATTAAAGACATATGTTGATTTAAGAATTTTTATTTCAGTGTGTGCTCTTATAGGTCTTCCACACTTGTTGCTATTTTTTTGTTGGTATTTTTAATGACTATTGCTAAGTAACTATGCTATAGTTGTCTCTTATTTTCTGTTGCCACCCTGTTCTGTCTGTTCTTGGTTGATTTGGCCACTAGTGTAGTTATTGGTGGCAACAACAAATGTGGTTTAACACTACAGATCACAGAATTCTGGGGGCAGGAAAACAAACTCAACTAGTCAGGTAATATCCAGCCTTTGTTCCACCATTCTGTGAACAACTGTGATCTGATTTTATGCTGCACACAGCATGAGTCTGTGAATGGCAAAAATAAAAGTAGTTGAGAATTTGGAGGTATCGCCTGCAGTTCTTTATCCAGCAGCTCACTGTGGCTGCTTGTTCTTGTTCCATTATTCCCTGAAATAATGGTCTGCTTGTTTGTTTTTGATTAATAATAGTGGTCATTGCTAATGTCACTTGCATTTCCTGTCACAGCTTCATAAGTTATACAGCCATACAGTTTGACTTGTGTTTCACCAGTTAAATTCTTTTAATGTGAAGCTGCAGCAGTAAACCACATTTGGTTTGGATTAGCAGTAACAGTAAGTAGCATTTTTGGGGGAAATGTCACCAAAGATACCCAATGCTGTGATTCTGAGGACTGGGACCAGACTAAATTTAAAGCCACTATGTGCATACTGCTATCTCACCAACCTGAACCTACTGACCAGTCTCACTTTAGTGAACATGTTATAATCAACATAATTAAGGTTTCTGAGTTACTAAATCAGTTCAATGTCTATGCTTTAAATCCTCCTTTCATCCTCCATTGAAGTGCAGAGGGGCTAAAACTAAAAATGGCATCACACTTGAAACAATTCAAGAGAAAATACAAAATGTTCTGACAGATTTGTCTGTAATCTAACTGAAGAGGAGGGAGAGAAATCTTTTCATTCAAGGTTGTTTTGTGGCATAATGGAGCTTCTTAAAAAGGGAACTGGCACCTGTAAGACATGATCACCTTGACAATCAGTGTTTTCAAAAGAAAAAAAATACTTAGTACCCTTGTGTGAAAATCAACATGTCTTTAAATTGGTACAAATCATCCTTTAGCTGTAATTAAAGGAGAGTGCTTGCACAAGGCATGCAAGGCATTACCCTTAAAGAAATACTTGAAGAGATGCTCTTTGTCTGTAATGTCAAATAGCTTGATCACAATTAACATTTCTATGAAAACAACATCACATGCATGAATTTTAATGATCCAATCATGCAACAAATCTTACACCATACTCACTTGTATGCAGTTATAAACCAGTGTTGGTTGAACAGTCGCAAACATACAGCATGTGATGTCAAGAAAGGAACAGAGATAGAAATAATGGATCTGTGAAGACCCGAGCACCATTCGAAAACAGCATTAATTCCCAGAAGCATCTGCAGGCCCAGCTGTATGTGCAGACCACTGAGAACTTCAACCCTTTATCAATATGACTAGAAAATTTGAGTATATGTGTGTGTGTGTGTGTGTCTAGAGGAGTTTTCAGCGAGGCGGTAATGAATGTCTCTCTGGTGGATCAGCATGTAAACACTGGAGAAGAGTGAACTCTGGCAACAGCCATTCCCATTTGGCTCAATTAGGCCCGAAACTGAGACAATCAATGGTGCTGGCCTTTCTGCCGGCCCGCCTGTTGGCGACGGCGCCGCACTCAGTAAAACAAAATGGGAATAATCAAAGTCCATAATTAGTTGGCCTGAGAGGGTGCAGGAGTACGTTTTCACTCAGCTATAACCAGGCGACAGCGCAGTGACTATGGCAGCACGGGCAGTACATGGAGATGAATGCACACAGCCTTGAGGAAAAAAGAGAAAACAAAACACAGTGCAAGCTCTATTCTACATAGTTATCCCAGTGTTGCACTGAAGCCCTGCACTACACACAAGCACTGGCCCAAAACTCTGCTTGGCAAGGAATGAAACACCAAGGGACATGTTGGAGTATGATGAAAAAGTAACAGTGGTGACTTTTTTTGATCAGGAGGATCAGTCAGTTGGGCACAGGGACATATGTAACAGTCAGGGAAGGAAAAAAGACAAAAAAGAGACACAGAAGCAAGAAATAGCCACAATAAAGATGACATGTAAAAAGGGAAATATATATACATAGCAAGGGTGTCCTTTAAAGTGGTGCTGGTCTGGGGATTTAACAGCTAACTTGTGAGATGGAGGGAGGTGGAAAATGGGATCTGAGAGATATGGACAAGGATGCGAGCTTGCTGGATTGTGATCTGCAGAGAGCTTCTCTGAAGTGGAAAGAAATGCAGGAGTGTGGCTGTACAGTGCTCAGCTGTAAAGGCTCTATGCACCAACTCATTTATACATCATACATATAGTATAAATGAAACATATCATCAAGACAACAATAAAGGAAACTTATATATTATAAAGAGAAAATGTTTGGTTGAAGATGTTGACCTATTGGTGTTCAGTGTGTAGAGGCACCACAATTGTGAGCACTTAGTAGGAGACTACATTTCCAAAAGAATTCAGATTTATCCTGCAGATTACCACTTATTACAACTTAGCTCTTCTTAACTGTCATGAATGCATCTTTCTTTTAAACATGCAAAAACTGATTTTTTATGTTTTGGACTCTGTGGGACCACGGAAACATTTTGTTAACATAACATGGACATATCATCATCTTCACATGTCCAGCAGTTACTGAGCCATAGCTTTATTTGGAGTTGGGTTTCTGGAGAGCTGGTGAACATAAGTCCAACATGCACTCCCCTTTAGCTCTATTTTGGGTCTCAAGCAACTCCACAGGGAAATATATATGGCTCTTTAACTGCTCAACTGTCATGTACTGCTGGGAAGGTAATGTTCAGCTTTTTTACGAAAAAAAACAAAAAAAAAACAACAACTCTCAGGTATTGTTAAAAAAAGAAAAAATATATATCAATAGAGCAGTTAGAGTGAACCAAAACATCTAAACAATGTCTTCATAAAGGGGGAGGGAGCTTCAAATTTGGGTCATAACTCTGTGCAGGTTTACCACTATAAGTGACCCCTTTCAAACTGTCAAATTGTTTTCACATTGTTATTGTGAGAAATATCGGTTCTAGTTGCTTTTTAATTAATTGCTCTTAGAATTGTAGCAGATTGACAATAAATCAAAGCAAAAGGTTGCAGCCTCCTTGTAAACAAGAAAAAATAAATGACCTTTCATTCATAAAAAGTCAGCAGCATTGATTGATGTTCGATGTACAGATAAATGGATGGGAAAAATAAATAAACAAATAGAATGAAATAAAAAAAAAAATATTCCGAAGTGTTGCATAATGTTGAATGATCTGCAGTAATCTTGACAAACCTGTTTATTTTCGAGACCAAAAATGAGAAAAAAAAAGGAACATCTTTAGTTTTGTATTAATGTAATCAGCATAATTTTTATGTGACTGTGACCTAAAAAAGGTCTTAACAAAAAATGAACAAGCTTCTTCCAATCTGAATGTTCGCCTGCCGTAATCATATCCATAAAATCTGTCCTCATTCAGGTTGGTGTTGAACTTGGCCACTTCATGTAGATCACTGTCAGTAAAATGCTGGCTGGGCACATTGAAGGAGACTGTGGCACTAGGTAAAACAATGGCTATTGGACTGTGTAGCTGCAGTGGGAATGATGAGAGGGGGAAGGTGATGCTGGCACAGGCCGGGGTCACGCTGCCCCCGGTATTCTCACAGAAGGTGGCCAGCCTAATGATGAGGAAGATTGCTACTGTGTAAATGGCTGCCAAGTTGAAGTTGGATAGAGGTGAGGTGTGTGTGCATATGTGCGTATAGGTGTGTGTGTGTGTGTGTGTGTGTGTATGTGTCTGTCTTTGGTATCTGGCCCCGGATCAAAAAGATAGATTGGCAGACAAAATCCATACAATCCATGCACTCCCACACATTCACAGAATGGCAAACAGGCATACAATTATGTGTGCGCACACGCACACACATACACACACAGTCTATAAGTACATCTCATTAAAACATATCATTAAAACTACAAACTGGACATATGCATTTAGATGTTAAATTCCATTTACATTTATGTGATCATTTGAACCAGATCAGTAGGAAACATGTCGCATATTCTGCTGCCTCATTATACACATTTCAATATTAGCTCTTAGTAACTTTATGTTGCTGTGCATATTACTTATAATGTGTAGCCTGGTGAAGTATATATTCAGGATCTTTCATGCCTCCACAATGGGTAGAATGGCATTAAACTTAAATTTACGGTGAGAGCTGAGTTTTGCATAGAATCCAGTCTCACTTCAAACTGTAACTCTCTATTGAAATCTCCAAAAGCTTTCACAAACCTTTGTAACAGTGGCAGACCTATAAATACGCACTGCAATGTTTGCTTTCATGTAATCGGTCCTACAGCAACTTTAAAGGATAAGGTAACAGTTCAGCCTGCTTTCTTTAGAATAAACCTGAGCATTCTCTGTGAGACGAGGCCAATATCGCCTCAAAGCGGCGTCTACTCTCCGACTCTGAATGAAAAACCAAACTTACAAGACTGTACCTCCCATGACACAATACTACGGGTGCCATCAATTAATATTTTTATCATTGAATAGTTTCATTTCAAGTTCAATTTGGTGCACCGTAAATCAAATAAAAAAGTTATTTATTCCCCAAAAATAATTAAAAGGAGCTTTTGTTTTCAAACAATCTTGCAACCAATTACATAGTTTGTGAACCAGGTCTTACTTGGCATACTCGCCCCATTTTTGCCTTCCTCATAAGCTTCTCAAGTTATGGTGTGCTGTGCGGAAAACTGCAGCATCCCAGGTGTGAGGTTGTTGGTGCACCGCTTTATACCGTTTATTCTCCACTGAACTTGTTTCCAGCTCTCTCTTGCCTCCTTCTTTAATCTCAAATGTGACACTTCTTGAGAAAGACGTTCTGAGCACAGCACAACTGACATCGCCTTTTAAGATCTATATTGCCATATGATATGCAGTACATGGTATGCACCTCTTGTTTTGAGAAACAGGAGCAAACAGTTCTTTATACATTCAGCAATACAGGGCAACACTAGCTTTCATTCAGTCATGTGTCTGGCCAACTGTTGGACTTAAGTCCCTATCTTTCAGCTCTGTTTTGGGGCTCTGCTGTGGTCTCTAGCAACTCCTGAGGGAAATATGTGGCTCTTTAGCTGCTAAATGCTCCACTTTCTTCACCAGCAAGCTTCTAACTCAAACTTTTTGGTGCTGAGCTGAGCAGGTGGTGTACAGTTATTTAGAGCTTTTTAGCTGAACGCAGCTGCCTGCTGCAGTTGAAGCAGTGAGGGTAAATCCAAACATTAAAGTTGAACAATTCAATTCTGTAAAGCTAAATGTTAAAGCTCCATTAAGTGGAGCTGCAGATTCAAGAGAAAATTCTCTTTAGGTTCATTGTTCTAAGCAACCAGATTAAAGTTAGGTTTCGAAGCAAATTAATTATGAGAAAAAGCAAAAGATAATGTTGTTTTTTGCCTTAAGTTAGTGTACTGTCAAATGTGCATAGCACACACACATTTAAAACAACCACAAGCAGCCCAAATGGAAACGCTATTGTGCTGTGTTTCAAAGGTGTTGAAAGGAGAGGAGTATTGAAATCAGAGTAGACCACACATGCATTCCTAGCATGGATCTGTGGGGATAATAGACCCACTGAATGCAGAGCAGCTAGCAATAAGGTGCTGCACCACATGAATGGAAATGGAGTGTGCACTGCGGCCCAATCATAAAGAGGCCGCCGTGTGCGTAGCTGTCATTTCAGTGGGAATTGAAAAACTAATAATGTGAGATAATGTTGAAACACAGAAGTCCTCCCTGCCATTTCTAGACTCTGTTAAAGGACCAGCGTGTAAAATTTAGTGTGATCAATAGGAATAATATTTCCGAAATGGAATAGAATATTCATAAGATTGTTTTCATTAGTTCTCAATGCCTTACAATAAGTTTAGACGGAGTACATCATGTTTCTGCAGTAGCCCAGAATGGACAAACCAAACACTGGGCTTGGTAGGACCTTTCATGTGTGTCGTGAGTTTCACAGCCACCATAGTTTCTCCTAAATGCTTGGAAGCTAGGATGAGGTGAGGGATATTCAGTTGGTTCAACATCACTGCTTGATGACACAAACTCCGACACATTGGTCTTAGTAAAAGATAAACACAACAGAATGTGAAACCACGTAGATGTGTGAATTTGCTTTGCCCATACCTCCAGTGTGGTTGAAGGGGTGCTAGCTTCTTGAGAGGACCAGACAGATAAAGGATGCTGTTTCCACGCTATCACGTTCCCTTGTCTCCTCATTGGAATGAATAATAAAGTGCATTCACCTTGTTTATCTTTCAATTCAATATTTACTCCTTGTCAGATGCATTTGGGGGCTTTTCATCATCACTGTTCTCCAAGCGCAACATTTTTCCTCTATGGCATTCATCCTCATTGTTAATTTTTGATGAAGACTTCAATAAAGGGTTGGAGGGGTTCTACCTGTGCCACAGTTGTATTTTTTACTTCACTCTTTATTGATGTTTAAAGCATCTTCCCCAACACCACGCTTCCTCCCCAGAGATGCCTCCCTTTTCCGGGACTCCCTGTCCCTCAAGGTAAATTTGGGCTAGATTGAATTAGGCATGGGAAAGTAGGTCATTGGCTTTGATCTGTCTATTGCATTGTTAGTGTGAAGGTTAAACATGACGCTTGTATATTCCCACCAGCAGCCTCAGTCGGCCAGACTGAGACTCTTGCTTCTCTTCCCTCCTGAAGCTTAAGCAAAAGGGGAGCAAAAACAAAAGTGTTCAGTGCATTTTTATTTCTGTCCAAAGTATTTTACGCTCATGCACAGAGACACTGGCGGACAAATAAACACACATTGTTACTTTAGTACTATCCCGAAGGCAATTTTTTATTTATTTATTTATTTTTACATGTATTTTCTTTTATTGTTCTTGGTTATTTTGTTTTCACACACATATATTTGAAGGGAATTTTTTAAAAATTGTATTTAAACAAATGTGTTTAAGATAGGGCTGTCAAACAATTCATATATTTTATAAATGAATCTAAATGAATTTCTTCAAATTAGTATTTGCTGCGAGAAGCATTTAAAAATATTACACATGATCTCTCAAAGGTGTACTTACTCAGTCTGCATCTGAACGCCCGTTTAAGTGTGGTGTGATAGTTGCGCATGGTTAGTTCGCTGCTAAGTGCATGGTAAATGCTAACAGTGATATTGCTAACATTCTGAAATACACCATGGTCACCTTCACATGTCCACCATCTTAGTTTAGTGTTAGTATACTGACATTTCAGACACATCATCATTTTGCACCTTTGATGTTACTGTATGTGGTTTCGTACCGCCGTGGGAATCTTTAAGAGCAAAATACAGTGTATAATACTTTACACTTTAAACACTCAAATAAAGCAGAGGGTTAACACTGTGTAGAAAATGGGGACTGACTGCTCTGTTTTATTTCAGTACAAACTGTTACCCTTATTTTCTAGAGCTGTCGACATCTCAGAAGAATAACACCTTATAGCCGAATCAAAGCACAGCTAAATGGTTATTGCTATTTTTGAACACTGACCCTTTACACACATAAGACCACGTCTCCTCCTTTTCTCGTCAACACAGTCATGAAAGAGAGCGGTTGGGTGGGAGGGGTGGGGCGGAGGGGGGAGGCCTTGAAGCAGCCACTCCACAGACATGTTGCACACAATTAGCCAGCTGCAGAGGGACCGTATGGCTGTCATGTCTCCCGTTGTTCCGAGGTGAAGACAAGGCTGTTTCTGAAGGCAGAGTGCCTGGTAAACAGAGGTACCCCTTCATCCACACACTCCACCACAAACACACACGCACACCCCTTGAGGAGCCCCTCCTTGTTTAGCACATTTAAAGCCAACAGTGCAGAAAGCAGTCATTGGCCGGCCCCCTTACTGTCCTGGTGTCGTGCCTGTGTCACATTTACAGTGCGGTGGCACTGGGCTGGAATGGACTTACCAGCTAATTAGGTGAGATAGCAGCTTTATTTCATTTGGCCCATGGCAGCTCATTCTCTCCATGCATCTCTCCTCCTTATGGAAAGGATTGTAGACAAAATGATTAATTTTAGGAGGCTACTTATGTACTGTATATTACTGCTAAAGTAAGCCATACAATGTCCCCAGAACATATTATACTGTCTAATGCACTATAGTTATTTTGTACCGTTTTCTTTGAGTGTCTGAATTGTACATATGCACACTTTGGACTATATTATGCAATTTAAAAGCCATTCAATGAATGAATGAGGAATGAAAATAGAGTTTCCATATCATGTTCACAATAATGCTGTGCCTGTCAGATGTGTAAATTGCACATATGTGATAGTACATCTGTCAGCAAGGTGTTCAATAAAGAGTAAAGTAGTAAGTGTTCATTATAAAGGGAAGAGTGGATGAAAAAGAGCATCTGGCATATTTTATCCTACAAATAAGCTAAAATGCAATGAGTCTACATACTTCTCATCTGCAAAAGCGCTAAACACTGAGTAGGTGATTCAGTGCGACTTTTCAACAACCTGATTCGACAGTTATTGAAAAAAAAAATACTATATTGCTGATGGAAATGACAAAAGAGAAACTAAACAGCTACATCCAAAAGGAACAATGTGTAAGATATGTCCAGATTTATGGTTTTATGAATGTCTAAAACATTCTGAGCAGAATGTCAAGAGGTAGCAGCCATAGCATTATGTCATGTTTTTTGCAATACCAACTACACCTTGAAGGGCAATAGTGAGTCACTGCTGTGTCTAGTCTGCCCTCAGTCCAACATGAGGATGAAGCAGAGAACCAGGCAGAGCCTTTTTTTTACTTTTGAGATTAAAAAGTAGATTTATCTTCTTCTCGGCCTGTCTGCTAAAGCGGCAGTGCAGACATCCACTGTTATTGTAGGTATCTGTGGGCACCCAGAGGTCTATGATACTACTTAATTATTTATACAATACCTGGTCAAAAAAGGAGATTGCTTGGAGCAAGGAAGTTGGACTACCTGGTAAGTGCTTAAAATGTATGTATTACTTGATTCCTGCTATTGGTTGTACTTTACTATAAATTAATTCAGCATAGCCCTGATCGATTTGAATTATTTTCAGAAAACAAACTTTGAAAAAGCTGTTCATTTATGTGTGAATATGAATTGCCTGTCACATTAGTGCAAGCAAGGTAACACAAGAGGATGGGCCCAAATGCAGGCACTAGAGGCACAGCGAAGAAGCTATTTTAATATTGTAATTCTGTTCTGTTAGTTAGATCACAAAAATCGAAATACAAAAGACAAGGGGAGAAGGGGAAAAACAAAGCAAAGATCAAAAAACACAAGGGCTGAACACTCAATGCAGGGTACAATGCTGAAGTGAACATACCATGAATATCCATGCCAGACTTCATGGCATAGTTCATTCTGGATCAAAGTGTTGGCCTGACAGATGGTTGGTTCAGCTGACACTGTCAGCCATGCTCCTAGTAGAGAAGCTAAACATATGGAATTATTTATAGAGATGGTTTTCTGACCAAAGTCAGCAACCTTGACCAAACAAGGTCAAGCCACAGATCACTGTCCTAAAAATGTAGGTTTAAATACAGTTTACAGTTTTACAGTCTTTAATGTTAAGTCCTGTGTCTAAACTGGACACCATCCATACTACGATGCATGAAGCTGGTGTCAGGCAGTGGTAGGGAGTTTCAGCATAGACTGGGTACAGATCATATCTTGAAAGAAAAACTACTGTGAGGAAACAATTCATGTCCAGGACAGTAACTCGAATCATACAACTGAATCTACACTCGAATGACAATGAGTGTGAAAAGGCTGTGAGTCACCCAGCCAGGACTCAGTTAAATCCCTTTGAAAATCTCCAGAATAACTTAAAGACATATCGTCACAGATGCTCCTTATCCAACTTGAGTGAACTTGAGCACATCAGCATCTTAAGAGGGGAAAAGTCACAAAATTGTGCATAGCTGGCGCAGATACTGATACCTACGAGGAGTAGAAGTTGGAAACCACTGCCAATGATGTTTAATAAAATATTGACTTGAGGCTTACTATATTATCAATATTTTTTTTCATTAGATAGAAATATGTTTTCACTTTGTTATTATTTGATCATTTTGTTGAGTTTTTAAAGTCTCAGCTGAACTTTACCATACTATGATAACCTGTAATCTTGCTACATAAAGGATATAAAGAGTTATATGTGCCGGGAAATCTCCGCAGATTATTCCATACAATTAGAAAATATACACTGATTTGCATCCAGTCTTAAAACTGGAACAGATACATGAATGCCATTGTTTTCCTCTACATATGCATTTGTATAAATGTGGATTTTGTAATGGTTTCCTCTAAATGCTGCCAAAGTGGTTCTTATTATCCCATGAATAAATGCAGCCAAATATAAATCTCTAACCCGCTCCCTCTTTCTCTCTCTCTCTCTTCTATCCCTTGGTTGAGATGTCATTGCTATCTCCAAAGTGACTGAGGAGAAGCAGTATGTAGTGTGACAGGCAGCCTGGGTCACAGCCCCCCATTTCAGCAAATGGGCATGACTTATTTGCAGGGTTGGGAGATGTGGGGTGTGGGGCGAGGACGATATTGACAGGATCATTTGCATGTCTGCCAAGTCGCAGGCAAGAGAGTGTCTGAAGGGAAGCTACGAAGGAATAGATGGAATGTGATGGCTTCTATAATCCCCTCCGGCCCGATCAGTTGGAGGTGCTGTGCAAAATGATCATCCGCTGGCTGTGGCTGGACCAAGAGCAAGTGACGACTTGGACGAGCTCCGATGTGATGTCTCAGAGCTACTTTTTCTCCTGTATTAACTCATTAATTGTTTTTTTTTTTTTTTTTTTGGTTTTTTTTGCAGTAAATCGGCAGCCTTCATCAATCACAAAACAATAAATACAGCATTTTTGTCAATGTATTCTTGATTTCAGCTCTTGTTTCCACAGACAACTGCTAAACCATTATTTGCCAATAAAAACAAAGGAAATGTCGCCTGCATGTAGCACACATAATTTGTTTTTATTTGGCACAGAGATTATGAGAGCTCCAAATGTTAGCCAGGCAAGAAAAATTTCATTCTTATGGGTGACATAAAGGTGCTGTCATAAATTTGAAGCCACAGAACTCTGATTAGATACATACTTTTTTTTTTCCTTTGTCCAAAATCGAGTTACCATTTCAGCAGCCCCTTTTTAAAGCAGCTTATTTCTGTGGTTTTGTATCCTACTGCACATGGTTTCCTGTCTTAACCTAATTTATTATTTTGTTTCATTTGGCATTCTGACTTCTAGATATATTCACTCATTCGGTTCAGAACAGATGATTTCTTGTTTTTCTCTTTGACATTTGATCCTAAAATATTAGGTCGATGGACAGAAGTTACTGAGTCATGAATTAATTTATGACATGGTGCTTTTGTTAAGAGGCATTTAACAGTGTAGCGAAATGAGGCATGGCTTGGTTATTCTGCTAGGACTGGCAAGTCTGGCAAATGCCAGATGGGCCAGCCCACCCAGTGGGCCTTAGGGCTGCCACCAGCAATGTTAGGAATAAAAAACAAAACAGACCTGCCAGCAGCAGCCCCTGTCTGATTGGGGGTCTCAATAGAATACCTATAATGTAAGTTAAGACTGTAAGGCAGGTCACCAACTCTTCCTGCCCCTTCAAGTGGATCCATCCATGTAATGTCAGAGATGAAGTGGAAAATAATGAAAATAAATGAAGACAGAAAGAGTGGATTTGGTTGGTGCTGCAAAATATTTGTCATGTAAATGTCATTCCTGATTATGGTATCTAAAGATATAATGTTGTTTTCACTTCATGGACCTGAAGTTCTGTGTAGTTGCATGTTCTTGTCCATGATTAAAAGTAAACTGAAGATGCAATCAAGTGTGACCAATACATTAAAAGCAGTGCCAGGAAAATTGTATTGCATAAAGTAATGCTATTTTATGATTAATTTAGGCTTATAAGTTTTCCTGTCTTTGTTATAATGTTTTGTGACACCATACCTCGCTGCAAATTGCTTCTAGTCTTCCTTTTTGCTAGTATAGGAGGTGGCTTAAGGTGGCTTTGAGTGTTTCTGTAATGTAAATACTGCTGAGGTACAGGTGATTGTACTGCTGATACTGTACCTGTGCTGTCACCGTGCTAGTGTTCTTGCCATATTGAGTGGTGGGAGGGGGTATATTCCGATAGGTAGGATGGGCAGTCTTGCACTTGCTGTGCTAAAAGAAAACTATAGCATGTGTCTGCTTTATTCTGTCATTGTAACCTGCAAGTGCAGCCCCTAGTTATCTGTCTGTCTTGAATTGACCCACAAATTCAACATAGTTCTATAGGAATCCATATATATATATATATATATGAATGGCAATAAATTCTGAATTAGTGCTGCATGAAGGAAGAATTCATATTGCAGCCCTGGTGGCACTGCTTGCAAATGTTTGAGGTCTGTATGACGTGGCTGTTCATGCATCACCATATTGCTTTGTAACTACAGGCACTTAAGTGCTGATGAAAAGAGATGGTGCTAAGCACATATCCTGCTGGTAAGGACACTCTGAGCACTTCCAGGAAGCAGAAGATGCTCCTGAAAAGCTCCTTCAGTGCATGGAGAGCTAAACCCTGTCCAGTTGAAAGGTCAAGTGTCACAGCGAATATAGGGCGGAAATTGCTTTCACCATCAACACCTCTGTGTGTGTTTTGCCTCTTTGCACTGCAGGACACACAGCCAAAGGCTAGCCAGCCTTTTAATGGTTAATCAATAGAGCCAAGAGTCCCTTGACTGTGTGTTTCGATATTTGGGGGCTGAACCAAAATAATAAGCCAGCATCTATCTGCTGAGGCTGACAAGGAAAAGTCGATACTTTTGTACTTGGGTTCCAGATTGATGGCAGCTGACCAGCAGTTAGGTGGTGGTTTTTTGGCCAAAAGAGAGGGAGACAAAAGAGAAAAAAGACATAAAGACGAGGAGAGAAAGAGATGTTAAGATGGTCAGCTCTTATAAAGAGCTCAGAGTCTCAACATCTGTGGTGTGATATGTGGCAGATAGATCATATCACGCTACGAAAAATAAAGTGGTCCCTTTACAATCCCCCCTTCTGCTCTGGTTCTTGCTCCATCGTCTCGTTTTTTTTTTTGTTGTTGTTTTTTTTCTATAGTACTGCAGGTTTATCCTCCTTATCTCTCACCTTTCTATATTTATCTGTATAGGACTTCAGTTTCTTTAATGGAGGTCACCTGCTTATCTACAGTGGAGCATCTTTTAAAGGGAAAGTTACAGCGTGCTGGTTTAGCATCTCTAGTTTTATAGGTTTCGAATGTCTTTTTACATTTTATGTTTATTATGTTATTTAAAATACAGTGACACTGATATTGTGTGCACTTTCACACATAATCTAACACAAGCTAAAACCAGTTTTGGATATATTTCTAAGGGTGTTTCCAATGGCAGAAGTTGGCTGACATCTGAGAGCTAGCATTGGAAATGAGTGGACCTGATCATAGCCCTGTATAGCCAAAAACATTAATAACAAACATAAAATAAAATTTTTCTTCAATTTACCACAAGCCAATATCGCAATGACTTTTTGACAATGACATGTTTGTTTCGTCTCACTTTTCAAGACTTATGAAAACCCACACAATTTTGAGTTTTATTCCACTCGGTAAGTAGAAAGCTACTAGAACCTAGCTAGGTATACAGAGTTCTCTTCAACACCTGCTGTGTCATTGGCAGTTCCCTCAGTTTTAAGCAGTGTTGGTCCCACATTACATAAATGAGGCAGTCTAGCTAGTGTTTCTCTTTCTTGTGTCCAGTTATTGTGAAGTAGCCTGTCAAAACTGTCATGAATGGAGTTATGAAGAAACATAGCGAGTTCTCAAATGGGTTTACGCATTGGCTGACAACATCCTGCCTCCACCGGGTTAACTATCTTTGTCACAGAAGGAAATGAAGTGATGGTACTACTTTTGGTGCCTGCCCACATAGTAGTATTTGCACCAATCAAATTACCAGTATCAGCAGTCGGTACAGTAAGACTTTACACAACCAATACTAATGAAGGGGGCTGTATCCCTGCTGAGAAAATGAATAAAAATTACATATCTTATCTTTGGTACAATTTGGACAAATACACAAGTCTAAACAAATGTAAGATACCAAAAGATTCCCAAAAATGAATTTCAGTTCAGCTTTGATGTGTGGTAACAATGTTTAAAATTTCAAAATCTATTTAACTGGCTAAGTTGGACGAGCAGCAGATATTGTGTCCTTCTTGTTTAGACCAGCTACCATTTAGCAACTGTGTATGGCTGCTTGTTCTTCCAGTCTCTCATATTTGATCTTTCCCAAGAGAGTGCCTTACCTCACTGGCTCGATGTATATCCGGACTCTTGCCATCTCATTGTACAGTATATCAGCGTCGTTCAGCTAGAATACGAATCACATGCTTTCTGGAGAGCCACTGAAGACATGTTCAAAGGCCGTTATGAGGCCTAAATAATGGACTCATTTGACTAAAGGCTTTTAATGGCCATTTATCCAAGAAAATGAGAAACAGGCTGAGGATTAGACTCATACTTAAAGAATTGCGTGTTGAGGCTTTTTTAATATGCCATCCTCTTCCTTTTTTCCCTTTTTTTTCTTTTACAGCCCTATGAGGGTAGCAAGGGATTTGAGGCGTGTTGTCCTCATTTTCAACAAATGGTGCAGCTGCATGAACAAAGGATGAAGCTGAAATTATCAATGCAAAGTAACACGAGACAATGGTGCTTGCATATCACTCAAAACACAATTGAAGCACATGTGCACCCACATAAATGCTATGTCCATGTCTGTGCATGCACACACAAACACATGTATGCACTCAATGAGATCCACTGTTCCAGTCCACACACACACACACACACACAAACACACAGACTTACCAAAGCCATTGTTTCTCATTCAGCCCAAGTTGTCCAATCAATAAGACCACGCGCAACTCTTTGCAGCACATTATTAGGATTGAAAGACGCTACTATCAGCTTTTGTATGCTTCAACTGATACCTCTTTCACTTCAAAGTCCAAACAAAGAGACTTGATCGTGTTCAGGAGCTGGGTTCTCTCCCTCTGGAGGAAAGAAACCAAGGCGGTACACTGCCATCTTGTGAGAAAAAGAAAGGCAGACTAACAAGCAGCAGTAACCGGCAAATAATGGAAGATTTGCCTGCTTAATGACCATTGCAAATAGCTGGTGGTGAACAGTTGCACAGTTTTGTCTTTTAGCCTTTATAGCATTGTCTCTGTCACTGTTAAGTAGCTCAAATGTAGCCTCGTTTATCGGCAGTATGAAACCTGAGCATGCAATCAGATAGACACATACGTACACTGAAAATACACACATGCAAAGATGCATATACTTAAACACACAGACATGCTCACAGGTGAGTCAGAAATGTATTATCTGTACGCTTTTCAGCAGAATAGAGGGCTTAAGCCTGGATGAAAGGACCACTCTGAACTCTTTTGATGTGCATTAGCATGCTAATAGCTGGCTCCCTTTGTTACCCCTCTCATCTGCGAGAACGTCAAGGCTAATCTGTGTGATTCCTAATGACGGCAATGGGGTGATAAACACTGCAAGCCGTGTTCTCCCTTAAGTCTGTAGAGATGGTAGTGGAGGCGGCAGTGCTTCGGAGGATGTGTGCTTATCAGATTTCTCAATGACCTGGACACAGACAAGACAGAGGAGCATTTTTCTATGCCCTTTTGTGGATTTTTCTTTCTCCGTTTTTACTTTGTTGGTCTTTTTTTTTTTTCTTTGCATTGTCCAAACTCCAAACCTAGTGTAGAGTATTTCATGGCCACTGTTTTATCATTTTCATTATCGGTTTCCTCTCTAATATTTACTTCTCTGTCCTCATCCTTATCTCCATTCTCCTCTAATTTTGGTGGAAAGATCGATTCTCTCCACTTCATCCCTTATGCAAATTATCTCATGACCAAATCAAATCAAGGAATTTCAAGGTCACCTTTGTAAAAAGCACATTTTTTTAGGCATTTATCCTATTGCAGCACATAAAACAGTGAAAATAATGCAAATTCTGAATGAATGAACAAATCTCCTGCATGCCACTGCAGACGTTTCTCCTTTGAAGTGCTTCATCTCAGCTCTCTTCTCTTTCTTTCGTGTTCCTTTTTATCCACACTGCTCAGGCACGTGCACTGACTCAATGTCGAGCTGATGCATTCTTATACAGTACAGTAGCTGTACCTTGTTGTTTTATCCACTTTGAGTTACCCATTTCATTTTACATTTTTAATAACACTGTCATGACACTCCAGGTCAATAAGCTGCAGGGAATTGCCCCAGTCTTCATAGTGGCTGTATAGCATTAAACTGTAGAAAACAACTTTCTGTCCTCTCTAACTTTCTTTCATTGTAAATGTCAATATAGCTGATTACATAATAGAGCTATTGTCATTAAACTGTATTTTCACCTGCAAGGACAAATCCACAACAATGTGATTTTAATGGTTTGATGAAATGAGCAAGTACTGCATGTTGAGGATAGATGAATGGGTGTGAGGAAGGGGATGAACGTGGGGGAGGAAGTTGTCAGTTTCGACTGGTCTGGGACAGATATATTGAAGCCCTGGGTGGAGGAAACTCAGTGTGGGGTATCTATCTTGGGAGATGAGTCACCCAAGCCAATTACGAGTCCCTGACAGTACTTTTAAAAGGGGAGATGGGAGAGGTATGCACAGAATTGAATAAGATGAAATGAAAGGAGGGAAGAGAGGCTGGATGGATGAGGGGTAGGGAACGAGACGGTCAGTCGAGGAATAAAACAAGTTGACCAGATTTGAGTTGGTTTGACAGGTGATTAGAGGTGCAGGTCAGGCGTGGCCCTGCTCATGTGATGACCTCAAACCAGTGCCGCAACAGTGTTAGTTTCACATCATGAAACAACACGTTGTATATGTCACACAACAGCATCGAGTGAGGAGTGAGTGTAAATTTGTCCACAATTCAAGAACAGTCCCTCAGCCCTCAAGTCTTGCCAAGTTGTGGCGATAATTGTCTTTCTGCTAACATCAAATCTGCTTTGTTCTCTACTGTTTTTTTTTAACTGGAATCAACAAACAATATCATTTTGATTTAGCATGCATGTCAGCTTTAATCTGACTTTACATACCAACCTGACAGTGGATCCTTTTGATTTATCTCCAAATCTGCAAGCGCAATGCATTCATTTCACAAATGAATGATAGATATGTGAATTGACGTATAACTACTGCCTGCTGTCTCTGTCTCCCTGAGCCTGCCCTTGCTCACGGTCTGTTGGTATATCAGCCTGCAGAAGGCATCAAGTTAATGCCCTCTATCAACACCTTATTATCAGACATGGCCATGCTCCCTGCAGCAGATGAGAACTATTCCAGTTGTGCCTAATGCCTGTGAGTGGAAGCTATCTGCATGGCCAGACAGGCTTAACAGGGACAGGTAGCATTTAACACCCCAGCCCACACAAACATTACACCCCTGCTCTTTATGGCTACAGTATGCTGCCACATTACGAGCCAAAGAGCGGCGATTGGATCAAAAATTAAAACCCTTTCAACCTCAGCAGATGGAGTTGGGGGGGAGAGGATAGGGGTTTCTGGGAAAATGACAAACACGAATAAGCAATGTCAGGGTGCATGTGTAGGTGTGTGTATGGGTAAGGGGTGAAATGGGGGGTGTTGCCTACTCGCCATCACCTTGATTTTAATGCCAGTAAAGATGTGGCTGGCTTAAGCACACAACGCCAAGGTTAACGCAGAGATGGAGAGGGGCGATACGGTCACTCACACTCGGTTGAAAGAGAACCCTGATGACTGTTCATTTCCAGTGTTCAGCTTGTTATCTGTAATTGTTAAAGGATGGGGCACTGCTAGTCGCAGGCTGGGCCTTTACAATCTGAGTGTGTAAGCGCCACACAAATTGATGCTCGCAATTGGAAGTGGACGGCAGACGTGTGTGTGTGTGTGTGTGTTCATGTGGGAGGTAGGAAGGTGTGGTGTCTTTTCACACCCAGGAGCAATGTATGAAGTGGAGTGGTGGTGTGATGAGGTTGGGATATAATTATAAAAATTGTCATTACATCATGCTCTCCCTTTAGCATGATGGATAGACAGGCGTGCTGCTGATAAGACAGGAATGGAAATGAAGATAACTGTGATGTGAGGGCACGTTTCAGATCCACGTGCTTATAGACACATACATGTATAGATACGTCCAGAGACACATTCTTGCACACGTTCACAAATAACTTCCTTTGAGCACAGCTGTTAGAGGGTGTGAACACAAGGTAGGTAATGAAAAGAATATTGATTTAAGAATTTACTCAGCTGAAATTCTTGCATCTCCCAGCCTGCCCATTAATATCATTATTGCGGATGGGCCGCATGGCCAAATGCTGTTAACATTAATCTCCGGTGATTTCACCTGCTCAATCATTATTCATTATTAACAGGTTGGATTGAGTCAGTTCAAAAGAGCAATATCATAGAAATAGATTTGTTCGGCCCTGACTGTGAATCAGCTTTCACTCTTATTCAACTCTCTGGTCCTCATGTAACTTTCTCTTGGTGACAAGCAACGCAGTCAACATTAAATAATTCTCTATAGAGTGAGGGACCCACTGCTGCAAGACATTGCTTTTAATTAAAATCATTCCACTCTTCCCTCATGTTATCTTTTAATGCTATGGAAAGACAAGACAAGAAAGAACTTTAAGAAGTTTTAGCGGGGTTAGTACTCTTGAAGCACCTCTAGGGGATCATCTGAATCATCTGTTCAGTTTATTTGGCTGTGATGAAGTAAAATGCAATTCTTATTTACCTCTACCAAGGGTGAAGGTTCGCATATAGACATTAGGACAGAATACTCCCTACTGATATTTGAGCAAACTCATTCATTCTGCCAGAGAAAAGTGCTATATGGACACTAGTGATGTGTGGATTGGCTCTAACGTCATTCCAATCCGCATCCATGTATAAATCATCCACCTCAATTTAGAGACCGGTATAAGCATGGACATTTCACTCCACCTCTACCAGTCCCTGTAGGCTATATTGGCTTTTAAATTTTAGTTTTCAAATTGTGTCGAGCAGCACAAACTTTCCAGAAGATTTCTTTATTGAACTGATGTATAAGTGTTGTTCTTTAACAATTTACTTTAATGATTAGAGAGGCTGTTTTCAGTAATTCTTAACATGCATGGTGTGACATGATGTGACTGTAGTAAATGTTGTTAATATTTCAGTGGCGAAAGTAGAAACTGTAGTTAAAACTTCACAGGACAGAGGAAACTGAGAGGTTGTTGTGCCCCAATCAAACCTCTATGCCCTTGACTTCTACATAGTAAGCATAATGATTTCCTCCATTTCCCAGAAGGTCTTTTGATGGTTCGGAAATGGATCTCAACTTGGTGCAGGGCTTTACCACAGTTAATCTTTCAGATGGGGATGAAATTTTGTGGAAATCCATCCAGTAGTGACAATTCACTTAAAATCACAAATGTCAACCTCATAGAGGGACTAGAGGAAAAATTGGGGGATCACAAAGTCATTAGGCTTGATTCTCTGGGGGACATGAATGTCTGTGGAAAATTCTGTCCAGTATATCCAATAGTTGTGATTAGAGCCATGCTGCTATCATGACTAAAAACACACAATTCACATTCACATAGGGACTTTAATAAAAACTCAGCATGGCTTGTTTTTGTTGTATTCTGGTCTACTGAAGGGTCTTCTGTGTTTTCTGTCAGTGATTTCTCCCTGTATGATGGATAAATGTACAAAGAAGCAGTGATCTTAGCCACTGATGTTTCATACACCTGAAATATGTCAGTATAATTTCATCCTGAAAGGCTGATAAAAAATAAATAGTCTCTCACAATGCCTTACCCTTGAGGCAAACAGGAAAGTAAACCTTAGGTTCCTGCAGTTTCTCAATTCTTTCACAGTTCAACCAGCATGTCTTCATACACAGGCTGTTTGGTAGGAGTGTATCTAAGTGCTATCAGCAGACGTGAACAGAATCATGCTGTGGCCTTTTGCTGGTTTCACGTGTGATAGTGGTAGCCACAGGAATGGCAGGGAGAAGGTCATTCTAAAGACGCAAACAACTATGTGATGGAAGCTCAGGTCAGAAAGAGTGGCAGATAACTCTGTGTGTGTGTGTGTTGGTGTATAGTTTGTGTGCTTTGGGGGACGTAGTTGTTGGACCTGCAAGCAAGAGGAAATTGTCTCATATCAAAAAATCTAAACTATAGGAATAATTTAGCACCCGGAGATTCACTTCACTTTGTGGATTATTGTAGTTTCCCACTCTCAAGTGTAGCTATTAGTCTTTGATACTTCACAGAGAAGATTTGATTTCATCTCTTTTACCCTTTGGAAGAAGAAAAGTAGCAAAGAGGGCTTTTTAATTCAGAGATCAGGCAATGAGTTTTGCAAATATTATCTGTTATACAGTGGGACGTTTCTATTATTCATTCATATGAAGACATAACACTAGGTGAAAGAAATCAAGGGTGTGCATGAGGATTCAAAAATTCAAGGGAAATATCAAGTGTTACCTCCACTGTCTCATAAAACAACAACAAAAAGAATAAAAATAAAACAAATTCTTGTAAAAACAGAAATGAGTTTGGTAGAGCATACATGAAAAAATGCTGAGTCCTTACCACAGCAACAACTGTTCACAGTCTGCAGCCCTTTGCTATAAGTCATCCCCTCTCTCTATCCCTTTTCCTGCCATTCTGGAACTATCCCTGTCCATTAAAACCACGAAAAGTCAGTAAAAAAACACTAGATAATTGAATTCTAGATTATTTTCTTTGTAATATTTGTGCCGCACCTGCCCTGGTCCAGTAACTAGAAAGCTTTCTAAAGGTGCATGGAATTAGATTCACCAACAAAAAGAATTATATATACAAGTATGGCGATAAAGGGAGAACATGAATGGGAAGAGGTACTACACCATAGCCACCATTGAGGAAATACATTTTGAAAACTGTTACAACTTGTGTGGTGGTGTTCTCTGTTTCAAAATTCATTTGGGGAGTTGTTTTCCTAGTGGAGATGGAAAGTCTATGACTGCACCTCATATGAGAGGACAACACTGCTCCAGGCTATGTGGAGTTACTGTATACTGTAGCAGCAGCTGTTGGGGAAGGAGACTCTTAGGCTGTCATAGCTTGTCAAAAATGAACAGCCAGCAATGATGAATGATGATTATTCTATACATTAAATGCTGTGGCATGACTGTGGCTGTCACCGAATGTGATTTCTTGTCTATAATTAAAATATTTGCTTTGGTACAGTATTGCATTTAGTGTAGACAAATATGAGAAAATATAAAAATGCTGAAATTGACTTTTTCTACATGTCAGAATTTGAAATATTACACATAATTGCATGTCCAAACATGGGATAACCAGAGCTGTTTTGCATATTTACTTGTAACAGTAAAACAAAAGCGGTTCAACAAATTATGGATGACTGTTAAAAAATTAAAAGAATGAATATGCCGACTTCATGCTTTCTATTAAACATCTTTCACCATTGTTTCTCTTTTATGTAAATAGCTTCTGTATATGAACAAAGCATACATTTAATGATAATTTCATCACTGGTTATAATTTGAATACTTCAGTAAGAAGAAAATGCAGACTGAATTATTTCCGTGTAATTGGGATATGTATTCATCCTTCTTACAGTGTTTAGAAAGCAGCCCATGTGACGCCTCTTCACAAAGGTGGACTTATATGGTTTATATAACTACTGACCAATTTCATAACTGTCTTGCCTTTCAAAGGTCGTTGAATGTTTAGTCAATAACCAGCTGGAATGTTATTTAACCAAATATTTCATTCTGAGTATCTATCACTCTGGATTTTGAAAAGAACATGGCACAATCTCTGCCTCTGACATTGTCCTAAATGATATTAACTATAAACAATAAAATATTGGCATGGACTCAAAGCACATACCTTTCAGACAGACAGCAGTCTGAAAAGTGGCTTATATTAAATCTAAGTTTCTTCCTGTGACATTTTTGTTTTATTGTAACTGTGGTTTGGGTTTTTGACCTATCTTCTGTCTGGTGTTATTCACATTGGTATGTCCATCAGTCCATCAGGTAATAATATTTTATACAGTTTGGCAAACTATTCAGTAAGCCATTGATAATCTGCAACTCTCATTTAATATCTGACAGCATGCACTTATTAACCTTAAAGTTGTTTCAAATACAGCTTCTGTTTTTCTCTAGAGTTGAGGAAAATGGCAATAGTCTTCATATTTACACTTTAAATGGTATGCTGATTGAAAAGGTTCCTCACTAAACTTCTGGACTGATGACAAACTTATTTTTAAAAAACCATATATACCCATCTATGTTGCTAATTAAGGATGCAACTTGGCTTTTCCCATGTTCCTCTCTCGTTTTATTGTAGAAAAGGGATTGGGACCATTTTCCCTGTATTCCACTATGGTAACATTATTTATAGACATGCTCCTATCTCCAACCGTAAACATCTTGATGCTGTCTATGCAGATAGATGCTGTTTTTTTTGTTTGTTTTTTTTTTTATATTTGTTTGTGGATTTGATTTTACTGCCCGCTGACACTGTCCAGGTAATATTCAATATTCAGACATCATACCATAAGCATGATGACATCTGCTCCACCTGAGATGATAAGGGTTCTGTTTCATCTCTATGGTGTGATATGATATGTGTGTGGTGTGGTGCGCTATCAGACCCATTAAATCCCATTTTGTGAACAGAGTGAAGTTTTTTTTTTTTTTTTTTTTTTTTTTACCACTGCCCACATCAAAGGGAAAACTACCTTTATCTTTGACCTAGTTTGTTGCTGTAATTTGCCTCCTGCAAACATCAACCCTTCAACGTCAGCTGAGCTTTATTTGTACATTAAGACAGGTTTTCAGCCTGAAGCAGCATTGTCCTAAAACAACTAGTTTTCTCCATTGAAAATATCACACCTGACAGTTGTTTACATATAAGCCATACAGCTTTCAGTCTAAGCTCTCAGTAGTGGGAGAAAACCCATTTAAAACCGTGATTTAAACCATACAGCACATTTTAAGAATCTTTTGAAATATCTATTTATTTAGCATTGAAACTGAGTGCATTAGTTTTGTTAACACTTGACTTTTTGGTGGGTTGGATGAAACAGCTATGCTGTCAGAGACATTAAAATGTACACATACAACAAGCTTCTCCGGCGGCAATCATGAATTACGTTTGGCAAGAATACAGAGAAGCAGGCATTGAGGGAATGGCAGAGCTCAGTGTGTGTGTGAGAAAGAGGGAGACGCTGTAATATCAGAACTCCAAATTAAGAATCCGTATAAGTCAGTAAGTAGCCATGCACTTTCTATTCTGCCCTTCACACTGGGAGTGTCTAGTTCAGTTCATGAATAGAAAACAGCTCATTTTTGATGTGGCTTTTTCTTCTAAATGGCTCTCAAATCCGTGAACAACACTTCACTTTTCTCCCCAGAGAATAAGAAATCTATTTCTCTCCCCCTCTCTCTTATCTGTATTTCTTCTTCATCATCCTCCTCTCTCACACCCTGATCTAAAAGTTGAAATGGAGTGTGTGTGTGTGTGTGTGTGTGTGTGTGTATGTGTGTTTGTGCATGTACATGTGTTACAACCTCTCTCCCGCTGTGACAAAGTGGTGTGACAGGCCATGTCACATGGTGGACAAGTGGTGGATGGGAGCTCGCCAACACACGATAAAGGCTGTCAATCTCCCGGGCAACATTACCAACCTTCTGCCGCCTGATGTGTGGCCTGTTAACACACACAGAAATAAGGCAGCAGACAGAGACACTCGCACACCCAAACTTGCCTAAACTCCACATCACCCCAACTTATTTTTCTTAGCCTGCAGGCCTCCTCATACAAGACTCGGAGGTCTGACAAAATTGTCTTCCCAAACACGCACACCTGACACTTTCTCCGTGACATATCTTTCTTCAGCCTCTTTTCCTTCACTTACATGATCATTCTAACCTGGCAACAAGCTACAAAAAGGCCCAGCAAAGTGTACAGTCTGGGAGGACCACAGTATAAAATGTAGGACAGTCATTCATATTCCCCTGGAAGATTATAATTTTAACTCTGATTTCATGTCCAATAAGCTAATTTGTTTTATGACCAAATATCTGCAAACACTATCACATTCAGCGTCAGACGTGGCTAAGTTTAGCATACTAAATGAATGGGTTTAGCATGGTACACATTATACTTGTAAACCATCAGTATATTAGCACAATGACAACACTGTGAGCTTGTTTTTTTTTTTGTTTGTTTGTTTTTTGCCTTTATACCTTTGAATAGAGATGCCTTCAAACAAAACATTTGATAGAAGAAATACTTCAAACTACAAGTCACCTTAAGGCATAATTAACATAGATCTATACCTACACTTGTAGTACTTGAGTATAATAATGAGCATAATTTGAGCACACTGTCAATTATGGCAAAATGAGCCAACAGTGTGGATATAGAATGCTGGACAATTCTCGCCCTCAGTGGTCATTTTGACTAAGTAGTGGAAGGAGAGGGACCACTGGCATTATGAAAATTGGGATTGGCATTGGAGCTGAAGCAGTGCAGTGAATATACATGATGATGATACATGATGATTTATATGTCGGCAGTTACATGTTGGTGCTACCCTGCTGAAATTAGCATACACAGTGTACTACATAGAAGTGTACTAAGGGGAGTATCTGAACTGAGACACAGCTTTTGGAGTGCAGTTGATCAGTCAGGGGTTTTGGTGCTACTTAGTTATGGTGGTTAATGTTAGGCAATTTAACTGATTCGGTTTGCTGACTACAGCTCTACATATACTACTGTTGGTTGACATTTAGTATTTAGCACTGTCCCGTAATGGTTACTGATGTTTCACCAAATTACCTGAGTACATTTTAATCCTGCTTAATGTTTAAGATGATGTTAAGAGTCGAGGCAGCTAGCTGCATGACCACTTGGACTTTGCTTGATAACTGAAATTTTAGAGGCAGCCCTGTGATCTGAAAGTGAGCTTGTTTGACTTTCCTGCCAAGGTGGGAAATTTTGAATTTGATGGAAGTGAACAAATGAATGCACTTCCTCCCTCCTTCCCTCTATAACTACCACTGAAATGCCTTTAGGCAGTGTGGCTGCCAGCCAAAGCAGACTTGGGGCAGCTCCCAGGTCTAAATATGTGTATGAGTGTGAAGTCGAAGGTTGCTGAAAAAGAGTTCCCTCTGTCAGCCTTCTCTGCATAAATAAAGGTTAAAAAACTGCGAGCCTTCTCTTTTTTTTTTCTTTCCCTCTCTTCGCCCTTTCTCTGTTCTTGCACTTTTATACCTTCCTCCTTCTGTGCTCAAAGGCAGCAGTGCGCCCATTAACATTTAACTATACACAGTTAATGATGCCGTCCTCCTGTAAGTTTAATCCTCTGCTTGTTTCATGGGCGTATCATCTAGCGACTGATCTGCAACGCAATAGACAGTAAGAAGGGACACACACACGCGCAAAACACACAGTTTTGACAAGAGACTTATTAAACAAGCTTGTAAAATTATCTCTGAACCCTCCCTGTCCTGCTTTCAACCTGCTTCCATCAGACACAAACTGCCTCCATTCAGTGAATCTTCACAACTGAGGAAATAAGGAGGGTGGGAAGCGAGCGAGAGTGGATTTTATGTCTACACTTAGTCTTAATTCATTAAGTCTGTGAATGCACTGTGAATGTTGGTCACTGCACTATAATCGTCTGTATAATTGGGACAAATAAAGCAATCTTGAATCTTGAACCACACGCTCATGGACACACAAACGCGCAGGAAGTGTGGGATCCCTGCTGACAGAAACTCAAGGCCATTTAATACTCGCAGAAGACGCAGACAACAAATGACAGTTAGAGACAATAAGATGTTCGAGAGACAGAAGGAAAGTTGGCGACAAAGATGAGAGGGAGGCAAAAACAGAAACAAAAGCTGTGAAGAGGCAAATACATACAAGAGTTTCTTTTTGCTCCATGGCAGTCTTCCCTCCAGCAGAAAGACCTTCACCAATTAGAGACCCTCCTACCTGGCAATCAACACACACACACACACACACATACACACACAGGAGCCCCTTGTCCTTACCTTCTACCTCACCCGATCCCCGGGCCTTTTCCAGCTCTCATGCAGAGTCAGTCCCAGCAGATCTTAAAAATTGAAGGAAACGTTCTCCCAAACTGTCATATTGCACCCCTTGTCAAGTGAGAAAAGCTGCCTAAATGGGTGAAAATTACTTTGCTATTTCAACTGTGAATATCATGGCTTCACATTGGGGGAAGGCAATTATTGCCATTTTCTCAATAGTTAATATTGTTGGTGGGAAAAGAAATACGAATTTTGCCAGATTTTTTTAGGTTTCTTTTTGCAAGAATTCAGGGATGGATTTAGTAATTTGGGAGTCCTGGAAAAACTGGGCAAGGGCTTTCCATTCAGTCTTAATTTAACCCTTTCTCTAATTAATAATGTTCATAATGGCATAGGTGATTTGACTTTAGCACAAGAATTGGACCCCATTAACAACGGAACTGCAACAATTATAATATAATATAAATATAAATAAATATACTTACTTTACAGACTTATCATTGTTAAATAATTAACCATAAAAATGTCAAAAGTGGGTTTTTATTTATTTATAAACTTAACTTAAAGATTATAACTTTTCTAAAAAATTCTATTTAGTTATTTATTTTTCTTCTTTCACTGTCAGAAAAAAACAATCCCCATGTTCAGCATCAAAACACAGGTTGGGTTTTACGATGAAACAATGGGAGGAAACACAATGTAACTGTCAAACATGAACATGTTCATCAGATATGTTTCTAACCCCAGACACTTCATGGTAAAATCAGCCGCTGCTCGTATTTGAGCATTCTTCCATTGCATTGTGTTTTTCTGTCTATATATTTTCTGGCTTCATCCTACGGCTGTTTAAGTCTGTTTGTTTAAATATTCAAATAAACATGATTTTCTTCCTCCTCACCTCCAATCCTGAGTGAATTAGGGGAGTAAGAAACTATTTCTGTCTGCGCTTCAGGGTCTTTAATAGCAGCTGATATCTGCCGTCTTGTCAGCCTTTTGTCATACCATTGTTTTCTTTGTCGCTCCCAGTAATCCACATCAAAAAAGAAAGCCCTACAAGCATCGTGTCATTACTCTGCTTGTCACGCACTGCTTCAGAATTCGTTTTATTCTTCAGTGTCGTTCATTTGTACTATCCGACGCTTTGCAGAATTGGACACTTCAATCCATTAGGCTGTTTACAAATATAAAGTTTTTTTCTGTTTGCTTTACTCAAAGTGGTGCCATAAATTGAATATATTTGTCTCCTTCAAACAGAAAAGGGTGTTGGCAAAATTGTCAACAAAATCATTATAACAAGAAATCTCATAAACATACCAATCAATGCTTCTCAATGACTCTTCAAAGAGGAGGGGGCAATGTCTGATGGCACTGGAGACAGTGAACGTTGGCAGAAACTGAGATTTGATGGAATAACGGTGACTTGGGTCGTACTCATTTAGTGATAACAAGGCAGACACCTAATTTAGATAGATAAATCTTTTGTGACGTGAGTGTGTGTTTCAACTTGTGTGTTTTTGCTTGATTTGGACTGCGCACGCTTGGCGCCTCGTGTTTTTTGTCTGTGTGCTCTCAGAAGTCACCGTCAACGGCGTAGTTCAACCAAACAACAGTGTCCGATTCTCCTGCAGGTTCAGGGTGGCCGTTACACCATTTCTCCTGGTAATCTTTGCCTCCCTTTTATTCTCTGTCGCTCCCCTCATCTCCTGATCCCCCCCCCCCACCCTCCGTGTTTCTCTCCAGAGGGCTTGTGACAGCTGTAAAACCTTGTATCAAGGCGTTGACCTACGGTGTGCTGCCCTATCCTCCCCCTTCTCCACCCCTTCATCCATCCATCCCTCCCTGATTCTCCCCTTCGACACTTTGCTGAAGTGTAACCCCCCCCCTCCGCCTCCTCCTCCCCCTCTACTCGGCTCCACTGGCCCGCTCTGCTGCTGCAAACGTAGCTATCTGCAGCTGATGCTGTGGAGCTGATAACAGTCTCTTTTATCTGCCGCTTAGCAGCACAAAGGGACCTGGGCATTGATCAAATGCCAGCAGACTGATGGCTGCTCAACAGGCTGCTTTTTACGCCCGCGACACAGCCTAGGGGACGGAGGGAGGAAGGGAGGAGAAGGAGGAGGAGGATGATTCAACTCTAGCTGAAAGTACAAGGCCTAAACTGACAACCTGATTTTATGGTAATAGAGAGAAAATAGCACAAAAATATTGCTGGTTTGTTGAGCTCCCTGCAATCTAAGCAGACACTGACATCAGAATGGCTGGCCGAGGCCAGTGGTAAAACTGATGCCAGAAAGAGTGCAAGGAGCAAGGTGGAAGTTGTTATTCCACACCAAGAGTGTGTTTTTGAGTCGACCCAAAACATGATACCAGCACAGATGTTTGGTATTAATTAAACAACAACCTGTAACCCTGTTCTAATGTTGTTGTTTTTTTACACTTATTTTATACTACTTTTTACCCATTCTAGTGGTGTGGCTCTGTAGATGACAATGTCAGTCCACCGCTTCAGTCCAGACTGAAATCTCAGCTGTTCAATTGATTGCCATGAAATCTGACATGCATGTCAGGCATTCATTCTTGACCATGAAAATAATGCCTAAGCGTCTTATAATAGAGAGAAGATAAATGGATATTAATTCACAACATCACCCTCATAATTAATAGGTAAAAAGTGTGCATATAAAACAAAAAATGGAAAATTTGCTAGGCTGAGAATTCATCGTACATTTTCAAGACTACTTGTAACATGATAGTATTCTAATTTTATATCACCTTCTGCCTTTTCGAACACATGCTTAGTGTTCCTTAATTTCCCCATCCCTACACACAAAGGAAAGGTCTGTCATGGCACCACAGCAGAGAGCTGTTATCTTTGTCGCTGACAAACTTATGAAAGAATTTTTCATTTCATGGCATTTTTAAGAAATGATCACTGATTGACCTGCAAAAGCATTACTGATTATGCTAAGTGCCCATTTTGAGAAATGAATAAATCATATTGGATAATAGTCTACTGAATTAATCTGTTCACCTCTTCAGTCTTCAATTTTTTGTTTATGAACACATTTTTCAGTTGAGTGATTTCAGTGGATTCTCACTGAATCTAAATAACTAACATATTTTGTTTGCACTGCATGGGGCAAACATATGTTCAGTAACTTATTAATGCATATATGTAAATTATGAACATTTCCGTTCAAATTACAAGCCAGTTATTAAAAAAAAAAAAAAAAAAGTCAGTCATCAGAACATTCCAGGAGTTCAACAAAAACATCACTCCTGTGTTATTAAACCTCACACTGACACCTCGCTATTATCATGTCTAGATAATCCTTTTCATAGCTCTAGCTATTATTGGAAGGAGTTGCCTGTGTATTCATGTAAGTTATATTCTGTGAATACAATATTAACATTCTGTTGAAACTGATGTCATGTTACAATGGCGCATTAGTCCCTTTTGGGATTTACATGAAATTGGGAACTTTTGTGAAACGACACACCACTTTTCTGAACAAAGCCAGAGATGAGGGAGATCCCTGCAGCAGTCTCCGCTAAGAATAGAGATACATAATGACATTTTAATTTTGTGCTGCTACCAAACCCGCTGCTTCCCTTCGCCTCATTTTTGTGTGAACTACCAAAGCCATAACACCACTGCTTTCAGAATTAAACAGAGGGTGTCAGACAGGCAAACTGAGAGTGGCGTTACTTTCTGACACCACTGTGACAAGAGGCACCGTAGATTGTTTTGAGGTTGATGCTCATGTCAGCGTTTAATTAGCATCTAATTATGGTGGAATGGTAGTACTTTTTTTTGCCTCTTTCTTGCTGTAACTGTCTGTGAATGAGGCAGGCAGACATTTTTCTGACATTTTGAAGTAATCAATAGGATTCTTTAAAGGGTCACTTCAACCAAACCTCTATAGCGATGCAGATATATTTTTTTATCTGCTGAGGTTTTGAGATATAAGTCGTCGTTTTCCACCGCCACCCCAATACGACGGGGGTGAAATTGAATCAAATGGATTTTTTTCAAAGCTTTGAGCAACAACAAACAAAATTCCATTCACCTCAGTCAGGGTGGCAGTATACGTTTCAAAATTGGATATCTCAAAATCATAGTCAATAAAGCCCAAACACATTGGCTGGGTACCGCAAGGTTTAAGTTTAACTGTATTTTACTTGATTTCATGCTTGATAATGCAGGTGACAAAGAGTTGTCATCCGGCTCTTCAGATCTGCTCAGATCTACAGAGCATTTTAGTGTCTTTCAGTCAGTTTTTTTTATTGTTGTGGTTTTACAACCACCATTGTTACTGTTTTGGTTCATTTTCACCATTCTCATAGCATTGTTTCCAGTCGTACCAGGAAGCTTTTCAGTATAAAGGCTCTAAAAACCCATGGGGTGCTACCTGCCCAGCATGAAACAAGAGACAAACAAAGTTAATGATTAGCAGTTTATAGTGGAGCACTGAGTATTTGCTTTGGCTAAGATATTATAGAGATATTTTGCTCAGGAGTTAATCTAGATTAAATCAAAACAAAAAAAGAGAGTGAATATTGGACCTAACTTCATTAGGCGAGCAAACACACAAATGCAAATTAATGTTAATGTTACTCCATATCTGATGGATTTGTGAATTAACAACTGTTTGCTGACGTGTTTCTTATATCAACTTTGAAAAATGACAATATGTCAGTGTTGTGTTTACAGCTTATTGCCCCTGAGTGGCCAAAAGAAAAATATTAATCCAGGATTAGAATTTATTTTGTGTTTGGTCTGAAGCACTTTGGTGGGTTTAGATACATAAATCATGGATCCAGACAGAAATCCACTCACATTATTACTCATTCAGTCACTTGTTTTCTGGCTCAGTAAGCCTATCTTGTCCATGTGTGTCCATGTGTCTGTGTTTGTGTGTGTATCACTTGCACTCACTTGCTGTGGTGTGACTGCTCTGCCTACCCGTACATCACTTGCCAATCAACAGTAGTCAGTGCTGGGACTGTCTATTGTTGAAGTATTGGTTCTTTATTCAGTTATAGGAAACACTTCCTGTATGCTAGAATATTTTTGGCATTCATTTGTTTATGTTATAAATGTAGAAGTTGGTTGAATAACTGCTTGTTTACCTACCTACCTACATGTGATGAACCACTATTGATGTAAACCTAAAAATGTAAAGGCCAAAATATAATTATTTGTGATTTTACGTTGTGATATCTCAAACCTACTTGAGCTATTATTTTTCTGGCATTGTGTTTGTCATTGTTACATCCATCAAAACATATTTAGTTGCTGTTAAGACATCAGACTGTCAACAACTTCATACCTGTGTGTTAAATATGATAGAAAATGCACACGTAATTCCACTTCTCTGTCTGTCTGTCTCTCTCTCTCTTTGGGCATGTGCATTTGGCTATGTTGGTGGGTGGGCAAGGGGCAACTAATTGTATAGTGTATTCGTGTTCTTATTTTGTTCACGTTTGCACTGTGTAAAGCACATCAAGCTTACTTATTCTGTGCTATATAAGTAAATCTCATTATACAACAAGTAGTTCCGACCAAGAAATGTGATTGGTCAACTAGACATTTAGAACAGGCACAAATCAGCGTGACAGCACGCTGTACTCACCACTGAAAATATTACTCCGCCATTTCCATGGTAACATTATAATTTCCAGAGCTGGAGCAAAAAACAGTCGTGAAAACAAACGTGTTTTGTTCTTTGTTTCAAAGGAAAAATTAGGATGTTATGGTTTATTACAAACCAGTAAATTATCCAAGAAATGCTCTTGAAAATATAATAACATATATTGTTAGACACACACTGTGAAATCAGAGGCGGTTGTTTCAGAAATGTTTTTATTCATGAAAATAAATCAGGAACCACAGTGTGTCTGTATAGACTATGACCTCCTGTTATGATAATTAAATCAACTTTCTTTAATTTTATGGTGCTGTTAGACCGCCCCATTAACACAGGTGCTGCCTCCCTCGTGTGCAACACATCAGTCTGGTGTCGCAGAGAAAATGTTTCGTGTGAGGTGCAGACATTATTGAACCACTGAAGGTCACCTGTGAAAACCAATACACCTGACCCCTTAGTTTAGTTTAGTTTAGTTTAGTTTAGTTTAGTTTAGTTTAGTTTAGTTTAATCAGTATACAGAATTTTAACTATGAAATTGAACATGGTCACAAAACTTGTGCCATCACTTACAGTATAACCCAGCATTGCATACAAAGAAAAACTAAAAGAAAACTTGAAAATATGGAATTTGTGTCAATAAATATTTTTACAATTAATATTAATTAACAATTCATATTTACAATAAATTAAATTAAATGTGTAAAGGGTTGCTCATAGTGACAATCCCACAATCCGAGAGTTCAAATTCAGTTCCCCTCAGGTATACAGAGAATTTTAGAGTCTTTCAGCTTATTGTTTTGGTTTTCTGAGCCTTTACTGTTTCGATTCACTCTCACTGCTCTCATCAACTTTGTTTTTAGATGTGGCAGGCAGCTGTTTTTAGCCACAAGGCTCTAAACACTGACTGTACTCTACATGCCCAGCATCAAATAACAGAGAGACAAAGATATTGATTAGTTTTGAACATGGTGGAGGATTTAGCACCTAAAGAGTCGAAAGAGATTTTTTTCTCGAGACAAGGTGGAAAACAAAAACAGAGGTAAAAGAATAAATATTGGACGCACGTTTGTTAGGCGCAGAAACACAACTCCAAATCAATGCTAATGCAGGCTTAGGCAAAGGATGGTGCCATGCTGTTTCATTCATCTCTTTAGATTTTCAGTGAATATTCTCAGACTTTGCTCCCACATTTCCATTTTCCCCTCACATTTATTTACAATTATTTTCTGATTGACATGCCACAAACCAGAGTTAGTATCTGCGGCAATAAGCTGCTCGCATACCCACAATTAGTCACTTCAGTTATTTCTACCTTTGATGTATTGCTGTGCTTACAGTCACACGGCAGCTGTTGTTTTTCTCGCCTTTCCCTGTCCATCACTCATCTGTGATAGCGGTGATGATTTACACATGTATGCAGACATTCACGTAAATACACAGACACACACTTTACATGTAGACGCAAATCTAGCCTGCATTATTTTCTCTGACATGAATCAAGACATGCCAATATGCATTTAGGCAGGGGTCAGGAGGTTAAAGAAAGCAAGTTGAGTTGAGTTGACCTGGTATTGTCTCAACACTCCCCCCTCCTTCTCATACTGAATCTCCCCCTCTGCCTCTTCCTTCAACGTGTATCCATCTTTTGATTTCCCTTTCCTTTTTTCTTCAAAGGTGACAATGGTCCTCATTTGTCATGCCATCATTGACACCACTGTAAATCTGAGCTCTGAAAAGATTGGGAAAAGCTTGTCTCAGCTGATTTATGAAACCTCCCCAACTATTGATACAAGTGCAAAATCCAATGTGAAAGGTAGCCTGGCGACATTTGTCAGAGCCATGCAGCAGATACAGTCTGCATGTGGTTTCCAAGAGAGAGAGAAATAGGCCATCTTTACTATTTTTGAGACTCTCCTCTGAAATAGTTAATTTGCCATGGGCTATTGTATTCAAAGGAGATATGTGATGTGGAAAACACAACCTCAGAATACATGTGTGTAATGCTGAAGGGGTTTGCTTGAAGACGACACAAATTAGGTGAGTTGAAATTCATTTAAAATCTTGCTCATACTCTGTACAGTCAGACATGATGTAAGTTGGATGGCACTGTTATAGTCAAAACCACCAAAACCAACCAAGTCATGACCAAGAACAGAGTGTAATCAAGACCAAGACTTTGAGGGGTTGAAACCAAGTCAAGACCAAGAACAAGGCGCTGTGAAATTGGGTCAAGATTAAGCCGTATATACCCTACTTTTGTAGCTAATATGAAGCTAATATTCCCCAAATCTCTTTGGATGAGGTGTGGTAAAAATGCAGCTGTTTTGGAGACAAGACAGAGACCTTTAAAAAGTGATCCAGTCCCAATACTGCAATACTGGATTATGGATGCTAATAGTCCCATCAACATTCAAACAGCAAATTTTATGGATGTCTCCCTTTCACTCTCCTCCCTCTGACTTTTTGAAATGAAATGTAAAAATAACACAAGGATATGTGTACCCACTTGCCTCCCTGAGTATTCAGCTATCATTGCTAATTCCAGAATATTGCAGCCACTTCAGCCTGCTGCTGCTCCCATGCCACAAGTAGCTCTTATGGGCTTTTTCATAGAAATTCAAGGAGGGTTTTTTGGCTTTTCGGTATCACACAGGTGCAGAAACAAAGAGCAATTATTCCAACCTTTTCACAAAAAGCCACACTGTGGTGTGGGTTGTGGAAACAGGCTGTGTAATTTTCTGCCCTCACAAATAAAGAATGCATATAAAACCATCAGGAGCTCAAGGACACAAGTGTGGGTTCATTGGATGCCTTATTTCTGGATACAATGATCTTGAGTTTCCATTTGTGGGAGCATGTTCAATGGAATATCGAGTAAAGCTGCTTGAATGAATGTAATTTTCAGATCGGTGCATTTATTTCCCATTTCAGATTTAAAATGAAAAGCATCCCAGTTTTCAAATTAAATCAGACAGTTCTAAGTACTCACTTTTATGGCCCCTTCTCTTAAGAGTTAGCACAACATACAAAAAATAAAATACAAAGCTATATCATACACAACACAAATATCATAATTTCCCAGCAACTTAAGACGAGGCCGTTTCATATGAAATTAGGTCACAGGGAAGTTATAAATAGAGATTTATCATTTTTAAATCATTTATTTTAAATTAGAAAAAGTTGTTAGGGCTGTTGTTAACAGTTGGAAAAAATTGTTGCATGAGGCTTGAATTTCATGAACTTTTGAAGACTGTATGTTGATGTAACCTGGCATTCAGCACAGTTACATTGTAAAGGAAGCAGATATTCCTGTGATGCACCAAATGTGTAAGTTAGCAAAAAGTTTGACTTGATTATTGATGGATTCAACTGCAATGCAATCTCTATGGATCTGCTAGCTCAGCGCTACCGAACAGCTGATTTATCTGATAACTGATAAAATGAGTTTTGGTGTGGAGCATGAGGCAACCAAGGGTGACAGAGTGTATTTTAAAACATGTGGTTCCTGCTGAAAGCACTTACTTTACTTTGGTAAAGTTGGATTTAGTGTTTGGATTTTGAAATTTGCACAAAATACATTTCCAGGCCAGATGTGACAGATGCACTCTCAACTATACCTGTTGTACGGGTTTGGTACATCAAACTGCAGCATGACGTGTAACCATGACATTGCAACACATGGCAAATTCAGATGAACATCACTGCCTGCATAATGTGCTTTCAGACTCTTCAGTAGTAAAGTGATGTTGTACACTAAAGTGTCCGTCCATAATTATTCATTAAAATCTGCCATTAAGTATTTCAAGTATTTTAAGTAGCTGGGGTTATAAAAATGTTCAGTCCTGGGATCCTGAGCCAAAAAATGTTGCGAACCACTGGCAAACAGTATCTGCATTCGACATGCCTTGTAGTTGGTACAGGGCCCTAGCTTCAAATTAGTAATAAGTGAGAATTTATGTAGCATATGGTATGAAATTTGTATTTTTACCATTACAATGCAAAAAAACACAGCCAATTAGCCCAAGTCGAGGTGGAAAGAAAGTTCTGCTATTCAAAAGTGTTTTTTGGAAGCCTGGTAGAAACTGTAACAAAAACAAGGCCTCCAAATAAAAGTTTCCCCACAGCTGTGCTGTTGACTGTTTCTGCATTAGTAACAAGAAAAGACTCTTGTCTCTGTTGACTTCTTGTAGGCAGCAGGATAAGAAAGTGAAAAAAAAAAATGACAGTGACACTTGTAGCTCTGCGCCATTGTATCAGCTGAATGACTAATCTGCATCTTCCTGCTGATTTTAACAACACTGTCTTCCAGACTCCCCCAAATATGGATGGGGTAGTGCTGGGTTGGGGAATGTCTTGCCTTGCAATCAGTCCCCAGCAGCACATGGAGAGCTGCTGTAATTAAGGAGCAGCGTCCCCCATGAATCCCATCCATGAAGCAGGACTTTAATTCCCCACTAATTGAGGCCAACACTGGGAGGGCAGAGGGAGGGACGAGGTATTTGAGGCTCCTGCCGGTTGGACCGACCACTGAGTTAGATGATTAGCTGAGGTGTAGCAAAGGTAACTAGGAAACTGAACCTCACCAGCACAGTCAGACACACCTGCCCACCTCTCCCTGCTTCCCTGCTCACACCCCACGGCTCTCAAAAGGAAACCCGACCCGAATGAAAGCAAACTTTCCCATTTTAGCTCCACTTTGACGGCAGCTGTTTTCTCTGCTGGTGGGAGGCGGGTGGGAGAGAAGGGAAGTAAAAAAAAAAAAGAGGCAGGCGGTTTGATTGATTTGCTTCATTTGGATTCGTATCTATTGCAGTCATGATTGCTGGAGACAGAGGTTCATACAACTCCTGAGAGAACAAAAGAGAGGTGGGGATATATTTAGAGAATACTCCAGGCTGCTACAAGTGTTACGTCTAATAAAGGAAACCATTTGCAAAATGTGATTTTATTTATCGCGTTGATGATATTAGAGTTGCATGGACCTGCATCAGAGAGCTTTTTTGGTTTTATATTTCCACCGTTTAAGTTCACTGTATACAAACTGCTGAAGGTAAGGTGAGGTAAGCTGTCAAATCCGCTGACTCCGGCTTCAGGTGACAGTTATTTTGTATCTGTAATGGTGCCATTCGCCGTTATGGCTGCATGCGATGCCTCCTTCACTTTCATGTGTATACTTCACCAGAGGCACTGGGTAAAAAGCACTGAGGAAGTGGCTGTAAGGCACATTGTCACTGAAATCTGTCATACTCATCTCTCTCACTCCATCTCTGTCTGTCTCTCTTATTCTCTCTCTGTATCGCTCTCTCTCTCTCTCTCTCTCTGTATATATATAAAACTCTTTCCATTTCAGAGCAGTTTCTGACTGCCGCAGACACTTCAGCGGGCTGAGATCTACCTGCAATTGTCACTATTGTCTTAGGAAAAGTTGTGATTTATTCCTACGCAGCTTTGCCGTGCGTGCACACATGAACTCGTGCATGCCTTGCACACATGGCAAAAATCAGCTTATGCACACACACACATACACACACAGATGGTGTTAAGTACAGTAAATAACTTCTTGTGCTGTTTGAGATGTCAAAAACATCAATGGTTTTAAGACGCAAGCTTTACTGTACAATAGAGGCGCATACAGATGTCTTGTGACACCTTTTTATAACAATTTTCAGAGGCTCCCTGCAAATATTGTAGTTTTTGCACAGCAGCCCCTGTACAGAGTTGAGTTATTTAGGCTATGTGACTCTGAGGTAGGATGAGACACAGCTGCAATTTGACTTTTCTTAACTTGTCCCGGCCTATAGGATGACTTTAAAATTGTGTCAAATTATTGTGATCCATTAAACTGATCTATGTACAGAGTGACTTTACATATCAGCGATGAAGAATTTGTTGTTTCAGAATGATTTGGACATTTAGAAATTATGTCCATTGAGTTGAAACGGCATCAACTGAAGCAAATCTCCCTCTGAAATGACTTCAGAGACATTTTGTTCAAGCATAGGCCCTTTCACTTCAAAATGCAATCTGTTCAGTCTCATGAAGGCCTCAATTCGATGAAAGACGTGTTGAAGGCATGCCTGATGTGAAGGCTCTTCATCTGCAATGTGTCGGCCACTCAATGCAATAGAACATACAATGGGAGGTCAAGTAATGGGCTGGAGTCATTGTGTATGGAGCTGTTAGTAACTAAAGCTCAGTATGTATCTGAAAATAATGTATATGCCATAATGTGACCACTGCTGTGTCCTTGTTTGAAGCTCTGCATGGCTTTGATTTATCGAGGTTTGTACCCTTGACCAATTACCGACAAACACACTCCCTAGCTGTTTTTCCACAATGAAGGAGAGCACTTCACTCCCTCACCCTTTACACTGTTGTTGCTTGCCTTGCACAAAAACAAGCAATATTTAATTGGTAATAGTTCTGACCTTGTTTCTTTCCGTCTGATGATGTTTCCCCCTGATTATTTGTAATTCAGCTTTGCCCTCAACGTGCTGGAGAGCACTTCATTTACTTTGGAAATCACTGGTGGTCTAAAAATCAAGCCCAGCTTGTTTTCGCCTATTCATCTTTTTATCCGCAAGGGGCAAAAATGAAGGATCGACTCTTAGATTCAGCTGGCATTGCGGACCAAAATCTCTGAAAAATTGATAGGTTTGGAATTTACATATCTGTTGTGCATGTGTATTCCCTGTGGCCAGCGTTGTACACGTAGTTCATCAATAAAATATGACTGAGCAAAAAATATTGAAATGACGCCTGTCAAAACAAAGTTTGGAAAGGTGCATATGGTAGTGGTGTGATAATGTTTAACCACGCGACAGAGGTCAGAGAAGTCAATGCTTTTGTTTGGGGGACGAGGAAATCAAGGGAAATCTATTTGCATACATCTCATCTTAGGTGTTAGAGAGTATGATTTATTTTGCTGCTGTTGTTCTTTGTTTATGTTGTTGTTTGCAATTTGCATTTAAAATGTGGTTTAAAACGTGGTGGGAGAGAAAGACAAAAAGTACATCACTGCAGTATTACTGAGTAAGCATTGCCCTCTGGTGGTCAGCAAAGGAACTGATCAGTGGCGCGTCTCGTTTCTACATCCACTCCTTCGGTGCATGTGTGGCAGCTAAAAGCTGGTTCCATGGTCAAACACAGCAGGATCTCATTTCAAAGGTAGGCCCGTATGTACATTCATGTACGTGTATATATGTGTGTACATGTACTGCGAATTCCTCTATATGAATAAATTGATGTCAAGCAAAGCAATGCATCTCCAGGGAAGAAGAGGAGGTGGGACAAACATCACCTCCCCTGAGAATGAAATGGATGAGCTTTTGACTTTACATTGATTAATGCACATACATACATACTGAGCAAACACAACAAGCGCAAATCTATCAAGACAAAAACAAGAAGGGCAGAGAGAGACACAAGTGAGGAGCGCAGTCCTTTTTGCAGCTCCTTGGATGCTATTTCCTCAAGGTCAGAGGGTTAACAGGCAGGTGGGCATTGCTACAGCTGGTGCCTACAGGGCCCCGAGGATCCTAATCAATTCTTACATTTCAGGGGAAAATGAGGAGAAACCGGACGCTCAAAGCAAGATAGATGAGAGAGAGTTGCAGCAAACACCACAGATCAATAATATTCATAGCCTCGAGGAGAAAATACGTTAAGTAAAAGCTTTTAACTCAGTGAATCTGAGCAGAGACGTTCAGAAAAGCAGCTGGTATGTCTACCTTTATGCTCTGGAGAGAGAGAGAGAGAGAGAGAGAGAGAGACAGAGAGAGAGAGACAGAGAGAGAGAGACAGAGAGAGAGAGAGAATAAGCTTGTATGAGCAAAGAAAGAAGAAAAAAAATATGAACTGTCAAGATTTTAAAATATAACTAAGTGCTGAGGGGGATGAGCTAAACAAAAATGCTTTGTAATGTTGGTTAGTATATTTGGACATTTGTGTTTGACACAATTCTAAATCAAATCTAAATGAACAGGTGGAATATATTTTTCAAGAGTGGTGGCCAAGCTACCACCAGCATTGACTCAGACTCTTAAAGTGTCAAATTAGCAGGGTCAACAGTTATTTAAAAAAAAAAAAAAATACTCTGAGTTTTGCTTCACTTTATCAATTTATAGGGTGCTTTGCTTTTAAAACTGAATTTGAAGACTTCCATAGGCCACAGCTGTGGTTAATTTCCAGATGACACCTGCTATCAAGAGAAGACACACAGCAGGTGGGGTTACAAAGAGGTCTGGGTGTTCCAAAAGCCAAACTTTTCAGAGTTTACAAAAGCATAAGCAAGGGTAATGAGATGAAAGGAGTGATAGAAAGGTGATGAGGGCAAGGGAGGGTTCGGAGAAATCAAGGTGGAGGAGGAGGATGCTGCACAGAAGAGGCAGGGAGGGAGTGAAGAGGTTTAGAAAATGTAAAAAGATGGAGATGGGTAGAGGAGGAGGTTAATAAGAGGCAGACTGGGAACGTGTGATGGGCAAGGATCAGGCCGAGGGTTCAGGAGAGCTGAAGAGGTTTAGTTAGGCGCGAGCAAGATATCCACGGTTCTTTACCCGACTCTTAAATCATCCAGCGTGACAGAGACACAAAGGCTTGGCTTGACGCAGAGCTGTCAGTTGTCTTTTGAGCTGTTAATCACGGAGATCTGTGAGGGGGCAGATCTCTTAACGTCGCAGGAGACGCCTGGCAGCAACAAATGAGCCCCACGCTGCGACTCCCACACAACCACACACCTCTAAAGCCCTGCCAATGCCGTGATCCACCTGCAATCACACTGCAGCAAACACCAAGTGCTCTCCTATAAGCAGACACATTATTTTGTGTGTGCGTTTGTGTGTGTACGAGAGAAAACGAGAGAAGGATGGGAGAAAGGCAGGGGAGAAAATGAAGAAAGGTTCAAGAGTGTGTGTCTGTTATCTTTTTGTATGTGTGGGCACGCGCTCAGTGAACTCAGCTTGATACAGAGGTACTAATGGGAGAGGTGGCGTTGAAATATGACAGCCTGCCCTCAGAGTAAGCCCTGCAAGAAATAGAGAGATCACTCTCACTTTCGCTCAATCCACGTGCACACACACACACACACACACACACACGTACACATACACTACCATGGAACTCTGTTAAGATGTGATTAGGCTGACTGTCAGTTGTGAGGGGTCCTATCAAGGTTCACTGCACGCCAGGAGTGCACAAACGACCATCTTAGCCGAGCTGCCTGACAGTTGGCTGGTGGAGGAATGTCGAAGCTGGAAATAACAGCCGGCCCTGACTTACAGCTGGACTGACAATGACTGGTGCTTTGCCAGCTGGAAAAAAAAAAAAAGATGGACCTCGAGAGCATGTTGAAAACAGGAAAGAAATACCTGCATCGATCAGCCTGGGTAGGGAAGGTATTAAGAGAGACAGGCCTATTTTGGAGTTGACAGACCAGGGCATCTACTTTGGCTCAGTGTGCACATTGTGTACCCTCTTTTCAAAAAGGGTGAATTGGTGCACTTATTTTCCTTTAGACAAGCTGTTACATTGTTCATGAAAACAGAAAGGGTGAAATAGGAATTTTAAACAAGACTAAGAGTCTGCAGGCATGATGGTGGCTTTGTGAGGGATATACTAAGGCACGGCAGGGAATGCCAACATGCTTACAATGAACTAGAAATCCAGGACGCATTAAAATGCGGACCTGATGATGTGTTTTATGGACAGTTAAGGAATCACCAAAGTACTTACAATAAATTCTGAAGAGGGCACGAACGTCTGTTAGAAACTTTATGGCATACAAACTTTGTGGAAAAGATATTAAACCGAAATCAAAAATGTCAACCTCATGGCAGATGAAATTTCAGGGGTCATTGCAATCCATCCAACAGTTGTCAAGATATTTCAGTCAGGACCGAAGTAGCGCGCTGACAGACCGATCCACAGAATATCCCTAGAGTTACACTGCTACCGTGACTATAGCAGTCAAGCTGACCTCTACATAGGTAGAGCTGGGTGTCCTTTTTTCAATACCAGTGTCAGTGCTATACAGTACTAGTACAGAAACAATACATTTTTTTTTAAACCTCACAATGAAGAACATTATCATATTTGTCTGTTTAGCAAAATAAGGCCGACTGCTCAGCTTGATCAGTGCATCAACAGCCATAGAAAACTAGATACATAACAGGGGGAACACACAACAATAATCCAAGCAAGTCCAGTTTTCAATGCTAGTGGGTACAGATCCAAATTCAAGCGAGGATACCAAATAACAACAGACCTCAGTTTCAGTCTCTTTATTCACGTTTTGGTCTCTTTATTTCTCTGCTGCAGTAGGCTTGATATAGCTCCCCACGCTAAGATAATCAAAATATATCATTATGAAGCAATACGGACGGGGAAACTGAGTCCCATCTGGAAATGAAAGCAGGACGGAGAAATAGAAATTCTCACATCAGCTCAGCAGTAAAATTGCTGTCCCACTGAGAGGTAGACATTATAAGCTGGATCATAGGGATATACATATGTATTGTGCAAGCACTCTCTCTACCTTTAAGACACACACACACACACACACACACACACACACACAGTAAATGTATGAATTCAACCAGCAAACACAGGCATGAGTCTGTGAAAGCATGCAAAATGTGCATGCACACCCAAATTGCAAAAGCATGCTCTCACCCACACATGTTAAAGCACAGTAAATACACACCTCTACAGCCAGCCTGATGCTCATTGAACATGTTGTATTTGTATATGTTAGCTGAGCCATCATATTTGTGTGTATGTGCGTGGGCCCCAGCTTGTGGCGTCTGGCTCACAGCATGCCGGTAAACAACATGCAGCCGAGACGATGTGGGGACTCCAGGCTCCGTGATTCATGCAGACGGGTTGATTAAAGAGCAAACGCAGCCCCCGCAGTGTTAGAAAGGGTGGCATAATCACCATAAGAAAAACACTGTTTGGTAGCATAAATCTCAGCATGCTTCAAGTTCTGAAAGTTTCAAAGGGGGCAAAAAGTTCATCAAATGTCTAAAGTTACCAAAGAGGCCAATGATAGTGCAAGCAGGTTCTCACTGAGTGGCCAGACAGATAATGGCAACTGAGTATCTAATGGAGAATAACAATCACTGTGTTCAGGGAAGGAAAAACAGAAGGAAAAAGTCATAATTTCGAAAACTATGAATATTTTTATACCGGCAGTGGAAAGGAAAGAACGAGCACACATTATGTGAAAGAATCCAACTGTACATTACCTACCCTTCACTAAACAGCACACAGTCAAAGTTAGTGACTAGCTGGTGGTCTTTAGCAGTTAAAGAGCCACAAACGGAACACGACTCCTGATGTGTGCCATGTCTACTTTTCTACATTTGCTAACATGTTCGCCATGTCAGCTTCATAAGGTGTTCATTTGTCAGCGTCGTGTTTACGCACTCTAGCTTACTGAATGCAGAACAGACTTCTGTCATGAGCTGGTTGTGATTGGTTGGAGCGACAAAATATTACCTGGTATCAGATCAATCAACCCATATGTGATTTAATACGAAACACATTTATGATTTGGTGCAAGTTTTGTTTCTTATTTTGAAACAAATATTAATGTATGCTGTCTGCTGCTGGCATCTTTGAGGGAATTTGAGCTATCACAGCTCATCTCAACCATCTTTTGTACCCTACATGAATAAAGGCTGAATATAAATTCCATGAATCATTGACTTGGTAGGTTTAAAATATACCATGGTTACAACTGGAAGAGGTTTGAGTGAATCATTGTTTAGATATCTAGGATACATACAGTATAAATGTCATTTCATCAGCCTTTCAGTGATTACATTTCTTCAGTTCCTGTTCAAATTGAAACCAAATTCACCAAAGTTTCTTTTGTCCTGCAAACCACTGTGTTAGTGCTTATTGGGAATGACTGACATGTACAAAAAATATATATTTCATCTCATTTCTTTATGACCACTGTGCCACACGTGTCTGAATCAAGTGAAGTTTTTTGGCTGTTCTGTGATATCAATATACCATTGCTCAAGTGTTGGCTGTGTCATCATTCTTCAAGTCCACCAGCCAAATCTGTGACACATCACGGTAGCATTTTGACTAGACGTTTGTGGAGAACACTGCAAACTACACTGTTCACTCTTAACTAGCAAAGCCTCTTGCTATCCAGACTGCACCCACGCTCACCCTACAATCATCCTCTTGTCTTCCTCTTCACCCAACTCTCTTCTCCCCTAAGCACGCAGTGCATTATTCCCCTAATTTTGTCTGTAATCGATAGAGAGAGTAGGAAAGAAAAGAAAGTCAGAGAGATGATCAAGTTGTATTACCATAACCACAGAGGACAGATAAAAACGACCACTTACAATGTGACTGAATAAAATGTTTTACGTACACAGGTTTTCATTGCGTTTAACATGAATGGAATGCATATGAAAAATGTGTCCTGGTATGATGCACCTTCAGTAAAAATACCAAGCGGAGAGTGTGTGAAGGAGAAGTGTGGAAAACATCTGATCATTGATCACTAGCCTCATATAAAATCTCATAATGTGGATCACAGGGTGACTCACATAGTCAACATAGACAGATCCACTGTACACCTTACAAAATGTTAAATCATATATTATGGACCAAAATAACTTAAATACGAAACCATACACCTGCAAAATGCATATAAGCAAGCTAAAAATGTTATTGTCCTTTGCTGTTCTCTTGATGGCTTGTAGCTTTAGAGGTTTCAAAAGGAAAAGAACAACAGACAAAAAAATGACAACATATACATTACACATCAAGTAGACTTCAGGTGTTCTCTTATTTGCATTGTCTTTCCAGTTCCAATGTGATCCATTGATCAGTTCATGATTGCTCTGATCAGTTTCGTAGATGAGCATCTGCAGCCGTATTGTTTTCTTTCTTAACAAAAAGAGTCTACAGTTTCTCTCTTTTACTTCTTTAAAAAAAATCATTAGTCAAGTACTCCAGGAAGAAAACACACAAGTGTGAGCATAGTTCTGTGTGTGTGTCATGAGTCATCGCTCCCAAATGGCCTCTGTGAAGTCTCCTTCAGAGATCTGAAGCCACAGACTCAGAGGTATCAGAGCTTTATGGCCTCTTGTTGGAGCAGGACTTGCAGCACTGCTGTCCATAGAACTTGTGGTTGCAAACGCCATGCTGGGGAACCAAGTGACACCAGCTGAAATGGTCCATGCAGAGGTCATCTGCAGAGACAATAAAAAATATGGCACAGGTTTAGCAGCAGTTCAAAAAGATCATTTCTTCGATGATGACAGTTTTGTGTAGAAATACTCAGAAAAACATCAAAAGTAGCTATCAAATCTCCCAGAAACCAAGGTGCCCTAACATCTATAAACTGGTTGTTTCATCCAACTGGAAACCATAGACCCTGAAAAAAATAAATAAAATTGAAGTAGCTGGAACCAGTCTTCTCTTATTTTTGTGCCAATCAATTCATAATTTCAAAACTAATTCAATCACATATAAAACAAGACTAAGAGGCTGCAGCCATGCCAGCTGCTCTGTTGATAATGACAGCCCATCCAATAGTTTTTGAGATACTTGATTCAAAAAAACATAATTATCATCCTCATGGTGGTGCTAGAGGAAACGTCAATAGCAATCCTCTACTTGGAAGCAAATTGTGATTAGTGATGCTGGTCTACATAATGTTTTTTTTACATAACTTTAACGACACTTCCATCCAAAGAGCCATGTTGTTAGCTGGGCTAAAAATAAGGTGGCTGTTCTTTGCAACGCAAGTAGTCACCAAGTGGTTAAAATATATACACAAACATATACTGTATAGACAGTTTACTGTTGAGCTACTTGTCACTGGACAAAAATGGGAAAAATGCAATACAATAAAAAGCAGAAAACCAACCCCAAACCAGAGAATGTACACAGAGCTGTAATTTCATGGTTATAAGGAAATGAAACTGGTTAAATTTGTCAGAGGAATTTACCTTTCAGGGTTGGTCCAACAGCTGTGACCCGGCCTGGGCGTTGTGCCGGAGCAGGGGGAGCTGCGGGGCAGAAGTGTGTGTTGCAAGCCCTAGAAGTGGCAGGCCTCTGGTGGGACAGGCAGCCAGCTGTGGGGCGACCGTGGCGGAGACACTGGATGGACCGAGTCTGGACTCCTCCGCCACAAGACACAGAGCACTGACACAGAGGCAAGAGGGGAACAGCAGAGAGACAGAGGCAGAGAAAGGAGAAAAAGTCAGAGAGTTATAAATAAGGGGAAGGAGATCAAACATTGAGGCGCATGTAAAAAAAGAATCATTGTAAAACGAGCAGGGGAGGGAGGGGAAAGATGGATGAAAAGTCTATGCAGAGACAAAGAACAGATGAAGAAAACAAACATCCCATCCAGAATGTACTCGCCCTCCAGCAAGCTGTCAGGAGATATCTTCTCTGGTGGAAACATACAGGGATCACAATCTTCAGATCAAGCAGAATAAGACACTGCTATAAGAGGCTGCCCTTAAGACTTTCTGCATAATAGATGATATAACACATAGCCTACACAACCTGCCCCGATAGGCTGTGAAACAGAGTGGAGCCTTTGGATTGCATCTAAGGCACATTCTATTATGCTCTGTCTGTGAAGTACCAACACCTACACCATAATCTGCCTCTGTATGAGTTTTTTGGGGGGAAACACAGATATTGGAACAAAAGAGCCACTCAAGGTTGTATATCTTGTATCGATCAGTTTTGGCCCAGACGTGTTGCCTTCCTTATCATGCCAGGGCCTCCCAGAGAAAGGGGCCTGGTAAACAAAAATCAATGAGATGAGAGATGGTGGAGTAAAAAAATAAATGTTCCAAATCTGTCCAAACCTTTTCAGTTAGTATAGAAGCAACTGACCACACAATGGGATGTCTATATCCATGTTCACTGCTACCATTAGAGCCAATAGACTCTAGTTTGAGTCATCCAGTCAGTGCAGTTTTCTACACACAACTGTGTCACATGTGAGAGAAATTGGAAGACTGTCAGCTGGAACGTACATGTAGTACTAAATGTCTCTCATGTAGACAGTTTGCAATCAAAGCATGAACGAATGTACCTGTTGCCAGGGAGAGGAGTACCAGTCTAAGACCACAGCAGTAGAAGTGCTTCTGCCAGGGACAACCTGGGGGATTTCTGGGCATGGACCTCGGTTGCAGCCCTGCTGGAGATCCACCAAAGGTTTGGCCATATTCCTGCACCTCCGTATGGGGAACTCCACATACCTGTGCGGGAGAGAACAGATTATCTGCTCAAAATGACAATTCCCACAGAGCTTCCAATTTTGAAAAACATCTGAGATTCTGACTCAGAGGATAGTAAACAGATGACACAGTGGGATCTTAAGTATCTGTGCAAGTCTATTAAAGTGTGAGGAGTGTCTTGGTGTGCAGTGGAAGGCACATACCCTCCCTGTGAATCTCTCTCCCCGCAGCGAAGCTCTCTTTTCTGGATGCCTGGGCCACAAGATTTGGAGCACTGAAACAGAGTGCAGGCAGGAGGGACAATCTTAAAAAATGAACTGTATGAACGTGTGTGTAATGCGGTGGGTTCCCATGGTAGCAGACACCACAAGGTCACTTATCGTTGCAGTAATAAAGTGCTCTGCTGAGTATTTTCCAGCCATTACATTTGATAAGCAGACATTTGTATGTATGCATGTAAGTGTGTGTATGTGGCTGGCTCTTTTTCAAAATTCAAACCATAGTGTATTCTGGGAGCTAAGTATTTTCTGTGTGTTATCTTGATAGTTGTGTGCTGCAAACCTAACCCTTACAATGACTGTTTCCTTCCACTATTTACTTTGTAATTGAGTACCTCAAACTACGCCCGAGGCTACAATACATGTAGCCTCGGGTGTCCATGGCCTAGCTTTTACAAATACTGGTCAATTGCTAAATTCACTGAATTGTCTGTTCTACTACAAATGTGAGTATATTAATGTTGTTAACAGACAGCTGCTTTGAGAGCTGCAACTTATTTTATTATTTCTGTATTGATTCAAATGTTTATTTTTTTTTTTTTATTTTGCCACTCTGACAAAAAAAAAGCTCTGTTTCTTTGTTGTTGCTTAATTTTTGTTGTTTATGAGATCTGTTTCACGCAATGACAAGATATATATATATATATACATTTCCTTTAATCATTCACTTCACTCAGTTATTCTTCTCCCCTCAATTTGTCTCCTCCACTTCCAGTCCACTTTGACCATTTCCAACATTTGCCACATTTGCCTTTCAACATGCTCAGTGAAGGCATGTGAAGTCGAGCTGCGCTGATAGTTTTTCCAGTCCAGATGAGTCTTGATGTTTCTGTGCATTCTGATCTACAGAGGCTGCTGGCTGTGAAACTGCTTTCTCTGTTCTATGATGGATTTCTCCCTCTATGATTGTTAAACGTTTTTTTGCAAAATGACTAGAGGACTAGAAAGAAGCCTTTGTTTTCTTAATTCTGAAGGACTGACATAAAAGCTTGATGTTTACTCATCGTGCTTTATGAAGCTGCAAGCCATGAATGCTTCGATGTGATGTTGTGTCTTTTACATTTAGAGACATAAACACCAGCAAGAAAGAAAATGGACCATCAAAGCAAGGTGCATCTTCAAAAGCCGTTTTCAAGGCCTTAAGGTTATTATTTCCCCAAAATATTAAACTGGAAACAAAGTCACTTCTATCGCTACTGCTCCTTGAGCTTCATGTCTTTTCTCATACCTCTCCCCAGGGAGTAGGGTTCCACTGCAGCCTTTCATTCTTGGGGCAGCGCCGCAGGACGCAGGTCTCTTGGGCTTTGGGTTTGTGGTGCTGTCTGCACATGCTGTCCGGCACCACCACCGCTTTGGCTCCAGGATCAGTACTGCGGCAAAACACGCTCCGCTTCCTCAGCCCACGGCCACAGGTCTTGGAACACTACAAAATGGACAAGGAGTAAAAAAGGTCACTGTGGAACAAAAGTCAAAAACACAGATGACCTCATCCTCAGGAGACTGGTGATTCAATAAGCATAGACATATTAAATCATACATATATGCACACGTGATTGTTTGAACCTTCAGCTTTCATCACATTTATGTACTATGTTAACAGAGGTTAAATCCTTGGCACAGACACAGTAAAGCATTTCTAATTTACCACATGGTGTACAAGCAAACAGAAGGTCACCGGTTTGATGACAGCCCATTATGGCCTAACATTAAATACAATAAACCAATAACTCGTAGATGAATGTGACTGTGGCAGACAGTGCTGCTGTAACCTCCAAAATTCAGCGACAGACAACAGAGTCAAACAGCTCCCTGGGGACTGACAACCACAGCCGTCTGGGCAGTTTATGTGATCACATTAATTTATTAGATAAAAGACACGTACACATCTGTGTATATCCATTTACATATACAACCGTGCACATACACAAATCCCAGTTGTCCTTTTGTCGCTGAAAGGTCCGATTGATCTTTTCAGGGAGCCTGGCCTTGTCTCATCATGACCGCTGACTGAACTCAAACTGCTGTTGCAAAATAGCCCAAGCGCACAGCATAAGCGTCCTAAAGAATGATGGCGAAATGACAGCTGAATGTCCGGACTGTGCAGGTCACATCGACTAATCATTCCAGAAAGTTTGACTAACTGTCAGATCTGTGGCCAGACTATTAATATTGTATACAGGACAATGAGAAAATAAAGGCCCTTGTCTAGTTTGTGATGCACTGTGGTTACAGAGGAACAGCCAAAACCTTCAAGTCATACTTGGTTAATAGCCATAGAATTAAATGGCCTGATCCAATATTGGCTTTGCAAAAAACATTTTTCCATGCTGTAAATGAATACAATCCTGCAAATCAACATCTTACAAATACTAATCACCCAAGAGGGGTTGACTGCAAACCATGCAGTGATCCCTCGTGCCTGTTTTGTGATTCATGGATGTATTTAGTTACTCCGTGCAGATAGAGGTTCTTCTGATTCAATTGTTCAAATTGAATTTCCCATGTTTCAGAGGATGAAAGAGAAAGCATTTCTTTGTGATTGCAATGAAAATAGAAGACTGAGAAGAATTTTTGACAACTAGCAGTTAAAAAAAAATGCAAAAGTCACATAATGGTTGAATGTAGCCAGGGACGTCTTGGTGGGTTAACCCAAATAAACTCAGTTTATCCACCTTCTTGAAATGGCTTTACTTACCTATTTTAAAACCAACTGCATCAATCAGTGAGGGCAGACTACAGTTTACACACCTCTGTATTTACCACTACAGCCCTAATATGGCTTATTTGTATCTCGGCATACTTAAATTCTGTCTTTTTTTTTTCAATGTTTTCCACATGTCCAACAGAGGGCAGCAGAGTGTTTGTTTTAGTTTGAGTGAAACGTCTGACAGCTTTCATTGTAAACTGAAATGAGAGTGTCTGAGCACATGTATATTTGTGTACGCATCTCCTCTCAGGCACAGACGTGTTTCTTTCACGTCATGTGAACATGTCACTGTGTTTTACCCTGAGGCTGGCGATGCTCCAGATGGCTTTTAGAAAGTGGCCACACATAACCTGCATCATCATCAGGACTGATACCTGGTTTCCTTAACTCTCTGTCAGCACTTTTCTATGTGTGGGCAGCAAGTGTAGAAGTAACTGTAGGTCTTTCTCGCGTCATCATAGTAAAAAACACAGGTGTAAGATTGTGTGAAGATTGACTAGTAGCTAGTGACTGTAACTCCAGAAACTTTGTCATAAAATAAACAAACTGAAATGTATGTTATGTAATGTCTGTAAAGCTAGATAAAAGTTCATCAAAGAAAAAATTACAATTTATGACACTGATGATCTATATCAAATTTTGTGCCAGTCCATTATGATGATAAACACATAATATGTTTCAGCCATGTTGCTAGCGTTTTCACATGCTGCCCCAAACCCACCTGCGACCAGGATCCAGTGCTCCATTCAGGCGGGCAGGCCTGGGTGTGGCAGGGTTGGACCTGGGCCGGTGAGATGACAGGGCAGAGGGAGTGCGCCACCACCTCTTCCCTCTGATAAGTCACCTTCCTCAGGCAGCGTAGTGTCCTGGTCTGCTGACCTCCCCCACACGAGCGACTGCACGGACCCCAGTCTCCTGTAGCCCAGCTGTGAAGGGACACCAAGAGGGTAATGGTGAGGACAAATGTAACACTGATGAAAAGTATACATAAGTGATGGCTGAGTATATGCATACATTTGCACATAGACACACAGATGCATTGTGAGGACCTGCTATAGAGTAAACTCAGCCTCTGTCATCAGGATAAAAACCACATGACTGAGCTCCCAATCAAGACAGCCAACCACAGGTTCAAACTCTAATCTGCTGCACTTATTTTGGGCCCAAACACACCCGCACACGCACACACAGAAAAACATAATTTCACCCTAAATTACCACTGACTACTATCGCACCAGAGACTTCATAAAACCACTTATTATTAGGCGGTTAAAGCTTCAACTGGTTTCTCTTGCTTTTCTTAAACTCTGTGATTCATGAAAACCCAAACCTGCTGCTTTTAAAATACTTTCACACATTGATTTTTGTCATTGCACAAATTAGGCAGACAAAGAAAATACACATGCCAGAATATATATCCACATCCACCCATCTCTCTCCGTACTATTCGTAACTGAAACTAAACATGAAAACCATATTGTATATACAGCTCTCCATAACAGCTTTCCCAGGTCTCCAAGGCCAACCCCAATATACAATATGTAAGTCTACAGACATATGGGACTACAATCCCTCACTTCTCTCTTTTGTCATCTCGTGTTTTTTTTTTTTTTCCAATCTCCTCTCCTTTCGCCCCATGTTTTTTTTTCTTTGCCTCCCGTGTCCTCTTCTCTCTTTATGGTGTCTTTGAAATCCTCCTTCACAACTGCTGAAAGCGTACTTCTCCTTCTAAAATAGCTTCTGTCTTGGCATCGTGGCTGCAGGGGAAGATTACAGCAAATGAGTGGTCTGACAACCACAGGCTTAGAGGAGGGAGATGGAGAGATGGGCAGATGGCTCAGTCCGGTTTCTGAAACGAAATGTTACCGCAAAGACCATTCCTCCACGCCGCCGACCTGCTGCAGGGGAATAAAAATGCTTTCATTCTCTCTCGAACACCACAGACAAATGAAGAAGCAGGACTAAACTGCAATTTGGAAACGGGAAAGATGTGAACCGTTGGGACCTGAAAGCATCGGTTTTGAATCTGTTTGCTTTTTTTTCCATCTGTTTTGCCTGGCTTATAAATAACAATATATCATTGGGGGAAAGTGGCTGATGTGCCACTCCGCTTCACTGCAAACCACCACTGACCTAACTGTAATTTGTATCTCCAAAATGTTTCAATAACTGACATATTTTGAGGTAGAAGAGTGTAATACTGTAAGGGAGGTTCTGAGAAGCTCACCCATGCGTTTTAAGTACTTGTATGACTGCACACCAGTTACCACCAATGAATGAACGTCTATTCCTAACCTAATATTGAGTTTGATTGGACGCCAGTGAGGCCAAGTTTTTATGCTGAATTATATACCAAAATGACCACCTCTCCCCAACAGGTTGCCTTACATTTGTTTTGAAAAGTGTTATATAAATAAAGGTATGATTATTATACCCATATGAATGTGTTTTTAAGCCCATGTTCATACATTATTGTGTGGTTTGGTGTACTTTGGTGCACATTTCCCATCTGGACTCATTTTGCTTTAACAAAAATCATCCCTTCTGTCTCTCTGCTTGTATTTTTTCTTCTGTCAGCGCTTTACACCAATATAGTCATTCAATGGTCCCAACAGGCTCTGAAATTTGCATACCTTTCTTTTACTTCTTTGCAATGTTGGCATGTCGCAATTTATCTTGATATCACTTTTACTGCTCACAAACAAAAGAGTTAAGGCTCCTGACACACATTTAATTGAATATTATTGCAGTTTTTTATGCTTTTATTTTAAAATTTTGCTCCTCAACTAGATTCTGACGTGGGTGGAAACAAGAACATTTTAGAGTCCAAATCGTCAATGACTCTGTTCCTATCATTTCATTCATTCATCAGCTTGAAAAACTTGTGTTTGTGACATGATTTTAAGATGTCTGATAAAAAAAAAAGTTTGTTATTCTTCACTTTACTCACAAGTTGGCTCTTAAGAACATTCTTCAGTGTAATTCTTGATAAATACCGGCCCTGGTCAGTATCTCGTGCATACATCTTTTCTCTCTATTTCTCTGCACAACTACTCTGGCGCAGCTACAACGTGTCTCACTTTGATGTGTCTAGGTATCCTGCTGTGTGATGTACAGAGAAATCCCCAACCTGTGGTTAAGTGACTCTACAGATGGCCTCTGCCAAGAGAAAGAGCAAAATAACTTCAAACAGCAGAGATGGAACTACAGAGGAAGAGAAGATGGAGAGGCTGTAGTAGGTGGGGATGGGGCTGTGCTGTGGAGAAAGCAAAAAAAAAAAAAAAAAAAAGACACTGACTTTTAAGAAAATCTATGATATATGAGTGTATCTCTTCCTAAATGCACGCTGGGCTGGAAGATTGAACTCGCTTCTTAAAATTCTCCTTGCATCCTTTTTTTATTTTCAGAAACTGCTGCTGCACGGAAGTCGGGCATCCCCATTTTCCCTGACAGGCTAACAGCAACATGGGGAGTGAAGGTTTAAAGCAGGTCTAAAGCAAAAGGGGGTAGATGGTAGAGAAGGGGGGGTGGGTTGACTGGCTCTGCATGGCTAGACTGGCTGGGCCTCATGGGAATCCTGCCGTCTCTGCACAATAAAACATGGATAGGCCTGTCAGCACCCGAGATACACGCTGCAGAGATAAGCAAGCACTTTTACGTTCCCCCCTTCTGTCAGACACACACACACACACAGTGCACATGCATCCCACCTCATTGTCAATTTTTCTTTTCTCTGCTGGGCTCTTGAATACATGCCCATACATCCTGGAGGTCTTAATGCAGTCATTAAAGCTTTCATGCTGCTCACTCAACTCAACTCTCTTCCTGTGCAGCGCCCATAAATTGGACCAAACACACAACCAGCTGAAAAACGGCGTCCGTTACTGTATAATAGGATCCATGGGTGTCAAACACTGCTTTATGTTCCTGAATGGACAGCCACACTGATGTTATTTATCCGGGCTATACCATTTTCTTCAGTCAAACAAAGGGGTGAAGGTTGGGACACGCAACAAGGCTGTTTAATACCTTTCGCCAAGATAAGAGAAATGGTATGCCCAAGATTAGGGGCAGGAAATGCCCTCTCGGGTGGTGGGAAACTTAGTGAGAAACAGAGGCTGTATGTTGGAGGTGTAACCGATAGCTGTCTGGCTTGTTCAACCCCTGACACAGGAGAAAGTTCAGTCTGTGCTTGTTGTGGCATGGCTAATGGTGGACAAAATGACAACATCATTAACATCAGACAGAAGCAGCTGTTTCTATTTTTACCTCATGGTTTGGATCTGAATACATTATTTCAGCGTCATACATTTGGAAAACGTGTGTGTGCATTCAAAGTGAAACTCGAAATGTAAGCCCCGTGTGTGCACTTGTGTATATGTGTATGTACTCTCTCTGAACCCAAGACACGGTTCCCTGCCTGTTCTTTGGAGCAGTGTTGTAAATCAAGCTAGCTCTAGTTCCCTCAGCCAAAGGCCTACATAGGAGAGAGGCCATTTATTCAGTGCTGTTTCAACTTGTTACTCCACTGCACTTTAGCCTGGTTTCCTCCTTTGCTTGCTGCACTAGTCCCTGAATGCGCACTCCCCTTTAAAAATGCATGCCATTAAGCACAATGTCTAGACAACAGAGATAAAACACGGGCATGATTTTGCTACTGAGAAAGTCAGGAAGCTTTGGGCTGAGAATTTTTAAGAGGGATGATATGTACTGAAAGCAACAATAACTCTGAGTTGGCTTTGATGTCTCCCTCCTCTCTTTAACCTTGTCTCTCTTTCTTATTCTCAAGTGTTCACTAAAAATTCCAGACTTGGAAACATCATCTTGTATTTACTTCATGACAAAAACAATCAGCTAATTGGCTGAACCTTTTATCAAGGGGTTAGACTGAGAATGACAGGGCCGTAGCCAGGATTTTAGAAATCTCAAGGTCGCAAGTCCAAATTCTCAGACAGAACCCAACCTAACCTAAGACAGCTTCGACTAGCCAACAACCAAACTTTAAAAAATTTTAGGTATTTAAAAACAAGACTAAGAGCCTATGCTAGCAGCTCTGTGAGGTTGTCTTAGGTACCGAAATGCTGAGCCATATGCTCATGTTAGCATCTTCATAACGATGATGCTAACAAGCTCATGTTTACCATGTTCTCATGTTAGCTTTGCATGTTAGCTTACTAACATGCTAATTAGCACTATGCGCAAAGTACAGCTGAGGCTGAACACTAATCTTCTTCTGCATATTTAAAACAATTAGGTATAAAATATGCATTTAGGTTCCCTCTACTGGGAGCCTGTTCTCATCAAGTGGAAGAACAAAGCTTGACATAACAGACAAGAAGACAAAAAAAAAAAAAATCTGACATTCTGTTATGTCAGCGTGGTTAAAATCCACTTGACACTCAGAAGAACATGCAGCTGGAGCAAACGCCACAGTGGAATAAGTAAAGACTAATGCATAAAGACGGCAGATGGGCAGGGCGTCCATATGTTTTCTCAAAAAGGAAAATGGAAAAGAAATTAAAAATTAGAGAGTGGGCAGAGAAGAGAGGAGGACAGAGTGAGGAGAAGAACACAGGCCGAGCAGAGTGGTGGTTGGCCACAGCAAATGGACCACAGGCGACCTCTAGACTGCTCAACCACAGTGTGTGTGTGTGTGTGTGTGTCTGTAATAAAAACAGCGCCTTAAGGTTTCTGAAAATCTGGCAACACAAAGACACACGCCACATAACCCACAGCTAACTGTACATGAAGAAAAGTCGTGACCCGCACACACACACACACACACACACACACAGCAGCACTTACTATGCAGGGCAGGGCTGTGTGTTGCAAAGATGGGAGCCCAGTGTTGGTCTGGTGTGGGGATTACACATGGTGGAGTTGACCTGAACCTTCTGGTCCTGCAGACAGATAGCCTTGGTGGAGATACGACCTGACAGCAAAACAGGAAGAGAGAAAGAGGGAGCTTGAAGCGAGGAGAGTGGAGCTACAAGAATCTAAAACACACACACACACTTGTCAGGCATCCACTGACAAGTGAGCAGGGGGCTGCCATGTGTCTTCTGGGAATAGAGTCTGAACTTCTCAGTTGACAAAGGTGCTTTTCATTACCCTTAACACACTTCCAGGGTCACAATGGACAATAGGAATTGTGCATAATACAAACACACACAAAAAGGGAAACAGACATATCATATGCAAATATACAGATAACAACAGACAGTATCTGACACACATGCACATTGAGTGAATATGCACATATTTCTATTGCTTTTGTATTCCTGTTGACCGTTCGCTAAGCTCCACCCACCCTTAGTTACTGTTGTTATGCATGTCAAGCTTTCATTTATCATACAGCAGTTCACAGCGATAACAAAACATTTACCAGTAATTATGCACTTGATGTCTACATCAAATCATGTTAAAAGACTGAGGAAAAAAATGGATGTCTCGGCAAAAAATAAAGATTGTCAAAGAAATTTCACTATTCTTATATTGAAGTGTGAAGATCTGACTTGTTTCATTATAATGTACCCCTTCTTGACTACTTAGCGTACATTACAAAATGAGGAATATTTGTGGATTGTGTTTGGCAAAGGTAACTCCTTCTTGGGTAACACTGGCTTTGGTTGGAGTAGGAGTGTAAACTTCCCCAAATCCAATAAAGAGCAGGCAGTAAGCTAGTTAGCCAGATATGCTAATGATTGCAGCTTACATTACAGTGCCGTTTAATCCATTCCTTCCACTTTTGCTCTTTTGTTTTGGTTTTGGAAAGTCTAGAAAAATACACCACCCCCTAACTCTTTACACTATATACCAAATACCACTCTCCGCTTCATCCACAACACTTCAACATGTGGAAAAATCCATACAGGCCTACCATGCCTAGTTATGGTTGCTATGCTATGATTAGAAAATTGCCATTCAGTGAAGGGGTTCAGCGAGTGGTCAGCTCATGTACACACAACACACATGAACACACACTTCTAGTTTCATTGTTAAAACAAACATACATATGCCTACATACAAACACACACACACACACGCGCGGTCTCACCTCCAGCACATGGAGCTGAGCAGTCAGAGCGCACCACACCCCAGCTGTAGTCAGGTTTCCTCTCAGTTCGGGGCAGGGTGTACTCCCAAACCACACCCGGGTTCTTTCCCTGCAGAAGGATCTGTGAGGCAAGAACACAATAAGTCAGAAAGATGCCACATGTGTGAATAAAGTTTGTCTTTTTACTGTTATTAATCCAGGGAGAGCACACATCAACTTGCTTTACATCAGCGTCTGGAAATCTTCAGGCTATCAGTATATAAGGTAGGGAATCACATCATGTTTACACATCAGTCATAATATACACAAAAGACATACCAAGAGTGAGCAAACATACAAGAGAGGTTTTTGCTGAAAGGCACTTCAGTGATGGTTTATGGTAATTGATTTATTGATTGTTTAAGTGCAAAATATTTTTTTTCATCCAAAACTAAAATATATGTAATTTAAAATTATATTCAGCAGATAGCAATGGCAAATCTTCACATTTGAGACATTTGAATGTTTGGCAATAAGTAATCTTTTCAGCATTAGTACCCACATTATGCCTCAATTTCTGGGCTATATGGTGTATTATCATTTGGAACAAACCAGGTCCACAGTAAATAACAATAAAAAGTTTTCCATGGCAGGCATGGCAGAAGTGCAGTGAAATTAGAGCAGAAACAAGTAGCCTTTTATGTGGTAATATATGTTATGGATTCTACTGCAAGAAACTAAAGGTAAGACCACTGACAACGTGGCAGCCTAATTCAGCCGTCTAGGTTCCACAGAGTCCTTAGATCTACTACCCACTAACCAGAGGACTCTAGAGGCATTAAGGAGCGCTTTGTTTCCTCTCTAGTCCAAACTAGCTGACCACACTATTATAAGGTCATTTTATTTGGACAGTAGAGTGCACATATGAGGGACAATTTCCATTTTCTTGTGAGAGTTAGCTCTTTTTACCACATCCTTTATACTGGCTGGTGATTCTCGGTTACCTTTTTCTGTATGGGAGATTTATTTGGCCATTCAAGTCAAGCAGAGGCTAATGGATGAATGAAAACAGACATACCCATTACAGGAGAAACGTCAAGCTATCATTAAAGCAAGCCCATGAGGATTCACTGCCATAGTGAAGAACTTTATTTTAGGGTGAATTTACATAGCATTTACAAAGTACTTCAAAACACTACACTGGATTATGTTCAGTATAGATCTGTGTCTTTTACAGCCCACCTTAGTTTAGTTCAGGTTGGGTGCATTTTAATCCCCAATCCATTTGGCAAATTGTATTAAGTCCAACTGTCAGCAGCCATTCCAGTGCCTGACAAACATATCAAGTCTATCAATATCTTCAATAATGAGATTTGACAACTGTATTTTCTTTGGGGTATATCCGAAAAGAGAAGGAATCTACCATCAACCATCCAACTTAGCTAAGCCAAGTGCCTCCTGGGTTCGATCCATGTTCAACAGTCCTGGGGCGCTTCCAATGACTGGACCAATCACCTTCTGCTACATGTTAACTGTTCCATGTGTACAGTGGGCCCAGCTCCAGACAGGAGGGCAGGGACGGGAGAGATGTTTAGAAAGGAGCTGTCTAATGTCAGACAAACACATCTGCATATGTTGGTGCAGCGTATGTAGACTTGTGAACAGGGCAGGTGCCTGCCAGTGTTCTAAAAAAAACAAACAAACAATGTTTTATAGTTTGGTCTGATAATTTCGCCCACTCATCAACAGGGCCACGCCAGACTTTAAAAACCGCTGCACTAGAACAAGCTTGTCTGCTCACGTTATCTGTTTTCTGTCATTCAAAACCCAGAAAAGCTTCAGTTCAATCACACTGAATTAGGCCTGCATGCTGAAACCTGCATATCATATCTGATAATAGAATTTAATATAATGCTGAAACGCATTCAAGAGCAGAAACAGGTTATGCTTTGATTAAGGCCACACCACCACGCCATTGATAATAGAAACTGAATCCAATGGTTGCTTAATTTGACATCAGGCATGTGAAGCACTATCTATTCTTTGCCAGAAATGAATCATCATATGTCACTGTCAGTTATTACTCACTGCTACTCACCAAGTCCATATATTTTTTATAGTCAATGCACTGCCTCATGAACAAATCTAAGCTTAAAACACAAAATTCTGAGTAATATTCATCAAGATGAAATGCAAAAATCTGCATAGTCTCTCTGCACAGAGTGCTACACAGCTAACTCTCTTGAGTTAAACCATAGCATCAATATATCCTTTGCTGTCAGCCACAAGTCAAACCAAGTTTAACATTTGCACACTCACTGTCTCAGGCTGTGTCCCCTTCTAAACTTGACGACCTCTAGCTTGAAATGATGAAATTGTGGCTCTGCCCTCTACTAAACTGTATAAAAACTGGCAACACTTTAATACCCACACTTCCCTTGCTGATGCTAGCCACCCCAACCAAACCCAAACCCACTGCCATGAAATAACTGCCACAACTAACCACACCAAGACTTTGTGCTTATCCAAGCAAACCAACTCTTACCAACATTCCTGCTATTCTCCGAACAATGCTGTGATATGAACCAACAGCTATAAAAAACCACATTCAGCGGGATATTTTAAATAATCTCTTCAATAGAGGACCTACACATCCTTGAAGGCTTGACACTTTCTAAATGACAGATCTTTCTTTCCTAAGCCATCCACAATGTTGAATACACCCATTCAACCACAGTGTCAACATTCTCTCCCAGGAGAGACGCTAGCTTTCAAACAATCATGTCAGACATATGAAAACTTGTCTCCTTTCCAGTTCTTCAGTTTGAGACAACTGCAGCCAAAGCTCATTCCTTTATTGATGACCATCCACCAAAACCAATAACAACTAAGACTAATATCCCTTGTAAATTCTTTGGTAGTCAAAGCAAACTAACAACAGCAGCAAAATACTGTCACGTCACACGTATAAATTTACCAACAATCTACAGCCAGATATAATAATAATTGAGTGTTATCTAGACTGACAACACAAATGTCTATCAGCATGTACAACATGTAGAGAAAGAGTGCAACAGTAACCTCTGTCACTCAGTCAGTGAGTTTACATGCAAGTTAATCATTTGATTCAGCCCCACTTCTGGTTGTAACAGATTTCAGAAATTTTGATGCAATTTTGCACAACAAGATTTTGGCCACAGCTTCTATGACTTGGCCAGGCCTAGAGTTGAGAAGCCTATTGGTTCTGAAGTGTTCCATATTCCCATTTCAAATTATGCTTTTAATTATTGAGATGTTACAATGTCAATATACATTAATGTCACCAGTTTTTAATTACAATTAGTTTAATTAATTAATTTAAGAGAAATGTCTCACCAGTTTATGCTGACAGACAGCTGTAATTACTACACTACCAATGGGCGACCAATGAGTTCCATGCTATGCAGAAGAAGACAATAAAACCTACCAAAGTTCTACAGCTCTGTGTATTTAATGGGCAGTTTATGCTACAAACTGTATTATTTGTTCTCAAAACCACATTTGCTTTAAACCACTATTAGTGGTGCGTGTAATAGAATTGTAAGCTCTTGATATTTCTTGCCCAAATGCACGACAGAAGCTATAACCTTTTGTTTTCATTCAGAATCGCCACCCCCAGCCAGATATATCTATTCATTCCAATCAGATAAGCAAGGGCCTGCTGACTGTCATGGACCAGTCAGCAGTTCTAGGCAGCTGCATCTGTATGTACTCAGGCATGTACCTTTGAGTTTTTATCAAAGAATCAAATATTTCTTAATCCTTTTGACCAAATGGGAGAACTGCATGCTAATCCAAGCTGAGTCACGTAACATTGTCTATTGGAAAAATTAATGTGACTTTTACTTCTAGAATAAGTGGTGACTGAAAGAGCTAGTCTTATTTTGCAGTCCTATTAAGTATTCATAAAAATGTGAAGGACAGTATTGTTGTAGCAGCTGTGTAGCAGGATGAAACAATACTTCAATGGATGTAAATTGGTAGATTCAAAATAATTAGATTAAAAGTTTGACTACAAAAACATACATTGTGTACTTCTTGACACCCGAGCAGAGTAATTTAAACTGAAATACACTAAAATACTTTATTACAGGTATGAGATTATATTAGGAGAGGAGAAAAGTGTAAGTCATAAGTGATCGTATTTTCCAAGGAAATAAATGTATGTGTTAAAACATATTATCTTTTCTTTAGAAAGTTGGAGAAATGTTTATAAATGGTTATTTTCTAATATGGTAACAAATATCTACTTGTGTTCTTTTGGTTTGAGAAAAGGCACATACTGGAAAAAACATGTATTTCCTAACGTTTCAGGATGAGGTGCCTTTCAAGTTTAAGTTGTTTGACTGATGTGAGTCTGTCCTACAGGGCAGCATCAGACCACAGAGTGTCTTGGTTTTATTACAACTCATCCACCACACCACTCATCAAGTCATATGAGATGATGATGAATTAGCATGTGGCGGACACAGATATCATTCTCACTTGTGGACCCACGAAGCTTTGTCCTGGACTGGCATGACCTCGTCTCGTCATACCACAAGAATGTCAATTCAGGGGGAATAACTCTGTTTGGTATCCAGTGAGACCTCAGCCATATGTTATGTCTTTCCCCCCCTTCTTCTCTTCTTAGCTACTTGTTTCCCCTTTCCCTACGCCACCCTCAGTTTTTCTGCGACAGTGCCTGTTAAGCAGAATGTGTGAAACAGATGAAGATCAACAGCAAAAAAAAAAAAAAACCCTTCTCATTTGTCTCTTTTCATTTGCAGTTACAGTCCATGTGCCCTGACCTTAACTTCTCACATCCAAAGAGTTCAATTGCAGAATTCTTAATCTTTTAATCTCACTCTCCCCCCCTCTCTCCATCCTTCTCTTTCTATCAACCTCTTTCTCCTTTTTGTAATTACAGGACATACTTATAGAGATTATGCTCGTGTCATCTGCAGATCAGCAGCATGCTACCGCTGAGTGCTCTGCTGGACAGATGTATGACTGGGACATACGGACAAGCAGGAGGAGCCCTTCCAGACTCAGCAAAGACCCTTCTTTAAAGCATGTTTAGGGTTATTACAACTTGGGTCTTGGGTAATTGTGTCTACTGGTTATGAAAACAACGTATTCACCCAACTAAGTGGTGGGAATGTGGTGACATCTCTACCATGAAGTATGAGAGGTTAAGAAACAAAAATGGTTTGACAATCGGCTGAAAGCAAACCGGTATTTTAGGCTGATTATCTAAACCACTTTATTTGGAAGTAAAACCAAAAGTGAGCATGTCCCCAATGATCTCTCATTGCGCAGGAAACCTGGCTGCATGTACAACTACGCTAAGCTATGCAGCTTTTAGCTTGAACTAGGAAGATGATCTCTAAATTTAGTATTTCTAATGCACAATTACAGCGTTTGCTTTGGATTTATCTTCAACAATTGACAAACCTTGTGGCTTCTTTATTATGTCTGCGACTGACTGCTCAAGTTTTTTGACCCATTAGATTTTTAGCAAGTCATCACGTTCCCAGATCTCAGCAGTCAAAATCACAACGAGACTACAGTTTACAGCCATGTTTGTGGTTCTGTGAGGCCGTACATCAGTGCTTTGAAATGAATACTAAAGCTAGCGTGCTAACATGTTCATAGTGATAATGCTAACAAGCTGATGTTTGACAGGTATAATCTTTATTGTGTTAGTATGATGATAGCTGATACCGACTATCATACAGCTGAGGCTGATGGGAATTAGTTTGGAGTTTACAGCAAAAACCATCATAAAATGTTCTGGGAACCATAAATGTCAGTAGAAATATTTGTGTTTATCCATCCAATAGATGTTGAGCTATTTCTTAATAACAATTCTGACATGCTGATGTCAGGAAAAGTTAGTGGATCACTAAAGTTGTCATGATTCATCCTCTGGGCACCATGAACTCATGTACAAAATTTCACATCAATCTATATGAGATAATACATAATACAGAAATTGCTGAAGCAGAAAAAATAATTATAAAATCTATCCTGCAACCTCTTCTGGGAATGACAATATTAGATTGTTGTAGTCTACATCTCTGAAAGCATTCATCTTGCAAAAGGAAACAACAATGAGCTGTTCAAACGCCAACTACAGCAGCTACTGCGCTAAACTGCCCACAAACAGAAGGCTCTTTTCTAAAATTGCTACATAAACACTCAGACATTTCCTGATGGCCAAACAAGTGACCAGCAAAGCACTTTAGAAATATCACATTGGTATTTCTCCTGGATTTACAGGCCTATCATTCCTGCTTTAACCACAATATTTCAGTAGCCCAGGGGACTGACTTTTACATGACTAACACTTCACCCATAATGGAGAAGGGAAAAAAAACAAATGTCTTCTCTTCACCTGATCTTCACTTCTGTTTCCACGGTTTGGGTTCAGAGTTCAAGCGAAAATAAATGCTTTCGTTGACAAAGTTATGTGAGAAGAACATCCCACACACCCCAGCACCACTCACTTAAACCTACAGAGTCAAAAGGATAATGACTCAGCCACTTGTTGAATATTAGTTTTGCTCTCTGGAGAATACGCCTATCAAGCATCACATTCTGCTGCTTCAAGACTCGCCCTACCCTCGAAGCTCTGGTTTCTGACACACCACTGATTACAAACGTAAGGCAAGAAAAGTACCATCAGCTAATAAATCACCTATAATATACAGAACATCTCACTCCAAGCAGCCATCTGATTTTATACTTATCATCCCTGCCTCTAAAGGGCATTTAACTTTGGATTTTACTTGCTCTATTAGCCATGAATCACATGACTACAACAAAGCACTTTTGAGCTCAGCGGCCACAGAGGCCAAATCCATGGCTTTGAATTTGTGTACGTGGGGCAGACACGTGACTATGCTTACATTGGAGCCAGCAGTACCAAGAAACTGAACCGCAAATAAACAAGGGACAAGCTTCTGCCATGTGAAGCTGAGCTGAATGAAAGTGGCACAATGGCTGATTTAGACTAATCGTGCCGCATCTCCCTCTTTCAGTTGCCTACATCACTCCCCTGTCATTCTGCTGATTCTAAATGCAGTGTATGATTGCTAATGATACACAGGTTACAGTTTGCCCAGGGTGACACAGATAGAAACAACAAGGTTCTTAGTGAGCTTTCTGACATCTAAATGAATGTGTTCTCATATCAGTCATGAGATCAGTCAGTCTGAGCCTGAGCTGGGACATAAATATACACTCCATGCACACGGCTGGTGCACACAGAGCATGCTACAAGTGACGTCTGTACAGTTGGTTGTTAGTTGTTGGAAAAAACATAGACTGCACAAACACTCCAGCAGACAAAATTTGTGCCAATAAAGTTGGGAAAATCCACTTTATCTTCTGTCTGACTCTGACTACAGAGCTTTTTATTTTAATTAATCCTAGACATGTTGTGAATGTCTTCTTCTTCTACTACTTTTCACCCTTACATTTTCTTTATTTCATTCTGTCACTCACAAAGAGGATAGCTCTGAACAGGACAGGCTGTTTGAACCACCCAAAAGCTCTAGATTTTCCTGATTAAACCTTCGACACAACCAATCCATCTCCAGCTCATCCCTGACATAACGAATAACCCAACACAATTAATCCCCCACAGAAGTTCTGCAGACAGCTACAACCAACCCTCTTCTCCCTACCACCCAAACCGTTTTTTTCCATCTAAGCCTATTCATATCCAGACATAAGAAAAACAGGCGCAGCAGCTCTGCCAGGGACCCTGTCACTGTCAATTGCCACAAACGGACATCAACCGGCAGCGGCGGCTTACTTCAAATACCAGCGTCTCATTAGTAGGTCCAGCAGCATACAGGCTCTCTGGCTTGTTGAAAGAGCGCTGGTAGTCGAATATAGTTCCACCAAAGTGGAACTTCCCCGGCCAATCCACAGTCCAGTCCCCGGTCAGATAGTACTTCCTTTTCAAGGAGCGGACTGCCAGGTAGCTGGTGGAGACCTCCATTTCCTGAACACGAATGCTTCGTGCCCCAGCTGGAACTATTACCATGGAGTAATACTCTGGAGAAAAAAAGTAGGACGGAAAGTCAATATTGAGAATCATGCTTAGATATTTGTTTATAGCCGTTCGCTAATGTTTGCCTTGTGTTTCATCACACAATTCTGCTACCCACACAAGCACAAGTCACCATTCCTGCTTTACCTTATTATACAGTCATTATGAAGTGGGATTAGATGCTTGTCTCTTTTCTCTTTGTATTTGTTTGTCCGCTTAAGGCTCCCTTTGTCTTGCAGAATGAATGTTTAAGCTAGCTAACATATAAACACACCAGAAACAAAGACATACACAAGCCTACCATTAGCCCTGTGTTGGAGGGTGTATTGGCCCTTGAAGAACTTGCAAGTGTTGTTGTCTCCCTTACAAACCCCGCAGGCATCCAGAGAGGCCTTGGAGCCCAGAATCTGGTCACATCCTACTGCCTGCACCCAGACACACACACAAACACACACACACACACACCATCAAAAGGGGTGGATTTAGAATTAAGAGCATTACAAATAAACTTTATTTTCAGCTCTTCTTTGTTGACATCTGGTATTTCACACAACTACTGCACCTGGCATCTGGATTATAAAGATAATATAACTATGGTGCAGTAATGCAGCAGTACTCTTAAGGTCATATGAAATGTAGGGAAAAGACAAATGTTTGGTGCTAAGAGCTATGGAGTAAATACTTAAACAAAGGGAGATTCTCTATCTGTCATTACACTTCACTGAGTCGGGTTTTTAACGTCTTCTCACACATTACTAGGATGTATTCAGGTTCCAGTTTTATTTGCCAGAAAAAAAGAAAGACTTTGCCCTTTTTTCTTATGCCCTCATGCATCCTACAAGCAATTAGATGACATATTGGTAAGAATTATTCCTTAAGGGATTCTAAGTATAGCAAGCAACATGACCACTTTCAACAACTGGACAAGTTTTAAACAAATCCCCAGTTTAACTCAATTATCCAAATCTCTTATTTGGGATTGAAACCAAAAGTGAACGCATCCAAAATGTTCGCCGCAATCATACTTCGTATTTCATAAACCTTTGACCTTTTTTCCAAATGTTAAGCTTATTTTGAGGCAGGTGGCACAACCCCAATCAACTCCCAGTCAAATCCCAGAACTATAACCTTGCAAGGCTGCTGGATTCACAACATCACAGAATCACAAGATCACACGCAAGATCAGTCCTGCCAGGATTCAAGCTATGGGTTTTTGTCTTTCAATCAGCGTCCATTGAGGAACTACTGGCAGCTACAGCATGAGCTATGGGCTCTTACCTCTCCTGCAACCTTGTGACAGTCAAAGTACAAAAAGCATTTGTTGTGTATCACCATAAATGACCTTGTGTAACATTTTTCTAAAGGGAATAAAATTTCCAAAGGTTTGGTTTTACTGTGCAGTACAGACAATGTACCTCACACACTCCATCAATGCAGACATCTCCTTTGTGGTCAGAGCAGGCTGTTCCATCTTTGACTTTGCTGGACATGGCGAAAAAGAAGTCAAAGTCTTCTGCAATGCAGTACAGCTTACACATGTCTTCATCTGCACACAGAACATACACATATATACAGTAACACTGGTATCAATAAAGAAGGTAGCATCAGCAAATTTTGAGGGGTGCTTCTGAATTTTACTGATTCACCAAAATTATGTAGGTAAGGTAAGGTACCTTTTGCACATACAGTATGTATAGCTCCTGCTAAGACTGAATTTGAAAAGACAGGAACTGACTATGAATGCACCCAGGGGTGTTCTTGTGGAGCCACAGGTTTATTTTGTAGTTCAGATCAGTTATCACAGACAAGTCTCTACAGCTATCTTTGATTAAAATAAATGACAGTGAAGGTGACTTGGCCCAAGGTCCCAGAAGGCTGTTCAGAATCTGTTCCTCTCTACATCACCTCCCATTCATCAACAGCTTAAAAAGGCCTGGGACAACGGCCAAACACACTGCTCTCCTTCATTGCACTCTCGCTCTCTCTCTCTCTCCCTCGCTCTGTGTTACAAAGCTGGCCCGTAGGCTTCCTTTTTAAATCCATCCCCACTGTGTCAAAGGGTGCAGGTGGCTACATGTCTCCCATGCACATTACACAGAGTGATAGCTTCCTCCAGCTTTTTGGCCTAATCATTGCAGCAGAGGTTGGCATTACATAAACACTTTATAAAAGAGATTTGGACTAGCAGAATACAGCGGGGTGCAGAATGTTAAACATCTACAGAATTAAGACAAGAAAAAGCTTGCCCTAAGCAATCTGCAATCCACTGTGTATTGAGCACAATGCAATTTCTTGTGCATTATATGCCAATAATACAGTAAATCATGGTGTGTTTTCATATTTCTTGAAAGTACGGTGTATTACTAAAATAGAGAATATCTTGGTTTACAAAAATAGATGCACAAAATCAAACACTCTTCAACTCTCAAGGACAGTTGCAAGAAAATACATCCAAAACATCCTCAGAGCAAATTATAAATGAACCCCAGGACTGTGTGTTATATCAAGGGACCAGTCTTACCATCCACTTTGGTGTAGGGCTTCCACTTGTAGTACCAGCCTCTGAAGGGCTTGCTGTTGTACTCCGCACACTGCTGGGCCCGGAAGTCCACAGCGTTGTAAGGACAAGGCCGAGTGTTACACAGCTGGTTGAGGCGACTGGAACCTGAGCAAAATTTACCATTGTTCTGTGGCCTATGTGGAAAACAAGACAACACAGGAAAGAAGAACACCATGAAGCCATGTATTACGTGTGCACATCTATTTTGCTTGTATCAGGCATGACTATTCCAGTGATCGACACTTGGTGGTGGCAAGATGTAAAGGTAGTGAAGAAGAAAACTGCAAGATAGTAAGCATGGATGCAACCAGAAACCCAGTTCCAATGGTCCCCCTAAGCCCTGAATATGAACCCTGACAGACTTCAAACAATGTTACCTGTGACATCATTATAATTGTCTGAGTGCAGGAGGGTGTAATGGCTCCAAACTCTGTCTGGAGGAATGCAAGCGTGCTTTGTGGTATTTAGAGGCTGTATGTAGTTCCATGAACTGGTGTGTTTGTTATTTGCTCTCAGTTTATAAGTAAAGCAGTTTTTTGTAGAATTATCACAGATGTTCAATCAAATCTAAATATTTGGATGTCACCATCAAGACCCAAATGGTCTTGATGGTGACATCCATAGTGATGGTTAACAACATATGTGTTCATAATTAAAAGGAAATATCATCTTGGCGAGTTATGGAAACCATGCATAAAGGGTTCAGACAGTCAACCAGAAAGTGCTAAAACACTTGCTGAATTAATATTCAAAATTTACAGATTCAGTGTTTGTGTGACATAGAAATTTTTTTTTGATGAGAACACTGAATGTTAACCTCGGTGTGTTTATAAGGAAACTAAACAGGGCAGCTGTACAGCTACACAAGACACTATTGTAGTACCAGTCTCTCGCAATCAGTGTGACTGATGAACCAAGGCAAAGTCAGTTAGAACACAATGAAATCCAAGGTACTGGAGGCTTTCTCTCTTAAATTTTCCAGAACAAAGGTTCTGCCTTAATTCATCAACATGACGTCACCTTATCTATCAGGGTAACGTTAGTCCTGATCAAAGTGGAAATTAGACTTTAAAGTTTTGGAGGAATAAAGTCTGTGTTGGTTTGAAATATGACTGTCAAGGAGAAGTCTGCAATCCATGTCAGATATTTTCCACAAGAAACTGGCAATGGAGCTTTAGTATTCCATTAAAACAATAGAAGTAATCACCACTTATTGGAAAAAGACTGGCAGAGCCTTGACAGTTAGCGAACATTAGGATGTCATGTCTGACTTCCCAGGCTTTCTAAACTAATACCAGGCATTCCAACACAACCACCAGCAGAGAAAATTGAGTTTAGCTATTTACCAAAGTGGCCTGCAAACACACAGACTGGGGAACCATGCTGATCAAACACGTCCAATAAAAACAGTTCACTAAGTGTTACAATGTAATGAAAAGCTTTGGAAAAGGAACTGAAAAAACGCCTAATAAAACAGTAAACACCAGGAGGAGAATGTGACCAGAGGCATATTGCTTTTGAAATTCCTTCAACAGTGCAACAATATTGAAAATGTCAGCATGAACCAAATGTCAACAACAAGAAGCGGAAAGAAAAATGCATGTTGCTTCATTGCATTTTTCTTGTACTCCATCTGTTCATCCCCTCCATTCAGCCCTGGACTCAATCACACAGTGACTTAACTGCCAAGATTGATGGAGCTCCATTCAAAGTGTGTGTGTATGTGTTGTAAATCTGCTCTGTGCCGATCTAGCTTCCCTTGGTGAGGGGGGGATTTGGCCCAGGTTTTCGTAAGCCTGATCCTATTAAGACTTAGCAGCAGACAAATGCAGCACATATGGTAATGTGCTTACAGCAGGCCAGTGGGGGACTACACCGTATACTCTGTCAGTCAAGGCCTTTTGATCAGAGGCGAGCATTAAAGAGGGACAGTTTACTTGAGAAGGGGCTTGAATGCAATTCATGGATTGTGGACAGTCGGGACCTGAGTTTCACAACACTTTCGTTTTTTCTCCCTCTTTTCCTCTTCTGTCTTCTCTGCTCCACTCCCTAGATCATCCTACATGATTGCATCTGTAAATCTACTTCCAACAACAAGACAGAAACCAGATATGACAAGTGTTCACTTTGTGTTTTTTAGTCATTCCTCTTCTGTCACTACACCCCAACTCCAACACAACCCTCAGGACCTTTAAGGAAGCTTAAAATGTCCCAGTAGCCCGGTAAATCTGTGACAGAAGCAGAGACTGAACTCCGGTAGGTCAGAGGTCATAATGTCTAGCCTTGTCTTCCCCTTGAGTCACCTGCTCCCTCCCGGCCCCTGTCACGACTTCCCACGTGGATCCACATTTTGCTAACCCCTGTAAAACACCTTTAGAAGTCTACCAGGAGACTACACCAAACAATGTCCTATTTAAGAACCATCCCACCCTCATCATACTCCCCTACTCCCTTTTAAATCAAGTGTGTGACAAAATGTGCTCCCCACAAAACCAGGTCAAGATCGTGAACCTAATCTCCTAGGCTTGTTGGTGAGGATTAGGTTGACTGTGTTTGATCTGACAGGTGGTCTACGGGGAATGGAAGGAGGTGGAGGGAGTAAGGAGTGAATGGGAGAAGATTCATTTTTCGGTCTTGGAGCAACTCCTAGAAGGGAAGGCTTTAATCGGCTGATCCCATTGAACTCTTTTACAAGACCAAGCAAAAGATACATGCTGGCCTCATAAAATGGATGAGTTTGTGCAGAATCAAATGAAGGATTTTAAGACCGCTCTTGCTGAGTGAATATTGCCTAGTAGGGCAGAGGTGAAAATGCACAAGAAGCTGTTATAACTGTAATGCAAGACAATGCATTTTTATAAGATTCTGTCTAAAATTCAAATTCATATAGTTTCATATGCATGTCGTCTATTTGTGTATGTACGCATACTGCAAGTAATCTCTGAGAAGGACAGCCAAGACTATCCAGACAGTTCAATTTGGGGGTGAAGATGACATTAGAGACAAGCAGCCAGATTGAGACTAATCCTTCTTGTTCTGCTCAGATTAAGAACAGAGGGGCCTTGCCAAAATAAGCGCAGAGATTATTGGGGACAAACACACACTCTGAATATCATGAGTCAGGGACTAAAATGTGACTCAGGGGTACGTGCTGCAGTTGGGATAAGGTCTGGCTATGTTTGGGTGGCTGAATACTTTTAGTGGAATGTGAGTTGTGGTGGTGGGGTTGAGGATGGTGGGAGAGGTAAAGAGAGGTCATATTGAGACATACACATATATTACATTGACTTTGCATCAAAGTTCTGAAGAAACTGAAACTATCGCACTGCATGTCTTTTGATAATGGTGTCATTATTTGGCATTACTGGATTTAATGTTTAGCCCTCACCTTCTTTCCATCCCTTGTCCCACTGACCCCATAACTCACAGTTTAGCAGCATCAACCCATTTTTCAGCGGCTGCTGCTACAAAGCACTGTTTTTAGTGCCACAGGAATGATAAATGAACTTGACAGCTAACCTGGTTTAAAGGGCTCTGTGTGCCTTTATGGTCTGCCAGTCATGGTGTATAATGTGTATCATATGAGGGTCGGTCTGCCTCTGAAAACTTTTTGGTCTTTGATCCCTCAGGGGGATTAGGAGATGAGTTGGCTGTGACGGACAGAACTGCCACATCAGTGTCTGCCTGACTGTTAAATAAGTAGTGATGAAGCCAGTGGAGTAAAGATGATGATATACAGTGGTAGTTTGAATATCTCAACAGACACAGGGCCAAAGCCTATATATTCTTGAAATGTACCTATGCCCGCACCTAAAACTGTTTAAATGTGTCATATAGCTGAAATACTGAAACAGATGAAGTTGTGATTGGAGTGGCAGTCGATGTGCAATTACTGAAAGAAGAAAAAAGGATTTCAAAATTCTGTTTAAGTGTAAATATTGAATGACGTGAACAAAGGTGTCAACTATCAGTTGAAGGGAAAGAAGTAAAAAGGAATCGATGCAAGTTCAAATTGTAGGAAATGGAAGAGCTGAAGAAGTATTTTTGCTTGTTTGTTTAGGAGGTGAAGACCTGGGACTTTGAGAGGTTTTGAAGTGCCACTTGAAGTGTATTCACTAAAGGCACAAGAACTTGTTTCAAAAATGATAGCCGTGTAACTGTCAGTTGATGTGTAAGTGCTGAAATCAAGTGAAAGTGGTGGAGACAGCTCAAGTGCATACATTGCAAGCAGTTAAAATGTCAGTTGGTTTATAAATGTATTGGTTTATAAGATTGTTTTCGATCCAAGTCGAATTGGATTGCAATACATTGTTCAGGTGTGTCTCTTATTATAACCTATGGTCATTCAGTATGGTCTCTCATGAAGTCATTTTGATATCCAAGTCACATATGCAGCCTATACTTGGCTAGAAGACAGTATACAGGTGCAGCAGTAATTAAGAGAGCAACTGTGTCCCTAAAATCCTTGCCATGACAAACCTGGGTTGCTTCACCTGCATCTGCAGAAACACACATCTGCAGACATGTAGGATTGAATGTGACATGTCATTATGATCTAACCTGCTATGACTAATCCCCAAATTCTGGCAATTATGAATAGATGAATTGTGATGAAGTCTGAGATCTATTCACCAATCAAGGTGGTGCAATGGGCTTGGATGTTAGCCATTAGTCATGATCCTACTGGAAACATACTGTGGTATGATTAGATTGTATACGTGGATGTGTATGCTCATGCAGAAATATGAGTTCTCTGTGGCAAGGCTGTTTCCTTTAATTGTTGTAGAGCTACAGGTCGGTCCATTAGAATAGGATTGAGTGAAAAATGTGTCATCATACAGCAAGAAATTTTAGCACAACAGACATCTAACTAGATCTAGAAATCCATCTCCTCCTCGATCTTGTTTTTACTAAATATCAAGAGTGCTTACAAATTCTCTTGACAGCTGGCTAGAAACACGACTAGGAAAAACATTAGAGGTGCTGTCCAGGAATTTGTATTGATTTTGTCTCTAGCTGATTGGCCATGGCCAAAACACCGTTAATTGGTTCCACCATCCTCATCACGACTGTTCCTGAGTTACAGCGTGGAGGAAATTGCAAGTATAAACACACATTATTCAAGGAGAAGACTTTAAACCCTTTGCAACAACAAAACTTGTTGAAGCATTGCATACAATTGCAACATAATGTCACTGTTTAGCCAGACTGACTTTGATGTATGGATTACACATACTACACAGTGGAGGCAGAAGAGGGGCTGAAATGGCCTGAATGATCAGGAAAATACTCCCTTCTCTGAATATCCCATTGCACACATCCCATGTGTCCCGCATTAAATTTAAAGGGCCGATTCTAACTGCAGGTCTAGACAATCAATTAGCTGATCGCACCATAATGACAGACCAACAATAAATCTAGTAATCTATTGTATTAAAGTGAAATAAATGCCTAGAAACATCTAATAAATCTCCCAAGTGTTCTGGGGAATAACAACAAGGGATTGTACATCTGCTATGAAACACAGTATTAAAACTGAGGATCTTTCACGTTCGTGTAATGACATGCACAGAGCCCTCTGCTAACAAAGAGATATGCACTGTGGGATCTGGGTCTGCAGAATTATGTAGAATTATGTTTGTGTGAGTGAGCAGCAATGGGGGAAGTTTGCTGACTGTCTTGGCAGCTTTCAGAGAAAAGAGCATGCTATTAGGAGGTTTTCCTCGTCTGGAGCATGGGGAGAGATAGTCTGTCTGTCTGGACTGTCAGCCTGACTGATGAGAGCCGTTATCATGCGTATGTGTATGTGTGTGTGTGTGTGTGTGGTTGGTGGTGTGTGTGTGCATGTAGAGTATGTGAGTGCATGTCTGTGATGACAGCTACCTGGCAGTCAGTGCTCTCAGGTGTTCAGAAAGGAAGAATTTTGAGACATGCTGCTTTTAAGAATTGCTTTCTGGCCCGAACTGCAACTCAGAGTTTCATTGTAGAAACAGCCTGCATGACAGCATGAATCACTTTGTCATCTGTTTGGCTAGTTAATAGCATTAAAGATGAGGTGATGAATTAGATTAATGGAGGACTAGGTGTGTGTGCTTGCAGGTGTGTATACCTTGGGCTGGTGCAGGAACGCTCCCGGTACATGACTCCTCCTCCGCAGGTTCTGGAGCAGTCAGACCACTGAGACCAGGCTGACCATTGGCCATGGACTGCTCTGGGACCATGCTCCCCATATTTAACACACTGTCCCCTGCGACACCACTGGAGAGAGGGTGAGAAGGAAATGAAAGGAGAGAAAACGACACACAGAAATAGCTTCTTGTCTGAGCTTCCTGGATTGGACAAATGCCCAGCACCACACCTGGACACCCCAACTCTCTAGATACAGCCAAAACACACACACACACGCACACTTACACACACACATTTACCACACCCGAGCCAATCCAAGCCAGCCCTGTACTCGCACACATCACCACCTCTCTCCCTTACTAATATCATATTCCAATAAGTCCAGCCATTGCATGTCCAGCTGGGAGAATTGACAATGAAATAAAAGGATCTAGCTTCAGCTGTCTACTTTCCATTTTTAAGTTGCAAGACTTTATTTTGTTCAAGATAAGTGAGAATACTCTACCTTAAAGGATGATTGTGGCTTATTATGACTTTTAATTGTGGCAATTGTATTTAGAGCCATAGTTTGTAGCAGTTATTATAACCTTTAACTTACTGAAGTAATTACTGCGATTTGGGAACACTGTGACATCATTACAACACAGCCTGATGCGGAAAGAAATTAGCAGTCAGATGTTCAGACAGGCTGTAAACAGTTTGCCTGAACCACCCGAAATGTCAGTAATAATCTCATTACACAGGAAAAGCATGCGCACTCACAGCTGTAGCAAACACATCAGATCAAAGTGAAATCAGGAAGACGGTGTGTAAACTGTGATGCATGATCTCAACAGTTCGGTAATAACTGTAGGTGTAGGTGTAATTGTCCTCGTTTATGAATAGTTTGACATTTGTGCAAATGCCTATTCTGTTTCTTGCCAAGTCAGTGTGTAAACTGTTATGCACGGTCATGAGAAGATGTATTACTCTCTCATGTTTGCACAGTAAATATGAATCTACTGCCTACTACAGCACAAAGACTGGAAAAAGGGGGAAACAGCTTGCCTAGTTAATACAATACACCTACCAGCACCTCCATCTCACTAACTGAACTAACAATACCCAAAGTGCTGTCTGTAGCACAATGTGGTTTTATGGGGTTGCTGGACTATTTTGTATGTCTTGGCTGGGAGCAGTGATTTCCTGAAAATCTTGTCATCATAAAGTTGTCATGCAACCAGCAGAGACTCCAGCATGTTACTAAGTTAAGCTAAGTTTAACTGGCAGTTTCCATATAAAATTTTGACAAAAAAGCAACTAAGCGTATTTCTCAAACTATGTCTTGTCATTCCTTGATCATCTGACCGCTGAAGGCCCTTGCCTCAGTCATACTTTAGTTTTTCAATGTTACACCATTCCCACATCTCAGAAATTAGCTCAGTGAGTAAAAAATTATGATTACCCATAGGAATGATGGCCCAGAATACACACAAGAACGAGAAGACATTTGCTCACCATGTCAGGACCACAGCTGGTGCCTTCTGCAGCGGGCATGAACTTGGTCTCACACCGATGCCCCGTGCGGTGACACCACAGCGACTTGCAGATGTCCTGTCAAACAAGTCAAATACACACACATGTCTATCAGATATGGTGCCTTTTTGCGTTCATCAGGGTTCTTATGACCATAAACTAACAGCATATTGGCATCATGTTTCTGTCCTCTTTTCCTTTTTCTTGACCCAACAGCATGCTTCTTGCCAGGACCACCATCACGCTGGCCAATCAGCCCCCACAGTCCCGATAACCGGGGATAATCTTCTCCACAAAGCCTGAGTGTCAAATCTAATCACTGTACTTCTTTAATGAAACGGGCTATAATTGTATGTGTCATCTGACCCAACAATACAGAGACAGAGCGAGCGAGTGAGCACAGAAGGAGAGCCAGAGTCGAAAGACAGGCGGCAGAGTCTGGCGACTGCAACTGCCAACAAAAGAGAAACCAGAAAGGAGGGAGGGTAAGAGCAGGAGAGACATCTCCGGTGTGGATATATGTGTGTGTGTGTCTATGTGTTTGAGTCTTTGTTCTCGTGCTGATCTACTTCTCTGACAAACAAGCAGGTGGCCTCCGGGCGGCAAGCTGAAAATCATTCTACATGAGCCCATCAGGGACAAAAAACAGTGTGAAAGGCAGCACCAAATCCACCGTTAATCAGAGTGTAGGTTAATTTACCACCCACCGACTTGCACACAGGTCTAAGAAATGTAGATGAAGTATTTGATCTTCTGTTAGGCAAACATAGCAGTGCTAATCCATCATATATACGATTTGGCAAAGTCGATTTCCCAGCAATTACAGCCCTGGAGAGAAAACCCTGCAGTATCTTAAACAGCATTTACATGTGAATCAACATCACTGAATGCACTGAACATAAAGGCTTATACCAAGACCACAAGGCTTTGAGGGGGAGCACCGGGGGGAGGCTGGGGATTCCCATTGAAATGATGGAATGCATTTTAATAGAGGGTCAAATGTGGGGGGTTTGAGGTTGTTGTGCAAAGATCATGCTAATTAATAAAGTGCCAGTTTAGCACTGCATCATTAGCGCTGTAAAGCAGATAATTGCAGCCCCTATATGATCTGGGTGCTCCGTCTCGTTACTGGAGGCTCATCTAGTACATAACTGCTAAGCTTAATGATCTATTGTAGGAATGATCCTTCCTCCTTTCCTTACTCTTCTTTAGTGAACTTTACAACTTTCTTTATAAAAGAGACTTTTGATTGATACTACCATAAGAGCTCCCTGGTTAAACCTGCAACCTGGTTGATTTTATTTAACAAATCCAACAGTTATGTAGAAGTTTAAAGTTTTGAGCAGTTGGACTAACTTTGTCCATCTGATGAAGTCCAATAACCACGCTCTTTTACCTCTGTTTTGGTCTCCACCAACTCCAAACTATCTGACTCTTAAGCTGCTTAATTCTTTACCTTATTTAATTACTCACTAAATTTGTCTCTGCCATTTGGTGCTAAGCAAGTAATGTATTAATGTTTGAGCATTTATCTGAAAAGCAAAGCAGTGTGAGTAAGGCAAAACAGTAAAATTGTAGGTAGTAGAAGCAAAACAGTGAGTTTAAAAATGTTATAAAGGTACATAGAGCTAAATCTCTGTGTGCCATGTGTCATGTCATGTTAATATAAAATTAATGAAGTGAATATCTCACCTTGACAAAATCAAGGCCACACAGTTTGGCCTTGGAGCCAAACTGCCACTTGCACTGCGTGTCTGCATCGTATAGCTGGCCAGGAAGCTGTTCAGGATACTTGTACTGACCGATCTGCTTAGGTTCATCCACAAGACAGGATGCCTGTGCTGTTCTGGTGAACAAAGCAAACCACCAGTGTGTCAAAAACAGAGTAATGATAACTTACAGGGAAATTTATGTGTTTGTACACTTGAGGCCTACCCAAGGAAGCGGCTGAGGTACTGTCGACTGCAGGTGGACCAGAAGAAGACCCCGTTGTTTCCAGCCAGAGTGGGAGACATAATGTTGCCTTCTGTCTTGCGACAAGGGTTCCCTTCACCATCATGGATCATCCCAAAACTGGAGGAGAAAGGAACAGCAGGGCAAGATGTTAACTGACATGCAGTGTGAGTTCTTTTAAAAGAAAATAATATCACTGTTTTCTTTGTGATGATCAAGCTGATGTCATCGTTTATCCACCATTTTTATGTTACACTAGTAATGAAAGGAAAATACGGCTTGTTGCATGGAGTCATCAGAAAATGTCACATGCTTGAAGGTGCACATAGATTTTCTCCATTACTCTATTCATCACTGCGTCATGTTTACCAATTACTTCTTCTGTAATTTGTCAGTGGACAGTTGTAGGCCTTTAAGTCAACATTTTTCTAGGCATGCTTTTTTATTTAGCTGGCTGATTTTATTATATTTATTATATTATATTATATTATATTATATTATATTATATGATATTATATTATATTATATTGTGGTTTATAAATACTCTGACATATTATCACCTGGGTAAAAAAAAAAAAAAAAAAATTTGTTCCTAGTTTGTGTTGACAGACACAAGCGTTTCACCACAACATGAAATCTAAATATCTAAAATGAAAAGCATATCATCTCAATGGAAACATAAAAACAAACACCGAGTTTTGTGGCCCGAGAAGTTTCCATCAGCTCTCATAAAGTGTAACTGGATGAAGTAGTGGCCTAACGTAATGCTCTTATTCTGTGTAATTGTTTCTTTAAATCAGACCACATTTATTTCATTTAATATAGATAAATAACATCCACTCCCAGAATAAAGTCTGGAAAATGATACTAAAGTCTGAAACTGTTCAAGGCTGTAAGTGCACTTTCTGTCCATGTTTGTGTCTGCTTTGGTCGTGAACGTAGCTTTACAACTGTGGCACAGAGACAATGATGTGGGGTGCAGAAACTATGTGAGTTATTAAGTTTGTTGTGATGTAGTTTTTCTTAAACATACTTGTGTCCAGACTCATGAGCGATGGTAAAAGCCAGGCCCAGTCCTGTATCCTCATTGATGGTACAACTCCTGTACTTGCTGCACATTCCACTGATGGGGGCAAAACCTGTACAGACAAACAAAAGTTGAGAGATATAAGGTGTTATGAGTATGAAGTATTTGGTTATTAACATTAATATACTGACCTCAAACCTCAAATCTGAGACAAAAAATCCTTGTGTGTCTTTCTCTGTGGTATAGCTGAGCACATTCACCTTCTGCTGAAACCTCTAAAACATTTGGGAGGCAACAACTGTCTGTCATATTTGTATGTTGTATATATTCTTGCATGGAGAGAGATTTCACACAAGATGCAAAATGTAATGTCACAAGCAGTGGCCAATTTAACTTGAGTTTGCTCTTGATTTGTGAGGACTACTGCTGATGGTGCACCAGACAGCATTAGGAAAAAGATAAGTTATACTAGATGTGGGATTTAATGTAACTGACAAGCTAATAAAAGTATTCAGTAGCAGTCACTGTTTCTTTCCCATTTTCTGGCAGCACTTTTCCCTAATGGACCCAAAAATAGAACATGTACAGTAGAGACATCAATTTGTGATTGATGAATGAGCCTGTGACTTTAAGAGCCAGATGTTAAACTTTAACAACACTGGCAAAATTTGGGTTACACACAATACCTCTTGACATCCGTCTTGGCACAGTTTTGTGTCTTTGTCAGTACCTCTTTTTTTATAGACACAGAAGTTACATACAGTTAATAAATCATTCTAACTGTGAATTTGTGTAATTGTTTAACATTTTTTCAGCTCCCGCAGTTAATGAGATAAAGTGCTGCCCTGAGATTACTTGCAATTAGTGGTGTGGAAGCAATATGATTGAGATATTAGCCAGGATTAGTTGGCTTCATTTATGTTGTTCCAGCTGCCTTGTTCCTACAAGCCGCAAGATTCATGTGTAAACTGAACATGAGCTCATTCTAAAGTGCAAAACTGGTCTCATGGTGAAGCATGATTCTTGTTTAACATTTTTTACTTTGTTGTAGATGTTGCTTATTTTCATTTTTCACACAGATTTGACAGACAACCATGGCAGGATACGTTTTAATGAGCTCTTTTAGTGATGCGTTTCTGACCTTCATGTTACATATTATACCCCCATTTCATTCACTGTTTTCCCTGTCACTCTCCAAAACAACATAGAAATCACACATTCATGTGTTTATGAGATTTTAAATACTCCAATAAAATGTAGCTTTTTACAATGACAGATGAGTGACATTCTTCACTTCACATCAACTTCCTTTACTAATGTTGCGATGTCCACACCCACAGTATCACCTCTACATGCCCAGAATGACAATATTCATGACATGGAAAGACAGCTCTAGCTCTCTAGATCTCACAGTACACTCTGGTTGTAATGCATACTGCTGCTTTCCACAAAAAAGGAGATATGGCTTGTTAGGGATAGCTTTCGTCTCACCCAGGGTGTCACAGGGCTCGTTCTTCCAGGAACAGATGTCGAGTCCAGTGAGGAGAACAGCATGGTCATGCCTTTTACCACCTTTTCCTACTAGACCTGATTGCCATTGACAGAAACTGTTGAGGGACTGGTCAGCATGGTGATTGATGGTCAACCCCAGCTGGAAATGAAAGGAGAGACAGAGATACAGGGTAAGAGTGATTGAGTTAAATAATCAATCAACCTGTGCAGTGTGCAAAACAACACATTCTTGCAAAATTGATGTCTCAATCTACTCACTGGGTCCTGTTCCAGTAGTAACAAGCTAACCACCACAATGTTGATATCTGTCCCAATGGTGCCATCTTTGAAAAGACTGGAAACCTGCAGAAGAGTAGGGAACAGTTTAAGCAGTCATATACCCATGTGTGTTGAATCAAACATTCATGGTTTTCTGAGTGTTCTATGCTCTCCTCTTACTTATCTCTCAGTAGGAATAGGAAGCCCAGAAGAACCCCCATTTCCTCAATCATAACCATTTATTGCACTAAAAAAGGATGGTGTAGGTCAAGATCTTTATGCCCTTGCAGAAATTTAGATGACAGGATGAAAAAGTGTCTCGATGGCTCGCTATACCCTCCAAGGCAAGGCGATTTCTACAGTAGACATTGGCAATGAGTGAAGAGGCTAATGACACAACTGTCTTTGGAAAATTAGCAGGACTCTGTTGTGTTGATGAAAAACAGTTGAAAAGATGCTAGCAGATTAGCTTGCCAGTTTTAGAACTAACTAGAGTGCCCTCCCTGCTCATGTGCTATGCATGTCGTAGTAGCCTTTTGAGAGTTTCCCCTGCTCTGCCCTCACCATATTCATGACAGTGAGGACATAGGTGGTGACGTTGTCTCTGCCGTGTTTCTCCAGCATCTTCCTGTCTGCCACCACCAGGGTCTCCACATTCAGGCCCCCCACCCTGTTGGTGTTAATGGGCGATCTCTTTGCCCTTCCTGGCCCTTCCGCCTCAGGTATCGCAAACTCGTCAGGCATGATGAAACGGTCCTCAGTGGGAGGCTTGGGAGCGTCTAGGAGGGCAAAAAGGGAAGGACGGAAGGGTGGAGACAAAGACAGAGAGAGAGAGAGAGAGAGAGAGAGAGAGAGAGAGAGAGACTTGGCAGTGAGGGCGAATGAATGAAATGTCTTTTTCCTGGCTCGTGCCTGGTGATAAGAGTGCAAGCACTGGTGTTGAAAGGACAGGAAATTCACTCTCCACGCTCCTTCCTACCTCTCACCACTAGAAGTAAAGATAAAACTGTTAACTAGACTGTGGGCTGAATAGCCCCAGGCTGATGTGGCCCTATTGCAATGGGCACAATGCACTCAAAAACACATTATACATATATATCATATAAAGACTGCAATGACTTTGCCCAAATTACTGTTTTATGGATGGCACTGTAGAATATGAATGAGACTGTCCTTTCTTTGTCAAATAATGTTTAAACATTAATAACACTGAGACAAAAAATAAATGATTAGTCAAAAATATTTTATCTTTACATCACACTGTTGCCGTGATAGATACGTCAAAAAGTCATAACAGCAAAAGATCGTGGAGATGCTACTGACAGCTTCGGAAAATCTCTTCCTTTGGTTAAAATAAAAGGATTTAGGATACCTTTGATGGCATGTTGGGGATGTTGTAATTGCATCCTTAAACTCACCAGTGTTACCCATAATTATCCAAATTATGCAAGCTTTGGCTGCATTTATGTTTACCATGTGTGTGTCTGTAAACACCAAGCAAAAATGTTAATTCATGGTGTGCACAAAATAAATTATATTGGCTAGAATTGCTGGTCTGCCTGATTTATATCACAAACCGCAGTCATGTAACATATGCTTTGTTGGTATTTACAATTTGTATGAAGCTTGCACATGATTAACTCAAGATATAGACACCTCTCTTCAACATAGCACAATTATCAGATAGTGAAGTATAAGGAATATAAGGTTCCCTTACATACATTGCTTGCGGCGTCCGCAGAAGTGTTGCCTCTGGAGCTTTCCATGCTGGTAGTCATGGTGATGATGCTGCTGCTGATGATGATGGTATGGGTTATCAGGTTGGGAAGACCTGGTGCTCAATGGGCTGCTAGATCTTTTGTGGACAATGTGCTCCACTGAGCGCTTGTAAACTACATGCGGGTGGTGACCCTCAGGGGCGCTGTAGTTGTGTTGTTCAGCCAGATGTTGGGGCATCGGGGCAATCAAATACTCCTCCTGGGACACACGGATCAAACCTGACTGGAAAACACACACATACAGGTACACAGACATGGAGTAAAAGCCACAGATTACTCACAAAACCCCACAGAAATTACAGACAACTGACTATCCTTGTGACATTTTGTGAAATTTTGAGTTTTAGTACAAGCGATCCTCCCTTGTGTACTTCATCACATCATCACGTACCTTGGTCTCTCTGTACACTGTCCCCACACTGTCTCACCCCCTCCACGCAATCTTGGAATATATTAGTCTTGCTGGACTGAAGTAGCTGCATAACTGTCTAACAGAACTACTACATGAAGCAATGTGCCTCAGCCTAGAGTGATCTACATTGTACAGTGTACCACTGGTATTTATGATATATTGATGATGACATATTAAGTATGAACTGTAAATAATATGGCTCTTGAATTACATCTTTTAAATAAAACAGTGGTCATAATGACATTAAATCCTACATACATATCATGCACCTCATATACTGTACAGAAACAACTTCTACAATGTTTTTTTATGGTACAGAGCTATCTAGTCTCCACCACTTGGCCTTGACAGAGCCACAGTGTAGCTCGAGCAGCTGTTGCGTGAAGCGTACTCTAACCAGTTCGTACTCTAACCAGAGGGCTTACACACATTTCAGCTCCAAACCCACCCGAATCAGCCCCACCCACACTTACCACCTAACTCTATCCTAACATTGTGCAGATGTGCACAGTGCGTACAGCTGTTTAGGGGAGGATGTGTCTTATTTAGTTGGAAGACAGAGTAGTGTGAAATTACCATTTTTATGGAGAGCTGAACTTTGTTTTTAATTGATCTTGGCTGAATCTTATTCACGTGTCCTTCATAACATCATTTATTCAAAGCAGACTACATTACAGTATTTGTTATTGACATTTTCATATCAGTTGCAAAATTGCTTTGTTTATAATAGAATCTGCCATGTGTACAGTGCGCTTTTGCATAATAAGGTTTGTGTAATAAGGTGTTCTTTTTCAATGTTTTATCCAATGAAGAGCAGTCAAACATTTTTTGGAATTGATTCAGTGAATAAGTCAAACAGGGTCGAGTTAAGATGGTAAATATTTTGCTGTTGGAAATGTTTATTTAAACCTTTTTCTCATTCACAATGAGAAAATACATACTGTATATAGCTACATTAATGTTTCATGACAAACATGATAAAACATGTTTTATTAGGTCACATCAACAACCAATTACACTTTCTGCTTCCAAAAAAAACAATAAATTGGAACAGATTCTACTCTCGTTTGCACGTTTTGTTCACAAAAGAAGTAAGAAAGTGAACGTGTCCAGTTTAAAACAATAATGTCATAGCAGCACACTGGCTCAGTGTTTTGGGTCTCTGTTTTAGTCGAGTGGCCTCAGCTGCCCTCTGAACTGACAGACTCAGCTGCTGAACCTTAAACATTCCGTCTGACCACAGAGTTCTACCTAATTCACTGCACAGCCAACCAAACGCACGCAAAATAGCTGTGCAATCAATCAGACGCGCACACACACACACGTCCATAAGTGCATACACTCCCTGAATTTATCAAAAACATACACATACACCCATTGACCCAATGACCTCTGGCCTTTTTGTGCATGTGCCTGTGTGTGTGTGTGTCATCTACTTCCCCAGCAACCTACTGACGTGTGTGTGTGTGTGTCTGTGACAGGACACTGCTCCTGTTGAGCTGACCCCATTCCTAGCAGGTGGCAAAATAAACAGAGGCTGGACAAAAGGGAAGCCATGGCGGGGCTCTTGTTGTCAAAACAGTGCCTGAATACATGGCAGGCTGCCATCATCAGCCCCATCCATCCATCTGACCATCCATCCATCCATCTCTTTGCCAACGCATCTTTCATCTGTCCATAAATCATGTTCCCCTTCCATCAATTTTCCATGGTGCAATGGGAAGTTTTACAGGAAGCTCACTGTCAAACTCCATTATTTTGACTACATGTAAGGTCCACATGGTCCAGTGGTCGGGGGTTTTGTTCTACAGTGTCAATGCTTTGAACCCCAGCACATCAATATCTGCCAAAACAACCCTGAGCTACATACTTCACAGCTACCTGCTCCTGCAGCATCGCACGGAAAGGCTCAATCTGCAAGAACAGAGTGGAAAGAAAATTTCCCCTTGGGCCATGAATAAAATATATGAAATCAAAAACTGAATTAAGAGAGGGAGAAGAGGTCCTTGGCAAAAATGCCTACAGCTTCCCAAAATAGATTGGAATTCAAAACAGAGCTCAAGGAGGTCAAAGGAGGTGTCTCCCATCAGCACACACTGCTGTCGCCTCTCATTTGCCCATGTTTTCATCTATCTTTCTGGCTGGCATTTACAGCAGACATGACAGGTAAAAACATACACCTCATTAAATACCCCTCTTTTAAAGATGAAATCATTAGATTTTTCTCATTTATCTGACAGCCCCTTCCATCAAACAATATAAATGTAATCTTCATTGGGATATCTGGGACCATCTCTTCAGCTAACGCCTTTAGGACACTGAACTCATTAAGATAACATGAAGTTTTATTTCAGTATGAATATTTGTGTTTTTAAGATTCTCTTTTTTCAGCACACGTCATTTAATTCCTCCATGCAGTGGTGATGTAATTAGTGAATGACACCAAACCTTCCTGGAAACCACGGCATTCCAACAATAACACAATGAAAGTTACTTACAACGACTACTAACCATCCATTACACCTCTCTCTCTCTCTCACACACACACACACACACATACACTCTTTTGCTGTGTCACCACATCTGCCAGCTCTCTACTTTATTTTCCAGCTGTTAGCAGATGGAAGTGTGTGATGATAATGACAGGAAATTTATTCCATCTGCAGCAATAATGGTTCTGTGTGTCTGTGTGTGTGTGCATCCAATTTTCTTTTGTCAGCATGTACTGTATGTTTTAGTGAATACCAAAGACAGAACTAATAAAACATAAGAGTTACCTGTCTTTCAGACCCAACAGAGTCAAACATCCCCTCCTGTAGCTCTAAGTAGAACTGCATCAGTGGATGATGATGATGTAAATGTGGATTTATAGTTCTGCATATTTACCGCAATAGCTAGACCATACGGTATGCTGTAGCTGGTATTTCCTCTTCAGAAGTGTAAGGAATCAGGGCTACTACTACTCTGATTAGGAAGATATGAACATAACATGAAGACTGAAGGCTGAGTAATCTGATGCTTTTCAGAGACTTGCATCTAGCGAAACATGTCTACCGCAAACAACTACATTTTTGTCCCAAAGATTTGCATGCATAAAATGCAGATTGTAGACGTACAACAGTGTAAAATTGTGTTTATACCCAATTTGTTGCCTGTCTCATTTGGTGAAAACACAATACTCAGATGCCGGCTTATACATGTAATGATGTACGATGAAAAAGACATTTATGGACACCAGAGAAATGCTGTAGGATGCAGCTGTAGCTCTGATACAGCAGACCTCTAGTTATCTCTGTACATTAACACTTGTAAGACTTGGTTAGATTAAAGGGGCGAAGACTCTCTGCTAAACACCGCTTTACTTTCTTCCCACGTTTACATGCAGACTCACGCATCTCCCTCACTCACACAGTCAGATTACAGGTTGAACAAAGTCACCCCCAATCAGCAATGGCGTCATTTCCTACCTGAGAAAAAAAAAAAGTGGGGTTAAAAAACTCTCTCTGGACTTTTCCCTTTTCTTTAGGTAAAGCCAATACAAGCCACTCTAACAAACAGCTATGTGTCTTTGGCAACATAACGGTTTATGTCAGAGAGACGGCATCTTTAGCTTGTCTCTGTATAAACTGTAGCCTCTTTTAAGGTTTCCTACCATGATATTATAAGGCAAATGAGTAAGTGCTTACATGCTGTTAAAGACTAGTGCTGAGCAGCGAGAAGCCCCAAGCTGGTGATTACCGAGCTCTAAAGCACATCTGCACTCCAGCTCAGCAGAAGAATCACGTGAACACGGTGTGTGGTGAGGGGGAAAATCATACAGGAGCAGGGAGGCCCCTCAGGCATCTAACGTATTCAATAGAATCACAATCTGAGTAATTACAGTTTGCTCAAGTGAATTATGTGTATTTAAAATGGAGTAAGAAATGGGTAGAGAACAGATGGTAATTTTGGATCTTGGATCAGAAGAAGATGACACATTAGACAAGGGCCAAGCAGCAATGACAGGGCATAACATAGGTTGATTTTTTTTTTCCTCCTTTAACTTAAAATGACTGTATTTCGCTGCACACAGTAGCATTTGTAGAAGTACAACAGGATCGGTGAACTGCATCCGCACCATTTGTAACCACTCCATGAGTGATATTATGTCTGAATTTCCTGCTTCATGTACGACCGATTGGGATCACAATGTGTCAATAGCCCAGGGACTTGCAGTCCTTGTTTTGGCTTTCTAATTGTCTTTGAACAACCTACTGACACCCTCTGAACACGTCTAGGGAACACAGCAGAGGTGCACAGACAGAAAAAGAGAAACTGATGGTCTTGGATGAGTCTTTTGTCATTTGGAGCCTTTGGGCATGGTCCCACTCGTTATCCCATGTAGACACAGCAGGGAACAGGAGAACTACTCCCACACCAGCCCATACAAATGGAAATGTCCTCCTTTAAAGTGCTGTTAATTGCACTCTAACTGGGTTACAGTGCACCCCTAACACTTTTACTCACTTAAAAATACAGAACTGCTGTGATGCAAATGATGTGAGAGTATAATTTAAATCAACTTAAAGGTTCTTAATTATGCAAAAATGTAATTTGGGTGATAGAAACTTTTCCATTTTCACCTGGTGCTAGAGAGGTGGAGGTTGCAGAGATGGGAAGTTGGGAAGAGATGGTATGAGTCTGTCACACCCTAACCCCCCTAGATGCCAAATGACCTGGAGGTTGTAAAGGAAGTGAAAAGACTTCTTGGAAAAACTGTCTCTACAGTATGTCATCCTGTCCAGCAATGACAAAGTAGTATATCTAAATGTTCCAAAAAAGGAATTGTGTTAATCGCAATACTTAAAGTCCCCTGCATGAAAAAATGCCCATACCTGCTTCATACCAAGACAGAATTCCTTGTTCTTGTTGTCATAATTGGGCCAACATGTGTTATCCTACCTGGCTCCACCCTGGTTGGTTTAGCACAGGTGATAACTCTTAATCTCTCGAATCAAACATGTATAAAACAAATTTTGTTCATGGGTATCAGATCAGCCCGAATAATTGTTCAAACCCTTACTGGACATGAACATCAGCTCCTGCCACAGGAGCTTCCTGTAGTGTACAGATTCAAAATATGGAATGTTCTGTGTAAATTTTAATTTGGAAAGCTCTAGGATGTTTGTGCTGCTTTCCCCAAAAGTCTTTGATTTTGAGTCCATCTTTCTTTATCTCTACAAATGAATTGGCAAGTGTAAAGTTAGCATGATCCATATTCAGAATGGCCACAACTGAGAAGCTAAGACCACGGCTGAAAAATACCATAATTTCATTTTATACTGGCTTCAATCTTCTTCAAAAGTACGGTTCTGACAGAGATAAAAAGGTTAGATAAAGGAGGTCATTCTGCCCAATTATTCTGCATCCAAAAAGACAATAAGGCCTTCTTTTTGAAACTGGCCAGGTGTGCAAAGGCGTGAAAATGGACAGAGCTCCAAATGCTCTGTGAATTGTTCCACATTCCTAATGTTCCTAATTTGGCTCCCATTTGAACCAACAATAAAAATTAGAGATCAGCTGTATTAATTGCAACCTCCTGCTCAACACAAGTTAGGAACTCATTATTGTCCTGAGGCACCAAAGCCAGCATCTGCTCCTCTAGTAGAGGTATGCTCACCCAACAGACAGGATTGAGAACTGGGTCTTAAATACTCAACATCACTGTATTTTATTTAAACTTAACTTTCATCCCAGCCAACAAAGACGACATTAAAAGACAAGAAAACAAATCGATATGCTTGTTACTCCTAATCATCCTGGCAGCACCAGGTTTACTGTAAGCCTGGACTTTTTGACCACAGTGCCATTAAAGACTGTTCAGTGGTGACAATAGTAGGTCAGATTTGATGTATGGGCTCTGTTTGTAGAAGTTGCAGCATCCACTTGAAGACTTCAACACCAGCCATTAGTCTTGTGTGAGAAAGACCTTGCACAGACTAGAAAGGACGTACAAGCACACGCACACACACACACACACACAGCCTATCTGTTTTTTCTCTCCATTTCACACACACAACATCCCACACCCATGCTGAGAGCCTGACCCCCCTCTCCTGCTGGCATCTAACAGTGGGCACTACATCACTGTCAGCGTCCAGACCACCAGGGAACGGCTCCGGGCCACTCTCCTCTTGTAGCGCCAAGCTCTGAGCTCCTCTGTGGCCCAGCCCAGTCACTGAATTATGGCCAAGCCAGAAAGGCATATTGTAGCAGGGAGACGTTCCAATTTGTTGGCCTTTACAGAAAACAGACAGGTACAAATGGCCCAAGTTCTGGCTGGAAATCGGTCATTCAAGTGTCATTTTAACTCTGTAAAAGCCTAAGGGAATTGGAGCACACTGACAAACACACACACATCATATGTTGTCTCTGTTCCCAGCCCTACCAATGAGTAATCATATATTGTCTCAACTCCATGAGGAGTCTAATGGGATTACAACATCTACACATGTTAAATATTCAGAGTGTCTGAATGTATGAATTTTGGCCAAATACTTTTATTTTCCAGATGTAGTTTACAGAGACTTTTTCAGATATTTAAATGTCATTTCATAATACCAAACAGCAGTGTTGGAGTAGAACTGACTTTCAAAGCATCAATTATTCCTGAAATACACATTCAATTTTACAAAACGACCAAAGAACTTTGATGGCAGCAACAGTTTTGCAAGAGAGGATGTCACATTTTCCCAATAAGTAATGGAGCTCCACCTCTCATATATATTCACACTGTGAAGTGTTCTATAGCCACAAAGCCCTCCGGAGGCTACAGTACATCCAGCATCAATAGCACGGCTCGGGAAAAGAGCAAACGCCTCTTTCACACCACAGGGAGCCCAATGCCTGGTAGAGACAGACACAGGTCATAGGTTGAGTTCCCCTCTTAGAGCAGTCACTGCTGGTTGCCACAACATACGGCACCGTGTCAACGACGGCTATCAGACAGGTTTGATCTGAAAAGATGAAGGGATCTGAAGGAGAAAAAAGGGGAGGTGTCTATTGGCACTTTCTCTTGTGTGTTTTCTCTCACACATGGGTGTGCAAACACACATTTAAGCTATAAACCATGACGCCTGTGGGCTGCTGGGTCATTAGGCCAACTCCAAAAACTATCTGGAGTTTATCCGAAACCAAATCATACTTTTATTCATGGTAAAAAAAAAAAAAAAAAAAGAAAACTGTCATCACATACAAGTATGTTTACATACTAATATTTACTTAAGAGTTTTTATTATTAGATGCTCACAAGCATTGAAGACATGTTACTATAGAAATGTAAACAGTGGCAACTGACCAGGAAAGAAAACTGACTCCTAAATTCCACGGCCCCGAGCTGATCGCGCCCTTTCTAGATGCTGCTTGTGATTCCATCAGAAGCGGCTCTCCACTCTGCTTGGAGAATGCGCAGTTGGTCTATTTTTGAAGGATGCCACACCCAATCATGTCAAGCAGCATACACTGAGCAGATCAAGGTGGCCGGAAGTCATCACAGAAAAGGCAGAGAGAATCCGGTCAGTTTTCAAAATAAAACACCTTGTGCCGACTCCGGATTGTAAATACAGACAAAAGGGAAACAATTTAACTGCATAGCCTACAGAAGCATAATAACAAAATCTGAGGGGAATTTAGGGGTGAGATACCTTGACATAAAGTACCTCCAGAATGCACAGGTTGCTGGTATGCAAAGACATTCATAAATCAACTAGCAAGTCTGTGAAATCTGCAGAGGCAATCAGTGTCGCCTGCCGAGACGAATCAGACTGTATCAGGCAAATCCTGACGCATCTCGTCTCATGATAAATTTAGTTTCTACGTGATGGTCTAAACAGCCTGCTTCCAGACCAGGTTCGGGTCTGACATTTCTTGGTTCTGCACAGGTCCAGGTCCCAGCTTTCAAATCATAGAAGGACCCATGGAGACCTCTATTCTGCTGTGTGAATTAGCGCCTCTGCTCGTTTTCCCTCAGCTTTAATACATTTATAACGATGGAATCTATTAGTGGAGGCATTTCTGCTGAGTTTGTGAGCCTCACTACTACATTACTTCTATACTGTGAAAAATCCTGAAGTTAACCAGCTGCTTTAAACAAGGACATGTAAAATATGCCAATAACTGTCAGTTCACTTTTGATCAATACTTTTGATTCTGCTTTTACTCACAACTGGAGAAGCACTGAGAAGCAAACAAATGACATTGCACTTGGTGTATAAATCTAAGCACTTAGGGCTACAGGAAGAGGAAAACTGATCACTTGAATTGCATCTATTGGTGACTGAGAGCTGAACCTATGAGCTCAGTTTCCCTAGAGCCTAACCTGTCTCTGACCTGTCCTGCAGGAGATTGGGAAAGATCACAGTAAAGGTCATGGTCAGCTCAGCCACATCCTGACATAGCCAGTCTGGCGTAAGGTGTATCCAACACTCAAATGTTTCAGTAATGAAGTCAGCCAAATCATGACCTAGGGTGTTATTTGAAGGAGTAATTCGGCCCTATACAAGACTTGTAAACCGCAACTCCTGGATACTGAGGTGTATTTTCACTATTGTTAATTGTATATATCTGTCTACTGTAAAACTTCTGAGGATATACAGAGTGTCCATTTTTCTCAGAGGCACCAGCACAGACCTGGCACTGCAGGTCTCAGATCTGCCCTCATCACCCCAGAGAGAAGAATCCTATCCTGGGAAAAGGCTAGAAGGACAGAGTGGAGCAGTAAATCACTTCTCTTCTCTGCATTCAAACGAGTGGCGAGCAGCTCTGAACTTGCACTGCATGTGAAGAACCTGTGAGAGTCCAGGTTGACAACCCCCCCACCCCGACCATACACCCACCCCCATTCACATGAGCAGAGAGGATTGGGGTCAACCAGCTAAGCGACCTCAGATGAGAAACACTCAAAAGAAGAAAGACAGCCGCCCCCCCCTTCCACTGCTCTTACAAATTGTAGAGTGTTACATCTGAAACGCTGAATCCTTTCATCTCTCATGCAAAATAGAGACAGACAACTTCATTTCACTCTGAAACATGAGCGTGGTGCTTCATGGGGACACTGAGAATGTAATTAAAAAACAAGAAATAACACCATGTTGAATTAATGGGGATTTACAGTAGAAAATCCTTCTTTGCCAGTCATCCATCCTTCCATCCTGTCCTGCTCTTAATACCATCTCGCCCTGGTCTTCATTTAAACAGCTGTCTCCCACTTCCATCTGCTTGGTCTGGGTTGGGGTGAATGTTTAAAAAAGACCTTGTCTTGGTTTGGCCCAGTAGCTGGTGCTGACACCTCTGCAGCTATTAACACGCAGGTCAAGTCCAAAAACCTTATTTCAGACACTTTCTTTTTGCTTTTCTCCGCTTTCGTCAGCTCGGTTGAAAGAAGACAATGACATGAAGTACGAGGAAGCTCTTATTCATTCTTTCTCCCCATCTCTTTCTCTCACCCCATTTCTTCTCTGAAGCCCTTTGACATAAGCAGAGTCCATCTCTCAAACTCTCTATAAAGAGACCATACAGCCACCCTGGGAGCTTCCAGACAATGAATTCACATTATTCTTGCACAACACTTTCCCTCTCTAGCGCTGCACTCGCGGGCCAGCTGACTCCTCATTCATTTCTTCACCCTCTTTGCTTTTCTCTCACGCGTGTCTTCCAAGATTTTGCTGTCTTTTGTTTTTTTTTTTGTTTGTTTTGTTTTTAATCCCACATAAAAGGCTTGAATCGCACTTTCCTCTTTTGCACTGTAATCTAAATATTCTGGGTAAAGGCATAGATGGAAAGCTTTCGTTGTTCTAAGCCACAGTAGTCCAAAAACACACACAGAGACACACAGAATTTCCTTTTTGTAAACTAGTGGCCGTTTTTGTCTCACTTTAGTCAACAGTGTATAACAGTGTTGCTTATACATAGTCTATTTAACAGGCAGACTGATCATCCGACAAGCAATGGCCTTGAGGTCACACAAAAAGTAGGCAAAAGCTTAGGAGTAAAAAAAAATAGATCAAAGTGTTTGTCCCAGCCCATTCAAATGCAATCACGGCCCAATCACATTGCATTCTCAGAGCGCTTTTAAGCGAACGGGTCAGTGGTGTTTTATTGTGAGTGGGAGCTAGCCTAATGAAAGGGACAATGTGAAGATTAGCAGTGCCAGCCAGGCAGCTCAAACTTCACCCTGGCTTTAATTGCTGCAAACAAGAGGAGATGTAGAGGCAGGGCAAACAGAGGACAAAAGAGCAGGGCAAGCGCAGAAGGAGGAGGTAAGAGGAGGTATGAAAGCTAGATGATGAATGGAGGTATGGCTTTTATGGAGGTGTAGTGTGTCCATCTGGCCCAGGCTGGTGTGGGATGTGTCAAGGAATGTGTGTGTGCTGGTGGGCCAAAGGGTCCAGGTACCTCATAAACCACAAATGAAAGCAGAGGATCTTGTAATTACAGAGTCTGTGTGGCTCAAGGAAAATATCTGTACCTCGAATGTGAAGTCATACAAATCATTCTAAAAGTCCATATCTAAAGGTCAAACTTAGCATCACTGATATCATCAATTCTGTGATTTAGTTTAGCTCAGAAATAATGTCAAGTCAACACACCATAAGAAGTAGGCGAGCTCCATTTGTGACCTCAGCACCAGTGTCATTTATGTTAGCTTCAAATGGCTTTTCCTTTACGCAAACTTAAAAGAAAAGTCTAAACATTTTTTTTTTACCTGTTATACAGCAGCAGGTTGCATAAAACCCCTTTTGACCCAACAAATGTGTTCTGTCTGCTTGAGAAGATAACATGGATATCGGGTAAAAGGTTCAGCGTTAACGTCAGATATTTCCACAAACTGTGCAGCAAAGTCGAAGAGCATAGCGGAGCAGAACAGTCTGTGGAAATATTCAATTTAAATGTTCGTTTTTTTTTTTGTTTGTTTCTTTGTTTTTTTATTGGCTAACATTTCATCATTCCAGCAGAAAATTGACATCTTTGAGAAATACCTCTGAGAATGTAACCTGCTTCTGGGTAACAAGTAAAACATAATATTTCAACAGCTTTGAATTATGGAGTAATGTATTTATGCATACGCGCTTCAGGGACTCATGGGGCAAGAGCTGGGCTTGATATTTATCTTCTCCTCAGTCTCTGAAAGAATGCAATAGAGTAAATGTTGAACTATTCCTTCTAATATTCATTGAGTACACCAGTGGGTGTGGTGACTGAGGTAAACTGGAAATAGCAGTCACCAAGACTTAGCTTGGATACATAAACAAAGTCAATGACATGGAAAATGTAATGAAGACACGTTTCCACAAGGCAGCACAACCAGTCCTCCACTTGTAGGCAATCATACAATTAGCGCTGGTGTGAACAGCTGGACCTGTGGGCCAGCTAGACACCACATCACTTTTTTTTTTCACCCTGTGGATGTCCGCAACAAGCTAACAAAGTCAGTTCCCTCAAGGGTTGATTTAGTCAGTACACGTGATGAATATACTGTCGCTCCAGTGTTACTAAGACTGTGCTCTGATCAGTAGGTTGGGTGTGTTTATCATGTGTGTTGGCTCTACAATAAACACTTAAACTGAATTATGGCCCTTCTTCATGTGTTGCACTGTCAGCAGTGTAACATTTCTCTCCTCTCCTGCTCTCCTCCCTTTATCCTTTCATTTTTTCCCCCACTCCTCCCAGTGTTCCTTCTTAGTGCCTAACAAAGCACTAGAAACCGATGCTTACACTCATGGGCAATGATGTCATGTTACAGTTCACCCACAATATTAACAAGGTCTGAATTGCACAGACAATGATGCATCAAAAAAAAGAATCAGGGCATTAGAGGACATAGTGCTTTTTCGGGCATAAAGGCATTGAGCTTGAGGTAGGGGTGGAGTACAAAATCTGTTGGGCGCAAACCTTTTATTTCCAAAATGTTGTTTCCTATTAGCATATTTGAGATCATTTAAACCAGTTTTGAAATGTTTAATCAACCCAAGGGAAGGTGAATTTTCTCAAACCATGTGGAAACCATGTAATCCACTTAAGGATATAACCGAAACACAAAACAAGAGTTTTCACATGACAAAAGCTTGCAATACCTCAAGAACCTCAAGAAGAAGTTACTGGCAGACACTTACGAGTCCAGAACATGTCGATATGGCTGCCGAGGAGGTCGTCAGGTTACGGATAAATCCCTGATACAGGCAGTTGTGAAACCCTGAATCATCCATCACCGTGGCGATGCCATCCGGGCCAAGTGTCTGCACAGTGAAACCTGGGCCGATCACAGAGGACGGCTGCAGATCCAGGTGCATGTCCTGCCCAAAGGCTGAGAGCCGGTAGTGAAGAGAAGAAGACAGGGACCTCCTGCTGCGATGACTTCGCCTGGTCACATCGTGCGTCAGGTACCCTCCCTCGGAGTCCACCTCCACCGGGACTACAAACACATAGTCTGAGGAAAAGAGGGGCAGAAAGGAAGTCACATGAAAGTGCAAACATCAAAAACATCAGATACTTCAGCAGTTATTTTGTGTTCTTTGGCATACACACTTTCTGACATCCTGTTTCATGTAATCGTGTTCATGTTATTTCCACCATTTTCCAGAATATATTGGCGAGGCAAACATTTTAATTTAGCTCTTTGCTTAGTGTAAGTGGAGATAGTGACAATGGCATCATACCAAAAATATGAAAATAAGTAAGTTTCAGCTTCTAGTCAAAACACAACATCTGGTGATTGCTTTGTATTCTGGTTGTATTTGTGTAAAGCTAAATGACTGTTGATGTTTTAGACAGCGGAAAACAAAATCTGATATCAAACTACATCATATGCAATTAAAACAGCAATATGGTGTCCGATTTAGTCATTAATACCAAGCAATGCACCCAAAATTGTCAATAAAGAATAAAAACCTTCATTACTCTGTGAAAGTTTCAGTGCTCAGCTATTGCTCAGAGCACAGCACTTCATATGGATCACAGATGGCTTTTAATAGGAGCCATAACGCCAACATCATACTTCCATGCATATCAGATATGGGTCAATACTTCAGCACCAGAGGTTCTACATATCATGATGTTCTGATTTCATGCAGTTGTCATGGTGTTCCAGTCAAATAAAATGCTGAAATTATTTATTTGCTGAACTTTTCAGTACAGTAGATAATAGGTAGAAACAATTCCATTAAGTTCTCTGTTTTATTAAAGATCTGTCTTTCTGTATGTTTGGCACTTAAACCCTTTAATGGCCAGACTGCTAGCAGAACCACAGTATGTCAATCACCTCAACTAGTTTCTGCAGATCAAAGCAGCTAAGAGGAAATCCCAGAGTCTGCACTGCACTTACTGGTCATGCCTCCACAGTCACTGCTGCAGTGTCAGCACATTTTTTATCAAATAAGATGTAGAAATTTGACCTCATTTGACTATAAAATTGTAATGTCCATAAACTGTTTCATTCAAGAGCATCTTTGGGAACCATTGGTCTAAAAACTGAACCCATCACTGCTATGTATCTCTTTTTATTCTCTCTCTCTCTCTCTCTCTCTTTCTACAAACATGGAGTCATGCCAGCTGGAAGAAACATCCATAGATGTCAAAAGACAAGCACTCACCGTGATTTAATCCGTGGCTGTCGCTGGAAGAATAGCTGGCCGAGGCGGTGTGGGAGGTGTGCGAGTAGTAAATGTGCAGCGTCTGCAAAAAAGTTGGAAAAAAAAAAATCATAAATGAACAGGTAGCAACAGGTTGGCTTCACTTGAATAAGTTGAAGCCAAGTGATAAATAGAGCTCCTCTGTTGAAACATGTGTTGCACTTGAGTTTAATTTAGGATGACAATCACTTGTCTTACTTTTCACCACAATCAGTGACCACTGCAGTGCATGTTGTTGATATAAATCATGCTGAAATGAGACAAATCTCCGTTTGTTTTGGTCCCAAACTACAATGATGCCCGTGTTAGATTTAAGAGTGTATACATGTTTAATAAAGTGTCACATGCCTTGATAATATTCCAGGATAAGAGGGTGGACAGGAGCTTGGGTGAGGTGCAGCCGACCAGCGGGATGGGTAAAGTCCATATCAGAAGAAAAAGGCAATCCATGGTGATGACACGCAAGCTTACACCTCCCCCGTTACCTCCTAAAAGAGCGTAGAAGTAGTAACCTGCGATGTCGCATAATGCAATATGCACGCATTGTTTAGTGGTTCTGGTTCCCCCGCTTTGCTCGTTCAGGTAAAGTCGGCAGGTTGCAGCAGCAGCCGGTGGTGCGCACAGACGCAGCGCGCACTCATGAGTACATGTGTGTTTGTGTATGTATGCGCGAGGAGGAGCGGCAGGTAGTGGGGATCACCGGGAGGAGCGCTGACTGAGCACTCGGCCGGCTCTGAGACAGTCGGCCTGCTGGATGGAGCAAAGTCATCGGCCAGCAGCCAATCAGCGCGCAGCATCATTTACCACGCGTAGATAAAAGAAGAAAAAGAGATTCTTCTTTTGGCAGCAGCAAGCGGGGACGATTGCTGCCTTCAGGTGCCGCTCGTAAATGTCTACTTTGAAGTTTCTGAGAGCAGACTTTCTGGTTTTAAAAACTTTTCTTTGCGTTGACAGAATAAAGAGGAAACAAAGGCGCGTGGCTTCTTCATTTCTTTTATTTCTGTGTGTAATAAGACACAGAAATACAGACAACAGGAGGCAACACTATCAACTGTCCCTCTCTTATTTAACTGTTCGCCCTGAAGATAACTCCATACAGACTTGTGTAGACTTTATTTCTGGAGTACTTTCACTTATGGGTATTTTGTATTTTATGCAACTTGATATTTCTACTTTACTACATCTCAGAGAAAACTATTGTACTTTTTTGCTTCACTGCATTTATTTGACTGCGGTGGTTGGAATAATATATTACATTAAAAGAGGCAAAATATTGCACATTGTTAAAGATTAGGAGACGTCAGCCTCTTTGCCTTGTAACTCTTAGAAAAAGCTTTGTCCCATAGTCATTGTCACTTCCACTTGTAGTGGTGTAGTTGAGGCTCTTAGACTCCCTCCTTTACTGCTGCAAAGACTTTCAGACTTTTCGGCAACAAAAAATATACAGATTGGCCAGATGGTGGTGCTACAGCAATTAAGCTTTTTGGTCCAAAAGCTTGCAAAGCTTACTCAAAACTTACATTCATTAGCCCAAACAAAATGCAACATACATATTTCAGTACAGGCTGTTTTCTGACCCTCTGCAAAGTTTATTTGGTTTTCTACAAAATATGCATGGCCCATAGTTTTTATTACTGACTACCTATTACCTAGAGATGGGTGGATTACTCCTCGTTAACTGGTTACTTTGTTACTCATTGTACAATCATAATATGATATGATGATTGTCAATCATCATATGATGGTGACCTAAAATGATTTTGTGTAGAAGTGGACAGCACGCTTTTTTTTTTTTTCTTATATTATGGTTTCATGCTTACTAGAAAGAAAATACAGACTGACCACCAACAAATCCATGAGATTCCTTTTACTGTCACACTTGATTTTCACATTATACAGATACAAAACATCAGTAGCAAGATTTGTTTGTGTGTCCTTCTATAAAACCGAAATTCAACATAGAGAATCTGCAAGAGCAAGAAAGTGTAAAATAAATTAATAAAATAATAATAACAATAATAATAAAAAGCAGCAGCGTGTCTGGTCAGGTGCTCTTCAAGATAATGACAGGTCAGAAGAATCTGAGGTACTTCAAAGCCATGGATAAGTATAAATGCCTTTACTGAATCCTGGTTTGAAACCAACATGTTTCCAGTTCAAAACAAGCCCTCATTGGGGTGTGCCAGGCATTTGGTCACAGTCTATGTGCAACGGCAACGTTTGTTTTTATTGTCCTACAGCTCTGCCTCAGTCTCCACCAAATTTTACACAAAAGATATTTCATTTCCTATGCCTTTTCATTCCCTGAATTTTTACTTGTTGTGGTTGGGTAACACGTAAACAACTGGCAGCTAAGCTGCACAGAGATTTCATGAATACTGCTTAAGGCTCAGCGCTAGAGTAACATGATGATTTGCAGGATTCCCTGAAGTATGTCAGACCATATTAGGTACCGTTTCATCTGCAAATGTGGAACTGTCAGCAAAATGTTTTATCATAGGGTTACAAATAACATTATGCTCTCATCACATTCTATCAATATACCAGCAAAAACAATATAACAATGCATTTGGATAAGAGTCGAAAACAAAACGAGAACAATTGAGGACAAATGCAAAGCATATAAAGCAAATGCAGACCTGAGCTTAATAAAAACAAGGATTAAGGGTAGTTTATGTACGGCTTGCAATAAATGTGGTCTGCGTGTGTTTTCTAAAATGTTTAAATTGACTAAACTTAAAATTAAGTTTGACATATAATGTTTTCTCTATGCATAGATTCTTCCTTTACCCACTTTAAACTCAGCAGCATGGCAGCATTTGAAGGCAGAATTATGCTTTCCACAGTTCTTCTTGCTCGCTCACAGCAGTGTTAACAACTAGTCAATTAAACCAGCCAAAACTGAGGCACGTTGTTTAAGTGTCCCACTGAAGTGACAGGTTGCACACACTTCACCAGCTCGTGTTGTTAAAGCACGTGTGTAATCCTAATTGTTGTGAACAGGTGGTCCCGCTGTAGCCTTTTCCATTCTGGTGGTTTGCAAACACCTGGATAAGTTGCTGGAATGCACCGACAGGAGACACAGTGTACAGCCAACTCACTACAGAGATATTCACACTCCGCTGAGCATAATAAGGGCTCTCACAACTGTTGCCAGCTTTTCTGGCAGACATAACACATCACCTTAATAAGCCATCAATATCCAATATTCTCATGGGGTTAGTGTGTCTAGTGTGCTACTGTCAGAGAACCCAGTCCCTCGGCGCTACATCGTCTACGCCAAAGCCCAACTGTGTCGTGTAGGGCTTATTACACTACAGAACCGACGGGAAGGTAATGTGAAGGGAATATGCTCACTATAGCGTACCATTTTTCTTTAGGTGGCCCTTTTTGTATGTGGCTAAAACATGTTTTCTGATGATCCTGTCCACAGCAGTGCTTTGCTGTACTTCCATGCTGGGACATGTGTCTGCTTCTCCAAACTGGAAGCGTGCTGACTGCCGTCTACCTCATACAACCCCACTTCGAAAAAACCCAAACTATCCCCCTTTAAAGAGGCATAGATAGCAGGCTGGCTTCAAAAAATGGCTGCCCTTGCTGGTAAAGATATTTCACAACAACAAGAAGAAACAATTTTCTGTAGATGTTTTTCTTTGAACAGGGGACTCTGTACCTTTGACCTGAGTGCATTAGGTGAAAGTGATGATGTAAAGGATGGCTGACATCTATTTCACTTAACTGTGGTGGTCTTGTTTCAGTGTTACAATGAACTAATGTCATGTTCTATAGGTGTTTTTTTTTTTGTTTGTTTTTTTGTTTTTTTGTACTTCTGTATTCAATAAAGTGACAAAACATGCCAAGACAACTTTTGGAGCCTGTGTCAGTGGTCATGACATCACGGCACAGGCATAAACAAAGCTGGACACCCCACAAAGCCTCGAGTCTGCCTGCACACTCAGCAACAGCTCTACCAGGAAAGAAACTGATCACATTAGACAGCCAATCTAGCAACCAGGAGGAGAAGAATCTTATCCTGGTGGGCTTCCATATTGGGTTAACAATATTGAAGCCAGGATGGGTTTTAAGGGCTACTTTTACAATTTGCACCAGATGGAATTGATTTGCTCTTCCATCCAATAAAACTGGTGAAAGCTGAACACAGCGAGGCTGTAAAAATGACACTCTCTTTAGTCTATTATTGAACATGTACAGTAGTATTAAAGCGTGCTGGCAAAATGGAAATGTAGCATAAAATTGAGTGTGCCGCTAAGCAGGCAGAGTGAGCTGTTTGGAGGCTTTTATTGGATGAAGTTAGTGCGAGAAAGAACTTACTAACCTTTGTATAATGAGTTTTTTATATTGTGTGTTCGGTCCCTTTAAAATGATTTCACCCTCTTCCAATAGAAGATGTCACATTATGGAACAACCTCTTCATGAGAATAGACACCCTTATGATGATATTATACCTCATTGGCTCATTATAGCATCTGCTTGTCATTAAGATGTAAGATGCAATTTTGGTGGCCCTGTACTTGTAAGTGTCTGTGATTTGAGGTTGCTGGGAAATTTCCTGCACTGTACTTTGGAGGGTAATTGCGCTGTCATCTGCACAGTGTGATGTAGAGTTGGTGAAGAAACACAACCACACTGCTTCCGCAGGTTCTTAGCAAAGGTCCCTGAGTTGCTGTATAAGCTGCTCATGTTTGACACTCCGACTGACTCCCTGATTACTCTGCTCCGGCCAGCCTATTTGTTTGCATGTGCAAAGCCACACCGAAACACACAACATTAAGGATGGAAAGTGGAAAGACCTGTGGGCTGAGAGGCATTTTCTAATGTGGCTGATGTGGTTCCTGTCCTTTGTTTTTTTGCAACTTCCTCTGTTTTTCTCTCACCATGAACGCTTCTCTTTCTCTCCCTCTGAAAATGTAGTTTGTACTGCCGGTGGTGGCTACAGATGTTTTTAAATCTGAACAGTGTTACACCCCGGCACACCACAGCTTGTTGCACCGTGCCACTGTGTTGACAGACGATGTGCTTATTTACGGCATGCTAAACCAACTGTCTGAAGCCCTTAGCAGTCTCTCTCCCTCTCTCTCTTTCTCCCTTTCTCATAATGTCTCTCCCCCAGTTGGGTCGTTGAGTTACCAGCGCCTGTCAGGCCAGTCTGTTGTTTGTTTCCCAAAAGCAATACAACATATCTGGTTGCAGCTGAAAATATAAGCAGTTGGGTTTTTCTGGCCGGGTATGGAAATAGATTGTAAGATTTAGAGACCACACTAAGATGTGATCTATGCCCCGAGCCTTCTGTCTTGGGAGCACAATGTGAGAGGAACCAGAGTAAAGAGATCCTTTGACAAGTTAATAGTATCGGGCTAGTAGAGTAAAAAATATCTACATAGACATTTTTTACCTCACAGGGCAAGAAAACATGCAAAGCTAAGTATTTATTTTTAAGGTGACTCTTTATCATGACTATATCTGCATGACTCAGTGTTATGTTACCGTTACAAGGAAGCCATCTCAATCTACTTTAAATACAATTTATTTAGACCTAAGTGCCGCTGTGGCCAGGTACAGCCTCACAGAGTCGCAAGCAAGCAGTCGATACTGCTCTCGATACTAGCTGTGAAGCGATACCTTCACGCTGCAGCCAGTCTTTTAAAAATAGAAGATAAAATTCACAGTCTGCATTCCGCGAGTTGGTGAAATCAACTTTGTCTTAGTTTAGTCTTAGCCATAGCAGTCACCAGTAGATTTATTGTCAGTGTTTTGGCACTCGTTGTGACACACATGTACTAGTCCCTCTGCCTTGGCTCAGCAAGTAAACATTGTCTGGAGAAATTTTGTACAAACAAGACCATAAATTTGGAATATACCCTCTTGAGTGCTGACAAGTTGCTTTTTTTTTATCAAATGGTGCAAATTTGTATCTGACAACCTTGGTGACAATTAAATCTATGACAAAACAGCATCTCCTTCCAATGTCTTCTATTACAATAAAGTATATGTCTAAAATGAATCAGCAGTTTTCTATTTACTTGCTGCTTTAATTATTAATGTTCTCTTTTCTCATGTCATTTTTGACACATACTTTTCAACATGTCTGAAGTGAATTTACGTTTGTCATTTTAGCTTCCCACCAATGATGTTTCATCCATTTTTGTGAACGAACACAATTTGCTTTGTGCCAAAAGGCAGTCCAACACTGATTCCCAATCCAATGACCCCAAGGCCCCACCCTGAGTGAGGCTTGTCTGCACTGGTTCGAGCACACTGGCATCACTCATCACCACTTTGACACTTTTCAGTTCATTGTGCCACAGAGTTACACATGAGAGACCCCTTTACTTCAAGCCTGGGTGTAGCTGGCAGAGGAAGCGGATGCGCTCTGCTTCTAATCAGACAAGGGCATATACAGTCAAACACTTGCAAGCTGTTACCTCAGGAATATGCCAGCTCTTTCCCCTGATTTCTCCCCCTTTCACTTGTCTTTTGTTTGTCTGTCATGTGGCACTGCTTTTTCCAACATGGGCTCCAAAATGTACAACCCCAGACACTCCTCTTCTCTCCTGTCCTGAGCTCTCATCCTGTATCTGGTCCTCATTTCAGACCTTATAATTTCCCTGCTGCTTGTATCTTTGGGATTTTTAGGGCTGAATTTCTGTTGGTTCTTCCAGGATTATTTTTGGCTGTGTCAGCGGTTGCCACAGTGGCATGGATCTGTTTGCCTGTCAGTCATGTCTTGTCCTTTGCGGCCCTGTGTGATCTTGTGCTGCATGCAAATAGAAATAGATCTCATGCATTCCAACCGCATACAGCATGCGTATGTGTCAGAAAGTGATAGTTTGGAATCAGATTTTAGAAAATGTCCAACCAAGGTCCTGATGAATATATGCGTGCAGATACTGTCGGTGTTCCCACGCTCCCTGAAAAACCTGAAAAACAGACCAACGTACGAGTCATGGAAAACACATAGAAAATAAGAGAAAGGGTCAAATGACCTGGAAAATTATTTCAACATTACATTTTCTTTTAGCTGAGAATAAACTGCTGTCTATCAAAGCACCATAAACTAACACTAGCATCTGAATGGGCTAAATTATGGTACGCCATCATAGTCAGTGTTAAATAAAAAAATACATGCATACAGAAACAATTAAATATGCCTTGAAAAATTTCTGAGATAAATGATGAAATGATGAAATAAATATATAAATAATGTAGTTCAATAGATAGATAGCTACTGAGTGCTGGGGAATAAACACACAGACAGTAATGTGTCTGTTAGTTGATCCCAGCAATCAGTTACACTTTACTCTGAGCCAGGTTAGCATAGGCCTGATCGATCCTGACTCAATTCAGAAAACAACCATTTTAAAAGCTTTTTACATGCTGCCTAGTGAACAGACAAGTATGAATTCAGACAGACTGCCATCATGATATAGTTATTTTGGCATCCACTGAGCCGCATATTTTAATTAAACCACAGCAATATCTGTTTGTTTTGGGCTCATACTGCTGTGGTAAACCAGATTAAGGGCGAATAATAATTCATATGAGTAACAAGAGTAAACACAATTGATCCCGTGAGTATAACAGAGTGAAAATTTGCTTTGCTTTCTGTGTGAACGCACCATAAAACTGTGGGCCTGGAAACTCTGGCTTGCTTGTTTCCCAACTTTCTCGAGAACTGTGCATCCAAACTGGACCTAATACTGGACTTCCTAGGGTCTTCAGCAATACACACGCCAAGTGTGAAGTCGATCGGATGAACGGTTCTCAAGATATGTGGACAAACAGACAGACAGATAGGCACAGCCTTCTTTAGACTAGATGTTTTAGGTTTCACATAATGTGACTATAATGACATAAAACACAGATTTTCTGAAACCCTGTATTTGAGCGTTAGACATCTAAGAATATTTACCAAAAGAAATGACAGCTATAATCATCTTACACCTCTACCACTAGGAAGAAAAATTAGATGAATGCATATTCTTTTTGCTTTGTGTGTGTTTGTGTGTGTGCCTGTGTGTGAGGTGGGATTCCCCTACTTTCACTTTGAAGTCAAGGGGATCATTACATGAAAAGGGAGATGTCATCAGTTGTCAGCCAGGTGCCAGGAGTCGGGGGGAGAGCCAGAGAGACCATTTCCTATCCCATCAGCACCTGGGATTTCTGTCTTTGATGACATCACGTGGGCTCGTGCCAGTGGAGGTGCTAACTGCCCGGTATGTGTGTGTTTGATGTACAGTGTCTCACTGTTTGTTGCCAGGCAGAATAAAAGCCTGCTGGTCCTGTGGCACTGAGCCAGACTATTTCAGATTCATTTCTGTGCTTTAAATTCATTGTGAAATGTGTGCGAAGTATCTGTCATACGCAATCCAGTTCAGACACATATTTGCACACATGCACAGATCCCAATAAATGTAAAAACCTTTTCTTTCCAAACAAATCACGTTTGAAATAACCACTTCTTGCGGAGCAATAAGCAAGAATTATTGTAGGTGCAGTAATAATCCAGAATATGAATGGCTGTCCACTGTGTTGCACAGTACTACAACACAGTGGGGATTTAACCAACATACAGCCGCTCTTTCTGTCTTGGAGGTCTTTCCTGGGAAAAATGAGGTTGTACACAGGAAGAGATAAATTCTATGTCTGTGGTTTGTTTGGAATAAACATAAGAACTGGGCAGTTCTAACAAGCCACCACAGGGTAGCAAGAAATAAATAGAAAAGAAAAGAAGAATTCAAGAAATAGGCCGCTTTTGATTGACAGATGCTCCTTCGTACTAATGATTTTAAATAAGCCTACAAATACATGAAAGCATACATGACTCTCACCAGTGGCACCATTCTTACAAGCTCCTGCATCACATTTTGCACATCAAACAAAAGGTTTACTTCCTCAAAGAGCAAAGGACACTAAAAGATGAAACCTGTAGCTTCAGGCCATCAACACAGAGGAGGAAAATGGTAACGTGTGGCACAGGGGCCAGTCAGTATGTAACACTTCATAACACGTTAGTTAAGGATGCTGCTGAGCAACTGACTGAGAAATATCCACTGGAAAGTCCAATGGAAAGACCACTGGAGGGAGAGAATATTTTAACCCTAATAATTCACATAAATTAAGCTGTCCTACCTTCTAATAATACACCTTGTAAAGAGCACAGCAGAGTGACATAGAAAGTGGAGCTAAAATCGACCTGTTTTAACAGGCCACCTCTATCCAATGACACAGTTACAATAAGCTGATGTCACACTTACAGAAATGTCAACTTTTCCACCTGCTATTGGACAAGTCAACTGACATCGGAAATGAATCAAATCTGCTGTGTTGTGTTGTAGGTACATTAATGCTGGTGGAGTGTGCGTTGCCCACAGACACCACAGGAGAAGCAATTTGTTGGGTCTCTGTAAATAATATTGTAAAGAGTACAGTCTGGATGTAATCTATATGGAAAGTGTCATGAGGTAACTTCTGTTTGGTGCTATATGAATGAAACCGATTTGAAATTGAATTTGCACAGATGGTACAACTGCAGTGAGTAGAAAACAGAAGGTGTACCAGCACGTGTACGTGCAGTAGCACCATCTGCCACAGCTACACACTGTTGCAATCACAGAGAACCACTGGCTGTGAAAAAAAAAAGGTCCCGGTGTCTCAAAGCAGTACTCAAGTCTGTGGAAAAAAGTCAATACAGTCAAAAGCAAGTCACTGAACAGACATCTTTTTAAAGCTCTGTGTGAGGAAATAGGAAAGTTCTAACAAGTGCTCAATAAATGAAGATTAATGTCACGACAGTAAGAAGAGTAAATCAATAATGAGGTACAAAGCTACTGTTAATTGTTAACTCTACTCAGTCTTAAATCCTGAGAACAGGTGGAACAGGTGTTTGCAGGCAAGAGTGTTCAAATATATCCACATCAGATATAAAAGACAGATTAAGTGGGCACAGCGTCAAAACTATTCCATTCATTGAAATGGCAGCAGTGTTAGTATATTGTATTTAAAATAGGTATCTGTAAACGTTATAGCAGCCACGTCACAGAAAAGGATGCTTGGGTGGTCATGTTGAAGTGATGCACACAATTCTGTTTTGCTGGGTGTGTTTGATTCCTTATACAGCAAATTTCAGCAGCCTGCTGGCATAGCATAATCTCAAAACAAACCCAAGGATTCTCTTCCAAATTTTCTGTTTTACTGAAACAATCCGGATGTCAAATTCAGTGATGCAGGTGTGTAGTGTATACATGTTCAGTCAAAAAGAAGTGACCTCATTGATAAAGGTTGCTAAAAGAAACTGTGAAATGTGAATACACTTATCTCACCAGCATCAGGTTTTACAGAAAAAGATCAGCATCGCCAAGCATCCTTTACCCGTGGTCAGTGGCTCTCACTTCCCGCCATAAGAAGAATGGACATAGAACTAAGCACTAACATGGTACCATCTTAGAAGACGTATATAGATGAACTTTTCGAAATGCCGAATTTTATTTCTTATACTGTGTTTGACTTACACAGCACTGCTTCAAGTTTATACTCTTCGATGACTGAAATTGATGGACAGCTTGAGCTTGTCCAGTAGCCAAGCATAGGAAGTTTCCAACTGTTGAGACTGGGCAGAAAGATGACTGGGCAATGTTTTTAATACGCTATTTAATTCACATTAGATACGGTCTGGTGCTGGCCTGGGGTTTCACTGAATGTGGCAGACTTCCCACACATACACAAAACACACACGTACACACACATCTTTTATAAAGATGTTGCTATGTTATTACCAAGAAATCTGTCTGATCTGTATCTTATAATGTTGTTGCGATGAGGCATTAGCACAATAAGTAATGTGTTTATCTAGTATAGCACCCTTGGTAGAGCAAGATCACAAGGTGCTTTACAAAAGCAACTACATAACATGAAAATACTGCCCAGCAGGCCAGACGAAGGCCAGTTTAAATAAGTAGTTGAAGTATAAGAATATAACTTGAGCTGCTTTTTTGAGGCTTCAAAACACTGCAGGACAGAAGTCTACAGGAAGAGCGTTCCACAGTGTCAAAGCCACCACTTCAAAGGCACGATCAACCAGTAAGCCCTGGTTGGTTAGAAGATCTAAATGACCAACTGGTGATATAAGGATGGAGCAGATCCAAGATGTAAGCTGGTGCCTGACAAAGCACGGCTCTATATGTGAAAATATGAACCTTTAAAATGAATCCTGAACTTGATGGGGAGCCAGTATCAAGCAGATAAGATGGGAGTGATGTGAGTTCTTCTTGAGTGAGTTGTACCAGTTGTAGAGAGTCCAGAGATGACTTGCTAAGGCAGGTAAAAATGGAATTATAGTAATAGAGCCGAGATGATATAAATGCATGACAACAACCCTGAGGAGAAATGTGAACAGGGCAGTGATTTTATGTTTTTGATCTGATCAAATATAACACCAAAGATTTCACAGACTAAAATTTCTCTGTGTCTAACTGCAAAACGTTCTTAGCCATCCAGTTGTTAACAGCGGTCAGTTTTCCAGACTCATTGGGTTTAAAATACAATTGGATATCATCAGCATAACAATATAAGATGCCTTTAAATTCGCCAATAGTGTAACCTAAGGGAAAAATATATCAGACAAATAATAAAGGACCCAATCTATGTAACAAACTTTGGACTGACCTGAAACTTTGTTGCCTCAAAAGATTTCACTACCAGCCACCTTTTATCATCCACTATTGTGTGCGGTCGAAGATTAGACCAGACTATCTCTATCTCTACACAGAAAATTGTTCTTACTCAGACATGGCTGGATAAAATGGTGTAAGAAATCATTTGTTTAAATCATACTGAACCCCTAAAGAGTCACTATGTCATCTGAACAACGTCAGTAACAGTGTACAGTAGTGGTACTATGAAGTATGGAAATGCATTAATAGCATCATTTCAGTGCTTGAGTTTGAAAGGCAGCTCAGGATTTCTAAACACTTTCAGGCCCAACCACCCAGGATTAAAACACATCTGTTGTTTTAGAACCTTAAAACCGTCTCACACACCATGTTTGTAATCCGTGCTCCAGTTACACCCTGTTGTCATTAATACAGTATACAGTACACAAAGTATATATCAAATTTAAAAGCTCTGTGCGATTCTGCTGAGCCACAAAACCACTGACTGACTCACTGTTTGCCTCGCAAAAAACTTCCTATCTGTAAACATTTCATTCTAAAAAATGTGTTCCTTGAAGTAAAGCCTAGCACTGCTTTTCAGATAGCAACAGATTTTTAGTTTTGCCTGTAGGTCACATGGAGACACACACACACACATACACGGATATCTACACAAACAGGAATTTGGCAAGGATAGAAAGTCTGTCAAGAGAAGACTCAATAGTGTATTTGGCCAACTATTGTGTCAGTGATGAGAAGGATGACGGTGAGGCTGAAAGGTATAAACTATGCTAATGAAAGAAAATCCAAGCAGCTGTCAACCCCTCCCCTCATCCGCTCTCCAATGAAAACAGAAAGCCCTGAATAAACCCTTATTGGACTAAAATATTCACAAGGCTGACTACAGGGGTAATCCTTTGATATCTTAATGCTCCTAAAGAAAAGGGCAAGCCTGAGCTGGAGAGGAGAAGAGGCAGATTTGGTAGAAGAATCAGCAGCTGCAGTGAAAAAATCTATGAGTTTGTCCTAGAAAGGAAACGAAGGCATGGACAGTCACAAGTTTGTCCATCAGAAAATTAGGTTTGTGACCTGTGTGTGTGTGCATGTATATGTGTGTGTGTGTGTGTGTGTGTGGAAGATGGAAAGCATATATCTGCATGAGCATATCATGTAAGAAGAGCGGTATTACCTCATTTCATTTCCCCCAGGAACTGCAGGTAAAGAATAACAGAGGGCATTTGTTTTGTGTCACACAGCGCCTTGGCGGCCTCAGATATCTGCGTAATGGCTTTACACAAAGAGTCGCAGGCATCAGGTGACAGGTGATAAAAAGAGCTAATGTTTGGCAAAACCTCCCAGTCAGCACTATTCCATTCATATTTGGGTCTTTTCAGGACCTCTGGAGCTGACTGCTTTCCTTCTTTATCTGGTTTCTTATTAATGGGTGAGGCACTGGGGACAGCTGACAGACGCCTTCAGGTTACAGCGCAACACATCGCCTACCAAAGACAGCTCGGCTTCTGGGGAGTAAATATTAAGCACATAGACACTGACATCCACCAAAGAGGAAATTAAATAAAACTTCTTGCCTTGAGTCAGGAAAGCGTGTTATTAGTCTTTCAGTCTGGAAAGTTTTGCTCCAACATTTTTCTCTTGTCTTGATGAGGTGTCTTTTGAACAGTGCGGGTTCATCGAGCAGTGACATTCTCTCCAAAAAATGCTCGGAACATAGTGAGCATAAATGAACTTGCTAAACGGGAGGAGGGCTTTTTATGGGCTTTAAGCTGGTGTTATCTGTGAAGGAGGAATCAATCAAATTTTAATAGACTCCTTCAAACTTACATGATAAATATTACAGGACGGAGACAGGTTAATGTTCACTCACTATTGACTGGAAAATCAAAGTACAACTTTGACTGGTGAGGAGAATCTAACATTTGCCAAGCTAAAAAGACCCCTAATATATTTCTCACAGGTTGGAGAAAAACAGCTCTAAAACAACACTCCGTTTTGCTCTGTTTCTATTGATGAAATCCCCCTCCAGAACAACATACAATTTCTGACCTGACACTCCCATGGACAGGGCGATAGAAGTCTCTTTCAAAAGTGTTGAAAACTTTTGCTATGGTTAAGCTCTGGCTAAGCTTGGGCAGAAAATTTACTTGGTGAGGGTGGAAGATCATGGGTTGGCATAAACAAGACTATAAAATAGATTTTGAGGCTTTATAATGTCATGCTAATTCATTCTCTGTTCTCAAAGGATAGCAGTCATAATTTCTGCTTGAGCTGGAGTGGAACTGCTGAAATTACTGCTAGCGGCATGACTCTGTTATGTGGGACACCAATGTTAGTCATCAATTGGTTGATAATTCAACAACTATTAGTTGTGAATTTTGTACAAACATTCATCCCCAGATGAGTCGACTTTTCTAGTACCACAATCAGGTAAAAATTTGTCCAGTACTTTGGTTAAAGCCGCCGGAAATCCAAATCCACAAAACCTTCTGTTTAATTTAGGGTCTTACGTACATAACAGTAAGCATCTAAAAAGTGTTTATAAGTAATTAGTTTCAATCCAGATTTGAAATGTTGTTATTTAAGTTTTTGTAAACTTTCCTGATATCGGGTTTGAATTGGGAGTGATTATGTTAATGTTCTTTGTTGTCTTCTCTCCTCTTTCTTCTCATGGTTAAAAAAGGTAACAAGTCACAGGGTCAAACGCCATGTATGACAAAGGCCCCTGAATGGAAATGTAAAAAGAATGATATGGTTGTTTAAACTAGCATGCGATAACTCAACAATGAGGCCAGTAAAAGGAAGATAAGTGAGTCTGGAGGAAGTCAAAAGTGGTGAAAAGTTTGTCAGCATGTGCCTACTCTGACGGCGCTGTTTATGAAATGCATTGGTCGACAGTAGACAAAGTGGTAGCAGAAGATTTTCCATTGTTTGGTACAAAGGTGTTTAGTTTAGGAGCTTAGGGCAGCAGCTCACAGATGTGGCTGAAGGAGAAAGTGAAACTAAAAATGTATAAATACTGGTAAGGCCTTACCACAATGCACATGGCTGAAGATGTTGTAGCAACGCAGCGTCGTCTTTGTCTTTACCGGACTCTTTACTCCAATTCGCTCTCTTGTATTTCCACATTTTTATATTGTCGTTAATATAAATGTATTCTATGTTTTTAATTTTAAAAAAAGTAAGACCACAGAAGACCAGTAACCAATGCAGGTTTAAATATTTACAAATGTTAGGAGGTGGGAAATGTATACAACACTTTCGTTGGACCCTCAGGACGCATACAGTGCATTTTGTATTAGCTTTGAGAGAAACATAGACTGTAAACAAAACTGTGCTGTTTACAACAAAGGGTAATTTTAAAATGTGGTCGGATCCAACAAGAAACACATCAAACAGGCATCTGATAGCTCAGTAACATACTATAAAATAGTGCTTGAAGTGGACAGCCCATTCCTGTAGGAATAAATGACTGAATGTTAAGACAAAGGTTGGATCTGTGACTCTTAGTTTCCCTCTGGCTCTTATTTCACCTCATATTGTTCAGACATGGTGAAGCATCAAACGCTTAAAGGACAGTGGTGCTTTGATGAGTCTACAACCACAAACACAGTATATTATTGTTAGCTTAAATGAGAGTATTAAAAAACCTTTGGGAAAATGATATCATCTAATATCTGGTTGGACTGTATGAGTAACACACAAAGAGCAATATTGGTTTTTATCACAGCTTTTAAATCTTTTATGGTGTTATTTGCACTCGTATAAGGAGCCTAAATATACAAAGAAAGAGGATGAAGGTGCAGCAGCTGAAACTAAGAGTGAGAGTGAGGCCGGTGACAGCAGCAGCAACAGAGAAAGCCTGCCTCAGTGAGTCACTTCAGTGCTGATGGGATAATGAGGTCCAGCCAGGAGCCCCAGACTTGTGGTTCTGTGTTTTCCACCGTGCTACAAACACAACGTGACAACTGGCAGCACTCATCTCTCTCCATCTGGGATGCAACGCCTGCCAATGTCCCTCCAGTCTGCTCTCCACATCCACCTCCACCCCAAACCCATCTCAGTCAACACATGGCCCACTGTCTGTTGGCACGCCATCAGTGCAGGACCATTGGCTAGGCCTTAAATTTCGGGATTTCCCGTAGTCAGTCCATAGTGTCCCCCTTACCCATCATAGCCCTTTACCTCAACCTCCTCCTGCAGGTCAAGTCAGACCCATTTGCTTCCTGGGGTGACGTGACCGAATGCAGGTCCGTAGCTGTCCTGTCATGGCACAGTAAATTAGGCTAATTGCTGCTGGCTATGGCTTTTATAGTTCCATAAAGACTGTTTGATATGACTGCTGCTGTGACCTTGGCTAAAAAAAAGACACGATTTGAACTTACAATTTGAGAAGCACTGACAAAATGTTTCATTCTCTATTATATGATGGGTCTGTAGACCCTGTTGGTTGGTCCTTTTTTTTTACATATACAGACAACAGCAACGTGTGTCATTAGTTACTTATACAGTGTGTGGACAACATTTTGAAAAATGTTTTTGCAAATGTCCATTGAAGTAAGGTTAACCAAGACCTAAAATAGTGGCTGACTAGGTTCAACAATACATTTGAAAAATGGCACCCATTTTATGTATTACAGCAGTGGAAAAATAACTAAATTGGCTCTTGCAAAGATTCTTATTTGTCAGTTTGTGATGCAAAGATATTAAATCAAAACTTAATATTACCCCAAAAAGGATCAATATGTCCAAAAATTAAATATCAAATTGGGAATTTAGAAGTTCTTTTGAAGGCAGTTGCAGATGACTCATGCCCCACGTGTCATCTGGAAATAGACGCCTGCGTGGGTATGGGACTGACATTCATAGTTTCACAGTTGCAACCTTCAAAGCACAAACTCAAATGAAACAGCAGCAATCAGCAGTTCTTCTCTTTTAAGTGGCCAGAGGCCAGCAGTGTCGCCAGAGGTGATGCACGTTGCACAAGTGTTACTGTATCAGCCAGAGGAGAAGCTGTACGCGCAGCTCAGCCTCAGTCTATGCTAGTGGTCAGCAGCCACAACCTCTTTCCTCCCCAAGAGAGCAACAGACAGACACAGAGACGGATGGACGACCCAAAATTACAGCTCAACTGGCGTTTTGAGGATAAACATCTCTTGTAAAAATATACCAAGCAGTCAGGGGCAGAAAAACCAGCAGGTTCACCAGGGCGCGACGGGGGGAAGGCACGCTTGCTTTATTTAGAGCCTGTCTTCCTAGGGATAATCTCATCCTCTGACTTCTACACATGGATCTCAATTTGTGGTTTCTCCGACGGACCGAGGGTGGAAGGGCCACCCTTTGATGTATTTATAAATATGTATTGCTTGTTTGTAAAATGTGCCACAAAGTAGAAGGGAAGCGGAGAGCATAAAAGAACTTTGAACCACAGGGAGGTCATTTATTTTATGTTAAATGGTGTCTCGCTGGCAAGACGATCATAGCTTCAGAATTGGGACCCAAAAGTACTGTCTTAGGCAAAAGAGTCTTTGAGAAGCACCAGTTTAAATAAGAAGATATATTGGGGCACTGTGAAAAGCTAAAACTGCCCAAAATTTTAAAGCTGACATGTTTGACAGAGGGGTTTTCATCCGTCAAGCATCTCAGCTTCACCTGAGACAACGTAAGACTGGAGTCAATGGAAATGATCACTTTGTGACATAAAAATCCAAAACTCAGACACGTTGAGGTGTGAAGTCAAACGACCCCTCTGACCCCTTCTATCTGAACCAGGGCCCTTGTTGTACTTTGTCAGTCCAGGCCCCCTCCAAGGGCCCCATTGTCTGGGGGCAGAAGCTGGAAACCCTCCCCTGTCTCTGGCCTCTATGGCTGGACAATGGGCAAAGGCAAACCCCTGACACCCCGTCCTCCAAGGGGACAGCACTGGATTATTGGCGGCGATGTTGACTTTTCTATCTCCTCTCTTCTCAGTGGTGTGTGTGTTGCCATATGTATGTGTGCGGGTAAGCCAATTTGCTTTTTCAGTGAAAAGAAAAACACAGAAGGAAATACAGCGAGACAGAGGAGAGGACAAAAGATGGAGGGCCTCAATGATGAAGTGACCTGAAGAGAGGTGAGATCATTTCAAATGGGATTACGCACACACACACACACACACACACACACACACACACACACCAGTTTCATTGTCCCCGACCCTACTCAACCTACACAATACAGAGCAGGATATTGCTGCACCATGCAGTCTTTTCGCTATGTGGTCTCAAGCCTGCTGAGTTAACAAAAGCTTAAGCTCAAGGTTTTTTAGGGTCTGCAAGCATAGAAAGTTCTCTTACAGTGAGTGATGAAGTAAGGTTAACCAAGAATACAATACAACAATAACTATTTTCTCAAATAAATGAAAATAAAGTGTGACCAGGTGCACATGAGTTTGTAGAAAGATTTCTACAAAACAGATTTCTAGAAAAAAAAAAAAATGCAATACACAAATTCTTTGAGAAGCTGCATGTAGCCCTGGGGGTTAGCAGAATGAATTGAGCAACAGATCAGAATAGACAGAGCAGCACCAGACAAGAAGTGTTCTTCATCTTCGCCTCCCTGGCTCAGGGAAATCCCCTCCTCACCTCCCTTTGTGTTTTTGTTTTGTGGACAGAGTCAATCCTGCGGCCCATAAATCTGAGGAGTTTGTGTTTGTGTCAATGAGACAATAAGATGCTGTGTTCCACATGATTCCATAAAACAACTTGTTACCAAATTTATTTTAAGAAGAAGTTTTACATATACAGGCACGACACAAACAACCACACACACAAAAAGGGATTATGGGGGATGTGGAGAGATGGTGGGCAGCCACATAGTGGCTTCCTGGGAGCAGTTAGGGGTTCAGTACCTCACTCAAGGGCACCTCAACAGTGTCGAGGAGGTGAACTGGCCCCTCCGGCTCCAAAGCCAAATCCCTGTTGACTGAGATATAAAATGTGCAACCTACAGTGTTTATTTTTATTTTTTTTATTTAAAAATAAATGCCGTAAGTTGCACATTTTCTAAACAGACAAAGTCATGTGATTATTACAGATGCATCATTTACCATATGTAGCGCAACATGAATCATGTCACAAATTTGGCAGGCAGTGACACTGATGTTTTTCTGTGGTAGGACTGTATGCTGATGAATCTTGGCGGTGACACTGAGAAAGACTTCAAAACATGAGTGGCACAGTGCTGACTTGTGCAGGATGGACATGGTGTTCACAAATTTCCGACCTGAATTGAAGGCTTGTGTAGCAAGAAAACAAAGTGCCAACTGTTAACCTACTAATGGCATGGTAAACAATGAAGACTGCTATATTTTCCATTTGGCTCTGCATGGCTGAACCCAAATAGAAAGATTGCTGTGCTGACTTTGCCGTTCGGAAGTTGTGGAGCTAACTTTTGCCCTTAATGTTGCATCATAGAGTGATTTAGCACTTTGCGCTTATATAGCTGTTTCAAGCACCTTCATGAAAGTCATCCTCAACAGGCCATGTTTCCACAGATTCAGGAACGTTGCTTGCTACCTGCTACATGCTAAAACACTTAATGTTGCTCAAAAATCGCTGCAATAAACGACTGCCTGAACAAGCCCAAAGATAAAGTCTTTGTTTAAAACGCTGGGGTTCAAAGCACGGCAGTGGATTTTGACAGGGCGTGACTTCCTGAGGATATTAATGATGGCAGAATTAAAAGGTTCAAAATAAATAACAGGCTTTGTTAGCCAAAAGGACTGTATTCAGGAGACAATAAATGTAGATGATTCTCCACTGTGCAAAAAAAAGGTTGAAACATGGAGCGATTCCACACAGATGGTTCTGTTTATTTGAATTCTTGCTGAGTGCCAGTGGAGTGGCAAGTGGGAATAAATGCACTTGTTTGGTATGGATCCCGATCTGCTGTTTATTTGATTATAGTGAAACTAAAAGTATGCTTTTTTGAATCCCAGTTATGATGACATAATCATGAATGAGATACACACATTTTTAACAAATTTGAAAACACTTTTTTTGTTTGTTTTGATTTTCAAACTGTGATGTGTTCAGGGTCAAATATTGAGCCTGCTGGCACATTACAGTTACCTTTCTTTGGTTGTGATTGCTGAGATAATTGTCACCCTTTCATAGTTGGTGCTTCCTGGTGGCCTAAGGCTTTAAGACAGTACTATGTAATCACAAAACTTTCCAGACTCACAGCATGCATATTCATAGTAAACTTAACCACCATTCAGTGTTATGGCATCTAATAAGCCTTCACACTTAATGATCTGTTACATTAACCCATCCTCTTGGGTCAGTTTTCATTGCTTTCTCAGCCTGACAATATTTTCATTCAGAATGCCAGAGGTGTCCAGCAAAAAGAAAAACATAAGGTTCTCCAACAAACCCCTGATTTCCACAAAGCAAAGCAACATAATCTAGCAATGCTCTGTGTTGGCCAATCAAATGCATGCAAGTGCTCATACATGACCTTCTAATACAAATGCCATTATGGGGGATACAGTGACAATGACTGCAGTGGAGACAAGAGTTTCCAAATCTAACTCTTCTTGTTATATTAACTACTGAGACTAAGCAGAGGCACTGGAATGTACAAGGTTGCGACATTTCAGGCCTACTCTTTACCAGATCATGGTTGTAATACACATCTTTGAACACATCTGCAACTGCTGTACTATTGTGTGTATTCGTTTTCATCATATTTTTGTTTGTGTCTCTGCTAGAGAGTACATCTGAAAGTCTTAGAAAGTCTCTTAGAAAAGAGAAATATGTCTTTTTTTTCTCAACTGTAAATCACCGTAATGCTCTAAGCAGAGGCAGCTGTAAAATCACACTTCGCAGATGACTTCTCAATTAAGATTCCACAGCCAATTCACTATTAAACACCAGCACCAAGACACCAGAAGACTCGTGAACATTAAAAACCATGTTAAATCATGATGTTGACCCCTTTTCATCTAGTCATTACTTTGCCATTCAGCCTTGTTGATGTACATTATGTGAACATAAAGTGTGACACATTTTAATCCGGATTTAGGGGGAATTCAGAGAGGATGTTCGGTGAGTTATGGTTGCAGATGAACACTGGAGATTTTAGGGGTTTACTACATTCTGGGAGGTTCCATCTCTCTGGCGGTATTGGGATGAGAGTGATTTAATATCAGTATCAAAGAGACGTAGAACTGAGACTCATTCATACGCACTACAGCAAAGGCAACTACACAAAGCAGTGGTCTTAGGGTTGACTAATGAAGGTAATATAGCCACCAGTGTGACAATGGCTCATTATTTCTGTTGCAATAAGAGCCCTGTGACCAGAGACAGAGCAAGAATGCCATAATCTAGCTGCAAGCAGCTTTAAAGAAAAGATATATGTAATTTTATATTCTTCATCACAGTTTGAAGCATCTAAAGTCATCTGTGATTCACCCAAAACCTACTATTGTCTGCTCTCACCTTCCAGAAGTCATAGGCTTCCCTTTATTTAAAAAATATGCCTCACACAGATAAGTAGAATGTCACATATATTGTACTTTTTGTCTTAAAGTGACTTTATGATGACCTCATCCGCAACCATATCAAAAGCTTTTAAGTACTGCCAAATGTAATGAGAAGAGAACCTGTAATAATTGAGTTTTTGACCACTTGGGTGCCGTATAACAAGGTGAAAACTTTTATATTGTGTCACTTTAGAGAGTTAATTTAATGGGTTTTTTTTTCGATTTGGTGGTTAACCGACTCATCTGGATTAGACAAAAGTTGACATAAACTGTGTATCTGTTCAGCTCATGTACAGTAAAGTTGGTCAGAATACTGGTTAGACAGAATACTGCAATGGCTCAACATGATGTATTGCATTAGTTGACGCGGCAATATGTATCTCAGAGCTGAGAACAATAGCAGCCTCTGACTTCTGAAGGATGAGGTCAACTTGACAGTAATAGCTTCTGACTGTGACAGTTGCACTGGTGGCTTTAAAGACTTTTCATGGTTTCTGATCTGCGCTCCTGTCCACAAAGAAGCTGCATGTCAGCACAACCAAACACCAGCAACAGTAAATAATGACAACAAGCCGCTCACATGAGCTCATCCTTTGACAAGCTCCACCCATCTCTACAGCCGAGTGGCGGGGAGCTTCAGAGTGGTGACACAGCTCCTCTAGTCATCTGTTACAATAGAGGCCTCACTCGTTTCATCTGATCCCACCGACCACTTTCAATTGCTGCCAGGACCACAGGAAGCCAGTCATCCTCAGTGTGCAAGTGTGTGTGTGCAGGAGGGGGTCTTTATGTATGTGTATGTGTATGTGTGTTGGGTAGAAGTCCAGCAGGGAAGGGGGTCTCTTGTCTCTCAATTTTCCGCCCTGATTGGAGTGAATGAGTGGCCATTCTGTTGCTCAGATGAATCTCCCCATCTCTCTTTTTCTTTGAGTTCACAGTGTAAAAGCAAAACGACACACACTTACAGCTCTAGACGTGACATCATTCCAGGCCTGATGCTTCTTTACATACAGAGGATGCACACGCAGATGGTTAGCCTTTAGGGGTTATATTTAATATTTTAATAAAGATTATAAAGAGACAGAAAATTATCTTCTCCTTTTCTGCCTAATTTCTAACTCATGGTGTTTTGATGTCAACATGCAGTAGGCCGAAAAGCAAATAATATATATGTGCAAGAAAAGAAATGACACTATTTCACTTCTGGTGTGTGATTTTTATACTTTTTAATCAGCAGTTGACACAAGCAATTCAGAGACTGAAGCCACGATGAGTTACATTTTGTTTTTCGGCCATTCATGTAGCAGCAGAGATGGCTAAGTGAGCTGGCTAATCTGTTACACTTAATCTTTAACTTTACAGTCTTAAATGTAAGGAAGTTGAAGAAGCTGAGCTTAGCCTGTGACTCCCTCATAAAGCAGCCTGTGTCTGTGTAACCTATAAGCTCAAGTTTCAAGCTGAACATGCATCCCACAACGCTCACTAATTCATTACATCTAACAGGATGAGACATTTTCTTTCAAATCAGTGCTCTTCCTTTCAACTAAGCTGCCGCCTGCAGCAACCCTTATTAAATTACTGTATACATCAAGGCATGCTAGGTCTTGATGGTGTGTGTGTGTGTGTGTGTGCATGTGTGTGTGCGGCACAGAGTTTACAAATTTTTACAGATTTGTTTTCACTGTAACCAGGGATTGACTTTAAATATGCCAGACTTCCACCTAATATCTCTTCAAATCCCTGTGAAAATTATGACTCAATCATCGCTCGGGGTAATGACTGTTTACACTCTGTTTTACAGCGTGGTTTTTTTTAACAATCAATCTGTTCGGTGGGACTGTTGACGCCCAGACTCGTATCCTTTGCCCCGGGTCCTTTACTAATTTTCTTTAGCAAAGAAAGGATACAATAATGAGACCTTGCAAAGTCTTTGGCCTGAAAACGTTCTGTGTAAAAGTTCTGCTGAAGGTGGAGGGCCAACAGTGAGAGGTTACATGGATTGAGGGTGCTCTGGCAAGCGTGTCCGCTCACATCCTCCCACACACCAGCACAAAGCATCAAACCATGCAATTTTCATCATCGCATACACAGGAACACAGGCTTTTTTTTCCAGTCAACATTTATCCTGCTGATATGCTCGTTTCTAGCATGCATACATACATGCAAACATTACAATATACATACACATATAGTATTCAGTGTTCACGCAGAAATGTAAACGTCAAAGCAGAATCAGGAGCAACATAAATTCAGTTAGACATACTTAGCAAATATACTAAGTGGTTGTTCATAATGACGTTGCTGTTTTTTTAAATCATGTTCACATGTATGCAATAATTATTCTCGCATGTGATGAAGGATGTGATTTTGATTATCTTCCCAGGCAGCATATATACAATAAAATATCTGACACTGTCTGATGTGGCTGCACTGTTTCATAAATGAGAAACACGATCTGGGAAATTTAACTGGGAACTTCTGAGACTGTCCATGTCCCCTTTGATAAGAGAAATCCCCTCATCTGCCCCTGAGTGTCTGCATAAACATGTTTCACGTTCATGCACAAATCCACAGACACAGGGACCATTACGTGCTGTCAAAGTGGAGAAGAGTCGTTTAAAGATGATCATAAGGCAACCGTATTCTGACACTTCATATCTTAAAATCAAAGATGGTGCCAGTACTTCAGCAGAACAAAACACAATGCGACTCATTCTGCGCTGACTGACAACTCAGCAACGAAAAGCATGAGTGGGAAGAAATACATTCATTTCAAAGAAAGTCTTGCACATCTCTGACTTGTACAGATTCTGTTAGATGTTCCACGCAAGCAACAAAATCATGAAAAAAAAAAAGAGACAAAATTCAAGAGAAGTCTTGAAGTCTTGGAGTATTGTTCCCCATGTGGTCTCCATTTGAACTGGTCTTCATCAACCGTCTTAATCTTCCAACTGGGGCTCATTTAAGGATGTGATTAGATCCCTGATAATAGATTATGTTTATTCTCAGCAGGTTGCTCTCCTCATGTTAGACACCACTCACAGCGTGTCAAAAGCCGCAGGCCACATCATGCCCGAGAAGAAAGTTTACTGAGGATTACACACACTTATAAATCCCCTTAATTATTCTTCAATTAATCACAAATTGAGCCATTAAATCAGTATTTATTGCCTGAACAGTAGACTTTCACTGGTTGAAAGCTTGAAGATTGTTGTTCTTACACAGCGCGGACAATTATCAGCAAGGTGGCACAGGATTTTCATGGGTGGGCTCTCCTTTTTACAAAGTCATAGATCATACATTGGGCATTGGTGTAGTGTAACGTCATCACATTTGAGTTTGGCCACCCTGAGGAGGTGTCCCTTTACTGAGCATTAATGCACACCCTTGGACCAATCAGAAGTGAATATTCATCCAAGGCCAAGCCATTGTAATAATCCCTTCATAACACACACCCTTACGCCTATGTATCAAATAACCAATAAACAAAATCATGCATAGCGACAACAGTCAAAATGGACTATCAGTCACTGCACAGTAGGTCTAAAGGAAGAATAAGGGTACGGACTCACTGTAACTTACATGTTAATTTAAATGTACGTGATATATGATTTGACTTCATGAACTGCTCTTTGTTAACAGTCTCGTAGATCAGAGGGTTTTTTCTTTACTTTTTTTTTTTCTTCTTTTTTGGTGTGGTGCCAGGACACTACCGACTTGATGATGTCATTTGCAACACGCTGAATCTTTCTGCAACACTGCGTGCTAAACAGTTTTTGTTGTTTGCCCAGGAGGTAAGAATTTCAACGTGAACTCTGCTGCGTTCACATCCCTCTCAGAAGCTTTATAATTTCACTTTGAACAACAGTGTCTTTTTGGAGATTTATAAATAAATCCATAATGATAAATATGACACTGTTTCTGTTGCAATTCTCTTGCACCTGTAACCACACCCAACTATGATGTCTTGTGAGGTCAATAATTAACTGTAAGTCGCTCCTTAAAAGCCAACAAGAGTCATATTAACATATTTTCTTAGCAGTCATGTGTGCAGGCAGACGGCTGGCTCATCCTAAGGAAGACACTTGTGTCAGATGACAACTATTATTACCCAAGCTACTGCTTGTGTTGCTGTTATCATGACTGCTCTACTGTTAGCAGGATACAGTTGAAAAGTATGTAAGAACAATTGACAACTGATGATTGAGTATGTATATATATATATATATATATATATATATATATATATATATATGTGTGTGTGTGTGTGTGTGTGGTTTACTTACTTACTTACAGGGGTGAGTCATGACAAACCTTTTTTCAGTGTATGCACATGTACATGTAAAACAAACAGAAAACTATCCCACTCTGTTTATGTTTGGCACTGTTCTAGCTCATGAAGACAATTATGTTTTGTTCAAACTGCATGTATGGACACACATGCTGCAGCAAGAATACAGTCTATTACTTTGGGATTTTTTCCCAGCAGAAAGAAACTGTTCATTAGATGAAATTAATTCTAATTGGCAGAAAAGTAGGTAGCTAGTATTATTTGAATTTCACTGCATGCTATGGTAATTTTTGACTTTTGTTTCATTCAAAAGCTGCATGGTATTGGCAGCGTGCAGGCAGCTGTACAACCTGAGTATAAACATGGCTCTTTAATCAGTTATTCATAGCATTTCTGCTGCCTCAAGGCCACCCTTGTTGGCAAACAACTGCTTTGTAAACCAACAAAAGTGCACCGCAAAGAACCAGTGTATAATGAAGCTGTTATTAGAGCATGCACACAGCAGCTAGGCTTTTGATACACACTAAAGAACCAATTAGCAGAAGACAATTCTCAGGGTGCACAGGACCAGGAAATTAAAGCACTTAAAACGTTCAGGCAAGCAAGAGATGCAAATGCGACTTATTTTCTCATCCCCCGTATTCGCTACAGAGGGAAGTGAGAGCTTATTAGTCATTTAACTTTGAGATTTTAACATTTTAGCAGTTATGAGTTACCAGTTCAACTTTCTCCTGTCTATTTAGCCTGACAAGACACCTGGTTGATTTCACACACACGGTTTCTCTTAAACTTTCAAACTCAAATACAGACATGGAACAGAATAGACCCTTCACTAAGCTCTACTCCCCAGTTACTGTTTCAATGCCTGTCAAGTTTTCCACCCTGACATGGCACATACAGTTTACAATGATAACTGTGGCAGATTTACAACTTGAAATTCTAGTTTTGAAACAGTGGGCCCTAGGTTTCAGGCAGATAAAGGCAGGCTTCCCATTTCTCGCTGGCAAATCAATGTGAGAATGACAACTATGCTCGCCGACTGTATCAGATTTAGCTGGCTGGCTAATTAAGCTTACATTAGCTCCATAAGTTTTTTTTTTTAAAAAAGGTCTCTGGCTTTTAAATGTTCCCACCTTTTCAATACCAGAACCCTTATGCATTCAATAGCTACTTGACATGAGAGACTGCTGAAACACTGGGGCTGTATGTCCCTGACAAAAAGTCAGCATCTTCTCAGGCTGATGATCAATGAAGACGTTTTAAGACTGTAGAGCTAGTAAGTCCTAAAGTATGACTCACGCAAGTAGCTCTACACTACTCTAACTTTTTTGGACAGACACGACTGAGACTGCACATGTAATATCAAATAAGAAAATGATTTTAGGATGAGGACTTATGTCAGTGGTGAACATGTAAACATGTTCATTAAAGAGAAGGACAACACAGATCATAGTTACCCTGCACATGCCTCCTGTGGAGTCACCCAGCATGCGGTTTCCATGTTTTTTTTGTGTTTGTTTGTTTTTTTTTTTGTTTTTTGTTTTTTTTTGTGAAACGTTTCTATGTTGCACTGAAGCTGAAGAAAATGTATTCGTTATCATTAGTCTTTAGTCACGTAAACATCAGGATATTGGAGCTTAATTTACATTACGGGAAACCCTCTCCCATGAGGTATGCGAGAGAAGATGGGGGTGAAGGCTCTCTGACAAACATTTACAGACAAGAGCAATTAATTCTTAGTCATCACCCATAATCCACTGCCGGTCTGTCCACAATGAAGGTCACAGTGGCCACACAGGGACAAAAAAAACACATACACACACTTGGCGGATTTGGTGTCTGACTAATTAAACAGCAGATTAGAAAGTGAACTGTATCATCTGAAGAAATAGTATTTGAATGCAAATTAAAAAGCTGTGATCCTCTCAGCCTGCTGATTCCTTTCATCTGATGAACAAAGCCAGTAGTGTGTGGTTTCAAACATTTTATTTTTATCTTAGAGCATAAGAAAAGGCACTTTTGAGTTTTGAAAACTACATGTGCACTCTTTTCAGTCCTAGTAACCGCCTTGCAGCAGCATAATGTACTAACTGTAGTGCATTTATAGCTTCCCACAGGGAGCCAGAGAGGATTACTATACTTGAAGTGACTATGAAGAGTGGTTAATGCACCTGTAATTTTTTACAGTGTTATTGTCAGGAAATAATCTGACCTTACTGACATTATTCAAATGATAGATCTCTTTACAAAATAGCTATAACAAAAATTACATGTACTTTTATTCTGAAACACTAAGTAGTAAGTACGAAGTTTCTTTGATTCAGCTCAACTTCTGGAGTTTGGTTTTTATGTTTTTATTAAGATGGAGGAAGTTATTAGCCATGTGTGTTGACGCTAGAGTTACAGTTTGCATTAACAATATGAAAATTCAAAGTTACACATATATGTATGTATATGTATATGTATATGTTCTATACATACGTATACAAAATGAAAGTTAGGCATCATCTGTACACACACACTGTAAACTAATAAATGCAGAAAGTGTACTTGATAAGCTTTATTAGAAGCATTTTCAAACTAAATAGTAGGAAGCAGAGGATTGAGCCTTGTGGCACACCACATGCCATGTTGGTCCCCTGAGAGAAGGAGTCAATGATTATACGAAATATAGTAATATAGTATTACTAGGTAGATCTTAAGTCAAATGCAGTCTCAGTGTACAATATAGTGCACATTGTACACCAGTGGTATAGCTGTGTTCAGAGATTCTTTTATACACATTGATTTCTAGGTTCCTTAAAAATGTAAACAAAATAAAATCTTTCCAGGTTTTTTCTGCGTGCTTTCTAACCTCAAGAGGACAAGTGTGAGGTTTTGGGTGGAGTTTCAACTTTACATCCATTTAATATTACAACATAACATATAACATTTTTACTGAGTGGTTTCAATGAGTTAAATAGTTAATCATTTAAAGCAGAGCTATCATCATATATTTGATGGTTTAATTTAGGGAAGCAGCATGGGACTGATCACCTTTCTTGTATAAGAAAAATAAAGATTCCTACCTCAGTGTCAGGTCCTGATGCTTTCTAATTCATATACAGCATTTTATATTTGTATCCATTTTTGGGTCAAATGCATGCCTATGTTATTAAACTTATCAACCTTTGCTTTGTTATATCATTGTATGAGGTAGCATAGAGTACTTCAAACTATCACCTGATTTAGGCAATGAGTCTGTGTGTGTCGAATCTGTGGCTGTCTATCCCCATCTTGTGGCCAGCTTTGATACTGCTAGGAGATAAATCATAAATAGAAAAAATGCCTCAATTTATGTGGTACTTTATTGATCACTTAGATGTTGTTTTTGCAAGTGTCAGAGGTCAGGTCAGCTGCACAAAAGCACATATGAGAAGTTCATTTACATCTCATGTCTCAGGCATTTGGACGGCCTCGTCTAGATTCAACTACAGTGAGAATACATTTTAAATCCAAGATCACAGAAGTCACAGAAATTAAGCATTTAAAGGTCAGAGCCTTAGCACCAGTGTAATATTCATGTGATTTTGAAATGTTTGTGCATCAAAGAATAATATAAGTAACATTTCCCCTGAAAAGACATTGTTTTGACATGTGCTCTGATCTTGTTTCTCCAGTTCAAATGGGCATAAATGCATATATAGATCAGAGAATTGTATTTTGCTGTGCAGCCTCTGTATTTAACTTATTTTTGTATTCTATTTTTGCTCTTACTATTCATATTTGGGTTTTTCACAGTTACGTTTGCCACTCTTGAATCAGTTTCACCACAGGGATCAGGAAAATGTTATCATATCTCATCTTAAATAAAAATAATAATATACGGTGCAGAAGGAGCAAAGCATTGAAGCAGAAAGACAGGCAGTCAGTCTGGTCTAGACAGATGGCCGAACTGACAGACAGAGATAAAGATGATGTGGATAAGAAGAGAAGTGAAGGTAAAAGAGCTGTGATCTGCTGACGGTGTTGGTCAAGAACCAACATGACACCAGCAGATGTGACGCTGTTTGAAGCTGCGCGTCACCCTCCTTTTGGGTCTTGCGGGAGACAGATAACTCAGCAGACAGCCTGTCTTGCCCCAGGCTGAGACTGATTTATGGGGTTGACTTGCTGCACATCGGGGAAGGGGGCAGCACCCTTGTTTCAGCAGGGCTCATACTGCGTGCACACTGAACTGGACCCTGCCTGCAGGACACTCCAGACTCTGCTGCAAAGAATATACATTTTAATCTTATGTCCATCTCTGGTATAATTTCTGACCTCTTTTGAGGGAAAGAAAACACTGAGTAAAAGATTTGCTCTTATTTTCGCAGTGTTCAGCGCTTGGACTTTGACCTGATGTTGCCGTATTTTATTTTCTCAAACTATTCATCTGCAGACATACTACATTTATCTTTGACCACATAGGTCAGAAGGCAAACTCAGCTATTTTACCTCTGGATAAGGTGGAAGTTCAGTTGCCCCTTTCAACTATTTGCCAGAACAAGTAAAACAGCTGTTCTATTGCTTTTTTTTTTTCTTTTATCTATGTTTATATATTTGTATATGTAGGTTGTATGTTAAAAAAAATAAATTAGAAGAAAAAGTTCTCCTCTGTATAAAACTGACACATCTGCTTTTTTACACATCAGTTTTCATGTGAGGTTTACTTCACAGTGTAACAAGCTGAAGCACAACAATAACAGATTAGGACCTCATAAAGCTAATATGACAAACATGTTAGAGACAAAGAGCAAGCTTATGATTAATTTGGCAAATTTTCTGAGACCCAAGTCCACGTCCAAGTTCTAGCTCTGTTTTGTTTTCTTAGCTCTGTTTCACCAACCCTTAAGGGAAATATCTGGCTCTAAACTGCTAAATGTGATAGCTTGTTAACAGATAGTCACTAACAGTGACTGTCAGAACACTAAAGTTCATATTTTCAATATTTGTGTGTTAAATAATGGGATACACCCATTAATATGTGCAAAATATGATTGAAAATGAATATGCTATCCCTTGAATGCATGTCGCAGCTGCTCTGGAGAAATCGCCCAGAGGAGCCGGGTCTATGTAGCATTTAAACCAATCGCTAATTTTAGTTATGAACGTTTGACATATGATTTAGCCAATCAGCGTCCTCAAATCTATTCCAGAAAAGCCCCAAGTGAGCCACGGCTAAAGTCAGGGTCGCTACGTACAGGCGCCATTTATTTTTATTTATTTATTTTACATGACCTTGATATCAGACAGCAAGCTAGCGAAAAAGAGAAGCGGTACAGTACATGTGAGGCTTCTCTCGTAGATGGTACACCAGATAGAAAGGCCTGGCTAGCTGGATGCGGCCATGCTAATTGGCTGTTTTACTTTCCGTGCTTGCTTTTTAAAACAACGGGGACAGATCCAGCATGGACAGTTACCGGAGTGAAGGATATGAAGCACCTGTCTGAGAAAGCAAGGAAACATGAGAACACCAGGGCACATGTGGATAATTCTGTCAAGCTAGCCATATTCAGAAATGTGAACAGCGCTACACATCTGGACAATGGACACAGGATTGCGGTGAGAAAACATAATGGGGAGGTGGATAAAAACAGGCGCATTTTATCAAAGATAATTGTGTGAATTTTTGCGGGGCTTTTGAGTTGGCCTCGTGTGGGCATGAATCCTCGGACAACAGTGGCATTTTCAGGGGATTGGTGGACTTTGTTTGTTTCAGTGTGAAAAATATGTTTAATATGTTGAATACCAAAACCATGTGTTTTGAAATTCACATGCAAGTGTACATTTTCATTACACAAAAACTAACATCATATGTACACCCAGCATTTCTCTTAAAAAAAAATAAACAACTTAACAAGAGCTTATATTCCTAGACTGAATAATATGCTCTGAGGATTTTAAACATCAAATTTTGAGAAATGTGAAAAAGCATGTTTGGACACAGAAGGCAACTAATAGGTTGATATTTGCAGCTATAAGCTTATAATGACTTTAATTGCCTACTATCAAACAGCATAGCACTGAACCCTAAACTGTTCCTGAGGCATTACCCCTACTGAGAATTATCCAGAAGACATGAACTGTCTCTGTAATTGGACTTTTATTTAGAGTACAGAATACAGAAAAGACTAATTCATTTTGGCCAATTAAGTAATCCTCAAACAAAGCAATAACACAGCATGACATTCTGCTATGACTGTAACCGAACATTAAACAAAGCTTATAGAATCAGGTTCCTCCTTTGTGTCTTCTCTTGTCTTCATTGTAAATTTCACTGTACGTTTCCCATGTGTACGCCACATCCTCGCTGACTCAGAATGGAGTGGGCCAGGTTTCGTTCCAGGCTTCTGTCTGGCTTGAATTCTGGCTTGTCCCACACTCCCTTCTCCTCCTCTGTCAGCCTCCTGCTGTGAGAGGTTTCTCTCTGACAGGGTCAGGGGCTGTGGTACTTCCCCCAGTCTCCTTGCGGTTTCCCACCGTTTTCAGTTTGGACCACTGAGATACAGACACCGCAGGAGGTTGTACATGAATGTCCTTCATCTCTCTCCTCCTCCTCTTTCTTTTCTCATTTCCTGCTCCCAATCTTTCAAATGCCTGGTCATCTTTCTATCATACTGCATGTCTGCCACCTTCTCTTACTTTTCCTCTTCCTACATCTCTTCTCGCCTGTCCTCCTCTCTATCTTTCTCCACTTTCCTTCCTCACCTCCTCTTGTCCTCCTCTGAAAATGTGTAAAAAGCATTAACCCTCACTTCGGCCTGGCCCTGGATGGTAGAGAGGATTAAATTTCTCCAGGAAGGATAACACTTGTCTGAGAAGTGTCCAGACTGAACGGTGGTGCCTGGATATCCATATTAATCTCACCTACATCTGCTTACAGTTGTCTCACTCCAGACAGAAAGAGAGAGCGTGTGAACGGGAGGATCTGTTCATCCTGTTAATCTCATACAACACCTCCTTTATATTCCTTAAATATTAATGAATGATTAAATCTGGCATATAGAGCTCGTTTAAATGTGCTTTCACAGTAGTACAGTACATTTTTAAAGTGGAAGCTGGTTCCAAATCCAAGCTTTGAGATGACCTTTAAGATCTAAAGTAATAATTAGCCTCTCTGAAATACTGTAACTGTGGAGAGACAATCAATGGAAGCCATTTGTGTTTTTTATGGAAGAAAACAAAATGCAATCAGCCAAGCTGTTATTTGTTCAATGTTGTTTCAGCCTAACCTGCGTGTTGGGAATTATTGGAAACTGTGAAAGTGCATTTGATACACTTGCCCATACTTTATTTTGGTCAGCATCTTTGCAAATAATGGGTGGCAAGCTTGAACGTGGCACTGGGTTTGTTTCCTTTTAATTAAGCAATGGATTGGTGCACAGAAATGCAGCCAAGCATGTTTGTTATGGAGTCCCAAAACACAGGAGTGTTTGTACTGAGCATGGTGCTTTCACAGTAAATTTCATCTCGCTCACTTTTGGTCCCAGGTTAGATTCTCATTAGGCCACATTGTCTTTAAATTCAAACTTGGCCTTACCTGTCGGCCCCTACTTACAGTACTGCTTTGAAAGTTAGCTAATATCGTCCTGTGAGGACAATAAGATTTATCATCGACCTTTATGTAGCTCCTATAAGGATCTGTTTAAACTCCATTAAATCACTCCACTGTCTTCAAGGATTAACCGACGCTGGTAACACACAGGCCGCTATCACATCACATACCTTGCTAATTCTCCCATCATGTTGCCATAACATGTGAAGGTGCCCTTTATGCCTGGGTAATGTGTCAGTTGATTAAAATTACAGGGCTCAATAAAGCCATCAGCCCTCCCCTGGACTAAATGTTTGGAGCAAATTTAATGGATTGAAATCAGTGTTTAACCTTGTAGCTACATGTAACTCTCCAAAGTGAGCTCCTTCTATTGTGTCATGTTGTAAATGAGTTTGGCCATGATTAAAGACAGAGACAATACGGCTTACCAGTCAAGGTCTGTGTTTGTCTCTTTGTCTGTTGTGTGTGTGTGTGTGTGTGTGTGTGTGTGTGTACCTGGGCTTGTTGCCATCTCTATTATGAGATGTTGATACGTGTGTGTCACCTTGGCTCTCTTCATGACATATGCTGAGTTATGGGGCCACAGCAACACCAGTGTGTCATAACAATGTTTCAGAGAACCACAATGCACTATTGTGCTGTTGCCCTTCAGCAGACAATCTGCTCCTTAATTGCACACACGAACACAATGTCATCTTTGGCTGCTGTGGTAAACTGCATGCATCATCAACAACAACAACTGCAAGTGCAACAAAAATGTTTCATGTTACAGGCAACAACAATGAAGGAGGACAAAAGTCAAGGCTGTGTTCACCTTCCATTATTTAGCTCAGAAACTGACTCCCCCCACTTTCTGATCCTGTTGAATAGGTTGTATCTGATTATTTCTGTAACATTACAACATTCACGCCCATCCACTGTAGTGCAGTGATTGGTCAGGTGTGCAGAGGTAAAAGAGTCTTTAACCATGACTGTGAATGCCTCCCAGGAAAGAGTTGTGAGCTGCAGTCCCCATATTTCAACAAATATTATGTCTTGTACCCTTCATGGCGGTGTATGTCCTTTCAGTCCGCTATCCCATATGGCTGTTTTGAACAGTCAAACATTTTTGCCTTCCACCATCATGAACGGCTATTTTTTTACAAGTACCTTTAACATGATGTGATCATGATGGCTATTGTGAAGCAGTTGCAACAGAGAGTCACCTTCTCCACAAACTGCACTCTTTTACTGTCAGCCCTGTCATCCTCTGTCGTTTTTATCAGTCTTTTATTGAGAGACTCCAGAGTTTTTCTTTTGACAGTAAAAGACCTGAACAGCATTGTTAAAATCTATTCAAAGGTCTCCGGAGTGAAACAAAGAAATCTGAATTCTGCAACCAACAAACCTAACAACACAGTATTTTGGCTTCTATTCTTCACTTTTCTAAATCATTTGTTGTTTTTTCAGCATAGTCATTGTTGGTGAATGCTTTGTCTGATCTTTTTTTATTTTTCACATTTACTTATTATTTATCCACATTTCTCTCCCTTCTATCATTTGTTTGTTTGTTTGTACCTGGGTCTCGGTCCACTATGATGGTTCAATGGATGGAAGCTAGAAAATGTATCGAGCAAGGAACCCAAGACATTACCAGAGCACCTCTGGACAAGAGGCAGCAGGCCCGTTTCGTGCGATCCTCAAGGTACAAAATGCAGTGCACATAATTGAGAAGTTACAGAGCTTAATGGCTCGCAGGACAACTTTTCTCAGATCAGTAGAACAGGTGGACTTAGGCAAGAGTTTGAGGACCTGAGAAGTGAATTGCAGAGACAGAAAACCCTGAAAGAAATGTGTATCAACAGGGAAAAAGAAACAAGGCGAGAGCTGGAGAGGCTGAAGAAATACAACGACCCAGAGAGCCTCATCACTCTCTCACTCTCAACACTGCCACACAGGTGAGATTAAGGAAAGGCTCCTGCAAACTTATTTTGAGGAGCTGCAAGTGGCACATACACTCATCCAGGAGTTTGCCGAGGAGCTCCAAGCAGAGAAGGACAAGTGCAAGACTGTCCAAGAGCAACTGGAGAGGACAAGCATGTCTCTCCACGAGGTAAACATGAGATCAAACCGATGTCATCAATGTGAGACAGCATGCTGATAACATTCAGCTTAACCTGGACAAGATCAAGCAGATGAAACTCCTGCAAACTGATTATAACAGCAAGCAGCATACACTGCCAGCCAGAAGAAGTTCTCAGCTGAGCTTGATGCAGAGAAGCAGAAAAACAAGATTCTCCATCAAGAACTGGACACAAATCAGACAGATGTACGAAACTGATGTCGTCACTGTCAGACAGCAGGCTGAAACCCTTCAGCGTGACCTTGACAAAGAAATCAAGTCTCACGCAGACACAGTTTTAGGGGGCTGGCGTGTGATCAACAAATTAAGAGTTCAGCAGGACGCCCTTCATCAAAAGATGGCGGAGGAGGTCAACTTCCTGCAGAAAAACGTGTGTGAGAAGGAGAGGATTTCTGGGAAAGAGCTGGAGGAGCTAAAAGCACAGCTCAACAATCAGATCTCACTCAACCTTAAGCTTTCCACTGAGCTCTAGGCTGAGAGAGAGGATTACCGGCCTCCCAAAGACAGAGCCAGGCGTGTGGAGATACCATTGTATATGAGCCAATCAGCCAGCAGGAGTGTATCCCTAATGCACCTGTTATTGAACCACTGGAAGACAACAAAGTCCTAGAGGAAGAGCCATGCACACAACAGGAATCCATCCCTAGCACACCTGCCACTGAACCGTTGAAAGACCACGAAATCCCTGAGGAGAACCCAGGAGAGCAGCAGGAGACTGTCAACCCTGCACAGGCCTCTGCGTTAGAAGAAGCAGAAGGATGACTCGAATGAAATCATGAAGTTGTCACCTACAGAACTATATCTTAACATCAAGGTAACGTCAACATCACAACAAAAAAACAAGGAAACAAAAAACAAATACAAACTATTCCAATATAGTTCATATTTTGTAGTATTTAGTAGCTGTACATGTTGTACAATTAATATTTCAGTGCAAACCGAAACTGGTCAGTCTGGGACTGAAATTGCCTTTCATAAAGCCACGCTGCTAACATGGCTGACATTCCCTCAGGGCGTAGAAAAGACACCTACAGAAACTAGCCTCAAGAACATAGTCCCTCTCCACCCATCACTCTCCTCCTCTGCTGCGGAAACCCTCATCCTTACCTTATCAGCTCCAGAATTAACTATTATACTAACAGCCATCCTCAGGGGCACACCATCTAAAACTTTAAATGAACTCCAATAGATCCAAAACTCTTCTGCTCGCCTGCTTGCCAAATGCCATGAACACTGATTAGCCAAAGCAGATGAGGTATTGAATCATATTTTTTCAAGCTGGGCTCTCAATGCTTGCGGTGCACAAGGTCCTTGAAAACAAAGCTTTTGCTGTTCTACCGTGTTGTGGTTAGTGCTTGGGTAAAAACTTTTTTTCATTTTAAGCATGCAAGTTCCCTTTGCCAGGTCACAAGAGGCACAGGATTCTTATTTTTTAATATATAGAAAGAAATTCTACTGATCGAACTTCGTACTGATCCATAGTCAATGTATTACCTACACTAGACAGCTATGAGCATGCCCCGGGTTTGAAAAAGCAGGAGAACCAGCACAGAAACAGAGCAATGGACTGCTGTGGACAGAGGCAGCATAAAAACATGTTTTGGCCATGTAAAAAAAGACCACTTAGAAAAAGAATCAAGGAAGAAGAATCAAGTCTAAGTGGACCAATCGCCATGCCACTAGCATAGCTAAAAAGTGTAGAAATGGACAAAAGGGATTTGTCAGAAAGACCTCCTACCACCACCCACCTTTAAAGTAACCAACGACTGAAGCATGATATACGACAATCTGTGGATCTGCATAATTCCCCAGTGGTTGGCTGCCTGCAGACTAAAACACATTATTATAGCATTTTATCTACAGTCAGTCTGGCAGTCATTCACATCTCAAACCAAGATAACACCAAGGGAGGAGGCAGCGGATGTCATATAGCAGGAGGTGTGATAGAGATGCAGACGAGGGAAAGCTATGCTCGCTGCCATGGGAGAAACCCCCCCTCTGTTCAACAGACAATCAGAGAAACATCGTATGAGTATGTCATCTGTGATTATGGTTCCTCGAGGGGTTATCTCCATGTTGACAACACGCTTCCAGAGAAATGTGTGCGTGCAGTGCCATGGGGTGTGTGTGTGTGTGTGTGTGTGTGTGGGCGTGGGTGAGTGTGCCTGTATGAATGACACAACACGTGATAGAGAAAAAATAGAATGGAGACATATGAACGTTTGTGAAAAGCATTCCCACGTTTGCAGTTCATTAATCTATCGTCATAGTATTTTTATACTATCTGTTAAATCACTGACTTAAACACACTTTGGTCTAACTCACGGCATCATATTATCTTTTTACTCACACTTTTGTACCTGTGTTTATCTTTCTAATCCGATCTAATCTAACAGTCAGTTTAGTGAGTATTTTTCACAGTCCTCACATTAAATATTGGCCACTGAGGCCCCTGATCTCTGCTCAGCTTACTGTTGGCAGATAATGACCCTCCTTGTTCCTCTCTGATCAGCCAAACAGCAGAGCCTCTTCGCGGCTCCCACCTGTTTGTTTTTCCCCCAGTTGACAAGACAAAGCCGCTCTGCCCACTCACCTCGAGTACCCTTTGGTCATTAAAGCAGAGCGAGGCAGAGGTGAAACCTGACCTGTTTTCTGAGTTGAATTATGGCACATTCATTACGGGGAACAGAGAAAATCCTTTTATTTTGTTATTTGATTTGTATCTATGTAACATAACAGATGATTTTTCGTGCATGTGTGAGCGCTGGTGAATTATGAGGAATGCTGTAGAAATAAATAAACACTATACTGTGAAATAGAGCTTGGGTGTTATGGTTATGAATATTAATATGCATTATGTTCAATTTTACTGTTTACTGTGCTTTAATTTATGAAAACAAAAACAACAAACAACAAACATATGCCAGTGCAACTAATAAAAAGTCAATAAAAATAAAAAAACATACATTTCATATCTTGAACTCTGCTGCCTCCTTGTGGACTGATGAGGCACAAACTCCTAAAGTAATGTCCACAATAGAACCGTGCTACAGCGAGGGAAATATCCCTGAAGTCTCTGCATCTGAGTGTTTGTTTTGTTTTCGTTCGTTTGTTTTTGTGTAGATGGAGAAGTTACATGGATGAAATTGAAATATCTAATAAATAAATGCTTGTCCCTTTTATAAAAAATCTCTCAAATAATATTAAGCCCCATTAAAGGGGTAAGTGAGTGATGTAGTACAGCACTCCCATAAAGTTAGGTGACTCATGATGGACAGATAAAATACAATCTTCGAAGTTGAAGCAGTGTAGATCTCTTGACTTTTAATCCCTCAAACTCAAGCTCAAAAAACACACTTCCCATAATGCAACTGTTGTTTTTTGTTATGTTTATGACATCATCGAGTCTTTCTTTCTCAAGTCTCCAGTCGATCACTTACTTAAAGTTTCTTTTTGATTTGTCTTGGTGACGATGAGATGCGCTTTAAGACGACAGGAAAGATCTCTCACCGGCATGCAAGTTGATGAATATATTGAGTGTGAGGCACAGCTCATTTATCTTCTCCTCTGGCTCTCGCCCACCTCTCCACCTCTCTCTGCCAGTCAGTTAGTCAGTGTTGCAGACAGCACGCACAGCCTCATTTGCAAGATGCAGATTGATAAGGGGTTCGGGCAACATAAGTGGGTGTAACTGGTAGGATCTGACACAATGCCAAACACACCCCTCAGGGTAGTAGCAGTCATGCTCCATTTCTACTGCAGTTTTAGCCAAGGAACGAGAGATTTGTGTTTGATGTGAAGTAATTACATGTCTGCATTTCATGGTCACATAACTGTAGAATGAAAGGGGAGATGATGTTCCAGAGGGGAGCTGCAAAATGCAAACCGCATGTAAAAATACAGTTTATAAAGGCGAGAGTGAAGTGACTCGGCTGAAATGTTAACAGGTTCAATGATAACTTTATTCTTTGAAACTACAGTTTTGAGTTAAAAATACTTTTTTTTTTCTGAATGACAACAGTAAACAACACACACACACACACACACACAGTGAAAAGGCTGGGTGGATTCATCACAGTGATAATATTCAGAGAGGCACACTTTAATATGTGTCAAAATAAGTCTTATATCATTTCTACCTAAGGTTGACAGCAGGATTTCCTGTTGCCCACATTCAACAAAACAGCATTTCTAAAGGGTCCTCAGTCACAGGACTTCAGTTGAGCAGTCGTCATTGTCATGCAGAGCCGTTACTGAGCAAAACAGTCCTCTCAGAAACTATTTTGTAGCCTATAACATTCAGAAGAAATCGTCACAATGGTTATGGCAGATATTACCGATTCTCATGCAGCAGACTGTGCATGCATAGAGGTAAGAGGACAAGGACAGAGAAAAAGAAGAGAAACTCAACAACCACCTAACTCTGACATGAATACATTTTCAGCTGAATGACATACTTTGTAATACACTATAAAATCCAATTATATTAGCGTCTGCAGTTATTCTCAAACCTTCTGATGCTAAAGATCAACAGATAGTTCAGGAGAGGATAACCACATCAAGATTCATACATCTTCTAGTGGAAATATGGCAAACCTTATATCGGTGACGTGATGCATTGTTAAGGCCCCTGGAAGCCAGCTGCATCAATTTGAGAATCACATCTCTCATGATACAATACAACGACTTGTATGGACTAATTTCTATGTAACAGTTATAAGGTTATTGCTGGTGAGGTATAATTCAAGCAGTTAAATTTGAGCCCTGTGGTTCATTTAACAGAGTTAACAGTGTTGTTATTTTTAAACACCTGACAGTCAGTATAGAGAACATTTAAACTTGATTTCTAGGCACCAAAAATGAAAGAAATAGTTTCGGAAACACCTGCTGCTTTGCTTCCTTACATAGGATTAGCTGACAAGATTGATACACTCTTTTTATTGGACTGAACTCAATAAAAAGATGTGTGGAGGTAAAGCAAGATTTTAGGTGAGATTTTGTGTAACTCTACTGAGTTACGCCCGGCTGGTGAATGTGTAATCTACTGCAAATGAAGCTTCCACTAACAGCTTCTACTGTTGTTGAGGGAAAAGGTCCAGGAAGTGTAGTTTGCAGGAGTGGACAATTTGGAGCATTTTACAGGTTAAAGGTTATCTTCTGAACACGTGATGGATAGTCAATAGTCCTCACAGGACCATCTGATGACTACACTGCAGCAGGCTGAGATTAATGGTTATACCGCTGTAAATCTAGCTAACAGAGCAGGGGTCATCCTTGCAGGGTTTGACGTCCCCTTGTAGCAATTGGATCATAACAGCCTTGCTCAAGTAGCTGGAGGTGCCTCTCTTTCCCACTGGCGGTGTGTTGTAGAATGCCTCCATGTCATCCTGGCAAAGGCACAGATGAAATATTACCTTTGATACAATTCTGAGATGTTGATCTTTTAGGTTATGTTAGATTTAGATGCTATAAGTAGAAAACATCCTAGCAGGGTTGTGTCTCAAATAAGCTCTATTAAATTGGACAGGGCCAGTCTATTTCTATTAGGCTTTTTTAACAGTATTCAATTAAGCTAACCCTTAAGTTAAATGATCAGAGTACAGCTGGAACAGAAACTCAAAGTTTTGGAGGACATCCATTTAAAGAGGTAATGAGATAATTTAGCAGAAGACACACAGGTCACTCTGAGATGAAAAAAATGTTGCAATATCACTAAATCTGTCAGCCGTCACTCTACCTGTTTCTCTGCGCCTTCAAAGCAACTACGGTCCCTCTGGAAATCGTTGAAGGCTTCCTTCACCAGACCGTCAAGATCAACCTTGTCGCTGAACTCCAGCTCCGGGTTTCTCTCCAGCACAATAGACACCACCATCAGCAACTACTCAGACAGTGGAGATAGGACAAGGCTATGAGAAACTAAAAAGATAATAACGGCAACAGAGTAAACACGTAGCCAATAAGGAACTGCTAGAACTTGAATTACTTAACATCCTAACTGCTTGATTCTGCACTACTGCAAGTGCAGTGCTTTAACAGAGATGTGTGATTGATGCAAGAATAAAGCAGCAAAGTATGGTCACGTTGAGTAAAAATCCATACACATTTGATTTAAGTCAACTACGTGTTATTTTTTTTTGTTCGTTCATTTTTTTTTAAATTCTGTTCTATTTGTGATGTTGGCGAATGGGTTTGTTTACCTCCACCATGATTTGCCTGTACTCAGGCAGAACAATGTTCTTCAGCGTGTCCTCCACCAGCAGGGAGAAGTTCATCTCATACATGGTCATGTCAGAAAGTGTCGGTTGCTACAAAGAGACAGCGAGAAAGAAACGCTGGAAATGTCTGTGTGCATGATTTGGTCATTATTAAAGTGTTACCAAATTATCTGACTCCATCACTGTGAGCGCGCAAGAGGTAGAGGGCTGAAGGAGCTCCTTCCTCCTATCTGTTGTGGCACTTACAGTACGGTATATAGCAGCAGGTGTAAAAACAAGAGAAAACTTTGAGTCTGATAATAAATAATATTTATGATGATGAAAGGCGATTTAAAAAAGAAAAGATTTGCTGATCTACGCGCTTAAACCAAATAATACTAACCAAATTGACCCAATTGATTAGGTAGTTTGTATTACTCAAAAAATAAATCTGTTCTTCAGCACGGGCTACAGAGTCTTTGTGTATCTGGTCAATACGTGAAGAAAAAACAAACCAATAAATGGGAGAAACACTCACTCAATCTTTTTTTAAAGTTTGTTTCAAAATACTGCAAAACACAGTCTGTTTCTGTACAGCATACATGTTACAGCATGCAGGTTTCTGTAACCCGTAGCTGTTTGTATAACAGAACACAATACACACTGCGACATTTAACAAGCCCTGCACTGAGTATTTATCCTGCAGCAGTGTCAGCGGAGGCAGGTACCTGTGGGAGGTGAGTCCCAGCCACCACAATACCGTTGGGGGTCCTCTCCAGGATCTGCCACACACGATCATAAAAGCCCAGAGGGGTCCTGTTAAGAGAGCCATCGATCTGACGCCTGTTCAGCCAAGACCTGAGGCAAGAAAAAAAAAAAAGGGAAAAGTGTTGAACAGAGTTTTTAGGACTGGGGTAATATGATGTTTACAGCTTTTGAGCTGGAGGAAATTGTCTATGAGTCGATGCGTATTAGATTAGATAAGATAAAACTTTAATAATTGCCATTGGGGAAATTGGTTTGCAGCAGCAGAAGATAATAAGATACGTTTGTAGACAAAGATAGAAGATAAAATAATTACAACCAAAAAGATTGCACAACTAGTAAAAGCATTGAGATAAAGACACAGTGCCTTCAAAGATGGAGTTGAAAGGGATGAGAAAGCATGAGTAATGTCCTTCATAGTGTGGATGTGTTTTTTGAAGACTACCTGGCTGTGTGTTGTGGCTGCAGGACATCTAGCAGGAGTTGTTTGATGTCACTGGGGGAGAGCTGATGGATGTCCTGGGGTGGCATGTCTCCCGCCCGGATCTTCAGCTCATGTTTCATGGCCTGGACAATCCATCTGGAGAGCCACAGTGCACACGCACACAAGCATATACATACACTGTTAACCACAAAACTGAATTGTCATTGTCATGCAGTGTCATGTTCCTTAAGGCTAAATGAAAATCCTTTATTTACAGTCAAAATGAAACAAAGACTGACTGACTTGTTTGTCCAACAAGTCTGATGGAGCAGAGCTTTCAGTCTAAAATGCCTCGCATAAAATAACCTCACAACAGTTGTTATGTTTCCATTTTCTTGACGACAGTTTTAGACCAAACATGTCAAGAAATTAGTTTATCCATTGCAGAGTTGAGTCTCAGTCCACGTCATTTTTATTTGGAGCAAAAAACTTCAGGAAAACAACTTAAACATAAGCGCTCATTGGTATGGAAACAGATATTTCATAGTTAGGAGTTCCTGGTGTTTTGATCAGCCTGAACTGATGCTAATATTTATTGATTTCTACATGTTTTGCTGGATATTACAGGATGCATTCTGCAAGAGGCCATCTTGCTTGACTAAATGTACAAGAGTTGTGAGGGCACCGTTTCAACCATCCAGAATCCAAATTTCTCCTACCCGACTCTGATCTTGAGCATGCCGCTGAACAGCTCTGGGTTGTTGGAGATAATCCATCCAATATGAATGACCAGCTCCTGCTGCAGAACGGCCTCCCGCTCGTCGCCGTGAGCATAGCACTTGCTGTAGATGATGCCTTGGATCACCCCTGGCGATAGTGGATTGGAGATCACCTCCTCCTCTTGCCCAAATAGACCGAGGGTCACCTGGCGATAACAGGCATTAGCACATGTGCTCACACACGGGGAGAAAAAAAAGAGCATACACCGAACCCACATACAGTTAGAAAATGCAGGCAAACTGTTGTGCTGAACAAGCTTTTGTAAGTCCGTGTGCCTATATAAGTGCACGCACGTGAAACTGTGGACGTGCAGACTGCCGTGTGCACACAGTACTTCCCCCAAAATGCAATTCCAACAAGTATCTTGGCTCCATCACTCTAAAACTGGCCTCCTCTCTCAGCGTCACATAGTGAGATGGAAAAAAATTACAGATCCCCAAAATGCTCTTCAGTATTTTGTTTCTTCTGAGAGTCATCTCATAAAAATTACATCTCACCCATTTTCCTGATGAGAGGACACATTTTTTCGCCTTCAGCTGATGAAACCCAGCACTTTGAAGATGCCTCATTCATCTTTACATCTAAAACTGATTCTAACTGAGCAGAAGATTGGCCTGGAGATTGAAATATTTGGAAATGACCAACATTGAATTCTAGGGGAACACTTCACTGGGTTTTAAATTTGAGTCCGAATTTACTTCAATTGGGCGGTACCTCTACTTTTTTTTTCTTTTTTTATCCAACTGAGCTGTTATCGTAAGCAGAGGAACACAGCCGTCTCACATCTTAAATCAGCTTTTCCAATCATGTTGAGAGGAGCATTCCCTCCGGTAAGCAATCTATATGCAGATTCACACCTTGAGCTACTCCAGCATAATGAAATGCTTAAAACTGTTCAGAAGGGTAAAAATGAGCCGAGATAACTGACACTCTCAAGAGGAGGCTAATCTCTGAATAACACTTGACAGGAAATGATGCACCGAAACTCATCCAGCGTGAGGGAGTGGCATCAGACAAATCCCTGGGTCATAATATATCACCCAGCACATGGAGTGTGTCTAGACACGTGGACACGGTGCATATTATGATTTTGCGCTCGTCACATTGGCAAACTTGCTACAACTACGGTTTAGAGAGACACACAATGGAGGTGAGTTTTGATGAGGATTATGAGCATGCAGCTAACCTAAGTAATTCCCACAGGACGATAGCATGAGGAGCGTATGATTCTATATTTCCAATTTTCTTTAAATCAGTGAACATTAAAATCATTGTCCTGTCATGCCATTTTCTTGTTAACAATGGCAATAGCTACAGTCAACTACTCTGCTGTCTGTGTGTCCACTTACCTGCTTGCCATGCACTAAAACACTAGTAATACTGGGCGCAAGGCTGTCCACTAGCTTAGTTAAGAGACTGGCAGCAAGACGGACAACAGACCTAGTGGGTGAAAAGACACAAGAACAGTCTTGACATCATGACAGATAACAACTGACAGCTAGGACTTTAACAAGCTACATATTTTTGTTCATTTTTGCTAGAGGCTCCAATTCTTCAACTTTGCCGCAGCTTCGGTAGAGAACAATATGGAATATGTTGAGAAGTTGCAACAAATTACACAAATATTCGATTCAGCATTATGAGAAACACAAACAAATTTCACTAACACAATGCAATGGCAAGAATTTGTCCCCATGTTCTTGTTGTTCTTGTTGTAGCAATTCAATGCCTCCTAATTTACAAAGCAGACGTCAGAATGAAATGAATGAAAACAAAATCCACAAATAATTCCTTTTTGGGATGAAGAATTTTAAAATTAAACCTCACTATGGAAGCAAACTGTGTCGGTCCCAGTCCTAATTAATGGCTTTCATTTGATTATCGCAAACCCAAATGAAAGTTTGGATGGCTTTGCAGAAAATATTTTAATGTTCACTAATTTCTCAGTTCATTATTCACTTGAGTCACTGCAGCGTTCAAACTTCCTCCTCTTGCCTGCAGGAATCCTATGAGGAAAAAGCAGCACACATAAACTGTGGTCCTGTTAACATCCCAGAGTCGGGGTTGCTATAGACACGCACATGGAGTTGAAGCCATCCTCACAGAAGCAGTGAACAAATAAAATAATTTCATTAATGGGGTCATGAATACAATGAGCTGAACACAACCTTGTCTTATTATATGCTGCGAACAACTCTCATTTGTGTGTGTGTGTGTGTTATTCAGTGCTTAAACCTGCTGAAATACGAAGGCACATCTTGAGCACAAAGCTCAAGCATGATGCGGTGTCAGTCCACTGATGCTTTGCTGGAGAACCTATTTCAAGCTTCACTTCCTGGCTCATGTTAGGTAAATGAGAAAGTAAATTGAATTGAGTATTGATGCTATTTCCCAGCAAGTTGGAAATCAGCCTCCAGGCTTTAGGTTTACTCATTGGCATAATCAAATTTCTCTATGCTAAAATCCTATTAATTAATTAAACCAGCATATAATAAAAGTTGTCATGTCAGTCAACCTGACACTAAGTCAAATCAAACCATGGACACAGAAAACGCTAATCAATGAAGGAGAGAACAAGAGCTCACATGAGAAGTTGTGACAACCATCAACAGTATTTGGTCAATTCTTCGTGAGTCAGGTCAGCAGTATACCACAAACAAAATTGAATTTTAGCATCTCTGTGATCAAAGATCAAACATGGTGGACAACGGTTTGTCAGACAAATATTTAACTAAACACTGTTTAAAATAGGGAATGTCTTTAAAAAGAGATTCATGCATATATGCTTTGAGGTACCAGAATATTCAAAATGGAGTAATCCCAAAGAAGCTGGCACTTTTACCAATCAGGCTAAAATTAAATGTTACTAGGCTGATGAAAAACAGAAATTTTGTCAGTCAATATGAAGGAGGGTCAGCTTTGATTAAGATTATGCAAATCATTTGAGTTTAGTGTTTTTGGCTTACTTCCACAGATTAGATGCAAAGCTCCAATATTGCTTTATGTTGACTTTTTGTTATGATAATTTGAAAATGGTGCTCCCACAGCAACTATCAAGCTCCTCCATCTAGCACAGATGACTTTGATGAAACAGCCCTGGAGTAACAGTGAGTGTAAAGGCATTCACAGCGCCGTATCCAATAGCCAAATTCATTTCATTTGGAGTATACAGCCAGCCTTTTTGCAATGTGTGATGCTGCAGCAGGACATAACAGCAAAAATGAAGGTCCAGCCTCTGTGATGGTTAATAGAGAGAAAGCAAACACTGACAACAAGCTCCTGTATACATCTGAGTCAAGGTAACTGCTAGCTTGGCCTTGCTGGCTTGGTCAAACCATGGAATACATCCATGGGTCAAACTCATGACTGTGTGAGTGTTAGCCATCTTATTATGCTACACTTGGTAGTTTAGCCAGAAATAGCTTTAGCTGGTTGTTGACATTCAAGCAAGATGCTAAGATGCTAGCCTGCTTCTGCGTTCTGGCCCTTTCAGACAACACGGCAACAGCAACACTACACTCTGAAACCCATTATTGTCAATGACTTGGGCCATGGCTCCGCTGCGCTGCGTCAAGCAAAGCACAACACAAAGCACAGGACACCGCCAAAGTTCAACCAGGTTGGCAAAGAAGTACGATCAACCCAGCAGCTAGTGCACCGCAAATCGCATTGTGTCTGAAAGGGCCATTACATCACCTGTTACCAGGGCGACTACTGTAAAATATCAGTTAAATATTACTGTAAAAAATTTAATTTCTTAAACTTTTTAAAACCTAATTGAAGTAATTGGGGACTAGCATTACTTATACACAAAATCCTAAATAATGCAGAGTATGGTCAGTATTAACTGTAAGTAGCAACATTTTTCTCTGGTTTTCCATATATTTTTAAAAATGTATTTTACATGATTATTTTTTTTTATGATTTTATTTAGCCATTCCAGAAATTATACTCATTTACATAAGAAAAAATATATATCATAAATTAGGATTAGCTAAACGTCACACAGCTCTTAAGCTAAGACAGCTAGCTAGCCGGCTAGCTGGGAGTAAACTAAACATGCAGAGTCTTCAGTCCATCTCTGCCTGAACATTACCTGTTTCCCTTGCACCAGTATTGTGGTGATGTGAGGAGCTATAGAGCTGGCGAACTTCTTGATAATGACGGCAGCATGGCGCACTGCCAGCCTACAGTTCATCCAGATTAAATAAAAGTTATTTTAAGACGTCAACATGAGAACATATTTTGTGAGGATAACAAAGGGGGACATAAACGTTATGGAGATAAGACATTTGGTTAAAGGGACTTCTCATACAATTTTTCAACATAAATTCCCAACCCCTTTTTCAGACTAAATTATTCAACAGAGTAATAATTAATAATGACTATTAATGACTGACAGCATAACTGGAACGACACATTAAAAAACTGAATTCCCTTAATGCCACTACTAGAAAAATAAAATCAGATGTGGACTGGTGCCAAAAGCCATGTTTCCATCCAAATGTATTGTACATTTTTAAGCCAATTTCCAGAGATCCAGCCAAAGAAAATGCAAATGAAAGCTTAATTCCATCCAGTACAGTTATGCAAATAACAGGAGGTGGTTCACGAGATAAGCAGAAGAAGAAGAGGGCGCATACAAGGTGACGTAATTAAAAGAGCACCAGTCGAATCTCGACCAGAGTCAGACGATGCAGAAAACAGGATGGGAAAATGACGTTTTTGTTTGTTTCACATGGTAATGTGAGGCAGGTTACATCAGATCTGCGTGGAGTGAATTAAAATGTTCACTAAATCAGAAAAAAAGTGTTTCCACCTCCTTTTAAGTGCATTAACTTGTTTTTGAAAAAAGCAAACACCTCCTCATGTTAGCGTAAAGACTTTTTTGCGTAATTGAGGACATTTTCATTTCATTTCCATCAAACTTTTTAAACACGGAACTTCAAAATGCACATCGAAATACACTTATGGAAACACGGCTCAACAAACTGAAGAACAGACTGGAATGCTGTGAGCAGTGTATGTTTGTGTATGTGTGAGAATATCAGACCAAAGCTTTCTGCTGCCAGCTCTTCTGTAGATTCTCTCCAGTTCATCCATCATGTTTTCTGGAATTACAAATATGTGTGCTGTGAGACTTTAAAAAAAAAAAAAAACATCATAAAGACATATGCAGTAATTTCAGCCAACTTAAGCAGTTACTACACATTCAAAAGCACGACACGCATCAAGAAATGGTTTTTTCGAAGAATAAAATGACAGATAATTTTAGCAACTCTAGCAAATGCTAGCTGACTTCTGACATGGTCACATCTCATTTGCATTTAATGAGGAAATCTGTTCTGCTTGAGCACAACTAGCTGCTTACCATCTTTGGAGAGAAAGTCTGGTCCTTCTCTCCTAACAATGATCCCTGCAAGCTGAGCCTGACTGGCCAAGCAGTCGCAGTCCTGGGCAATGACACACACACATACACACACAAATGGGAAGATGAGCCTCGTCACATAGCTACAATATTATGCACTCATAGTAAGCACTAGCAGGTCATAATGAAGCTATCATTGTTGCACTGATTTGCTTTTCGCGACTCTGCAATTGTGGTAATAATGGGTGTGTTTTTAAAGTATTGCCTTGTTTGAATCTGAAAACAGCTGTAATGTGCCTAAAATATGGGAAAGAAAGAAGCATCTTTAAAGCAAGATTTGGGTAAATTATTTTATAGCGATAGATTGCTTTAACACAACAAAGTCTGATGTAGAAATGGCTCTTCAGAGTTTTAGTCCATTTCTATCCTAATATGAAGAACAAAGAGCCAACAAATCATATTTGTAGAGAGCGTGGGTGGAGCGAGGTTTGGATTCTTGAAGCACAAATGATCACTTGAAAGCTTAACATATTCAAGCTCGGAGCCAGATTTAAGATTTAAGACAGCTGTTAATTGGGAGCAGACTGATGGTATCCAAACCCTGAGCTTGAGGAAAAATGTTTGAACACGTCAGGAATAAATCAGGAGACAGGTACCCAGGTGGGCCTTGACAAGAATGGAATAGGTCAATGAGTCAACAGGGGGGAACAATGACTTCAAAGAGGTCATCTTTCACACAAATAATGAGGAAAACCTTTGACAATTCTCTGAAGGGGAGGCAGGTAGTTGTGAGATGTTTATTCCAGGTGAAAAGAAACCCTGGGTTGTGTTGACTAAGAAGTAAATATGAAGGTATTTTAATGGTTAACAAATATAGTATAAGTAAAATCCAAATGATGGTATGCATGACTGCTCCGTTTCAAATATTACCATTTGATTAGTATGATTATAAATGGTTTTTGCTTCTTTACTTGCACATCTGCGCATTTCCAATTTCTTCCCCTCAAACCATCAACTCACGTGAAACTTCTGGATGATCTCATGGGTGGGCTTGTGGAGCCATTCCTCCACATTGATCTCTGGCTGCTGCTCCAGGTCTGAGGCGTTGGGTGTACTGGTCTGTCTCTTCACCTTGGAGTGTTTAGGCAGCTCCAGCTCCTCGAAGCTCTTAAACTCTGGGATCCTATGTACACACACACATGTAAGTTATTACAGTTATTACAAGAGTTTTCAACCAGTCAGCACCTAGGGGGTCCGCAGAGGTACTGCAGGGGGTTCACCAATTTTTGTGATAATTGACAGTTTTCACCAAAATAATGGTGAATGTGATGGTGGAGATTATTGAGAAACTACAAACAGTGGAGGCATTTGCACTCCAATTGGACGAATCAGCAGATATGTCCAAAGACGCACAGCTCTTGGCATTTAATAACCAATAATAATTATGCATGAACTTTTTATTAATCACATTAAACACATATAGGCCAATAACCAAGTACGTAAATAGGTTAATAAGGTGAAATGAAAGTTGAATAAAGTAAATATAAAAAATATTATAGGCCAGGCTGTTTTCCACTAATCTGGTTTATTGGTCCTGACAATTTCAAACCATATCATCATCACACATTAGTTATGCTGCAGTTGTAGAAATACACATTTGAATCCTTTGTGAGCTTTTTGAAATATTCTGCCAAAAATTAACAGGCAAAAGCACTGACCTCTGACAAACCAAGAATAAAGACTAGAGGGAAGCTCTTACTCTGCCTCGTTGACACGCAAAAAGTCCAGCTGCTCCACCACTGCTCCAGATATCAGGGTCTAGATGAAGAAAAAGACAAATTAAATAATTTGCAAAGGGAATGCATGCTGCTTTACAAGATTCAGTATGCATATTTGTATAAAATGTATGAGGAAAACATATCTAAAGGCACACTCAGGAGCACAAAAAGAGAGAGTGAGAAAACAGAGCTACAAAAATCCCCAAGAGGAGGTTTGTCAGATGATTCACTGTACAAAACAACTGTTTGAATAATGCAGCGTATAACAAATACCACGTAGAGTCGTAAGGTGTGGACCAAGTTCACTGTTTTAGATTTAACAGACGTGCGCAGGAGCAGTAACAAGTGAGTGTCTAACACAGTAAAGGTTTGCGTATTTTAAAAGCATAGCAGTGTAGGAGTAAAGAGTGCAGTTCAATACCACTTGCTCCTGTGGTCTAAATGTGATATTAGCCATTCCAAGTGAAGTCAACTCCAAAACAAAAATAAGAGGCGTAGGAGAGGAGCAACCCTGCTCCCCATAACAATGAGATGATGAAGAGTTGAAGACTTGAAGTGTTTCAAAGCTGAAGGAGTAAGCTGTGAAGTGAATAGCAAATAGGTGAAGGAAAGGAAGAACTTTATAGCAAAAAAAAAAATCCTCAATGATTTGAGGAAGTCTCTGCTGAACACCACAAAAACACTGGAAGAGAAGTTAAGGTTGGAAGGTCTGTTATAAGTTTGACAAAGCAGTGCGCTAAAGTTACCGATGTGAAATAATTCTGGTTCAACTTTGACCTTATTTTGACACCACGAGGAATCACTTCCAGCAAAGTCCAGCAACTTAAACCAGTACAGTTTGCTATTATATGCAGTTTCATGGTTCATTGTAAATGAACACTGCTGCGACTATTCCAATGAGTTACTGCTTCAAAACATAATAAATAATAATCAGTACATTTGAAGTAATGCAAATAAATAAGTCAGGGGGTGGAGAAAATCAGTGGGCTGAGGTTAGAAACTCTTTGTGAGCCTCTCAGTATTGGCATGGTGTATCCAAAATGTCCTTCCTGATCACAGCTGGGAGTAAAGGCTGTTATCCAGGAGGTTGGGATTAATTATTCTGCTAGCCTTAGCCAGTGGAATACAGCTGTGCACATGAGACAAACTCATTAAAGCCCCAATGTGTAACTTTTCTAGCACTTTGATGCTTCATTGATGTGTAATGTCACACACCATCAACTATTTCAGTGATTTTGGTGAAACTGGGTCATATTTATGGAGAAAATGTTTTTTGGTTTTCTCCTCTGATGTCCTGCAGCTGCACAGAAACACTCTTTATTTAGAGTTTCCTGGTAGACCGTGAAGTAAACTGCTGCGAAGTACAGCTGCTGTTAGCTAACATTAGTTGAGTTTGTTCATCATTTATTTACAGATACCTTTTCTTTCCCACTTTCAAACTTTTAAGAGACGTTTTAGTATCAACTGTGGACACATTGTGTAACCCCGTCCAAACGATTCTAAGAAATACTGCTAAGTAGGTTGGTTTCAAAGCGTCTGTGACACCCTGCTATGCTTGCTCCATTAATGTCCTAAACCACAAACAGGGTATCATCCAGTAATGTAGATTGATTTGTTAATGTCTGTTGGTATTGAGTGTTTCTCTACAATCTCTACACCAGCAAGATACATTAAAGGGATCTAGCAATTAATCTATTAATTCACCATTTAATTTGTTGTGCTCCCCTAAAGTCATTCCAATGCATTTTTAACACACCACAAAAGGCTTCACCACTGTTGTTTCCATCTCCTTTTTAGAGCCGTCCAGGCTCAATTCAGTTTCACCTTTCCCAGGCAAACAAAAACAGTGTTCCACCCAAATTGAATCTGACAGACCAAGGTCAAAGCACAGATAAGCACTGGTATCGCTATTGAAATGAGAATGGACTTCAGATTAAGGGCTGAGAAACTTTTGTTTGCGCCCAAAGAAAGAGATGAATCCCTGCGACACAATTTATTGAAACATTTGTAATATTAAACCATTGTTTATTTCAGAGACGGCTGTAATATCTGTTGTAACGGAGCCAACAGGAGCGATCAAGTGGCACATTTTCTCCCGATAGGCGCTTTTATGAAACCCTTCACAATATGCAAACAATCAAAGGGGCAGTGATATTGATGGTAACCATTGATTCAGTCGTCCATTTGTATGGAATTGGAACTGTGGCAATGTCAAGACCTAACACCGCTGATCCTCTCAATAAACGGTGTGACTGATGAGTGAAATCTGAGCTTTGTTCACCATAGAAGAAATAAAGTGCATGAAATGTATATTAAAGACGATAATGACAGTGTAACATTAAAGGCCAAATACACCAAAGAATTTTAAAATGCAGGTGAAATGATCAATGATTAATCGACAAAAGGATTTCCTGAGCCGGTAATGTTGGTAAACCGGGTACCTCTGTCCTACCTGAGCAGGTGTTTTTATCTGCTGGACAACTACTGAAGTAAATGAACACACAGTGCTCAACTTGTGCTTGTAATGTAGCTACAGCGTGCTCACTATCATAAATTAAATCAGTAAAACTGAAGTCTGTCATCCAACAATCTCGGAACCCATTGGCTATCGTCTCCCCTGCAGTCTGATTAGCAACTGGATGCATGAGAATGATAAGAAAGACACATTCTGCTAACCTCTATAAACAGATCCCTGCATATGAATGGAGATAACTTTAAATCTAACAAAAAGCTAAATCGTCATCAGACGACAGCTGATGGGTTCTGAGATTGCACTTGGGACTTGGGACTGTTACCTGCCTGCAAAGCCCACTTAAAGGTGATGAGTCAATACTACTGTACTTGGACTACAAATGGAAACCAGAACACTAGGTAAAAATCTTGTTCCCTTACTGATAGATTCTGCATTCATGAACCAATATCTGTTTTTCAGCGATCAGTATAACCTGTTCTCTGTTTATTTTGTAACATTTATGTGCTGTTGAAAGCTATAGCCGCTTTTTGCTGGTACAAGAAAAATAGACTTGCTAGAAGTGCTAGATCTGTACATGTCACATCTTATATATATCCTGGAGCACTGGTTTCCCACCTGGGGTTCTTGACCCTGAGTACGGGTCGGCAAAGCTTCATGGGGGTCGCAACGCTTGACTAGATAAGATATAAACTTCAAAGAAATCTGACAGGATAAGGGCACGATGAAGACCTAAATACAAGCTCTATTCACAGAGCCTTCACTCCCAACCGAACAGCTAATGGAACAATGGCCAAGCATCACGGTGAAGAAAACAGTTAAAGTGTCGAGTATGTATGATTATTAAAAATTCAAAAAATACAAAATAAGATTACATAACACTAAAAAAATATAGAAAAGTTCCTAAAAATATCACCGAAACTCATCTCTGATGCAATATTTTGAGGGAATCATCTAAAAATTCACCCAAATCCCACATTTCACACAAACTTCCTGAAGTTATTACATTCACTATTTAAATTAATTGCACAGGTTATTGGTTGCTCCATACTGTGTAAATCATGTCATTAAGTCAGGGGCCATTATTCAAAACTTGCACTTTGTGTTGTGTCAGTTTCTAACAGCTAACTAACTATTTATTGTTAACACATCCAAAAACAACAGTGAGTGATGAGGAATGACCCAATGAAAGAATAAACCCAAACCTGAAGTCTGTCAACATGAACTTTGACCCCTCCGATGTTGCCTTTCTTGAATGAGGCCAGCATGTCCAAGACTGGGTTGAAGCGACTCCCTCTGGTGAGACAAAGGTTAAAATGACTCTTTTTGTTGGATTATTTTTTTCATATAGTGTCAGAAGCATGAACCGTCCCAATTCAGATTCAACAGAACACATGAATTAAACATGAAAGTATGAAATCATCACAGCTGAAATGTTTCTCAACAAATCTGCACATTTCACACAGACCCTCATTGCTTTATTCGGTTTGCTGTCACCTTTTATACAGGTCATCTTCCTGATCAATAGCAAACTAACGACTATTGAGTTGTTCTATGAGAGCCCATTGACTCATTCCAGATGCTGTGTGGCTGTTTAAGTGTTTGTAGCACATTTAACATATGGCTTCTTAGATAATGGTCAATACCGCTGTAATGAGCCCACCAGCCAAACTATAGTAATACAAATGAGGAACACCATCAGATAATCAGTAAGCAAATACAGTTGCACCTTACTGCCATACTAAGAAAAATAGTACACATAGAGGACAAAAGAGGTAAAGACGAAGGAAATGAGAGATACGTTGTATTAAAAAATGCATTGTGACGGTCAAGACATTTTGTTGCGAGGCCAAGACTGTATCAGACAGAAAAAGTGAGATGTGCGGCGATGTATGGAGATAAGAGGAGGGAGAATGATACGAGAAAGCTATCAGAGGACAGAAAGACAGAAAAAAAGATAAAAGAGCTGTTATTGAGTGTGTATATTACTTGATGTTATCCTCGCGGATGAGAACGAGGAAGAGAGGACGTCCCTGCATCTTCCAGCACTGCTTGATGAACTGCAGGGCATTCTGCACACACACACACACACACACACACACATACAGACACCATTTCAGATAGTGGGCATGGTACTGGTTTAAAGATTTTAGTTTCCACTGTTGCTAGAAAAAAGTCCAAAAGTAAATCAGTTCAACTTACAGCCCACAACATTCAACCTCCTTAAATAAATTCATTTACAGTATGTGCATTTATGTTTCTTTATCTTGACTGACTTCACAGCCGGTGGTAACGTTCAAAATTAAAGTTTTCAAGGTCTGACACTGTATCCCCCACTTCCTCACCCGCCCAGTAGGATCATATTAGATCATGTTATGTTATTTGATCCTCTAGACACTTAACAATTGAGCCAGGATACTCGAAACATCCGCCTTAGGGCATTTTTCAGTTTTAATCTGGGAAAGTGGGAAAAACAGTAAAATTCCCCAACTACACTGTATCTCTGAACTGTCTCTTTAACCAGATCATAGACATTCAGGCTATTCTATGTGATCGCCTTTTGATGATAATGTAATATTTTGTGCACTTCCATTCACTGAAACTGTTTGGAGCACCCCCTCCTGGGTACGTTCGCCTCCCACTTTGAAAACCTCTGCTGTGGGCTATAAGGACGCTCGGCAGCGGAAGTTTCAGGAAAGAAGAACCACTTCGTAAGTTTTTACAGTAGAATGTTAGAAAGTCATTAGCCGACTTGAAGTTGCACCATTATTGCATGACATCAATTAGTTATAAATATGAATAATTACGACTTGAACTACACAAGCTGTACTTTTATTTGCATGCAAACTCAATCATCAGTCAGTAAATCTTGTGCTTGAACTGAGCCAGTACTCACAGTACACGGTTTCTGCCCGCTGAGTAAAGCGACTTTTTGATGAAGGTACTTCATGATGCAGTTATGTTACAGTATGAGGTACAGCACAATATGAGTCTAATTCGGTTAGAAAAGGGCTGGTTATGTGTGCATATATTTGGTTTAATAACTGTTTCACACGAATTACTATTTGTATAATTTAGTATTATTTATTATGAATAAGTTGTACCCTTCATGATGAGCCACTATGAGTACTGATATCAGATATCAGCTGTTACTGTAGTATATGCCCTTTCTGTTGGGCAGTCAAACAAAACCAGCCGATTTCCTTTTCCACAAATGTCAGACTGCACCTCTTTAAACCAGACAAACTGACATCACAGTTATTGTTTAAGCTCTACAAGCACATACAAAGTGGTTAGCTGTGGAGTCATGGCTTTGCTAAGCTCCAAAAGTGTGACCCTGACTTACCTTAATGTCATCAATCAGCAGCATAACATCTTGGGACAAGTAAAAGTCACTTAGATCAAAAACTATTGGGTAGCACACCACCGTCTTGCCCAGGATACGATAAATCTGGTGGGAGACAAACACACACAAACAGACACACACACACACACACACACACACACACACAAACTATTGCATTACAAGACGGATGGCTCACAAGTAGCCACGTATACATTATTCTGGGCATTGTATAAAACAACCCATCAATCCTGAGACAGAGGGGGCGCACAGAACTCGCACACACAGTACATATACACAGCTGTTACAAAGCTCCTTTTCACACCTACAGATTGTTACGGGGGCACACACAAGCACACACACACACACCCATGCAGACACACTGATGAAGATAATGCCCTCTGGCAGTCTGCCATTTTCTCCATAAATGTTCCATTATAATATTGTCTTAGCAATGCATTGGGAGCTATCACTCATTTGTTTGGCAATGTCTTTGTTTGAAAAAGCAGCTATAGCTCCACTTATTTGGTCGTGCTGTGACCTTCATTTGGGAGAAGCTGCAAACAACATCAGCAAGAGACATTAGCATAGCCATATGCACACATGAACTTTATAACACACACAGCGACACACACACACACACACAGACTGCCTGACAGCAGCTTAGCATAAAATGCGATAAGTCCTGAGAATAAGCAAAATTTATTCAGCCTTCACTGATGCATACTGTATGTCTGAAGAAGAGAGAAACTCTTGGCACTGAATATTTTCTATCTCTGCGTTGAGTTCCTGAGCTGCAGTTGAGTTCTCGGAGCACTGGGAAATTTATGCAGATCAATATATGGATGTTGTCTTAGTGGTGACCTATGAACTGTGCAGCAGGGCAACATGGATTATACATGTGTATGTGCATGTATCCGTATGTACATATGTGTAGGTGTGCATGTACCTTGCAGGTCCCGATGCAGCCTACAGGCCTCTCTGGACGCCCACTCAACTGCAGTTTCTTATTGATGGCTAAGAAACGGTATGCCTGCAGAAAGACACACACACATATACACATTTACATAAACAAATATCTTGTCAGTAAACGTGATCTTACTGCTAGCCTTTCTGTTTTCAGAGTGAACTAATATCTACATCTTCATCTGTACATTTCCTTGTGACCGTGTCAGCATTGCTTTGAGATTAAAAATATCACATTTGATTCGAAATGTCATGCCGCGCGGTGCCATTCCATATCGTAATGAAAGTGCAGAGTCTATCATCTGGCTGTCCCATTGAGATATTGCTGTTGTTGCAACCCATAAGATGAAATTACCACCATATGGCAGAACCGCCTACTGATATTAGCTCTGTGTAAAGTTATGAGACATGGCGATAATGAAAGGTCCCTTTGCTGCCATCAGCAGTGCGCTTAGTGGACTCAAGCACACCCATGGGATCTGAAGCTGATAACACTGTTGTACTGAGATGCACAGGCCCATAAGGAGAGAAACGGAGACCTAGCCGAGCCCTCATTAGAATAAATAAACAAGGGCATGCTGTTTGATGAGCCACTTAGCATATTCACTGATAGAAATGTCCCTCCAAGGCCCCAACTTCGCCAGTTAGTTACCTGTCATGCTCTCATCAGAGCGATGGTATATTTTACACTAATACAATAGTGGCAGATTGACCACTGCAGTTTTTAATTTTTTTTTTTTTTTTTAAAAACAGGTCTTGATTTTCATTCATTTTTGAAATAAGACTAAAGAAAAATAAACTTCAAACGAAGAGACAGCATTGCTCTTGTACTGCAGACATTAGTTAACTATGCCAAAACTAATGAGTTTGGCTGGAGTGTAAACTTTCCCAGACCAAATAAAAAGCAGGACAGAGTCACTGCCGTTGCTCTAAATTATAATAGCATTGTGGTATTCATGCAAGGATGTTCCGGGTATGAAGATGAGTCCATGAGTCCCACAAAACAATGTAGTTAACTAATGATATGCCACACTGTTTATTACAATGTTGCTTTTCTTTTTCTTTTTCTTTTGGTTTTGGAAAGGCCAAAAAAATAAACCACAGTACAAGTGCTGTGTGGGAAAATGGTTAAATGAACAATTAAATCCCGATTGTCTGTTTTTCTTTTACAATGCAATTGTGTAGCCCGTTTAACAATTGTGTAATGTTTGCTGATCTTATAACCCTGATTTTGTCAACAGGGTTATCTTAAATTGGTCTTGGAGACTACATGGACACACTGTTTGCGTCACGTCATTGTGTGTGATCCAGTAGGTTTTTGAAGCTTGACCCAGAGAGTAAAAGTTAATATACTTCAGTTATTGACACTTTGATCCTAATTCATTGACTCATTCCTTTTCTGTGTCTTGTCACCAATCATGGAAATACAATGCGGCAATACATCACTGAACTAAAATATCTAAAAGATGAGTCCTTTTCTTGCTGTGGATTGACCTTCAGAATATGATCTGGTTTCTAGACAAATTAAACTGAAATGAAATTGGAAAAAGTATCCATTTAGGCTTTGAAAGGACATCTAAAACTTGATCTCAGATTGATGTTTGTTGCTTTGGGTAGAGAACCACACTTTCCACTTAATAACGCTTTCACCGCCAGCATTTCTTTAATCTACTTCAATTGGAAGTGGCAATAGGTCATTCATTTTGAGCCCGGAGGAGCATAAACTGTCCACACATTGCAATTCTATTTACAGGTCTACAGCAGAAGTACTGTAGTCTAACCAAGTCAGAAGTCATGTCTCATGACTCAGCCTGGTCCCAAAGCCTCATGATGAAAACACTGAGTCAAGTCAGATCTCAAGAAGAGTATAAAGCAACTTTATGAGCTGAAAAATGTTAACATCAGCAGTGGATGTCCAGTGTACAGAGGCAGGGAGAGCGCTTGACATTAATGCCGAAGGATTTTTCTTAAGACAATGCGCTCAGAGCAGCTGAGGTCAAGTTTCACACTTAATTGGTAGAATGAATTTTTGTGGTGTCAGTCATGCAAGAAAAAAATACCTCACAGGTTCAATTTGGATTTTTAGGGGTCATCTGGCTCAAACCCTAACACAAGTTCGAAGCAACAACATTGTTTAACTTAAAGTCTTTTGCAATAATTGTGGCAATACTGATACTGGTGCACTGGTATCCTGGTATAAAGAGCAAGACTGTTTTCACAGGTGCTGCAGTAATTATCCAGTTGTTACCTCTCTAGTTCGTCAAAACAAAGCAGTGGAAAAGATCACGGCCTTTTCCATCAGCCGTCTCTGAAATGCATTTAAAGATGGCAGCAAGGACAACTCAAGTGCTCCAGCCTATCAGTTTCCAGAGAATGTCTTTGTGTCAGTGTCGCCTGCTGTCAAAATGCACTGATTCAAAGATGCAAAAAGCAAGAGGATGGACATTGATTTCTCGCCTCTGTTAGCTCGGACTCAGTTAAGTTGCCATTTAAGTGTGTGTTTGTGTGTGTGTGTGTGTATGTGTGGGAGTGAGCTGAAGCGTTTGCACTGTTGTATACGTGTGAATTACATTTTTGATATGTCTGACTGAGTGTGAAACCAGAGTACTTGTCCCCTTTGTGACAGTCTATAAATTCTAATTTTAAATACCTCACCACACCAATCTGTCCTATCAGGAAACAGCATCGGCACACCCACACACTCAAGTGGCACTGCCTGAAATCTGCCTATCATCAGCCTAACATGCCACGTTCTCCCCATCTCAAACCAACTGCAATTCATGGCGTCAACCAAAAGGTGGTGCTCTGCTACTCCAGTGTGCTTCCTCACTGTTTTAAAAAGGCTGAACTGAACACAACAGGAGTAAGCGATGTTCGGACCAATTAAAGATATTACACTAAAAAAAGGAGGGGGATGTAGCCTTTATATCAAAAAAGAGAAATGTTAATTGAGGATTAAGTAGCATTGCAAATCACTGCCCTAACAGATAAAGATGAGACCTGGAGAAGAAAAGCCAAGGGAGGCTGGAGGAACCTCTGCACCCAACACGTCCTATGTGCAGAATACCAATGAAAAACGACAACATGCAGGCAGCCTATCAAAGCATCCTTTCATTCCCTCACTCACATTTCCACTGACCACAGCACAAGCAGCAAGCCTTACAGGTGGGAGAGATTATAAAGAGCTGTATTTAAAAGCTGTATTTTCCATTTTACTACAGGGGCTACAAGGTGTGATATTGTACTATTTACTGACAAACCCTTGCACAACTTGGGAACATTCCTCATTTTGATAGGCGCTCAGACAGGACCTTGCAAATTTTTATAGCTGCTGGCCCAAATAGTGTAAATGTAAATGATGTCACAAAATGTTTATCACAGATTTATTTTTACAGCAGATGCTGTCAGCCAGAGAGACTTATGGTAAGCGTTCAGGTAGGAGTTCAGCATCAAGCTAAACAGCTCAAAATGATACTGTGATGTTGTGCCTTTTGAATTTGGGATTAAATCAGGTTCTGCAACAGTTTTTTTTTAACCTCTAGTTTGCCCCTTAAAATGTCTTTAAATGACAGGGTTCGTGGCTCAAAACAACACTCACAGTGGAAGAGCTGTTGATTGCTCTTCCTGTGAAGTAAGGTCTTTCTAGCGTGACTTCTAAGTAAGTACTGGGGGGTCTAAATCTACAGTCCTCCTCCGTAAAAATGCATTTTAAACCTCAGGTGAAGCTAAAGGCCTTTGCAGGCGATATCTTCCAAAGTTCCAATCTTTTTAGTACATGTTTCCTTCAGACAGCATTTCCCTCCTGAGCTGTGGTGGAGGGATACTAATACGAAGGAAGGATTTTGCACCTCTAACTTTGAGATACGCATCTGATTCGACTAACTCTGCCTGCTAAAGCCTCATTTTGGCTTCTGCCGAACTTTTAACTGTAATCTCACAGAAGGACTCCAGATACTCATGTTAGGAAGGATTTTCTTCACAGCCGGTATGGTAAAGGCCAGTACTTACATTACAGCAAATTTAAATGTAAAGGAAAATGTTACTCACCAGCTCTGTGGTAAAGATTTGGGAAACACAGGGGTAATGTTCATACAAAAAGCTGACAGACTTGATCTCAAAGACTTTATGTCTGATCAAATCACATAAAGTAGGCCCCAGAAATTTGTAGCCAATGGCTCTACAATTGTGACGGTAGCACTATTTTCTGTGTTTACCTTGAGACAACTGTACAACAGGTTTATACTCCCCCACATTTTCCTAATCTCTGAGCTGGTGATTAAAATATTATCATGACCAATAGTCAATTAGTAACCCAGGTGAAAAGAACACCAGGATTTCCCTTGAAAGTATTGTGTAGATTGTCTCAACAAACAAACTGCCGTCCACAACAATGTCCATATTGACTATCAGATACGTAACCAGGAGAGAAACAGCTAAAAGGAAGGCTATTTTTGGGCAAAGCTGTGATCTGCAAAGGGATAAGCTTTAGGGTGTACGGGTGGGAATAACACATTGAAAAATGTAATTGCCACTCTCCCATCGTCAGGCAGCTGTTGTCAACACAATCAAACGGCTGTGAGGGACAAGGTGGGGTGAGCAAATGCAGCCCGCAGCACCAGAGATGGTGGTGACTCCGAGATAAACAGATTCTGTCGAGGAAGAAACGTCTGGCTGGTCTCTGGATTTAATATTCTGCACAGCGCCCGCTCTGACTCACAATTGCATATCCATCCGAGAGGCTGAGCACCACGTAGCAGAAAGAGGCAGAGGGGAAAGAAGGAAAAAGTAACAGGTATGACAGTTCAAAGGCAGATGATAGACCTGGAGGGGAGAGTTGTTTGGTGTAACAGACATGATGGGGGCAGGACAGGATGTAGGCCTAGAGGGGAGAACGGGGTTAAAGTAATGGATGTGAGGAATATAGCAGGAGAAAGACAGACGGTAGAAAGGCCTAGAGTAAAGAACAGAGTCCAGAGAGATGACATGATAGAAGAAAGTGTTTGTTCATAGAAGGTGGCAAGAGGAATAGACACCACATGACAAACATGACAGACGAGAAACAGAGGCTAGGGAGGAGATCACAGTTTGAGTGATGGATATGACAGAGGAGGGACAGAAGAAGGGAGACAGCAGACTTCAAACAATACACATGCAGATGAGGGACAGTATCGAGAGGAAAGAGCAGGGTTTGAATGATGGATATGATGGGAATGAAAAGAAGTTGGACGGGAGGTAGTGGTTGGTGTCACAGATATGACAGTACAAATGGTGTAATCTGCCGCAGATGAAAGAGGCAAAATGGACAGGATGGAAATAGCAGCCAGGGCTGGACTTAATCACAAAGTGTTCAGCAGGATGGAAGTTTGTTCCCTTGTTACTGACGGCACACCTCTACTGTTAATAAACCAAGTGACCTAACAGATGTGATGTCCAGTGTTCTGTCACCTCACTGGAATATTTACACCCACAAAAGTTTGTCAGGATTTCCACCCATCTAACCTATCTAGTGTTCCTCGTTGTTTGTTGACTTTTGACTTGAAATAATTTAGTTCTGATGAGCTGATTTGGTGCCGGTGGATTTAGATTTGATGAAATTCTACTCAATCACATCCCTTTTAATCTCTATAAACAGATATCGGCATATGAATATAAAATCTGTAGGCAAGGGACCAAGATGTTGTCACTGGAAGCATTCTGGTTTCCATTTAGTCTGAGAAGCATTGACTGATCACGTTTGAGCAGGCTTTGGTTGCATGCAGGTAAACAGTGCGCGTAGAGAGCAAATGTCAACATTTGGGATATCTCTTATCTCTTACAGAGCTGTCTAACAGACCCTTCTGAGAACAAATCTGGATGCCGCTCAGCCCCATGCATCTTCAATTTGTCAGAGAGTCACAGTGACGGCTCTGCCATTATGCTGATCAATCAATGGGAACAATCACTGTTCAACTGATCAATCACTTCACCCAATCCGCAGCCTTGCTATGATTGATGGGACAATCATGAGGAAAATCTTAAGAGCAGGAAATCTTGGATTGACGAGATGGACTGACTAAGCCAAGTTCTGTTGGGATATTGATAGCTACAGTAACCGTTGAAATGTAATCAGTGAGATCTCAATTGACCATTGAGAAAAACCCCTCCCTCGAACAGTGATTGTCCGATGACAGCTTAGCAACTGTAACTAGGCACAGCAGGTCTGTCGAGCTCTTTATTTCTCCATGTGCTAAAACCAAAATCATAAAAGTGCTGTAAGAAATGGACTAAAGGGAGAGTTAGAGAGTTAGCATATTAGCTAACTACATCATTATTTGGACTTACAGGCTATGTTAAAAAAAAGGTCTATACAGGATTGACACTTCCAGTGCATGAGGGCTGGTCTAGCACTAATCCTATTGCAATTAATTAGTTGTCCTGCTCTATCAGGTTGTCAATATGTCCTGCCATATTGCTTGAAAAACAGTATTGTAACAAGCATGAATCTACCCTTTGTGTTGTTTGTCAGAGTTATATATTATATTACACTGTTCAGACACCAGGTTATAGAATTGTAGGCCTACTATACTATAGGTAATATAGATGCAATGCTATATTGATACATATCATATGAAAAACAATAATAATATTGCATTCTTTCTCATATTGCACTATAGCACTACGTGGCTCTACCCTGGAATACAAGATTAGCTGGCTAGTTGGCTAGTCTGAAGTCAAAAATAACTGCAGTGTGCTGTGTGATGGAAAGCTAGGCACAGCAATGGTACCCCAGGTTGTGAGTTTGTGTTACCTTAACCAGTTCCTTCTGAGGCCAGATCTGGATGGGTTCCACCTGCTGGGGCGTCTGGGTCTGAATGCCATAGGTGTTCAGAAACACCTGCAGTCTACACACACATACACACATACACAGACAGTCAAACACAAAATTATATATATATATTAGATTTCAGGCATTTTGAATTGAGCCGTTAGCATATTTTAAGCACTGGTGCCCTTTGAAAGATGATGAATGCCTTCCCAGTCTGCTATTGTGAAAATAAACAACCCTAATGCCAGCCCTAAATCACACACATAAAAACATGCATCTAATTGTTTGTGACTTAAATTACTTCATCCAATTATCCCCTCATGAATGTGCTGTGCTGTGACTCTATGGCAGCTGGTGACCTTTAAATCCATCTATACAGATTTATCTTCTATCTTGTAGAGGATACAGCTCTGTTAAAAGGACATTAATAATAAATTTCAATCTAAATCAGGTCTATTGAAAATCTTTATCTATCATGAAACTATAGCTGTTATTGAAATACAGTGTATACTGGGAAGAGCGTAAGTGGACCGCAGTGAAAAAGATGATGCACGAGTCCTGATGGGGACTAGCCAGCAGCAGTAATTGAAGCTACAGGTTAACAAGCCTCATAGACTCATTTGACCCTGTTTGACACACATACACCCACCCACACACACACGCACACAAAGCCATATAGTCAATGAGAAGAGTGACAGATGAGAGCAAAGCTTTATGAGTTTGCAACAATTACAGCACTGAGAGAGCTGAGAAGAGAAGAGAGGAGCAGAAAATAACCTCACTTTATGGCCTGCAACACATCAAGACACGTGCGCGCGCACACATATATTACCTCTGGCTTTCTGCTATCAGAGCCACGTGAATCACAACATCATTCTCGATGGGACCCTGTGAAACAGACAGAACAGTAAGATTAACGTGTGAAGCATGTGTCTCTGCTACATGTCGCATCAGTAGTTATATTACATTGGTTTGTTTGTTTTACTTCTTAAGAACAGTCCTCCCCTGGCAACGCTAAATATACACTGGAACTAATGCAAACCCATTGAAGCTGTACAGGTGGATTAGAAACGTTTAGATCCAAGTGCTCGTTCTGCACACATCACTTTGTTTGGTTTTTGTTCACTATTATGTAGTAAGGTCATTTTTACGTCCTCGCTTCTGTTATTCATTTCTTTCTATTTGCTTTGGTAACGCTATATACTGTATCTATATTCATACCCATAAAGCAAACAAAGAATTGCACTGATTTGTATTGAAACTAGCTAAATTGTGTGTGTTTTTGTGTCTATATTAGAGAACGAGTGACAGAGACAGTGGATCAAATCAGAATTCAGCTCACTGCCTCATAAAATGATGATATAGCCTGTGCTATATTGTTATCTCCACTCTTGTACAATTCAAATGAAAGTTAAACTCTGAATAACCAACAATGGTTGATGAGAGATGTGAGAGTTCTGGGCTGGTGGAGAAGAAGCTGGGAATTAAAAAAAAGATGAGGGAAATGTAAAAAGGAAGAAAGAGCGGAGATGAGGAGACGCATGAGGCTGCTACGCAGATGTTTTCTCCACTTTGGTGCCCACACACTGAGATGAGTTGAAATTACATTACACGGAGAAAGAGAATACAGAGAAATAGAGACGGACGACATTTTTACATTTAAGTGAAATAACACAAAATTAGTTTACGGATGTTTTGAGAATAATTTTAAGCCTTTTATTAAGTGGAAATCCTGCACATTTTCTGATTGCAGCTTCTCTAATGTGAGGAGTTGCTGCTTTTCTCATTTCCATATCGCCCTAATAAATAACACCCTCAGGAGAAGTGACATGACTAATGGTCGGACAAAGTCAGAAATCTCAATAAGTCACTGGGTTATAGTGAATTGTGGGAGGCGTTTGGCATTCATTTTGACATGTTACAGACTAAATGACTGAGAGGATCATATAAATAATCAGTAATGAAACAGTCATTAGTTGCTGCCTTATAAGCCATCAATAGCCGGGCAGTTTTTAACAACATTTCATCATGTTGGTTGAAGTTTTGTGTCATTGGAGCTAATCTCAGGAATTTAAATTCCCTAAGCTTCTTTTATCACATTAATTTGTAATTAAAGCAAGTCCTGACCAAAGACATATTTCTGTGTCTTCTGGCAGAGAAGTTTCTGTTCAAACCATTAAATCAACACACCACTAACATACAGGATAAGGCTGATCTTTTTTTTTTTTTTTTTATTGCTGATGAACCCCAAGAACAGACCAAAACTAACAATGAACTGATACCAACTATACTATACTACTGATACCCCTGTGTATCCTCTGTAGCATAGTGCTCCATTGTTGTTCAAAAACTATTAATAGCACCTCAGTGGGCCTCACAGTTTGTTTCATCATTACTATGAACACACATACACTGTAGTTTATTTTCAGTCATTCCCATGTACACTGTCCTGCTGCTGTAAATACAACTACAGTAATAATACTGTAAATTTGCACCAATATAGGTATTTATACATGGCTTAAAAGTGTCCCCAACAAATAACTACAATTCCCAGCTATTTAGCTATTGGAGCTGAGCGCCACAGAAAAGGTAGTACTGTGCTGAGACATGGAGTAATTGTATCACATTGTTGATTTTGGTCTTTTCATGGAATTTGCTGAATATAGGAACAATACAGACTAATTCCATTGTTAAAGTTGAACCACCCCAATGCACAACATCTATTATTAATATCTGAATATATTATATCAGGACATATAGTCATGCATTATCGCTTTTTTAAGATAACACCATAACAGCATAGTTGGATGATGACCAATAAAACAGCATACTGACTGATATTAAAGCACAAAATAAAGACAAGATGTAATGCTGTGATGCTCTCTAGCAAATTACGTGTTAACATCAGGAGAGAACTAAGAGAACACGTGGCTTTTCATTGCTTTCATGTAGCCTCAGAAGGAGCCAATCAAGACACTTACACTACCATTACTACACACCGACAGTCGATTGGTCAGAAGAGAGCAACACATCACTAATGTTGCCTGCAGTGTGAGTGCAGGGTGAGAGACGACATGAAAGACGGGGGGAGAAGAAAATGCAGAGAAAAAAGGTCATTTCAGAGGTTTTCTCTCTAATCTCGCACCTTTTTTTTGGCTTGTGGACAATCAGGGAAAACACAGACATTATTATAGCTGTTTGTCTTGTAATGGAGCACCTGAATACATCACATGGAATAAAGCACATGCAAATGAGGCAAATGTGTTATTATATTTACACCTCTAAATGTCAGTTTAAATGTGTGGCAATACTTGTTACTCATAACTCACATTTATGTCTTGCTTTTATTATTTACTTTATTCATGTGTGAAAAATGATCTTTCTTGCTGTTTTTCATTCATGACCACGAGTTGTATTTATTATATTTATGCATGAATAAATGTCTTTCTCTACGCGTCCTTCGGCGCCTTTAATCTTCGCGCTCTTTACTTGTAAAGGTACGATTTACATGCATAATTTATATGTGTGTGTGATGATCATCATCATCTTGACTGTGCTGAGTGACTGTCTGTTCAGGGCCATTTAGGAAGCAGACAGCAGTTTGTGACTCACAGGAGCAGCGGCCTTTCATCTCGTTCTTATTGTGGGGACACACACACACGGAAACACACACACACACACACACACACACATACTGATACATACATGAATACACATGACATGAACATGGCTACACTGTTGCACATGAGGGCACACAAGCAGTGACCGCCATGGACCGATGCACAGGTTCATAGTCAGGCAACAACACACACAAGCACAAGCATGCTGGTAGATGCACACACACACACACACACAGAGCTGGGAGCCATTTTGTTTGGTCGATAAGAGCTGGTTTTAGCCAACAACCTCGTTACCATAAATCAGAGAGTAGAGAGAACAGAGAGATGGGGGTGGCTGAGTAGGAAAAAATACAAATCTCTCCTGATAAATTGGGGAGCAATGGCTTCTAAAATACTGCAATGCAACTCTCTCATTAGCGCTGGTCTCTGAGCAGACAAAGGACTCATTTGGCGAACAGAAGATATGGAAATGCATAATGGAGACACAGGAGAAATGTACTCCCTCTCACTCTCACTCCCTCCTCCGTGCACCGCAATCGAAACCTTGGCGACACGACTGTGCCGCCACAGAGAGGACAATGAGATGAGTCTTTAAATGTTTTAACAACCTCTTCAGAGGCAACCTGAAAACATCAATGTAGTGTGACGGAAACGATGTTGAGTCTGACAGGGGAGCGGAAAAGGTGAGATATGCCGTTTCACCAAAGCGACCCTGCTGCAGACTGCTAAATGGTAGTTAACAAATCATATTGGACCCTGGATGCACCTGACAGTGTGGCCACTGATCTGATGTCAGCACAGTTCAGGCCAAATCTAACCGCTTAAAGGCCTCTGCAGCACGTCCTGGAATTGGATTTCAGACTAATTAACGAAAAGAAGAAGGCATGTAATTAAAGTTCTGACACTTAAACTAAGCATTAAAGTACAATACCCAGCACAAAAGTAGAAAAAATACCGAGGCAGATTTGATGAACACATGCTGTTTCAACCCTGTCTTTCAATACTTTTAGAGTGCAATGAAAGACAAGGCTGGATGTGCGTGTGAATAAAAATGTTCTTGACTGTAAAAACGTGCTCTCTTGCTCCCGCTATGCTATCTCCACCTACACATTAAACCTACACGCCAGCCTACGAACGCTACAAGTTCAATCACCTGCTCTTGGGGAATTGTAGTGGAAATTACTAACTGCAGTAGAAGAGGACAAGGCGGGCACAGGGAGGTTGAGTAAGCCACAAAAATGGGTTACATCACTTCAACATGAAATAACTCCAAGAATCTACTCAACTTCACAGATTTTATGATATCTAACAGTGTACAGAATGTATCCAAGAGGGAAAGTTGCTGTTGGGGAGAACAGTGGGGTTTCAGATGTTGACAGCTAAAGGGCAGCATATTATTGATCTAACTGAGGAGGTACGTTTACATGGCCAACATGGCCAACCAGAAAATGTAAATATACTTTAAATAGAACCATCACTGCTGCTACCTTCATATCATATAGGAAAAACATACATACATACAAGTACTAGTTTTGGATAATTTGCAAAAGGAAAAAAAAACAAACAAACACACAACTCCTATAAATCAATATTTTAGTGAAATACGCTTTCAGTTAAAAGAGACGATTGATACCACTCACATATAAAATAGGGGGGAAATGGCAATGACTGGCAAAAGCTTGTTTATACAATTCAATTTTTTCTTTATTTTTTGTTTATTTTTGTTGTTGAAATAAACAAGATACAAACTTATTCTCTGAGACTGAGGTGCTGGTAGGCATATTGTGTTACCTTTGGACAGCGCAAGAGAGGGTTGCCGCTTCTCTTGGGTGCAATCTTTATGCTAAACTAAGTTAACTGGCCAATAAATTCACTGTGTTGGTCTCTTAGGTGAAACAACTGCCTGCGTGCTACCTGCCCACTCCAAATAGCTAACTGACTGAAGTTAGAATTAGTAGGATAATATAGAGGAGTATTTAGGTGCTAAAGAGACAGATAGTTCCCTCAGGAAATATCTTCAAAGGAAGTAAAAGGAAAAGGAGCTAAAAGGCGAGTGAAGATTGGATTTAAGTTAATGGGGTGGACAAAAACGCAACTCCAAATGAACTGGATGCGTGGAGACATTTTTTAACATTTATTATATCAATTGAAAAGGTGATGACAGTCTCGTGTTTACAGCTTGTTTCTGTGGCCAAAAAAATTTGCTAATGCAGACGAAAGCATATAAATTACTGCATGCAACAACTTTAATACTGAATATAGATTTGGACTTATGGATATCAGCTCTGTAGATATTCCCTGTGCCTCTACTTCCAATTTCCAGCTCTCTTTTTTCATGATATTAACACAGAATATCAAAGATGTGTGCGCCTGAGGGAAATCCAGCTCACCAGAGACACTGGATAACTTGTGTATCTATATTATCTTAACATATTCATAAATGTTAAGATATATGTTATTTATATATCTCCGTACATACGTACATTACTCCGTATTTTACAGGTTTACGCACTTCTGGATAGACGTCAAACTGCCGTCTCAGTACTTTTACTTTGTGCAATGACAATAAAGAGGGCATAGGCAGGAATAGAGGCCTCAGAGTTACCACCAAGCAGAACTTTTGCTGTGTTAGCCTGAGGTTTAGGGATGAAGTAGAAAAATATCATCATCACTGCAGTCAACCTGCTACCAACCCGTTCAACTGCACTAATCATAAATTAAATCAACGAATACCATTGTGTTTTGCCTCCAAGTTTGAATTGATATGGAAATAAGATTCATTTATTCATGAATTGAGTAGAACAGAGCTAAAACAATGCAATGAAGGATTTAATAGTAACTTCAGACCCTTTATAGGAGGAGGGTTGGCAGGTGGTGAGAACAGTGTGACTGGACACTGAAGTCTGGCCAAAGACGTTAAATATGGAAATGAAAAAAACTCAGCAGGACAGAATTTAAAATGATGCTTTTTCCTTCTAGTCCCTTGAAGCATCCTGCAGACTTTGGTCTGGTTCAGTCAAGATTATTTTAGAACAATTTTACTATAAGCATGCATCAAATAACTACATACTTTATAAAGGGGTTTAATCAACAGTCAATATACATTATCTAACTCACAAATAGGAGGTCTGTGCCAAAAGGCATTTAAGGAAATCTCTCTGCAGCCAACATAAATGGCTGCGGCAACACAAGGACATTTGTCTACACCTGGAAAACAACAAGTCAGCACTCCTGCAGTCACAGCCCTATGCTGAGGAAGAACGGTCCAGGAGAGTGTTAAAAATGCTTATTCTTGGATGATAAAGCGGCTGTTATTTTGTTCTTTATCATAAAAACCCAGTGGAAAAAAAAAAGAATAAAGAATGAAATAAACACTGTGAAGAGTCATCTATTTATAACTGAAGCCTCATCCTTTAAAAATGTTTCACATTTAAACATTTTACCTTGCATCCTAGATTCTGCCCGCGACAACCAAATTTATGGTGAGGCCAGTTGGATAGTAGTCACCTAAGTTCCCTAGTTTTTTACTTTTGTAATACAGCAAGGGTAATAAAACATCCTGGTACCTTAATAAACTACTGTAATCTGGACCAAATAATAACTTTCGGAATAGCACCGTCCTGTTTAAAACAAGTGCATGCTAAATAAAGCTGTCATTTTGACCATGTAACTCCAGTCTTAGCTTCCCTAGATTGACCCTAGATTCCTAGATTGAAATGCTTTTCTGATACTAAATATTACATGGAATACTTAAATATAAAGCTACAGCCAGGAGATGGTTACCTTAGCTTTGCATAAAGACTGTAAGCTGACAAAAAAAAAACAAAAAAAAACGCAAGCCTTGCTCTTTCAAATATTTAAAAAAGATCTTCCTAGAAAGACTCTGAACACGTTCCTGGCAGGTGTCAGACCAGGCAGATTCACCTTTTTGTCGACTTCAGCTCTGCCTTCAACACAATTCAGCACCACAGGATGATCAAAAAGCTTCACCATCTCAACGTCCCTCCAGTCCTCATCCAAAGGGTTCACAATTTCCTCTGCAACGCAACATACGCTGTCAGAACAGGAATATTAACATCATCAACTATTACCATCAATGACTGTATGTAATGATGGATGACGTGTCTCCAATTCCTCCCAGTGCAGTAGTGATCTACTGATCTGTTTACCCCCTACCTTGATTTGTTGCTTTATAATCCTATCGTACCGCTTCTTTACAATGTTAACCATCTCCAACTAAAACAAACTCACCAGCATCGCATCCACTGGCAGCAAAATCACCTGCCTTAACACACCAAAACACTCGGGCTCACAATAGCAAATGACGCCGATCGCCTCTACAATTAACACATTACTTCCACCTGGTGGAGCTTTCGGGAGGAGCTTTGTCCTCGTTGCCATTGTATCCTTGAACAAATTGCCTCAGTGACACTGCTGTATGCTGGGATGTATGAATGTAGACATAAAGATTTTATGTATTGTCAATATCTCAATGTCCCTTGGTGTATATCTGTATACGCCTGTGCTGTAGTGGCTGTGAAAACAAAGGGGGCAATAAATCAGAATCTCTTGGCTAGGTGCAGGGAATTCTAATCACAGGCTTATTTCCATCTGTCTTTCTTACAGCACCAAAACTTGTCCATTATAAATGAGCATTGCAGTACTCGAGTGACCCACTCTTGCCCTGCTGGCTTTGACCCCTGAGGCAAGTTGTACATTTCTAAACCCGTCCTGCCTCCTCAAGTGAGTTGTGTTTCAAATACTGGGCTCCCAAATGTGACGGCATCAGTCAGCCGCTTGAGAAAAAGAATCCATCCTCTGTCAAAATTGATTTCTGGCAAGGAAAGAGATTGATTAAAATGGCATGCGCTTGGTTATGAATGGGAGTGACTGCTTGTGGGGGGAGGTTAGAGGAAGAAAACAGCATAAAATAATGAAATGAAAAAAATGTGTGTGTGTGTGTGTGGGGGGGGGTTACAAGGCAGTTGAGAACTCGCAGAGGGCAGGGACGAAGGAAGAGAGCTGTGTTCTTGTTTGTGTTTTTCTCAGTCTAATAACACTGTCTGTTTCCACTGTGCATGTATGTGTGTGGATTGTGCCAACCTCGGGCACTTCCGTGTGACAGGAAGAACAAACACTCCCGTTTACCTACGCGCTCATGAACAAACACAAAGAATGACTAATGGGAGAGGCTGATTAATAAATAGAGATGGCACACACGTCACATCTGTCACGAAAACCAAACTAATTAGAATAAGTAACTCCCTGATTCTTCATCTCTGCGCAATGAGAAAGTAGAGACACGCACTGCTGGAGAGAAAGACAAAAACAGATTTGTAATTCAACCTAGACCTGTTACCTTTGCTGTTTTGAATTGTTTTGGAGAGTAAATGTATGACTTTTAGTCTGAATCGGCGCTTCGCAGTAGCCAACTGAGATTATAAAATGATATATTGTGTAAAAAAAAAAAAAAAGCTGCAGTTCTGTAAATGAAAATTGGTTCCAGAAAAATGCTCAGTGTGGCCTCTGCTCCTGACAAAAAAAAAAGCAAGAAATCACAATCCACACAGACAAAAAGGGGGAAAGAGGAAAGAAAAGAAGTCTTAAGAGGGGACGAACTGAGGCATGCTATTAACAAGTGCTACAGTATATTTTCAGCTGCAGGATGGACGGGTGGAGGCTTGGAGCAGGCCTGGCTGCTGCATCCTGTCCCTCAGAGATACGGCCGAGCTAAATTTGACAAAATGAAAAGCCATTTGCCAGAGAACTCTGCTGAGAGTCCCTGCAGAACAGAAATGAATTTCAGCTCTGCTTCATTTGACTTTCCCCCCAAAATTAAAAGCAGTGAGTTGTGACACAGGATGAGAAGCGTCTGAGATCATTCTTTCTTTCCCCTTTTCTTTCTTTCATTCCTCAATTTACTTTTTTCCTGTTCTTCCTTCCTTCCTCCTATCCTGTCTACTTTTTTTTGTTCCTTCATTCCGTCCTTTCTTTTTATTTCATTCCCTCCATCTTTCTGTCATGCAAACATACTTTTCGTGTTCTTCCTTCCTTTTCTTTCTACTCTTCTCCCGTCTTTCTGTCCTTTCAATTTCTTTTTCCTCCCACCATTCCTCCTTTTCTTGTTTTTCTGTCTTTCCTTCCTTCTATCAGCCCTTCCTTGTTTGTTTCTTTGTTTCTCATTCCTTCCTTTCCTTCTCTTTTGTTCTTCTGCCACCTCTCGATGGAACTAACTCTCTCTCCCTGTCTTCATTTCATCTCACTCTCTTGGTCTCACAGGTCGGAAGTAAATCATCTACAGACAAACAGCATTTCACAGAGTCAAATCTCAGACGTTTGTGTCGAAACAGCTCCGCCAGTAATAAAACTCACACACAGGATGAAAATGACTTAAACCAGCAGAAGATTTATGTACACAGCTGTAAGTCAGTGAATCAGGTAGCTGACAAAGCATCGCCACATCAGATTAATGTTGTGTACTGAACAGAGATTCATTTTTTCCAGTTATGATTACATTTCTGGCGTTTCCTTCTTGCAATTTTAGGAACATCTTTTGAACGGTTAACTGTGAAGGTTTAGTTGTGAATTCAAGTGCAACAATTTGTTACGGAAAAACATCCTCTTAATTGCCTGCTGTGCATGTTTGAAACTAGAATACATACAACTAGAATAGTAAGATAATAAACGATTTATTTGTGGGTGTGAAAAGGATTTAAAAGATAAGGGGAATGCAGAAAGTTCATGTAGGATTGGTATACGCATTTCTGTTTATGTCTTAAGGGGGAAAAGACTGTAGGTGTGTGAATGTTTATCAAGCCTTGATGCTGAACGCTGCTGTGAGTGTCTATTTAGCAAGAGATGACAGACTCAAGGTCGTTCATACAAATGCACAGAGGATTTCATTTGTAGGCAAATGTCTCTTCCTTGTGCTTAAAACCACGATACAGTAATTTCTACAGTCATTGATTGATCAACTGACACTATTTCTATGGACAATACTGGCTCAATATTTAACCATTTAAATGAAACTTGACTGTAAAAAATCTTGAGCTTAACTCAATGAGACGTTATTTCAAGGTTAGATCCCTCTCAGTGTGCCGGCTGGCAAAGCGCAGCACGAGGGAGGCAGCCTCAAGTGAGCATCACATCACAAAGGAATTAAACATTCAAAGACTTTCATAAAGTTAAAAAAGCAAGCATGGGAATTTATCCACCACCAAAAAAAAGGGGGGAAAAAAAGAAAAAACTATTTGAATGAAATATAATCCCTTCTTTTCATGCCCCTGTACAGATGAATGACTGCGGGCTCTGTATCATCCTCGGGAAGTTGGTCTCTGTGCAGCTCGGAGATTTATATTTTGATGAGGGTATTTCAAAGTGTCGGGGGTTTAGGAGAAATACGTTGGGAGGTGGGAAAAAAAAAAAAAAAAAACATGAAAGAAATGCTAAGTCATTTTCAATCCGGGCTCTGGGAGAGGAAAATGTCTCTTGTGTACGATTTTTAAAGTTGGATCTTTTCAAAAGGTCATCTGGTGGTAATAACGACGAGACCATGACAAGAATCAGCTGCGGCTTTAAGTTGAACACAATCGGAGGAGGGGGACGTGATGAGGTGGGGGATGGATTTAGGGAAATGCTTCCATTCCGACGGCATGGAGGAAAAATACACTGCGAGAGCTGGAGATGGAAAGACTAACATAGAGAGGGGAGGGAGACCGAGGGTGGAATCACCTCAGCAAAGGAGAACCAAGTGAAGAATTGGATTGCACGCTGCTGGCCGGTGTAATTGTAAAGGCGCCTGGACTGAGAAAGCGATACATTGCTCCCCAGACCCAGTTCAGAAATATTATCATCCGCTGGAGAATCCTTATAAGTGAAGCAGCAGAAGAAAAAAAAATCAATTGATATTAAAGGCAAGCCACGGTGTGAGCTACAGGAGCCTCGGCTTTCAGTCAGTGCGGCTCTGTTTGATATCATGCCAAGAGAGCCCGGGAAGGCTGGGGAAGACAAGTGGCCTGATTACTACTGTCTGTGTGTGAGTGTGTGACGTGTGCGCATAATGATCCGGGCACCACAGTGAATAACAAATCATACATGCAGCCACATATGAAAATCAGATGCTTGGAGGTGACAGGTCATTTCACAGAGCTGTGCAGGTGATGTCTTTTTTTTTTTCTGTGTGTGGGTGCAGTTCTAGAAAATGCCATAACTTTTCTTCCCTTTACAAGTCACTGCAAAGCCACGAACACAAGCTGGAAAATGGCAAAATGCAGAGTCTAATCTGCCAAAGGGGGTGTGTGTGTGTGTGTGTGTGTGTGTGTAATATGGTGAATAAGTTCTAATGCGCACATGCAGCCTGACAATCGTTCTGAAACAGAAATATGTCCTCAGTTTTTGTGCCAGGCTACAATCTGACGTACACACAGAAAGATGCACAACACCCATGCACACATAATTACAAACTTTGGGACCAGATGGGCATTATGGTTCTAATGTACTCGCTCTCATTCACACACATACACACGCACGACAAACAAACAGGCTGCGCTGCTATGCTTGCTGCCAGAGGAGCAGTTTCTAAACCGGTCCCAACAGTTCTCTCTGGACGCACATTAAGAGGTGAGTTGTAGTCAGATGTATCTCTAATAGATAGCAAAATAAAAAAACCTCAATGGGTGCACAGCTGTTATTACACAAGGGATATGTCAGCTATTTGTCCCCAGCGAGGATAAAGTGACAAGGCCTTTACAGGAGGTGCAATCTGTGCATATCCTTCTGCATACTTATGCAGAGTGTTGCTGGCAAAGATCAAATAAAAACTTCTTGTCTTTTACCTTTAGTCATCTCCTAACATTTTGTGATAATTGGCATAACCCCCGAGAGCTTTGCTAAAACTGTTGAAGAGCTGATGCCACGTGTCAATCAGCGTCCTCCAGGGAGATGCTTTTGAAGCTATGAACCCTCAGGTAAGGACAAAGACAATTTGATTTGTAACAACCGATACTGAGAATCCATTCCTCACTCTTTACATTCTCCGCTGTGCTGCGGTCGTGCCGCACGACTGCTCACACCATCATTGGATTTTGAGACTTTCCTCCCATCACAAAAGGAGTTTGTGATAGTTATTTTGTGAGGGTATTACTTGGGAAACGTAGGAACACTTAAGTTTAGGCCAACAAATGCGTTTAAGGTTGCTGTTAGGTATGGCTGAATAGAGTTCCTGTAGCATCAAGGCTTAATTACATCACATCACATCCGTTGCCTGCTCGCATTTCAGAAACAGGGCATCAAAAGCAACCTGTTCTCCAGCAGCATCATCACATTCTTCACGACATTTTTTTTTGTGTGTTTCACAAGCATATTGAAGAATATACACAACAAAAATATAAATGCAACACTTTTTTGTTTTTTTGGCTGCCATTTTTCATGAGTTGAAGTAAAAGATCTAAGACGTCTTCTTTGCACACAAAAGTTTTTTGTCAAACTAACCATCACTAGCCAACCAAGCACACAAGTCAACTTAAAAATGACCGTGGCAATCAAATGCATATCAAGTCACTGTCTGGTCTAGGGAAGTTTTCTTCATATAACCCTTTAAAGTTGCACTAGCCACTTAATTAGCATTTTTAGCCATAGTTCTCAAATACGAGAAAACCAGCTCCATTTCTTCTATCTTGCTGGTGTGAAAACAGAGTTAGTGAGTGCAGGTGTGAGAACAGACCTCCCACTGTGAAGCCTGGGCTTATACACTGTCAGCAGTAACCATCAACAAGCACCTTAATAGAAGCCAAGATGCCTCCCTCTCAGCACACCTGGCTCATAACGCAAATCCCAACTCTGAATCTAACACTCTAAATCAAGCTGCAGTGGGGGTTGATGTACCTTAATGTACAAGGGATGTGACAGCCTTTTGTTCAAGTGAGGGTTTGGATGAATTGAGCACAGCAGGTTCAAATATTTGATCTTCACTCGGGCGTTTTTTTGCCATCCCCCCCTGAGGTTGTGCATCCTGGCAGCCTGCTTCCCCTTTGTTTCTGTGCAATACGTCAGCTGTAAACAGGAAGACGCTGTACACCAGAGCTGGCCAATAACACTGACAGTGAGACAAAAGAAGCTGAAGGGCCAAACCTATCAGACACAGCTAATGGGGCCCCTGGCACAGCGAACAGCTTGTACACACAGACAAGAAAGCAGAGGTGTGTCTGAGAAGGACAGAAACACACACACAGACAACTTCTGAAGCAAGGGCGGTATGTGCATGTGTTGGTATGAGTGCAAACGGAGGATGCATTTGAGCACGGGTGGTGTGTCAAGACTTAATGCATGCAAAGTGTGTGAGTGTGCCTGAGTGATGTCCATTTCCCTGCAGGTTAAGGTCAGTAGCCATCTCTCTGGGGCTTTTACTGTCACAGACCGCTGGGCTCGACATTTCCTGCCCACTACCAGGCCATTTGGCAAACAGCAGGGTTTAGCACACTCTCAATCTGTACATCTGTGTAAGCGTGTGCAAGTGTTTGCATGTGTGTGTGTGTGTGTGTGTGTGAACGAAGCAAAGGATACAGGAGGAAATTAGCGCATGTTGCTGTGTGTGATTCTGTTTGGAGGGGATGAAAATGCAGTGTTTGTGCATAGGTGTGTGTGTGTGTGTTTGTGTCCATCTGTTCCGTGCTGCTCAGGGTCACTTTGCTCTTTAGGAAGGGACATCCTGTAGATTATTTACTGGTGTCCTATCACTGACCTTTAAGCTGTGTTATGCTGTTTGAATCTAAAGTAATAACCATATTTCACTTATCTTAACAGGTGTCTGTACCGTAATACCTTGCAACACAGCCACTTAACTGGCTCCTACAGTAGCGCATCTCTCTAGCAAAGAAATACAGGACAATGCCACACAGTGTGTCCGTTCACGAGCAAAGAAAAACACGTTCAAACACTCTTCACACTGCCTGCACATACAGTACCACTCAATAAAACACATTTTCACCTAAAAGCAAATGGATTGGAAACATTGTACAGAGCGGGAAGAAGTGGCAGGTCCTCCCCCCGCCTGTGCTGAAGGACAATCATCTAGATCACAAATTCATGTAATGGGCTATAAAATGTTGCTCAAGTACTGAGCCAAATATATCATATTGTAATCTAACTCACTAACCAACAGTTATGTCATTATTCAGCCTATGAAGTCTACAATTGTTGGTCTTTACACACAGGATGTCTGATAATACTTTCAGCTGAGAGGGAATTTATGTCATTAATATTTCTGGTTTATTTGGAATAAATAGAGGAACTTGGTAGTGGAAAGTTGTGTCACATTTTTAGGTTGTAATTCACCCTAAATATTGGAATATGGAATTTTGATTTTAAATTTGAAATGTGGTTGTCCTGCACTGAGTATATAAGCGTATCATAATTCTGTCCTTCATAGAAAGAAGAGGAAATGTTGCCAAACTTGATACAAAATAATAGATTTTAGTCTTATTAATGGAGTACAGTAGATTTTACAGTACACACTAAGTCAGTAAGGTACAACAAGGTTATTTTTTTTCATTGTCAAACAACAATGAAAGCTGCGTAGAGCTATACTTGGGTGTTGATTCTCAGTCTGACCAACAGTATAGCAACCCTTTAACATTACTGGGAGTCAGTGTTTCTAAATACAGCTATGTGCCGGTGCCCTTGCTGTTCACTTAAATATAAATATACAGAATTTGATGGTTCATCTGTCTCTTTTTACCTCCTTACCCCTTATATTTCAGCCCAACTCCCTCTTCTCTACCTATAGCGTTTCTAATCTCCCTCTAAGGAGGCATGTTTGTTCCCCACGCTCAAGTATCCAATCGGGGGCCTTTGCTGACCCACAACTTATCTCTGATTGATGATTGACAGCTCCCGCAGTGTGGACCACAATGCAACTTTTCCATTAACCTTGTTCTAACATGCAGGATATGTGTGTGTGTGTGTGTGTGTGTGTGTGTGTGTGTGTGTGTGTGTACGTGCGTGTGTGAGTGAATGAAAGAGAAACTCTGACAGATGTCAAAGGTGCCTAGAGAGTTTTACAATGACAATTTGTTTTTAATGCAAACAAAAGTGCTATTCATGCATGTGCTTCAGTGTTGTATGTGGGTGCAAACGGAAGAGTTAATATCATATACATACAAAATTCAAAGAGACAGTTAGAAAAACGATGGGGAGCAAGAAAAAAGCAGACTGGGAGAATGTGGCACTGCGAGCATGTCTGAATAGCTGAGTAGATTAGGGATATAACATTAAAAGCAAGTTTGACATAGCAACTAATTCACTTTTACAGCCATTCATGACTTCTTAGAAACCTTCAGTTGCTATGCCTGCTGCGCATTATTGCATGTTTGTCGGTGGGATGTCATGGGATGTCACGGCACACTCCCCAGGGTGTGTTTGATCTGACTCACCCTCACAGCCCAGAGAGCAGGTTGTCTCTCACGCAGAAAAAAAAACCCAATACAGTCGACCCCATGCACTTTGTTAGCTGCTAAATATCAAGGAAACCTGCATTCATCCAAAGGGTAAAGCTTAAAAAATAATCCATTTTCAACTCCTGTTAGAGCACAGAGAAGCCTGTCGTACAGTAGTAATGCACTTCTGCTGATTTTACAGTGGGTTACATGCATACTTAAGTTGTGTAGCTTTACTTTATAGCTTCATATTCTATTTAACATGCTTGCACTTCATCACAGGAGTAAAAGGTTCCTGTACTTGTCAAGCTCCGCTGAACATTAAAGTTGCATAAACACCCCATTCACCAACTAAATCACAACTTCCCACACTCAGTGTGATAGTTGTTTGAGGCAAAACCCCATTTCCTTCCCACTGAGATGCACACAAGATGCAAATTTAATGCGTCACGTTACCTATGTACAATGTGGGGATATGTGCTGTATAATCATTTTTAAATTTAGACTGGCCACGTAAAATTGATGCTGTGTTGTGCACATTCTTAATACTTGTACTTCTCAGTGCAAGAATATTAAGTGTTGCCATGTCAGCTCCAGCACACTGAAGTCACTTTTTCTGCAGGGCATTGCAGGGTTTCGGACTCACGGTGGGTTTTATGCAAAAAGGATTCAAATTATGAGACATTAAAACACTTGAATAACTGCAAATCACTAAATAACTGACTGTTGTCACACATTTTAGTAATAAAATAAATCTGGAGACAGACACAAACATTTCTTTCTGTTAATTATCTAAGTCTAGATATTAAAATTATTTAAAAAATTGTATGTGTTAAAATGGAATATTGTAGATATTTTTTTGTGGAAATGACTCAAACGTGCTATGTGCCAACAACGTAAACAGGTATTTATAGGTCATATGAGGGACTTTGCCAGCTCTTTTGAAACACATTTCACCACAGGACATCAGAGCTGATGTCAAAAAAACACTGAGGTGACCTTATATAAGCTTATATGTGGAACCAAACAGTACAATATCGCAAGCTGTTCATGGAGTTAACATTGTGGAGCATCTTATTTTCTCCAGCTGTGGAATAAATTGATGCAGGGGCTTTCAGTTGTTGCATAACATTTCAAACATTCGAAGGAATTGAGCAATGAATAATACACACGCTCATAAACACACATGCATAGAACTGGACCCACTGAAACACAAATTTCCCTCATATATACAGAGTGATAGTAATATGAATGCACACATTTGTTTGGGAAAGACAAATTACACACAAAGGAAGAAGAGGGGAGCGTACAAATCAGGCCTTAACTGCATGTGAAAGCCCAGCACGCCCATGTGCCTTTCCTGCCTGCAGACCAAACACTGGATGGTCAATGATGCAGAGGCAACAAGACAGCTGCTACACACAAACACACAGACAGCAAGATATTTCTTGCTTAAACACACAAAACGGTGAACTAAAAAAAGTGCAAATGTCTCCTCCTACTACCACTTTACCTATTTCCTTTTCTCTCCACTTTTGCCTGCTCATCTTGAGACTCTTTGCCAACACAACACGTACGGTAGGCATTCAGCTGAGGCACCAAAGGTGTGAGTGAAAGAGTCAGAGAAAAAAAGAGAGAGAGATACAAAGAAGGAATAATTAAAAACTCAGGGTCAGGGAGAAATTGTAAAGCAATGAGAAAGAAAAAACACACAGAAGCGAGAGAAGCAGCGAAGGACAGAGGAAATAAAAAATAGTCTACAGTTTGTGTGGCCATTTGACCCTGCACCATCCGCATGAATAAACAACCAGATCTAATTTTACCTGGCAGAGGGCAGGTACAGGTTAAAACTGCAACTCAACTGTCTGTTGATTTGCTGCATTCAAGTCTTCCAGGAAAATGAAATGCTCTTCAAATGCTCTTCATCACTCTTTCAAGTGGTGCTGCTTGAAAACTCAGATTAAGTGAATTCTAAAAACAGAAGAGTGAAACACCTCAACGTCTGTGTTTGAAATGATGTCTTCCTTTTCAATCATCTCGCAGTTTTCTAACGTTTTTCAATGTTTTTTTTTTCAAACATCGCATTACTAAATCACTGACTTTTAGCACAACTACAGATTTTTTGTCGTACATGGTTAACACTGAAATTCTTGGCTTGTAAAACCTAAATTAAAATGTACGACTTAACAGCAGGCAGCTGTTTTTTTTTTTTTTTAGCAAAAAAAGCTCTAAAAACCTACTGTATACTACCTGCTCAGCACCAAACAGCAGACACAAATGACTAGTTGGAAAACATAGTTGAGCATTTAACAGCTAAAGAGCAACATATTTCCATGCGAGCAGGAAGAGACAAAGAAATAGAGCAAGTAAGCAAGAGCAAGACTTTAAGCAAGTGACTCTCTCAGCTGATACCTTGTCATGTACCTGTCACCCATCATGGCTTAATAGTGAAAATATTATTTTGGATTTTTTAGTACTGTTGGTATGCATGAAATTCTGACAAGGTCCTCCACTTTACAGCACTGGGTACTGTGGTGTCCTTGGCAAAGCCTCAGAGGTTTGCACACCTGGGTTTCCATCATGCAAGTAAAATGCTGAAATGGAGATGAGTTAGTTCGAGAACTGTATTATGAGAACTGGATAACTGACTCAAAGATGAAAAACTGCTCAAGCACATAAGCCAAAAAGGTTCCCGGTTTCTTCTACGCTGCACAGCCCACTTCGCATGCACATTAGTGTTTCTCCTGCTAACCACAGCCATACACTTTACATGAAGAAGACATCACACTAATATAAAAAAAGGGCCAATTTTCTGATCAAGATAATGGTTTCACTTCTATCTCAGGGGAAGAGTACAATGTGCAAAGGTCTGTACTAATATCATGGGGATAACCCAGGGGTCACTTCTAGGTCCCCTGCTTTTTATGAATTCTTACACTCGTGCACTTGAGCCTGCTATATGTCAATGGAACATTCACAGTAAGAGTTTTAAATCATCAGTGAGGATGACATAATAAAATACTTTTCTTAAGACTGTCATCTTGGATTCACATCTAAGACTTGATCATCAAATGAATTATATTTGCAAAAATCAAATCCTAACTGCTTCAGACTAGTCATAAAGTATCTGCCACTCAGAACAGCTCAGCTCTACATGCATGCCATGATAATCTCACACCCAATTCTTCACTCCCTGCTCACATGCCTCATAATCTGTAACTATAAATCCCATTACTTAACTATATAACCAAGATGGACAATAAAAATCAGGTAAGAAAAATGAATGAGGTGGCGCCGCTGTCACGTCTTAAAGAAACACAATATGTTCAGCATCAAAAGTTTCATCAGCCATTCCAAGCTCATTTACAAAGAGCTAAATGATCACGCTCCATTCCTGCTTATTGAATTTGTTGCAGGTCATTAGCACTCGAGTAGAGTCAGCACACAGGGCCTCAATAATGTCGACTGTAACACTAACGGTAACTTCATTTGGACAATAAATTGGAAATGCAACACAATTTTAATGTTTTCAATTGAGGTGTTAAATCGTGGCTAAAAGGGAAACACCGTTCTCTGACCCAGCATCCCTGACTCACCTGAATTTTTTATTGTATTGTATTTGTGCCTGTCACATATTTGTATTTTTCTTTCTGTGTCTTTCTTTTTTTCTTTTCTATTTCAACTTTTGAATAAGCCTCCTGTTGACAGGTGATGCAAATTAGTGTTCCACAATTGTATGTTGCAATTTCAATGCCACCGTTGTGTCCATGTCAAATAAAATAAACTTAACTCAGGTGACTATACTGCAAACCAGTTACTTACGGTTACGTTTACATTGCTTCAGCTGGCGGGAAGAATTCATCATCTCTTTCCCACCTACACACACTGATGAAACTGAGCACACCCAGTTAGCGTTCACAGTTTGCATTAACTTCAGTAAGAAGTTGTCAGCTCCTCAATAACCTCATTAACAAGTTCTGTAGACCCCAAATTACATTTCAAAAGGCCATGAAAAGATAGCGCCTCATCACCGTGACAGCAAACCACAGGGCTTTCAATTTTCTCCGAAATGAAGCCGAAGCAAAAGCCATTCACTCACCCTCACACATTTATTTGGACTGCATGTGGCTGAAAACATCAAACTAAATGTGATAGGGTTTTGTTGATGGGCTGCACGCAGAGCAGAGCCTGCTGCCATCAGAGACTTGGCTGTCACGCTGTCTCCACATCCAGTTTCAACAAAGTGTTATTGTGATAAAAGTAATTTCAACAAAATATACAGTCCACCTGAGGGGAGTCAGACTTTGCTCACATTGCATACTAGTTTAGAAGCTGAATTCATAAAAGCAATGCTGCCAGCAGAACGGAGATGCATGTATCCTTCCTGTTTTCCTACAGAGAAATATCACACAGCATCTGGTAACACAAGTAAGACGATGCTTTAAATTGCTCTCTGTTTGATCTGTTGATAAAATACAGATCTAGAAAACATGTAATCAAGCGCACAGATCATAAGAATTAATCATGACTTAATCTGCTCTTTCAGCCCTTCAGCCAACCAAATTAACTATTATTTAGACCAGTGATTTCCGAACCAGGGGTACTTGTGCCCCAGGGGAATACTTCTGCAGCTGCCAGGGGATATGTGAAGATAGTGGAGTAGCTCTACCCTTTTGATCAGATAGAAATTAAGATGTACGCACCAAAAAAATAAAAAATAAAATAAAATAAATAAATAAATATATATATAAATAATTATATATATATATATATATATCCATTTACTGAGTCTGCTAACTAGTTAGTATGACAGGAGACATGTTTCAACAGCTGGCTAAAAGAAATGAATAAATTGATAAAATAGATAGCTAGAGGTAATGAATAAAGTGTTGAAATAATTCATTAAGTATTATTAATAATAAGTAATGGATAAATTATTAAAATAGCTAATAGTAATGGAAACTCTGTTGAAATAGTCATAATTTATTCAACCGCGCAGCCTTCAAGTGGTAGTAGAAACAACGAAACAGGCCTAAACTCTGATCGTTGTCATTATTACAGTCACCTTTATATAGTGAGTAGTTTAATAATATAATAATAATATATATGTATGTATATATATGTATGTATGTATATAATATGTATAATAAGTACACCCCTTCATCTGAATTGAACACAGCTGGTAGATGTCAGAACCGTCAAGTGAAAAATATCATAATTCTGCTTTCTTAGAGATGGCCTTCCTTTTACTATAGAATATTCGTTTGCTCTAGAGAGTTAAATTATGACATTTGTACCTCTTAGAGGCACATCTTTTATTTTATTTCTCTGCGAGGTATTTCTACTGGCTGACATTTTTGTTGAATTCCCTCTGTCGTTACTCTCTCTGCTGATGTTTCTCATACTTGCGTTCATCATACTTCTCCAGACCTATTCTCTCTTGCGTGCTTTGTTCTAGCACCGTCCTTATGGCCGAGCTACAAAAACAAAATCCAACATACAGAGGCCGAATGGGATTTATCAATCCACACTGTACGATGAAGAGAACGAACACCGGGTTGTTGTATCTCTACCCTTCATCTGTGTGATCCTCAGAGCTGCCGGCTGTCTCAGATATGGATTAAACCTCAGACATGATCGCCATTCAGAGAGGCAGCTCGTAGAGGAAATGGACTGGTTTTAATCCATGTCTGCAAGACTCGCCCCTGGCAAGGTAAAAAAAAAAAAAGGATGGTCTCTGCTGTTTAGGTTGTTGATGGATGAATTGTAATTAAAACTTTAGTACATATGAATACCAAAATAAAGCAGTAAATGGGATTGAGTAGTGGGAATTCTTTATATTTTTTAGAGTTTCTGTGTGTAAAAGGGTTACTACATAGTTTCAAAAGCCTACACACACAGCAATATCTACGCATAGGCTAACCTGTGCTGCCTCAAATATGTAACTACACATAGGGGATACTGTGACAACAGTGAAAAAACACAAAAACCGCAAGAACAGCATTTAGCATATTAGGACATAAGGAAGAAAGGATGAGTAATCTTCTTGTTTTCACACACCTCTATCCAAATCATTATTTTAACCATTAATGCTGGCCCATTGATGTCTGAACAACAGCGCAGTAATCACATGTTGTAATGTTTGCAGCAGTTGCCTGTTCAGTACTGAATCAAGGCAAAATAAAAGTAACAGTACCTCGGTGTACATTCAGTTCATGTAAATGCATGGCTCACCATCACACTGAGTGAAGTAACTTGTCTGTTATTATCCCTAATTTACACACTGATGCAGGAAAAACATTTATTTTTCATATTGAGTGGGCAGTCCACTCTCTAAGCAGCTACGTGGTTTCATAAATAACACAATGACCAGTAGATCTTTTTTTTAGTGTGTGTGTGTGTGTCTTGTCATTACTTCAGGCCAAAAGCACTTAAATGTTGCAATAAGTCATATTTATAAGGGTGAGTACAGCTTAACAAGGAGCACTTGAATCCAAAGCTGTTCTCAGAATGAATATCTGTAGTGCAGCAGTGAGTATTCATGATGATAAGTTGTGAAGTAAGTGTGCAGAGTTTAGATGAGAGCCAAGAAATGACACAGTCACATTTCAGCTGACCTGATTGGAGTATCGCATGCTGACATTGCGCTGGTCTTGGCGGGGCACGTAGCGGTGGATGGGATCAATATCTTTAGGGCTGATCAGCTCATCCACTGGAATGTGAGCACATACACAAACACACACAGTTAAACACTACAAAAACACTGACATGCATGCAAAACACATGCCCACATCCACAAGAAGGCAAGTGTAAAAAAAAAAAAAAAAAAAAAAAACTAAAATAAAATATACTAAAATATAAATTTCTCATCATTTACACAAATATAATCATGTACACAAGTCAAACTGTCCTTGGATGCATGTCAGTGAAGTATTAAGTAATATCTGCAATATTTAGGTTGATGAATAATGAATGGACTAATTGATTTTTTTTTGACAGTGCAGAATATTTCTCCAACACACATAACATGGTCTAATAAATCTCATCAAATGTGAACTTGAGGTCATATTAGCTTTGCATAATTAATGATCTTGGTGAAGAGAATGAACGCTTGGGTTCAAAGCATCACACCAAAGCACACACACAAACACACACAGAGGAGCACATACCCAGCAGCTTGGCGATGTTGTAAAGTGCTTGACCAAACAGGAAGATCTTCCCATCACGACCGGAGTTGCTAGGGAAACGCTTCTGGCTTCCATGCTTGTTCTGCTCTGCCTCCACAAAGTCAGCCGGTACATAGTAGTATTTGGGGATCACAGCATGGCCTGTCATGAGAGACAAGGACATTGAGCACTGTGTGTGTGTGTGTGTGTGTGTGTGTGTGTGTGTGCATGAGCACATCACCTTCTCTGGACACATGATGTGTGTGTTCGCACCTCTCTTTTGTAGGAAAGTAGTTCCTCAGTCTGAATTTAAAGTTACAGTCATGAAAGTCAGTGAAGGCAACATACTAATGAAGCTCTAACGAAATCAGTTTGTCACACCTATCCAACAGCACCGCAACAAGATGTATTTTTAGCCTAGCATTTTCCTGCAATCTTTCCATATATGACTTACTCTGACTGCTTCCAGTACGTTCTTGCTGCTGTTATGAGTGCCCCTCCACCTCCCCATCTCCACTCAGTTTTCACAGATTCATCATCATCATTTTAGCAGAGTCATCAGCCACCATCATCACCAGTGTCTGGACTCCACGGGCTGATTTATCTTTCTGCTGCTCAATCACAAAAACCTCCCCGGGGAGTCAAAGTGCCAAAAAACTTTTTGTCAAGACTTAATCATTGAACATCATCCGTTATAAATAACGGTTAACTTTACTTGTACTCCTCCACTTGTCTCTCCCGAAAAGTATAGGAGAAAAAGCACTTCCCCATGCTAACATTCTGGTAGTGTTTATGGGTGAGGAGCTTGTGAGAGATCATGGCATAGCTCTATAGTTACTTCAAGTGTCAAGTGACACCCTGCACAAAGCACATATTCAAGTTAGCACCAGTTAAGACTGCAGTCAGAGAGCATACTTGTTGGAGAAACGGGAAAAAACAGATGATGATGAACATAAGAAGAAATATGCTGATCTATAGCAGGTATATTGTTTGGCATACCAGCATGCTAACATTTGCTACTTGCATCTATCACTGGGGATGATGGAAATGGCAGTTTTGCAGGTATTTAGTCAAACCCTTAAAAAAAAAAAAAAACACAAATTTGAATTCCAAATTCAAATGCCATTCAGTAGTTGGTGTATATTTCATTCTGGATTTACTAAACAGCTCCCCATCCAACACAGAAATTGGCATTGACATGAGCATAATGTAAGACTGAAAAGTGAAGTGAAATTACACTGCAGTTCAGTCTGATTATCTGGCTACATTTTGCTTGTTTCAGGTACATAATTATACCTCTGAAGTTACAAATAGTAGGGGTATGAAAAATGGCATATGTACCTGCACATGAGAAAATCCCAGCGGGAATCTTTGTAATCCAAAACATACAATTTGCTCTACCATCAACTGAAAGTGTGGTTCAATATGAATCTAAGATACTCCAAAGAAAAGGAGGGCACAACTATAACTAACGAATATTGCCCATTGACCACTGTACAGCAGCATGTGTCCCAGAGCTGCACTCTCCGCGTGTCTGTATATCATCAGATCAATGGAGCCCATGACTCCTGGGAGGTTGGCGAACCTACAGCAGAAAACAATAGCCGCTTCTGACAAGAGCAAATGCATTAGTGGGTTTAGACTGTCCATGGGCACTAATGGGAAAAGAGGAAGAAAGTACACTTGTGTTATTATTTAAAACTCAGCCGATTAACTTAAGGAATTTTGTTAATTCATACATAACCAGTACAAAAGCACTGCAAGGATGTCTGGGGCAACTATAGTAGGCTCTGTCTCACGTCATTACCCTTCCTACAGTCCAATTATTCCTGCTCTATTATGAACGGACAAATAGAAACTCAAAGCTCTTGACATCCCTATCATTTGACTGTCTCCCCTCACAGCCATGGGTGCAGGTGAACAGAGAAGCCAGGCTCTTTGCTTAGGAGGAAAGGCTGAGTTCACTTGAACGTGACGCCCTTGTGATCCTCAGTCACAGTATGTGGTGTATGAATATGGATGACACGATTTAATAAAAGAAAGTTTTTCATAGCTAGAGGGGGAGAGTACTGAGGCAGACTTGGAAGCTCCAACGCAAACCATATTGATATGCCAAGTCAGATAAAGTTCTATGTGTGAGTGTGCGTGTGTGCATTCATAATTTTCCTGTATCCCTCGGTCACTGCATTTGTGTGTGTGTGTGTGTATTCATGTGATTATTCACCCTCATAAGACTGGAAGATGATGGGTTCAAGGAGGTCCTGGTATTCTTTGACCTGCGCTTTATTTCCTCTGAACACTCCTGCAACAAAAACACAGACAAACACAAACACACATTAATGATACTAATTATAACTAATACTTGAAAGAAATTCTGGCTATGATTAACATGTCTAATGTTAAAATGACTTTCAACATCTGCATCCTCTACTAATCTATACAATCCAGTAGTATGAGTATTATAATTTTATATTATAATAAGGAAATATGCAGTAGTGTACGTATGTATGAATTTATGTGTGGGAGTGAGGGGACTAAATGTGTTTGCATGTGCATGTATACGCATGCCTATGTTTTCCTATCTTTGTGTAGCTGTGTGTATTTATATATTTCTGCATATGTACTCTGTATGTGAGTGTGTGTGCATGTTTACATTACATATACCGCATGTTGTGCTGTCTGCTAATGAGCGTGAGCACGTGAGTAAGCTAAACAGTGAAGTTAGGCCATAAAACCAACACAATGAGCTCAAAGACACTAATATGCTTATTAAAGCCAGAGGGAACTGCCTGGCTAAGACTGGTGAGAATCATCTGTGGCTTCTTCACCATGATAACCCCTTTCACACAGATAGACATTTAATCCAATGTAAATAACCTAACCTTTAATCTAAGTGCAGCTTTAATGTTAACGCATTGTTCTGCACTTTAGAAATGAAAAACACTGTAACTAACTGCAGAGAAATCTGGATTCGGACCATTTCACTCAAGTTCTGTGTACTTTGTTTGTCTTGATTTTAGCAGTTTGATGAACAATTTATGCGTTTTGAGCTGTTAAAAATGGCCCCATAAAGATGAACAGTTTGAGACATCTGAGATACGAGAACAAGCCCTAAATCAGTTTGTTTGTTAGTACTAAAAACGTCAGTGGAGTCTAAACGAGCATAAGGGTGATTAAATCATGCTTGAATTCACATTCTTTGGAGAAACTACACTCCATATTTTATTTCTGGCCATTCCCTCAGGTTCACACACAAATCTCATACATGGCATCTTTTTAAAAAAAGTGTTTGGACTCCTCCTCCACCTGTCAAACACCAAAATGTAATTTCCTGTCAAATACTACAGTGTCTTCTATCTTGTCAATGACCCACTTGAGGCATCATAACAGCAGCTATGGATAGAACAAGTCTTACCGTCAATCATCATGTAGATGAAAAATATGGGAAACTCGCACTCGATTCCATCAAAAAGCTGGAGAGAGACAGAGAGAGAGGAGGAATTATTGCTTTTCCATTTCAGAAAGAGGAGAGAAGCACGGGGACTTTAAAGCAACGGATGGCTGAAATTTATAGCACTGAATATGGAACAGGATAGCACAGGGATAAGACATAGAAGACATGACATTGTGAATGAAAACTGACAGAACAGTGAGGAATAATAATGCATCCTCGCAAGGTCATTTTCTTCTTTCTTGTGCTGTTTGTTTTGAGGAGGACACTTGAAGGGCTGAGATGTCATTAATTTCACAGTACAGTGACAAATACATGAAGCATACTGAGAGAAAAGTTGGATCAATGAACCATTTTAAGTGTATACAGTTAAGATAAGAGTTTGGCTTTGGGCCACACAACCACTTCAGCAAAAGACTTGAGAAGCACAAGAGTAGACGTAGAATACATATAAACAATTTAGACTGAATGCACAATTTAAAAGCATATGTACAAAAAGGCAAGCACGTGTATGCATGCATATAAACCATACCCAAATGATTTAGAGGCCAGACATTAGGAGTCAAAATCAGAATCTGAATCAATTTCATTGGCCAGGTACGTATGTGCACACATACAAGGATTTTGACTCTGATTTCACGTTGCTCTTAATGTGCATACCGTACACAGGCTATGGCTAAAACGGACAACACCTACAACAATAACATTTGTAGACAGTAAGAGAACAATGGAATGATGCAGCGTGCAAAGGATGCTAAAACAAATATGATTTATGTAGCAGGATGCTTTACATACATGAGGTATGACAGTATATATAGTATGTGCAAGCACTGTGTGAGAGCATAGTCACATGGTTTAGAGAACAAAACTGAATTTAAACTGAATGTAATTTAGAGCACTTGGTTGCTCTGACACTCATAGTTCATTTCATTTAGTTCAGGCCAAGGAAAATAGTATTTAAGTTCTGGTGCAGTTCATCTTTACACCCGATTATTACATATAAAACAAGAGCTGTAATCATGAGGGCGTGTGGGCTGACAGGTAAGTCACTCATTGGACAGTTTTGGTGATGTCATTCTGAACTATAAATGGCACTCTATGAATCACATTCTGGTGATTTACAGCAGGACGTGATCTCTGGTGTTACAAAGAGCTCACAAAGAAAAAAAAAAATATTATAATAATCCAATGGTCCAAAAACAAAACAATTCCCCTTTTCAGGTGATTTTACACTAATGAAAATACAGTTATGCTTATAATATTATATTTTTTGCCATATTCTGTAAATAGATACCCCTAAATTTTACACACTGGAACTTTAAAACAGTAGGACACAAGAAACATATTAATTCATTCATTAATTCATTCATTCAAATTAGGAGGAGGAGTTGACTCAGATGTTGTGTTGTGGTTTTGTCCCACTGTATGTATTTTGATATTTCCTTATTAGAAAGTAGGCAAAGTGAGCTCTTTGTGGCACCAGAGATAAATTAAACACATAAGAAAAAGAGAAGTGCTTCAGTGAGTTAGCTGTAACTCCATGCTTAATGCTTATACACCTCTGGTTCCTTTCCAGTGCAGACCAGAGGCAGGAGCAGACCAGGGCTCAAAGACAACAAAAGGACCTTTTTTCTTTTTCTTGGTCTGAACCACATAAACTGAACTCCAGGTTTAAAAGGATCCTTAGTAAAGTGTTGGGCCACTAGAACAACTTCAAAACTCTTTGAGAATAGATTCTCGAAATCTGTGAAACTGAACTGGAGGTAGAGAGCGGTAGAGGTATAATATTCTTCCAGAAGATATCTAGTGTGTGTTTGTTTGGGTTGAGATCTGGTGACAGGTTAATGACTGATCCCTACATGGACACTTGTGCATTTGTTACGTTTCTCCATTAGTCTATTCAGGTTTTTTTTTTTTTTTTACACTTAATTAAACTTCTCCATCTCCCAGAACTGCTTTGACTGACTAACTTATTGACTGACTGATCGATGTAAATGAGTAACCAATGAGTGTGTGCCTGACTGTGCGACTGTCTGCTTGTTTCCAGTCGGCTGAACACGGAGAAATAAAAGCCAGCATGTGGCAGCAGGTGCTGCAAATTTTCCAGAACAGACAGTTGAATTGACATGAACACCATCACTTGTTGGATTCTCTGAATCTTACTCAGCCAGAAATCCCTGAATCTTCTTAAGTCATTTGGTTACGAGTCACACGTAGAGAAGACAGTCAAGTGAATCACAGCCTTATTAATTCTAGTAATTCGATCCCGTCTTGTTTATGCTTGCCTAAAGAGGATCAACACAAACACACGGCAGAAATGTGAGCAGCTCTATCTTTGCAGAATAAGCCTTTTTTTTATTCATCAAATATGTATGAACACTTCAAATCACCAAGGTCAGATTGTAAAAGGACCAACGAAGCTGAAGATCTTCATTAGCCTCTCTAAAATCCAAAACGTGTGGGTATTTTAGCCCATCTAACTATAAATGTCATTAGTTGTGACTATCTTTGTCCCTAATCTTTTTCAATAATCTCCACACTGATGGGAGATAACAGAGATTACACCCTAATGCAATAACAAATGGCTGCTAGAGCTGGAGCACACAAATACATGTGGGGCTGAGCTGCGTTCACCAAGCCGATAATACAGTCTGCAGGATATGTTTCTTTAAATGGTTAACGTCTGCAGCCTGTGATTATGCAGGTATACATGGCTTCCACCTGTGTGTTTTGGCAGAGACGAGAAGCAATTTAGTAGCTATCAGTTGGTGAGAAAGGGATGAAAGAGAAAAATGAAAGGTGCGTAAGGAGATACAGAAGCAGATGAGAGTTCATTTAGAGGGAGGGGGAAGAGGTAGTAAAATAATGAAAGGGAGAGCTGAGGCAGTCACCCAGTCAGGTCTGTGCTTTTTGGCCTGTTGAGGCTGTAAACAGGCAGGGATCCCTGGTGTTTTGTGCTTGAGCAGCTCGACTGATTGGTAAAACTGTCTATCACACAGGCCGCTGCTCTCTGTCAATGGTAAACAGACAGGGAGCAGAGACGTCTGCCCCGCTGTGAATTCTCTCTTAAACACCAACAACAACTTCACTCAGTGTCTTCTGCAGGGAGACCTGGTCTATCTGTGACTTCTTTTTTACCGAGTAGAGCTCACACTGTGTCAGACACTCCCTTGCCATTTCATTACCCTGCGTGTTATCATTCAAAAGAAAAAGCAATCTTCCTATTACTTTATGTTACTTTTAATAATGATAATGTTATCCTATTAAACTTCTAAAAGTGAATAGTGCATGAATCACTAACACTGAAATATTGACTGTTTGTTTCAGTATTAATTACCGGAAAACAGCAAACTTGTGTAACTGTGTAATATTACCACCTGGCACAGTCTCTGCAGTATTTGCTGATGCAGTATCAAATATATCACTGTTGGTAGGTGGAAGGCAAATTGTGGCAGGAGCGATCATGAGTTTAAATTCTGAAACTTCACTGGCATTGGTGTCTTATACAATAAATCTGTCTGCCTGCTGACAGAACAGAGGGCAGGATGAATCCTGCAGGAACTGAGGCATTAAACACTGTTTGCTCATTTGTAACCTTTGAGTCTTTGTATCGTATTAGCTGCAGGATTTAAAAAAAAAAAAAAAGTTAATGTCAAAGTATTCCATGTGGTTCAGACTTGGTGCCCTTTGAGTGCCCTCACTTCCACTATTGATGCCTTTCTTTGTTCTGTTTTCAGCATCAAGTTCTCAAGGTTTTGACAGTTCTGAAAATAAAAGAGCAGCCAAAAGCAATCTAATTCTATAAAACGTATATTGTTTCAAACATTTTTTCACGGCCACATAGCAGCTGCGAGAGCCATGAGCATCAATCTGTCAAGTCATGCTAAAGTACATTAAAAAAACAGGTCAGTGCCAGCCACAAGGCCTTTAAGCAATGTCATTTGTAAATTATGTATCAGTATTTTCCCCTTTAGGAAAAATATTTTCTGCTGGTAGTATTTTGAATAATATAAATGAAACATATGCATTAAACCAGCATTAATGATTTTTGACCACTTGCAAGTAGCACAAGTGCACACACAGTAACTATCAGTTGCTGAGCTGTGCCTACTGGACTCAGCACCCTGTCAGTCTCAATCATACTACTTGGATGAGAGGCGGGGTCGATTTATTGGAATACAGCCTTTTATCAGGGGAGCCATCCAAAGGGTACAAGAAGTAGCCCAAATCATCACAAACTGCCCAAAACAATTTTCGCCACCCAATGTAATGAAAGGCCAAAAGGAAAACCTGAAAACAGCTGTACTACTGCTAGAAACAAGGCAGACAAGAGGGGTTAGAGTGAAAACAATAAAGATGTGGTCTCTAAAATCAAAACAATAAGATGGATAATGATTCTTTTTTGCATTGTTAATATTAAAATGTTGATTTCTGCAGTTTAAAATTAGGAGGTTAAGAACAAGTTGACCTGGTTCCAGACCTAAAAAAACACTGCAACCATATCAAACATTGCCTGGTGATATAAACAGTACTGGTGCTGTTTTCATTAACCCCAGTTCAAGATTCAATTAAAGTGACTCTGATGACTCATAAGGTGACCACAATGACTTGTGACATCATGTAGATGTCAGTAGAACTGGTGGGTCATTCACCTTGTGGATGTGAAGTGCAATATTTTCTAGACAGAACAGAAAATCCACTTGTCTCTGACTCTGTGCTTCCATATCTCTGTTGTTTTCTCAATCTGCCTCTCTGAGCTCATTCATTCTGTGAGGTTAGTTCTGCAGCTAATGCAATGATTTGTTTAGCATTAAGAGTCCAGCTTCTGATTCACTCATTGCATGCTCACTGAGTTGACTCTGAAGTGGGTGCACTGTTATTTCACCAGGATAGCAGGAGATTCAAAAAAGAAATGAACGCGCGGTCATTCACATACATATATATGCATGAGCACACCCACAGATAGGGACTCACTCACACAAAAGCACACTGAGATTAGGGGTTATATACCTGGAGGATTAAAATGCTTAAAATGGAAAAGGCTAAGTCACACACAGGTTTCTCAGCATTATCATAAAAGGATAATATCTTTATAGGCTTATACATTTCAAAAACTTTTCAGCACTTTCAAATTTAACTTTGGTATCTCAGTTAAATGACAAGCACTTAAGACCACAGTGAGGGCAACTGGTAGCCTGTCTTACACCTGTGGTACTATAATTGATTTAGGGAGTTCAGCTTTTGTCATAGTGTACGACAATATTTCAAACAGCTATCTGTAAAGCTGGCGATGTGGTTCTTGTGGGGTTCCCCTGGGATCTGTCCTGGATCCTTTATTGTTTGTTATCTATAGACTCACTTTGAGCAATATTATCTCTCGATGTAGTATTTATTTCCACTGCTACGCTGATGACACTCAGCTGTACATATTTTTAAAACCTGGGAAGATGAGCAACATTTTCTGTATCTATTTTTTTTTCTTTTTCTAGCTGTCTGATATAAAATGCTGGATGTATAAGGGTTGCTTGTAGTTGAAGCACTCTCAACAAGTCAAGTCTTGTCTGTGAAGCCTATTGTTTGAGATCAAAAGTTGGAGGAATGAAGAAAATTAGTAAATTAGGAAGATAACCAGTGAAATATAGCGCAAATAAACGGAAAGAAAAAAAGATATCCTTTTCATGTCCCACCAGCACCCACCTTCATTTCAGCAGGTTTGTAGTAGCGGCGATTCTTGTCTTCATTAGCTGTGCGGTAGCCATCACGGAGGAAACGTTTGAAGCCGTATTTGCCCCGCAGCTTACGGACAATCTTGTCTAGTGTCTGACTGTAGAGGGCATCATCGTCTACAGCAAACGCAGGATAGCTGATGGTTGGAAGCAAGGCTGCATCTGTGTTCTGTCAGGGAGAAAAGATTTACTTTACACAAACAACAAGCCCTCTCATTTTTTTTCACTGAGACACTGTTCCACAACTCATAACCTCATAACTCATACATTTCTTTTAACAGTGTATGAGTTATGACAAGACAAACTGTTTATGTGACACATTTATATGACTATATCTAACTATTTGCCACAGGTACAATATCTATACAATAACAGAAATTCCTAACCACCGACACAAATAGTCATACAGCAAAAGCTATGAGTCAAACCTGTGGGTAATACCAGTGCTTACTGCACATCTTTATACCTATACTAGACAGGAGTAGATCCCTTTTATATCTTAGGAATAAGAGCTCCTGGTTATGAACAGCACATTACAGCAGCCTTATTTAAAATTAAGGACTGTCTGCCTAAATTTCAATTAGAACAATCATTAGGAATGAATATTGTTATTAGGTCTGACAAACCATTATGACTGGGCATCTTATTCTCTCATTTCATGTTTGTTTGGTTTAGTCTATTAAGCGATGAAAATGAAAGCTATTAGGCGCTGGCCTCACTGCAAACAGCTATGAATATTTAAGGTTTTTTAATAGACTGTTTGATGCTGCTGTTAATTTGCACACATCTCTACAGTTCACAGAGGAACCAAATGCCGCTTTGACTAGTCCAATCCTCTCTTTATTCCTCGACTTCTTGTTACATCTCTAATCTACATGTTAACATCTTCGGCAGCTGCAGCTGAAATGAGATATCAGATTGCAGAACACATTTGGTCCAGGTATTGAATATGTCTAAAATACTGAATATTGAATTCCAATCTGTTTTATAGTACATATGGTGGTTATGGTTATCTTGACATCATCCTACGGTCTGTATAGTCTCATGCTCCCTTACTGCACTGCATTACGCATTAATCTCATACAGCTGTAATGCTACTCTGGTCATCTAATTACACTAATTTCCTTGCAAGCTGATGGCGGCCATTCTGCCTGACACATTCAGCACACAGAAAGAGATGTGATCATTTAAGTGTCTGTAAGCGGTGGAGTGAAGCAAAGGGAGCGATTTCGCTCCTGCTTTTCTTGATTCGTATCACTTATTTTCTTTCACTCCTGTGTTTTTCAGCTCTACCTCCCTACAGCTCTGCAACCACCTCTTACTTTCTAACCCATTTCATGTCAATGCCAAAACGTCAATAGAACATGTATGGGTAGCGTAATGACTGTACCATGAGGGAAATGCATTGCTGAATTACAGATATCCACATATACATATTGACTCAAGTGTGTAATTATCTTGTTGTATACAATTAACCTTTTAGGTTTTTGGCATATGTGTGGCAGGCATCTATTACAGTCTTTGACTGGCACACAGCTGCTCCTCTGGGTCAAAAAATCTATATGTGCAATGGTGGACGGTTTTCTTTCAGAACAACTACGTAGCTCTGAGCCAAATCTGCAATTTAACATCCTTTTTGCTTTATTTGTAGATTTTAATACTGCAGATCGATGGACTTACATGTGAACGAGACTCTCGGGGCAGTAGGGAGCACAGGGTTTGCCTGTTCCTGTTGTGGGCGTCCAGATCCACAAATATCACCGACCATGAACAGCCCTGCAGAGAAAGATACATACAAAGATAGCATCACAGTCACAGCTGAACTATTCACCCTGTACAGGTACAACAACAGCACACAGTGCCGTGTTGTGCAATTTCACGCCCACAAAGATGCACAAAGATGCACAACAAGTTCTCCATCATTTGTCAGGAAAAAAACATTTGACAGCAAAAATGGCTAAACAGCCCACTTTAAAGCCCCCATCATCACACCCCTCACCTCTGCACATCAAAGCACACTTTTTCACTGTTATTTTTGGGTTGCACATGTTTTTGAAGTACAGTGTGGGCGTGCTTGAACAACAGTGAGTTGAGAGTCGTTCCATCACTTCTAAAGTCCCCATGTACAAAAATGAAGTGCTGCTAGTACAATGCAGTCCGTCTCTACAGTGCACTTAACACCTGTGGGTGAGGGGAGGGGCAGTTTATGCTTTTACTTAGTAAGTCATCAAACCTTTTCTGATTCTAAAAAGCTGGTCCAGTACACTTTATCTATCCATCAGCAGCAGTTACATAAAACTAACCTAGTCACTCCCACAACCTGCTAAGCCGTTTCTAATGTAAGTCAAATGCATTATGCATGAATATTGCCAGAGTCTATTTTTTTTTTCCTCCAAAAACATATCCAGCCAGGGCTTTTAGTCAAATCAGCAAGCTTTCCTGTAGCGATTTACATAGTGCAGTAGATTGCTGGCCACCAGTGTAGGCAGCTGTGTGACAAGTCAGTGAAATGGCCCTCTCAGGGAAACCTTTTCTAGTGTTAAAGCAGCAGAGTGTAAGACAACCGAGCATGTGAGATGACTGTTTATGCCTTGGATGCCATGGATTAGTCTTCAGAGCGTTTTATATGCCCTTTCATCATTCTGTTCAGTGAGCCTTCTGAAACTAAACTACATAAACGACTTATTCTAAACATTTTTGAAAACTAAACAGTCCACATCCCAAGAGTCATGCCTGGCAGGAAGCCACCTGAAAACATTCTTAAATCTACACTACACTCTGGGGATTGTTTTGGGCCTAACACATGCTTTGACCTAGTGCTAGATCTGCTTAGGGAGATGCAGAAACATCATCAACATTTGATAATTAGGGGCAAACAATTGCCAATATAGAACCAAAAATATGTAATCTAAGTATGACTTTTCTTCTCTATCCCTATTTCCCCAGACTACCCCATCCACCTACTTAGCCCATGTCCCTCTATTATGAAAAGGTGACTGTATAATACGAATCAATTACAGGCCACCATAATGTATGCCAGAAAATCATCACTGTCACTGCTAGTATTATTATTATGGGTTGCTAATAAACTTTGACAGGATGTAGATTATATAATAGCCATTTTAAAAGACCATAATAACTCTAAAGGTATAACGGTACATCAACTTGACACCACTTTCTGTTCATCGATATGCATGAATTAAATTCATAGATTAATGTCAGCAGAGAAAAGTATAGTAGTACTCAAAAAGTCTAGCTCCACACACACAAACAGAAAGAAAATATTGGATTGGGTTAAGTGTGTCTCCTTCACTGCATCTCTGCTCTTTGGCACGATGTGAATTAGGTAACAATGCCCAGGCCATGTGTACACAGCTCTGTGAATTTAATGACAGGGTTAAGGAAGTGAAGGGCCCTCTTCTTGGAGAGATCAATTGAATCCACAGGGCTACTATCTTTGCATCAGTTTTGTGACTCAGAGGGGAAAAAAAAATCAAACGTTGAGGAAACTGAAGGCTGTATGTCCATTCATTTAGTACAAAGGTTAAATGTGACACACACCCACAAGAGTCTGCAGTCGGTGTAAAATGTGATAGTGTTCAGTTCAGAATGTACTGAATGTTCCAGTTAAAGGAGTTGGGGGTGTTACATTTGGTGCTGGAAGGATGAGAGTCAGCTGGGAAATCAAGATTGATAGAGATCATTAATAAGCAACTGCCTGGCTTGTAGAACTTCCATTCCCACGGAGGGACAAGAAACTGGCTAAGATATTGGCGCACACACACTTACACTTATAGAAGCCCCCCACACAGCACGGATCATAAAGCAACTACCTCTATAAATTGATTCTTTCAACAATCTGAGCTCGATGAGAAAATCCATTTCCAGGCACGGTTAAAGCACTCATTTTGGAGCTGATCAGAAGAGGAAAACAAACAGCGAATTTAATATACACTCATCCTAACAGCACCGTACCATGATCAGAAAAGTACTTCAAGTTCGGATGCATTAGATGGCTGGAGAAATCATCGATGGCTCACGCCCAAGTGGAGAAAAGAAGAGGAAAAGATAATAAGAGAGGAGGCTTGCTAAGTGCAGAGCTTCATTTTCCAATCCATTAGCAGGTGTAATGAATGTCCCTGGTTTTCCTTTCCTCCACACAGAGCAAAAAAAGAAAGATATCCAGTAATCGACGCTGGAAAAAGGAACCAGGAACAAACATTTACCATGACCATTGATCATAGTCTGTAGAGACACAAACAATTTGCTGAACTAAACACAAACATACGAAAATAATCGCCTAATGGTCAAATGTCCATTTGGAGATACAGTCTGCTATTGATGGCAGCAGCAGTGATTGTGCCGACGATGTCTAGTCATTAAAACAGACGTGGCTTCCCATAAATTCAGCTACTGAGGCGGTTTGGTCTTTGCACAGGAAAGGTGGCACTGCAAACATCAAGTACATCTCACTGATGTATGAAGCTGTGAGGGCCTCTGCAGATTTGAATTAGGATGTCTATCTTTAATGCGATCTTGTGTCATGTGACATGATGAGACAGGAGACAAGTATGCCTTGGGACTCATATGAGGAGGAGGAAATGTGCAAGGAGGAGTGGGTGAATTATTCAAATACCTGGTTTCCAAACAGGTTGAATCCATTGATGGCTTCCAGAGCAGCTTTAGCCAGGCCCACAGAGCTGCAAAAATAAGAAACAATGAGAATTACACAACATACAATAAACAGATTTCCTTTACGTTGTTGCACTAGTAAGACAGATGTAAATGAATAGCTTCTAACAAATGTGGTTTCATGATGGAGACAGTGATAGGAAGTATGAGCATATTTCAACTGTCAGAAAAAAAAAATGTATTCAGAATCACGCTTGAATCTTAAACTGCTATCTGTTAGGATTCACTAAAGCTGAAAGCTCCTCAGACTGTGGTCTACTGTAGATAATGGATCTCTTTAATAAAAAACGTATAGTGAATTTCACACTGGCTAGCTACTGTGACTGCAGTGCAGACTAAATGTAAATCAATTTCGCTGTCATTTTGTTTCTCTTTCTGCCCAGCCAAGATTTCCCCAGAAAAGAAAAGAAGGAGGAAAAGATTGCCGGAAACTTGGCGATGACTGGCGGTAGATCTGCTGACATATCAAAACGCATTCAATACCATTAGTGAAGCCTGAATCGATGCTTAAAATACCGGATAGGATGGCTGCCTAATTCACCCTGGAGAAGAGGCTCCGTTGTAACTAGTTCTGTATAACACACACACATGAAAACTAAAAAAAAAAAAAAAAAAATGTCCAGTACTGGTCAGTAAGGCTGTCAGCACCTCACACAGAGATAGAGCAGATATGATGCACGGTGGGGAAACAAGAGGTTAAAAAAAATTACCCTGGGAAACGGGACCAAAACAGCATCATGACGCAACAGTTTCAGGTGACAGTAGATCAAGATTCACATGATGAAAATGTTGCTGAAGACTGTTAATCCGTGAACTCATACTGCAGACTGCACAACAATATTCTGTTGCTCTTACACTAAATGTCTTCACATACAGTAGTTCATAAATCCCAGTTGAGGCCATATTGGATTAATTGCTTCACTGGAGTTTGGCCCCTATTTAAAACGCCCACAAACCGACCTTGTTCTTTGTGCATTGTGTATACCCTGTCTCCCCAAGTTTGCTGTGTGTGTTTTCAGAAAAAAGCTTGCAAGATTTGATATAAGATTTTTTTTTTTTTAACTAACTTTGTCTCTATGGTGCTGGGCAGGAAGCATACAGCAGGTTTATCAGAGCTTTCTTATTGACAGCTTCTTGCTGTGGGTGGCAACAAGTTGATAAAAGCAGTGAGACTGAACCAGTAAAGTTGCAGACCATGAAAACAAAACAGTTTGCTGAAAGATGATAAAATACTCCATAAAGCTCAGGGGAACTGAAGTCAAGTGAAAATTCTTTGTGGCTACAACCCTTTTCACATTATATATAGTCATTTCATCCATTGTAAATATAAAAAATATCAATTAAAGCTTCTGACAAAAAACAAAATTTAAACTGCATTTTAGTTATCCAAATCACTAAGAATTCAATATCATTATTCATTAATATCAAAACAAAAAAAAATCTATATAATACAACATTCAGACTCTAATTACGTGAATTTGTACTGAGGCAAAGTGAATAATAAGATAAATTATAATAAAATATTTATGAACATACGAGCATGGCTCAACATGACGTGCTTTTACATTTCTAATAAAATTGCACTTAACTCATCATGAACTGAGATATTTAAAAAATCCTGATGTTTACAAGATTAGATATGCTACTTTAAATAAAACAGCTCCATTCTAGCCATTTGACTGGGTTTGATGATGAGCAGAAGCAAATAAAATGAATCATTTGATTTGATATGGATACATGAGTACTGCCAAAATGGATACATCCTTTCCTGTTCATGCCTCGTTCAGTGGCTTTTTCTGCCCACTGTCTGCTCAGTCTGATGGTTAACACAGCTCTTTCTTACATGGAGCCATTCTGAATCTGCCCTTGACACAGTTCACTGTATGCTGTATGTACACTGTATGCACCTGTATGCAACAGGATGTTAATTAGTATTAGGCAACTACATGTATAAGCTAGTTCACTAATTGTGGAAATCCAAAGCATGACCTCAAGGGGAGGAAATACAAGAAGTGCAAGGCACAGTGCTTCTTCACAACATCGAAGTTGTTATCTTTTCTTGAGGATATCTTGGCAAGCTGCTGCCAATAGCCTTGGATTGTTGGAGAAAGAAAAAAAAAAACATGCTTCTCAGAGATAAGCAATGGCAGAAATTGAGGATCTTTATCAAGACACTGAGGGAGGAGAGGGAGGCCAGTTCGACCTTGGATGATAAATCAGTTAGGAGCATGTAACAAAAAATCTGAGTTTACTGGCTGAGGAACTTCCTGGTGTTTTAACATGTGATCCAAAATCCATATCCTCATAGATATAGTCCAGGCTGTTGATCCATCATATTTTTTCTTTAACACAAATTATTTGCTCACTGGTCTACTTGTTTGGAGGCACAATAGGAAGGATGTGAGCTTACTTAAAGTTTAGATATGAAATGCAATGTTATTTGTACAAAACAATCTATTTAAATTCAAGAATAATTTAATTGTCTAAATTGCCTAAATGTTAAAATATATAACCATAGTTGGTGGATTTAAAAACACATATATACATATATAATCATTATTTTTCTATTCACAATGGATAATACGTAAAAGGGGTCACTTGTAATGGTAAACCCATAGAGATGTATCACCTGACTCTATGGAACATTTAATAACCAAATAATGCAGGTTTATGTATCTAAAGAGAATGTAAACAGACAAATATGACTTACTCGGGAAGTATTTTTAGAGATTAAATGTGAACTTCCATAGAAACATAAAATAATCATAGCTTGGAAGCACCCGCCAGTTAAAAGGAAGACCAGAGAAAAGCTGATAAAAGATTGGTTAGTAATTAACAATTATTTCAGTCCTATAATCCTTTAAAGCAGGCTTTTTAAAAATTAAAATGACTTGTACTTTTGAAGCAGATTCCCTTTCTGCTGATAATGTCAAAAATAACACAAAGATGAAATATTCATGATAGGTCTATGTTCTGGCTTTGTAAAAGCTTAACTGTCTGAGTTCAGTGCATTTACAATTTAAACAGGAAGAAGACCAAAAGTCTGCCCTCTGTTGTGTCCTGTGTGGCCCCATTAACACAAGCCTGCTGGAAAAATTCAGACATGGCAAACAAGAGTGGAAGGGACAAACATCTCATCAATTACAACAGCTTTTAGGCCACAGACAAAAATAACACTATCACTGTGTGCATCTGTCGCACTTTCATATCACCCATAACTATAATTACGATACCTTCTTTGTCTCTATACCTCGAAAACAATAACTTTCATGTCTCTGTTTCTCCCTTGTTTCATTCTTCCCTTCACCTTTATTCCATACTATTCCATCCTTCTGTTAGATCCTTCTCCCTTCTATCATCTCTGCCTCCCCCATTCGTGGCTGAATGAACTAATATAGATATTTTTACATGACTGAGCGCTTGGTTACGGAGGCATTTAATCGTCCACTGCTCTCTTGTTGCTGTTGGCGCTGATTGTTTTCTTCAGTTTATTTCCAAAGAAAGCCTCAAATCCTGTTAGAACACACGCCCACGCACTCTCTAGCACTAGCAGGGCAACAGACTTGAACAAAAGCTAACATGCAACAGTGACATTTACAGCTTTACAGTGACTTGTCAGAGTGAAATCTTTAAAGCTCTGTATATATTGTACTTATATATTGGGAATCTATTTTTGCTACAGTGCGTTTCCCAGCGGTGCTGAGGAGAAAATAAAACTTATCTCAGTTGAACCCTCCCTGTAGTTTTGGTTAGATTGGTAAAGCTCTGTAGATTCAATAAATCCACCTCTATGATCAGTACAAGAAAAAGAAGATTGGAAATTGGCACAGTATTCCTTTAAAAAGACTGGATATCAGCAGAGTCACATGTAACACAACACTGAAAGACCCACATTTGAACCCTAATATTTTTTTATTACTTGATGAGCTATTGTCTCACCTGGAATGCAGCTCAGTGCTGCCGTTGTTGTATTTGCTGCCTCTCTCCCACATGCCATAGTCAGGCACCCTGTAGGCTCTTTCCACACAGAACACCAGGTTCTGGATGAAGGAAACCTGCACACAGAAAACACACATCAAACACAGGAAGGTATGGGACACTGGGAATGGATGGAGGCAGCTGCATACCCATACAAAGTATCTTGGACACGCACACACACACTCACAGACCCAGGGCTGCAGGTAGTAAACACTTCTATACGTGAGAAACACAACCAGACAGCATATAATTTAAGCTGCAGCTGCACATATACACTGACAGACCATTGATACTGATCTGGGGTTGGATGTGTCACTCTCTCTCTCTCATTATAAAGGTAAGTAAAGTGGACAAGAAGGTTGATTCCTCATCAGTGCTCAAGGTCAACCTCACCCTGCAGCTACAGACTAGGTGTCATTAAGTAGTTAAGCGTGGCAGTACGTGAAGCTGTGGCTTCATTGCCTTGTCAACTGCCCATGACACAACACTGAAAGAACGCATATCACAACAACCATTTATAGCAACATTTTAATTGTCGGCACATGGCTTGTTCATTACAGACTCTTAAAACTCATCAGCTGTGTCCTTGTGCAAACGGTGGCAGTGATTTTAAAGTTGTAATTAGCAGACTTCTTGTATCTCTCATCTGGCCCAAACAGCCTGTGGAGAAAGACGCCGTCTACAGAGACATGTCAAAATCAATAGACACACCTAGAAAAAAAAAAACTGAAGGGGAGAGACGTAAAATGTGTGATGCCTTAAAGGCCTTGAATCATTAAAAAGACCTGAAAGTAGCAGTGCGTATGTGTGTATGTGTGTGTGTCTGTGTCTGTGTGCGTGCGTGCGTGCGTGCACTTGACTGATGGGAGATTTAATCTAAAATGACAAAGCGGGGGAGAAAAAAAAGAGAGAGATGAGAGAGTAAAAGAGAAAGATAGAAAGAAGCAGATACAACCTGTGCAGGACTTAAATAGGCCAGTCTTTGAAGGAGGGCAGGGAAAGAGGGAGCAAAGCAGACAAGGCTGGGAAAGAGAGAAAGGTGTTTGCTGGTTCTCTCATTTGGGGTTTTATGAGTGGAGTGATTAACGAGGGGAACTTTTTAGTATCTTAATGGTATCTTAATGAATGTTACTGCCCACCGGCCAAACAAGCCTCTCTGTCTCTCTGCCACTAGACGACTGTCCCTGCCAGTTTGTGCCTTTTATTTTTGGAGGTGGTTTGCACACATGGGTACGTTTGCAGAAGCATACTACATGTGTCGCCGCGTTTTAACCGCGCGCCAGCAGCATTCACACTGTGAAAAAAAACCAAAAAAAAAAAACAGCGTAGACGTGAATTATGTGAAAAAACACAGTGTGATACACACGGGCTAATGAGACGCTCCATTTCATGCTGCATGAAACTGAAAATGGCATCTGGAAAGAGGTCGATAGTGCATCTTCTCAGAAGAACACGAAGCAGCCTTTCTATACCACCTCAAGAATTAAAAAAAAAAAAAAGAAAAGAAAAGAAAAAAAGAAAAGAAATACTGCATTGCAGCTTCCAGCTCAGTCAAGTAAACGCCAATGGACTTCACAAGCAGTGACAGCTAACAACAAACTCATAAATGAGACCGTAATAATATGATTAGTCCAAAATGAAATGCTTTTCAAACAGCGTTCAGTGAGAACACAAGTCCTTTTGCTCACTGGATCTGATGTTTGTTAATAGAAGGATGGAGGGGGGGGGGCAGACACTTCAGCTTGAATTATGCAACCTAATAAGTGGTGTTTTAACATGCAAATAAAGGCTGCTGCATAAACAGTACTGTCCTCATAATAATAATAATAATAAAAAAAGTTAAAGTGTCAATTTGTTTGCCATCAGCAGTGAGGAATGGAGAAAAATGAGAGGTTATTAGTGAGGGATTTCTGTAAACAAAGTGAAGCTTGCATGCACTAATTGGTTAGTGGCAAAATGTTTTACCATGTCCTTACTGTCTTAAGATAAGCCCAATCTAGTAAACAAATGGATTCCTTTACCGGCGGCACAAATTTCACTGCTCTGTGGCTGTAAGTAAAGCTGTGAATGAGCACACTATAAAAACTAACAGAATTAATGAAGTTCCAACTGCTCCTCAGGGCCACACAATAAACAGCACAGTGTGTAAACTTAACAGCCAAGTCGCCTCCATGTTTTATTAAGAGCCCAACATGAAAAACACACACACAAAAAAAAAAAAAAAAAATGACACCGGATACATCAAAGTCGGAAGAAAACATTCAAAGCAGCTTTTTTAGTAACAGTCCGGGTTGGATTGCTGCCAAATAAGATGTTACCGGTTTGATTCCCATGAGGACATTTAAGCCCTCACAATGAAATCATCTTAATGTTTCCCTGTTGAAAGTCAATTGTGCGGCTCAGCAAAAATATAAATGTGAGCTGAGCTATAAAAGTGAGATACTGTCCCCTGATCTTGCATTTGTGTTGGCTCCAGCATATCTGTAAGGGATTTAGGGTTCATATAAGTAGCTTTAGTACTCTTTGGTCTGACTTTATAGCATCTGGTAGCATCACCTAATTCAAGGTGCATACAGACTAACAAAGGGCAAAAACTGTTTCATATAAACATCCGATTGGAGATGCTTTGTGTGTTGCCAAGTCATGCACTGAGAAATCAAAACCAGAGAAAAGAAAAGCAGGTCTGCAGGTACAGCCATAGCATTTCGAAACGCTAATGTCAGCACGCAGACGGCAATGCTCACATGCTAATGTTTAGCAGGTTTGGTTGTTACCATTTTCACCATTAGCAATAAAAATAAAGGTTCAGCTAAGACTGATGGGAGATGAAAATTAGCCAAAGCCAGTAGGATTCAGCCTATTTTGGATAAATGTCATGGCAACCCATACAATAGTTAGAGACATTGCCACTACTAAAGCCACACTAGCATGGCTCAAAATTATGAGAGTACAATATATACAGTAAATTTAATATTGAGAGCAAAGGAACAAAGGAAGGCAACCTGAAGAAATGCAGGTTTTTTTGTTAATGCAAAATGTCTTATCCATGCAAGAACAGCAGTCGTTCTGAACCGTCTAGGACTTAAGATGGATACTGATTGCTGCTAGTGAAATAGCCAGAACAGGACAGGGCTAAAATCCCTGGTGTTCAGAATCGATCACCTTTGCAGTCATTTTAGAGCCTTGTTTACCTCATCAGTGTTGTAAATGATCTGCAGGCCAGAGCAGATCATCTCCACCAGGTACAGCAGAAACAGAGAGAGGGCATCGATCTGGAGCAATGACAGAGGGAAGGACAGAGTAGATGAGGTACCATTAAAAAAATTACTGTCATTTGTACACCGTGTGATATTTCTTTGATTTCCTACATTGTGTAGTGACTGAGACATAAGCTTTATATGATCTATTAGGCCTTTGGCATTGGACTTGTATCATCAAAAACACAATTTATTTCAAGTTGTTGCAGAAGAAATCACAGCCAGAGAATAAATGGAATAAGTGTTGAACATCTATACAGATTTGATGATTTGAGTTTTTCTTCATCACAGGTGTGATTATTTTGATTTTCTATCTAGCTCTTTTGATGTATTGATGTAAAGATGGCAATCGTTCACTAGAAATGTAGTCCCCATCCAAACATTACACACCAAATTGACCTCTGTCAATACCATTGACAGAAGAATAAGCTGTTTTAGTGCCGGTTTAATGCACATCCACCTCTGGAGTCAATTGAGTCAAAACAATTTTCCAACCATACACCCCTGCCAAGCAGAAGGACAAAGAAATGAAACCGTTTTTATGGGCATCTTTCCATGACACTCAAAAACAAAACAGACTGATTCTCTAATTTGTTCATTCATCTTTAGCAAGGTTCACGCATCATAGAGTTTCTTCCCTGCCACTGAAATCATTCTCACTACTAATATATCAGCAGTATAACACATAATAAAATGCACGTTTAGAAGCGGAAGAAGCTTCTAACTTTTGAAGATATGATCGTTCCATGTGGACATTCACTGATGTCGACAGCTAGTAATGCACATATATACAGATGTGCACACCGTGTGTAGATGCGTATGCACATAAAAACCCCATTTTTATTTATTTTTTTAATTAAGGGTTGCTTCATTTCACTTGTCTGAGTGCTGGCTCACCTGCAGGTGGTGGTAGTCACTGTTGGAGTACACCTCGTCACCAGTGTCTACATTGAACACAGAGTGCAGACACTTGGAAGGACTGGGATCCTGTTTAAACTGCTCCACCTGGAAGAGATACACAGAGGAATGGAAGAAAAAGAGAGGTCGAGGGTAAACAGGGAGCAGAGGAAGAACGAGGGAGAACGATTCATGTCCTCACCAGAAGGTACAGTACACACAGGAGCAGCCTTGAACACATTCAGAAACACAGCATGTGGAATGCTGCACATTGGGTAGATGCATTGTAATCTCTTTATTCTTGGCTGTATCGTTTTTTACAGCTCACCTTTTTACACCTCAACTAAATTTTATTTCCTTGGAAATTTCAACTTTTTCTATTTGAATTTCATCTGTAACTTGGAGGGTAAGTTGGAGGGTAATTCTTTCAGCGTTTCTGTTTTAACTGCCTCTTCACCTTGCAGTGCGTTCCCTTTAGCTACTTTTAGTGTTTAATAGGTCCACTTAAAGGTCCAGTGTTTCGAATGATGGTATCTAGCGGTCTAATTGCTGATTGCAACCCCCTCACCTTGTCCTCTCCTACCTCGCGTAAAGGAGAAACTACAATGGCCACGAGGCGGCGCTTAACTCAGTCAGTAGAGCGGACGCCCCATGTGAAGGCTCGCTGCGGCTGGCCCGGGTTCGAGTCCCGACCTGTGGCCCTTTCCCGCATGTCATCCCCCATCTCTCTCCCCACATTTCCTGTCTCTCTTCAGCTGTCTCTATCAATATAGCTTGGAAAGGCCGAAAAAATAATCTTAAAAAAAAAAAAAAACTACAATGGCCACAAATGTGCAAAAAATGCAAAGGGCATTATCTCGAGCCACGGCAGAAACAAGGCTCAAGATCAACCTGGCAGACTCCATGAAAGAGGACCCACAGTTAAAAGACATAGTTATAAATGTATAATATTCCATTTCTGCCATATTCTGCAGAGAGCTCCCTAAAACTGACATACTGGACTTGGACTTTTTTCAGTACTCCTGTTTGCAGCGCTGCTTCAGCTAAAACTTTGATACCTTTGGGTTCTTCATTTTTTACCTGTCACACGCATACAGTTCAAAAGCTTCAAAGAATCAAATATCAAATATTTTCACTGCAATGTTTCAGTAGAGTACACCATCTCTAGAAATCCTTAGGTCCATACTAACTTTTAGCACCAGGCACCTGAAATAGTACCACCCTGACACCTGCCCTAACTGCTAACCATGACATTAAGGTGATGTACAACTCCCTGAAATGCAGGACTGAATGAATCCATAAACTGCACTGACACATGCTCTACTGCCACGTACGCAATGTGTTGTTTCTCAGATAAACTGGAACAGTCAACATGTGTGTCCTCTACTAATAGCATAACATGGTCTGATCCACGGCTGGTAAGGGTCAGATCTGGGGCAACCACACTCTGTCTTACAGCAGACACATAAAAAAAAAAAAAAAAAAAAAAAAAAAAAACTTGAGCATGTTAGTCGTGTTTTGTGTGTGTTTGTTTGTTGGTGGCTTTAGGTGTGTGTGTGTGTGTGTGTGTTTGCTGCATCGACTCGACTACACACCAAATTATGGCTGGGCCGCCAGCCCCGTCACGCGGAGTTATAAATAATTGGCCCTTTGTCCCATTTTTACCTCGTTTGTTTCTCTTCTCTCCACCTCCCTTGCTACTCTCTCCATCATCAGGTCTCCACTCACTGTCTCCATTTTTTTTTTCTCTTTCTACCTCCCGCCCTCTCTTTCTTGTGCCAGTATATTATTCACTCTCTTTTTTCTTTATTCCTGTCTTTATATCTTTCCTCAGACTCCCCCTTTTTTTTTTCCCTACGCTACGTCTGCCACCTTCCTCTCTCTTTCTCTCTATTTCTTTCCTCATCAGGTCATAGTGGAGACCCTCTGTCCCACTTTTACTGAAACTGCTCCACTTCTTGCCATCCCACAGTGGCTAGTGGGTGTGTGTATGTGTGTGATAGTGAGTGAGAGTGCTACTCTGTCAGCAGCTAACAATAGGTACTGCTGTTTATGTTTTTATAAAACCTACTTCCATGTAGAGGTCTCTCTGATGGTCGCTCCAGCAGAGCTACAGTGTCAAGTGGCTCTACTCTTGGGATATTCTGAGAGGCCCCAGATCTTGCTTATTGTTTCAAGTGCTGCAATGCACCAATATGAGCTTGAAATTAGTGAAACACTTCAATGCTTGCTGCTCCATACATTAATAGGAAAGTGTACAACTCTGCCTTCATACATTTATTTTCCATCTATTGCATGTACGAGACTCTTGGATCTCATTAAACCAAATATGGTTCCAAAGTAGGCACATTTGATTTTCCGAGGCAACTCGCGGTAAAATGATTAAGCCAGTGTACAGGATGAGTTCAGACAGCAGGCAGTCGAGAATAAGACTTTACCATACAACCCACTCACCTAATCAAATTCATATTGTGAACTTTGGAAACAGCTGCTTCCTTACAAATGCATCAGGCACGGAGCAACATTAACTTTAATTTGGATAAACATTAACTCCAATATTCACTTTCCTTTCAGCTCTGTTTTGGTCTCTTTAGCTGTTAAATGCTCCACTATGTTCACCAGCTAATTGCTAACTTTGTCTGCCTGCCATGTGGTGTTGGGTGTTTCTTTCCTGACAACAGCTGCCTGCTGGGGTCGAAAATGACGCCATGAGAGCAGTGAAAATGGCAACAGTAAAGTGGCTGTGAAACTGAAACAATGAATTAAACTGTGCTAAAAATGCTACGTGGAGCTAGAGGGAGTCTGCAGTTTGCAGTCAGGTTGCACATTTTGTCACTGAAGATTGAAGATTTGTCACTACAGACAACAGCTTTCACACTACAAGCAGTTATTTAATCTGTTGTTAATATAACCATATTGTTAAGAGCAGCTTTAAGTACAGAGACTTTCAGTCTCCAGCAGTGAAAAGGTGAAGTGAAATTATGTTGGAGTTGTTGTAGAAGATTGTAGACAGACACTGCAAAGCATCTGGAAAATTGCAAGCTAGAGGGTGAGACAACATGTACTGCAATATAGCTGTACTGAAGGAGTATAACTGTATTGAAGAAACATACTATCTGCACCTGTACAGTATGTATTGAAATTTTGCGAGTCATTTTAAGATTGTTGCTTGTAGCCTTCAAAAACTGTATATACAGTAGTATACATAACTAATTCACATTATGTTTAGTCAGAATGTTTTACTAAAAGTATCTGGAAATGTTCAGAACAGCGTGTTTTATTAGTTTGCCCTCCAAAATCCAAGCATTGCTGACTTTCCCTGACCTTAACCAAGTGCTCTAGTAGTCTAAACCTAACAATATGTTGGACCTTGGACTTTGGTCTCCAGTGTCAAAGTCTAGCAATTTTGACTGGCTGAGAAAATATATTATACTGTTGCACCTTCTGGCTCTAAACACTTTGTGGACCAAATGCCAAAGTCATTCATACTATTTGTTTGTCCACATTTAAAAAAAAAACCAAACAGATTCAATAACTGTGAAGAAAGGTACCCTGGTTCCCCATACACCATACTACAGACAGATAGTAGGGCCTAGCTGCTGTATTTGTTCTGTAATATTTGCCCAGCAGTGGCCTTGTGTCACGTCTCCATTAAAAATGCCATGTTCTCAGTAAGTGTTGAAGACGGGGCCGTAACGAACGCTGCTCTGTGTAATTAACTGTGTAAACGCAGCTTTGTAATTAAGACACAGGAAAGTGCTCCCCTAAATTAGGTCGTCAAGGTCGAGGCAAGATGACACAGAATGGCTTTCAAAGGCACACACTTCACACATGCTCGTACACAGTGACACAACAGGTTGCTCTATTAAAAGATGTTGTTCATCAAAAATGAAAATAAATAAATAAATAAATAAAACAGCATACAAAGGACATATCTGGTTCTGCTGGGGGTACATTAAAATGTGTGTTTTCATTCACAGCCTACTCATGCGCATGCATCACGTTTCCGGCAGACATAGCGTGAAATTTCCCCCTTCGGAGTAAAAGTCTTTGGCAATTAACAGATTGCCGGTTATTAAACCCTTAGGACGAAAGCAACCAGCTCCCATTGTCATCAGTGATGATATTAAAGAGGAACCAGATGTGTCCAGTGCTCCAGCTCTGAGAGGCTTTGATGAATAGCAGCTCAGGAATACACCTTTGATCTGTAATATGGTGTGGCACTGTGGGGGGCTTTTATGCAAATATGAAGTGTGAAAACAGGAGCTGAGTGGAGGCTGACTAAAAACTCACCTTATGAGCCTGTCTCATGTAGCAGTAGAGGATCCCTCTCATGCACTTGATCGCAGAATGCTCCAATTCATGAGTCCGTCCCATATCATCATCGATGCGGCTGCATAGCAGGGGTGAACAGTGAGAAAGAACGAAGGAAGAACAAAAAACGAGTATATCAATACATTATAAACATATGAATAACACAGCAAGTGATTTTAAAGGATAATTCTGTTTTATTCCAACTTGGGTCTTGTGCTTTTTGGCTATCACAACACAACTTCACTTTGGGTAATAACTGTATTCAAACTTGTGAGCTAGTCCAGGATGTACCCTGCCGCCCAGTGTCAGCTGGGATTGGCTCCAGTTCCTTGCAACCCTGACAGGGACATCCAGAAAAATGGATGGACAGATGTAGTTTGGCTAACATGGAGGTTTGCTGTATGATCATCTAATTTTTGTTTGCAATGTTATCATGTTACCAGCTTTCATCAACGTGATTAACGTGTTCAAAAACAACAACTATGACTACTGACATTATATATTATCTCAACATGAACAACACAGGTCCCTATTCAGATGGAAATTGATGTAATATCAGGATAGAAAAATGAACTTCGGTATGTTAACCCTTTGGTTTGGTTCATTTCAGCAGATGTGAAATCTTTCAAATGAACTGTGGTGTGGACCAAACAATCAAACCTGAGATCACTTGAAGCCCTTTTCAGGTTCTCTACCTATTTATTTATTTTCATTATTTATGATATATGAGGCCCAGTTGCAGTCTCAAATAATAATAAAAAAGTTATTTCTTATACCTGGTAAATACATGCAATTCCTGCACAACTATACATCTCTTTTCATTTTAAAACATATTGCATACATATCTTAATCTTCCTTATACTTTTAATTAATGTTTGTTATGCACTAATTTCACCTGGACAAATTCCTTTTAAGTAAAAAAACCTACTTTGCAGGTCAGCTACAGGCGTAAATGATGAGTGTAGTCACTGTTGATAGCAGGGATTCAACCTGCGACCTTTTTATCACAATGCAGACTGCCTAAAATAATGTTTGTTTGTTGTCTCGTGATGTTACTGTATGTGGCTATGCACAAGACGCAAGGGCACTGCCTGGGTACGAAGGGGGCTGAGTGGGCTTCTGTACATTGTGTGTCGATTTATTTTTTAATGTGGAGAGTTTTTATGTGGAACCTAGGAATAATAGTTCTTACCTGGGTAGAAGCTAACGGCGATCCGAAAACACAAATAAACAATTCATCAGTGCCATTCAAAGGTGGCAAAAAGAAAATCAATGTGCAATCTGTAAACCCTTATAAAAAAAAACAAAAAAAACTCACTGTTGTACTTGCATCACAATAAAAGTACTTGTGGAGAGGTGACTAGTGTTCACTAGAGTGTAATCTTTGTTAGATACCACTGAGAGGTCAATCAATTATGGTTGCGGTGACCACAGCTGGAGTCAGCACATTCCTGGTGGAGCTGCCAGATCTCAGATGCGCATTACAGCACAAAGGTCATGCAAATAATGACTTTGGGTATCAACACCTTTCCTCTGAGAGGGAGCTTGTTCTAAACTTCAGCTGTACACGGTACATTAATCACACTGTCTTTTAGATGTGACCCTCCATGTCAAAACTGAGGATAACACTGAGGATACAGCAGGCAGCTTTTCATCTAACAGCGGTTTTCATTGGGCATTCATTATCTGGCTACAATATTCAACAATGTAATATGCATGAGGTGATCCAACACTGACGGGCAAGGTGGTGGATAAAACATATCATGTCTACTTAGAATAGGAGTTTGTGGCAAATTAAAGTGCCAGTCTAGTCACTGAATCTTACACACACATTCGAATACGCACACACACACGCACAGTAGCTGGGTGTGAAGTAAGTAATGGCACTAGCCAAGCCTGTCAGATGAGAATTATCTTAATTAAATCCCAGTGACAATTCTAATAGGAGGCAGCCATGACTGATGACTAGGATCTGCCGCTGGTCACATCACTGCAGTACACTCTATTTTTACCCCTCTCTTTCCATGTCTTCCCCCTCGATCTCATTTCTTCACTCAGTCTTTCTGTCCATCTCCCATTTCTTCTCCCTGTCTCTTATCTCTCAGGTTCGCTTGATCTCTCCCTTTGCCCACCTCGCTCTCTAATTCTCCCCATATCTCCTCCTTTACCGTCCTCCCTCCTACTCACCATCTCCATCCTCCCGATCTTTCTCTCCTTCGCTCTCTACATCATTCTTTCCATCCTCTCTCCTCTCTGTCTCTCTCTCTGTCCTATTACAGGCTCATTTCTTGGAAGTGCTCTTTTCCCTAGAAACTAATCACTGAGGAAGGCAGGCATCAAGTACAGGGATGGTTGATAAAAGAGTTTGGGCCCTTTAGACGTTTCTCTGTGAAATTCTAAAGTGTTCTCCTTGAATCAATAATCCCTTTGTGTTTAAAAAGCGAAGCCTTCGAATGACAGAGGCAGATTAGAGATCAAGGTCAGTAAGCGTGAAACAGAAGAGAGTGGAACAAAACCAAAAGTCAAATAAGAAGGGAGATCCAGGCGGCAGAAAGCTGTGAAACAGTAAGTAAACGTATGTAACAAAGGATTATTGGCCTGTTCTGCACATAATGGTCTATAAACAGACTATAATTCATCTATCCATCCATTTTAGTGGCCATTTTACAGCACTTATGCTGTGCTACTGGACAAATGTAATACCTTCCATTGGGTGTCTCTCTCACAAATCTCTGCTGCAACTTTTAGAAAAAAAAAAAAAATACATTCATCGTATTAGCATAATAGCTTGAAATCTGCTGGATTTGTCTAAGGGACTTCATATGTTGTTTATGGTTCACTTGCATATTCACACAAAATGACTTAATTATCTTTTACTGTACGTAACAGTGCACAAGCTGTCAGTGGAATATTGGCCCCGAGGGCTTCTGAAACTGACGAGCACATCATTAACGAAATACATAAGTCTTCAGGGTCACAAGTTATGTTTAGAAAAAAAAAAAAATCAATTAATGACCAGAAGAAACACTGTCCTAATTCTTATCAGAGTATTTGCTAATGTTAGTGGCTTTGTGCTGCTCTCTACTGAATTTGAGTACGATTAGCAACCACGGCCAAAACATGCTGCTCACCAACTTCCTCAATTTTCAGCACAATTTCATGTGTAATATTGTATTGTAATCAGGAGGCTAGCTACAACTGATGACCTCCAATAGCTACAGCTGACATTTCAGCAAGTAAAATCAGCTAGAATTTCTGTGTAAAATCAATGAATAAAAATCTGAGGTGGTAAATCTGCCGTTACCGTTGTAAAGTACTGTACGTGTGCCAAGTAGGAATGGAAAGCTTGACAGGCGAGGAACAAGAGTGTAGCTACGTCAATGGTCAATTTGATTTGTTAGCATTTCAAAACTGAACTGAACTGACTGTTTTTTTTTTTTCACTCAGGGCCGGTGAAGCAAAAAGTTGCTTAGTGCAGCTTAAAAATGCAGCTAGGCTACAAACATTGCATTCAAATGTTCAAAGGCATGAAACATATCCGGCACAATTTATCTGTGAGAGTGCATTTGTGTGTTCTGTGTGTACTAACCGGTAGGCCATAGCCAGTGCCCAGGCACCAGCAGCACAGTACAGAGAGTCCCGGACCTTGGCCTCCTTGCAGGTGGAGCATGTTTTGATTGGGAAAAGGCCAGTGGTGGGACTCTGGTAGTTCAGAATAGTTTCCTTGACTAGATAGAGACAGAGAGAGAGAGAGAGAAACAGCAGTGAGTGGTGACGCAATGATTCTTGCAAAACTGGCAATGTTGTCATTATCTACTCACAGCCACATTACTTGGAACACCAGTTTCTAAAAAGGTATCTCTAACACACACAAAGCCAGCCTAGCACTGCTCCTTTAGCCTTTCACAAAGCAAATGAAATGGCACTTTATACAGTCTTTATGCAGCTAGCACAGCTTAAAACGTCCAAAAGACTGACATTTACATTAATTCCTAGTCTACACGGAGAATGGTGTTTTTAGGAGTAGCATCACTCCAGTCAAACCAACATCAACCTCTACCAGATGCATTTGTAATCCAGTTTTTAAAACATGTTCACATGTCAGAACCACTGTGGAGTCACTTCACAGCTGTGTCAGCTGGGCATAGAAGCTGCCCCACAGTCAGACAAGAGTCATTCAGTCATGATCTAACATGTATTTTCTGTACTTCTGTTCTTTTATTTTTTCACAGGCTCGTCTGCATTTGTAAAGTGTTGATATACAGTATTCATCCAGCTCCTTGAGCAGGGCCACAGCTCTCATCTGCTGGGAATGCCTGACCCATGACCTTCCCCAGTTTGCGCAGCTGTTGTCAGTGCCTCATCCATTACTCTAGGTTCCTCATATGCATATTCTGCCTCTAATACATTAAATTAAACCAAATTAAATTATGTTAACTTAAACTTAGCAAAAAGGTTGGTTAAATGAATTTGCCTGACGTTTTCCTTTGTTTTTGATGAAAGTAAGCAAAAGTTAAAGCAATAAAATCACCTGAAAAGGAGCTATTTCATTTTGTGTTATGTAGACATCTTTACACTCCGCAGTGTGACAACAGATGGATGCTATTCAAGTCGACCGACGTATGAACCATGACATGGAAAGTGCGAATGGTTGCTAGTGCTACAGTAGAGATGAGCCATAATTCCTGGAGGAATATCACTTGGACTCATGATGCCATTTTTTGCTTGAGAATACTTAGATTGCGTTGCACAAGCTGACTGAAGAGTTTCTGTTCATTTCAGAGTTTTACAAGACAGACCGCTGTGCAAGCTGCCTTGGTCTGTGTTTTGTGCACATACTTCACTTCCAGTTACATATAAGGGTAAACAGATACAGACATTATTCACATTGGGTGTAAACTCAATGGAGTGATAGCAGGTATTTAGTGATCTAAACTAGAGAACTTCTGTTAACACTCACGTAACATTGCAGTGCAGTGTTTCTTTACTTCTGCACCACCGTCAGAGCAGAAATTACCCAAGTAAACTTCCCCATGAGTTGCATGTTTGTACCTCAAACACTTCAACCCAACAAGTTGCCTGAGAAGAAAAATCATCAGAAATCTAAATATACTGTACATGCAGTGCTAGTAATTCGATTATTCCATTTTTCTATTGGTGATAATTTGATTTCTCCCTCTACCTTTTTTTTTGTAATAAAGGCTGTCGGAGGACATAGAGAGTACTACTTTCCCTTACAGCATGAATGTGAATCAGCAGATTGTAGATATGCTGAGGCGACTCTGTGTTAGTTTCAATTGAAATTTGCACATCTCTCTGTGTAATCATCTTCCGCTGTTACTTCCTGGCTGAAGTCTTTGCCGTGCACATAAGTACTTGTAAAAGGCCGATTAGAAACCCAGTTATGGCATACAAGAAATCTTCGTTCTCCGGGAGAAATCCAGCTGGGAGAAGGAGATCACTCTTATCCCCTACTCCTATTACAGAAACCATTTCTATGAAATTGGATTGCAATGAAAATTGGTTCATGTCCTGCTCAGGGTGAATTTTAATAACTTCCCCCTGACTTTTCATCTTGTGCGATCATCAGGTCAAAGTTCTGATTTATCTACAACTTTGGAGTACATCTGCAAAACCAATAACACACATATCACATTAGGATTTATCTCAAAGTGCAGCACAGCCACATATAAGGCTGCTACCACAGCTGCAGAGTCCTAGTTTTGTTAATAATTTAGCAGTTTATGCCCTAACCCTCTTCTTCTCCTTTGTTTTCTGACGTATATTGCAAAAAAAACAGGATTAACAGCTGGTTGTTGGTTTTGGAATCCATTACAACACAACACAACACAACTTTTTTTCAATTAGGAACTGTCTGGTACTAATTTGGTAATGTGCGGGTCGAAGGATGTTTAGATTTTGAAGTTAAAAACGCGCTCTATAAGTATGACTGTATTGCTATACAAAGCAGTGGTTATTCAGTGTATGATAAATATCGACATCATATAACTAAAAACATGTTTTTCAACCAAACTGAGCACAGTTGTCTTGACTAATGCCTGAAAATCACCAAATCAATACTTAGTGGGCAGTCAGGGCAACAGCAAAATACGTTTAAATCCCTAATGTACAGTGCCAGCATTAAGCACTGTAAAGGGAAAGCACCAAAATCTATAATTTATTTTTGTGTTACCAGAACGAATGGGGAGCTCTATGACCAAGGATATTTCTTTAGAAATACGGGAGCTATTTCTCAGCTGGGGTACGTGACTGTGAAAGTCTAACTGCACTAAATGGACGAGAGAAGATAAACTAAGATGGTTCAAGTTCACCTAAGTTCACGCTCAGCATTAGTTACTGAGGACAGAACAACGGATGAAAGCTCTTAATACGAACAGATCTTAGCCCTCCAATAATATATGCTGAAATATTACATACTCAAACAGAAAGCCTCCGGGAAAGTAATTTATCTGTTTCATACACTCACAGAGGCGCACACACACCCATGCAGGCACACACACATACATCCTCCTCTCCTGCAGAGGTCCCCTCACTGATGACTAATCTGTCTGGAGGGATCACTTCATTTTTCATCAGAACATTATGCCGGTGCAAATGAAGGGGGCATCCATTCTGCACTGTCGTTTGTTACAGAGCGAAAGAGAGACGGAGGGGAAGAGAATGATAGTAAGAGAGATGGAAGGAGGCAAAGATGAGGGGAAGAGAGACAGAGAAGAGGAAAACAAGGGCATGCATGCATCGATGTGATCTATGTGTAAAGAAAGAGCGGAAGTAATTGGAAGTGGGAGAGAGACAGGAGGGTGGGAATGTCAGTCTGTCTGCGTATGTGTGTTTCTGCGCGTGTTGGTTGATTGAATGCGACAGTCAAATTGGCAGTCAGAGGAGGTTCATGGGGTGAATTAGGCAGGATATTAATAAACCTCCCAGGTACTTCACCTCCAAGTATCAAACGAATTAAGTCCGCACTAACATGCTTGCACATGCAAAAACACAGGCCGTATTACTGTATGTGATACTAGACTGTGTTTGTGAGCTATAAAGACAAATATCCTTAGTGATTTATTCATTTTTGTGCCCTTGTAAGGACACTTGGTCTCAGCATAGAGTAAATTAAGTGTAAAGACAAATGCACACAATTCTGACACACATGCACGCACACACACACACACACACACACACACACACACACACACACAGCAGTCCCCTCCAGATCCATCTGAATTGTTAACCAGTAATAGGACAGTGCCTTTGGGTATAGGCTAATTTTGACTGCAGCTAAATTAGTGGTAGGATGTGAAGGCTGTAAGATGTATTGGTCATTACACTCACCAGAAACAAGAGTATCACACACTGGTTTACCTCGTAGCGCTATCTATCTTGTTAATGACAAATATATGAAGAAACTGTGGTTGATAAATAAATTATCTGCTCTACAGAGCTAAATCTGTCATGACGGTATGCGGGGGCTTCTTCTTCTTCTTTTCTGATTGTATATTATGTTCATCTAAGTACAAGTACATTACTTGTTCCTATATAAAGCTCATGAAAATATCTTTAACTTCTCCTGTCAATCACACAATGACACATGTACACACTGAATAATTGGCTCAGATTTAACTCTGTAAATACTGCCCATCATTGGATGACAATGATTCAACAAAGGGACCTATAAAATATACGATAGGCCTTTTTAAAAAAAATCAGTACATGAGACAGTGATGATAAGTATGCATGTACTTTTTTAGTTACTGTAAAAATCATTAATTTTCTAAACGACTAAATTTTCATCTACTGTAACTCTACTTAGTTCAATACAGTAATCTATATGAAGCTCAGAGGTTGAAAAAAATCGATTTACAAGATTACAAGTATTTATGTCAAATGCATTTCACACAAATGACACGAATGAAATGAGTTCAGGTCCTCTGATACCGCTCGATTGGAAATCAAGGACTCAAGGTTTCATCTTGTGCAAAACAGAGCTTAGGAAGTCATCATTAGATGCAGAATATAAAAGATGAGAGTGCTGAACAGTGTTCAGTCTCACACTCCAAGTTTCTCTGGATGCAAATCAACTGTTGTTGGGAGTTTTCTGCCTAGCCATCCATCAAGCTAATGTCCCACTAAATCAGCAGCTAATGTCTCAGACGCACACAGTCTGCTCTTTTACAATGGGCCATTTCACTTCACCGACAGGGTGGAGAAAATGAGAGAAGATGATGAGAAAGAAAAAAAAACACAGGGAGATTGAAAAGAGAAAACAAATAAGAGCGAGGGAAGATAGAAAGACGAAGATGATATCTGTACAGTTGCACAGCAGATGCTCCAGGAAAGAATGGAAATACGCAAACTGGGATACTCATCGCTCATGCCAGTCTTAACTGCTGTCTTCATGCTGATGCTGTCATAATGTTTCCTGCAATATAACATCTGTGACATGAGTTACTATTGAATGAAAAACTAATGCAATAGCCACAAAAACACACTTGTTTCAAACCACAGAAATGCTGACAGAGTAGAGACAGCTAACAAAGTTTTGTTTTTTTGTTGTTGTTGTTTTTTTTTATAAAAGAATAGTTTATCATTTGGAGAAATATGCTGATTTGCTTTCCTTCTGAGTGTGAGATGAGAAGATCAATATCAATCTCTAGCTGTAAGCTAAAGTCAAGAGATGATGTTTAGCCTAGTTTATCAAAAAGAAATACTTACAGCAAGTCCATCTAAAACTGCAAATTATGTTTCATAATTCTATTTGTCTTTGGATTAATCCACTTTGTTTTTTGTTTTTTTTCATTTCAGTTAAATTGGGTAATTTTCGCATTTTAGTGCAGTCCACAGGACGTTTAACTCCAGCAGTGGCCTTTTAAGTGCTAAAAATAATTTACTGGATTTTTTTCCCCTTTGCAGTGCACTTGTATTAACCCCATTACATTCATTTTTAAATATTTTCAGGAATTGCACATTTTCAGTAATTCAACACACAGTTGGACACAAGTCCAGGTGATCACAGGTAATTGAGCCACGCTGTATCACAATGAATAAACACGACAGGAGGACAGAGTAAATAGGTGGTACCTCGGTAGATATATAGTAGTTAACCTACAAAATAAATAAAGTAACTAGCTAACTATTTAACTATAGAAATGGTATTTGCAGAATATTGTTCTCTCGGGTACTGCAACACCTGATGACAGCGGTTAGTTCAGAAACATAACAGACTGACGTGAACTGGCATGACCTCACTCACCACTCCATAAGGTGAGGCTAGGCAAGGAAGTGTGAGAAAGAAAAAGAGGACTGTACTGGAAAACAAAGTGGAGGAAAAACAGCCCAGATAACCTTATGTTTTGGCAACAAGCTCATAATGACTATAAAAAGAAAAGAAAGAAAAATGTGTTTTCTCCGTTCCTTAATCGGTGTGAGCCAGACGGCAGAGCGATAGTGCCTTCTGCCTCCAGTGTTATCAGGAAGCTGAGTCAATGGAGCGTGGCCACATTGCCACATAAATAAGAAACCATAGAGAGGTGAGGGGATAGAAGGGGAAAGACGAAGGGAGAAAAAGAGAGAGAGAGAGAGAGATGATGGAGTGATGAACAATGGGAGATTAAAGTAAACATTCCCCTGGTATTCTCTTCTTGATAACGGAAAACAAGTCCTCAACATAAGCTTAAGATCGCTGGGGGCGGCTTTGCCACAAAACAGCAAAAAAAAAGAGAAAGAAGGAAAATGTAACTAGTTTGATTTGTCATTGTCACCCCAACCTCACCCCTCTCCATCCCTTTTCCTCCCCTCCACTGAAAGAAAGCAGGTATATTGGCAGGCAGGTCTGTGTGGCGGCGATAACAATGTTGGCTTTGTTCCTCCCTAGAATTGGACAAGCGCTTCCATCCGCCACCCCAACACAACAATTAAACAAGCCCAATGTTCAACGCCGCTTTCCGACATACTGCAGTCTGGCGGAGGCTTTTCTCCGTAAATCTATGGGGTTTCAACGCAGGTGATGCTGGAGGCTATGCTGTGCTCGCTGATAGCAGCAAATCAGTTCCAACCGAGAGCTACACCTGTTGCACACTGAGCTCTGTTCATTGTCTTCTGTCAAACACGCATACACATACAGCCTAATGAATACCAGCAACCACACACAGACGACAAATAACACGCACACAAATTGACAGAGGAGCGCGCACACACATGAGCTGCCCTGTCTTCATCAGGGCGGATCAATGGGCTGTGTTGTATCTTGCAGAAGTGTGTTCATGTGAAAAAAAAAAAAAAAACGGCGCATCCAGCCCAGAATAGACGCTTTCACACGTTAACAAACCCCCAATCCGCACCTGGGTTAAAAGGCAGTCACCCTCTGCTTTACTCGGTTTAAATTGTAGAATGGAACATGAGGATACACAAATATAACAGCTTACAGCTGGGGAATGCTGTAGTCTTAAGTAAATCCACTGCCTGAGCCAAATCCTCACCAAAAGCTGTGATTTGTCTGTTTGTAAAAATAAATGTTATTTTCTTTCCTCTATCCACGGTGCCTGTGAAATTTACATGTTCTATGTATTATAGATACTGTGACTTAAATATCGTAAACATCAGTCAACATAAAAAGCTTTTCTGCAATATAAAGGTCGGTATATGAACACTGTATTTTGAGGAAACACTATATATACTGAGGGATGGAAGAAATGGAATATTTTTTAGACCGAGACAACTCTAGGTGACAGGTTCATCCGGAAATGGCAACTTTATATACGCATCATCTGTCAGACGTCTTCTTTAAATGAACTCACCACATACATTGCTACAATATTGATACAAGTCAATATCAAACCTCAGCCTAACTTGATGCAGACTTTGTTGGGTAAAATGTGTGTCCAGATGGTGATAATCAGACTAACGTCAGCCTGGTGTGTGACTGGCAGTGCAGCAATAATTTTTTTCTCCTTTCACATTGCCACCTGCCTGTGACTGACTGAGCCATTTCCCGGCTTTTACCATTTGTAAAGGATTTCTTTTTTTTCCCCTCCAACTATTGAGATGTGCTGCACTGCATGATTGCCACAAGTTTCCTCTGGCACCCTGTAGCATCGTTTAAAGGCAGTTTTAGCTGCACTTCTGCCAATTTGAACCTGGAAAAAAGGCCATTTCAAGTCACCTTTAAAAGGTCTTAGTTGAAGGTCACAGCAAGGAGAAAGTCGTGCTGCTTTTTGTATTTTGTGTTACCCCTTAAATTTGATAAATAGGGAAGCATTGGCAAAAGAAAGCAGGCATGACATGTTTTTCACAGCACTGCGTACCAGCAATTCTGAATGCAGGTACGTTCTTCAGATTTTACACACAGCACACAACTGCTGGCAAATCTGGACATATACCTCATAAAAAGCGCATGATGATTATCAATGGTCTTGAAATGTTTAATGTACTAAAAGCTCAGAAATTCCTGCTAAGAGCATCACGGTCAATGTTTGTTTGCTATAATGTTAAGTATTTTTGTGTTACTTCGACTGAGAAAAGCCAACATTATGTCCACAGTGGCAAAATCACCACTGATCCTTGGGGACAGCATCCCGAACTGTATTACCACAATCTAACAGCCACACACAGCCTGAGGCAACACATGATACTACCTCCTGCACACTAAACTCAACTGTATCTGCTTAGAAGGAGTGCTGTGTTTGGCCTAACCACTCTGTCTGTTGCTCTCCGGCTTGACTTTATTGATTTTACTCTTCCACTCTTTACCAAGACTTATAACTTGTAAGTTATTAGTTGTTTTGTTTCACTTTGATTAACCTAATAAACAACCTAATCTGGTGTGGACACAGACACATTCTTGCAGCAGACATTTCGGTGTGTCAAACACAGGTGTAACTAAAAAGATTAATAATGGCTGCATTCAGTTTAGGTGTCGCAGTGCCAGGGCCTTGCTATTGTGCATGCTGACTCACTAGCATGACTTACTGGCACTCCTAAGTAGAACAGAGCCACATTAAGGCTATTAGTTACACCTGTGGTTTTTATGAAACGAAGAGTCAAAATCTCTGCCACGGGGAAAGGTCTATCATTAAACAAATAGATCTATATTTGCAGTGGGTATACTGGCATTTGACAGCAATTTGCCAACATTTCAAATTTAGTGTTTAACCTTCTGTCAGCTTAATGGCCCAGTCACACTGTCATTCATGACAGCACTATTTCACACCAAATTCTTTTTTTTTTTTTTTTAACGCAATCTTCACTTCGACTGTAAAAGCTGCTTTCACTTTGTTTGTATCTACGGGGCTGATATCAGTGAAGTCTGACAGTGAGGATGCTGTGTGTTGAGCAGTGTGTTCTGGGAGGTACCACTGGCTGGCACAGTGCTGCAGTCACAGCTGCAGGTAATTTAGTAATCAGTACTAATGTGTATTTATCTCTCCTGCAGTGAGGCTAGAGACTCCTTTACTGATTGCACACGCTGGAATCATCACATGCATTGGGCTACAGCGGCTATTCGTAAATCTATCGCCAAATTTGTGTCCTTTCTTGGTTCTTGGTAACTACTAGTTAACTTCAAACTAGTGTTTTGTTTTGTTTTTTTTTTATTCATGCGCTCATTCATGAAGAAATATGCATTTTAGGGTTAAGTATTGGTGTGATTTTTATGCTAATCTATGTTATCTTTTGTGTTTTTTTTTGTGAAATTTATTTTAAAATCTTCAAGATTTACATCATTATCAAGCAGCATTTTAATGTAATATAGTATTGGGTGGATATGTTGACCATATTCTTTTACACGTCATACTATATTAGCAAGTGCTCGCTTTGTCAGTCAGATCAGTTAACTATGCAGCAGTTACACCTGGTTTTAAATGGACTTTTATATAGCACTTTTCTGATCTACGGACCGCTCAAAGCTCTTTTACAACACGTCACATTCCCTCATTCACACACTGATGTGTATGAATATAGCATTAATGATTGCAGAGGCTGCCAACTGCCCATCAAGAGCAATATAGCACATCCTATCCAAAGTGCTCATGATGATACACATACACACACACACACATGCACACCAACGGCACAGTCATCAGGAGTAATGTGAGGGTCAGTATCTTGCCTAAGGACACTCCCTGGTTTATAAGACGACCTGCTCTACTACCTGGACAACAGCCACACACAGTATATCTCATTATTTAGTAAAAGCTAATCTCTACGGATTAGTTTGTTTACATGGTTCTATTTTAGTGATGCATAAATCTCCACTTAAATGCCAACATAATAAATAGGTAAAATTGCTGGTCGTTTGGTAAACAAGTTGGTTCTTGTGCTGTAAAAAAAAAAAAAAAACGAGGGGCGGGGGCACTCTTTATATACTAAAATATATACTAAAACCATCAACCAAGTACACATAAATCCTGTCCATGCATTTAGGACAAGGTAGAACTGTTACTGTGTATCAGTACCTTGTTTGAAAAACCTAAAACTAACCCGTAATGTTATTTAGTGCAGCACATCCCACACAATCCCTCACTGGCTTCCCACTCATGAACACAACCAGCTGAGTTCAGTGGAGAGCCAAGCCAAACCAGGGCACCTTTGTGTGGAATTAAATTCAGGTCAGTGCATGCTGGGTAAATGTTTTTGCATTCGTAACACATGGGAACCCTCATGCCTTGCTTTTATCTGGCCAGCCGAGAACAGTTTCTCTCTGAACAATGCTTTGTAGCTGCACTATACCCAGAGCTTCAATCTGAAGATGCTGGAAATGACTAACTCTTTACAGTTACATGTTTTAGAAAAGAAAATGATGATTTCCGGGAACACGGTATAAAGAACAGTTTTTCTGTTTGACCTCATGGTGTTCAGTCACACATACTGCACTTGGTAAAACTGCTGGTTTGGTGGAACCTTTTGTTTCACATAGCTTTGCATATATACCTTAGGTGACCCCAGCCTCAACTTCCTGACATGCTTGTCCATAGTGATGGACTTACCAGCACTGTAGTAGCGATCCAGCTTCTCCCAAAGGGGCTCATCCTCACGATGCAGAATGGACAGTTTGAGAGGTTCATAGATGGATCCTGAGGAGGGACACAGCTGTTACACTCAAGCTTTACAAGTGTTACTGTTACTTCATATTGACCTCCAACACATTTGGCTCATGAAATCCCTTAAAGTCTTTTAAAATAGGTCTCAAACCTATCCCCTCACCTTCATTAACATTATGTCTAAACTGGATAAAGTCCCATGGTTTCACCCTAGAGTTACACTGCTCAGTTTATTTACTCTTGACAAAATAGTCATTTTTCAATACGTAGATGAAAACAAATCTGCAGCTAGCAAAGGCTGGCGAATACCTTTTCATAGCATTTTCTTATTTCCAATTACTTTCCAGTAGAGTAATAAAAAATAACAAACAAAACAAAAAAAAATAGACACATTCCATCAGTGCATGCCATTTTTCACTGCAAAACACTGCATAACAAAAGGCTCAGCGCACAAAACAATATTCAGGCCCAGAGCTAAAAATTCAAATGTGGCTCGCCAACACATATTTGCTAATATTTTCCTCTGAGCTGAGAGAGAGCTGAGGTTTGAGGGAACCCCCCTATCTGTTAGACTTTCTCTATTTTCAGACACTTTTCACTTTGCTGAGATTTGCATTTTAATAGGTTCGACCTTGGGTCAATACCACAGGTACTGAAAAATTCACATTCTGGTTAAAATTAGCATAATTTCCATCAGCTTAAAAGTTACAGGGGACAAAGCCAATCCATCTCTTTTCAAAGATAACACTTTAAAAGAACATAGAGAGAGTCCAATATTCCATTTTTTATGTCTAACATGAGATCAGACAAATGTGGGCAGTCATTGTTTGGCTGGTTTTAAATAATCTCATGACAAACTCCAATGATGCAGACCTCTTACACGGTTGCAGTACACTACAGAACTTCAGCAATACTGTACATTTATTTTATGTCACTTCTGGGTGGGTTGGGCTTTTATGCTTACTGTGGAGGAACAAGAAATTGATCTACATAGCTAAACCAACATATGGCAACATAAGACAGAAGCTCAAGTGTGCGGCTTTCTTAAGTTTTGTTTTCTCATTGCAAATATTAATACTGTAATGATATTTGAGCCTCATAATCAGGAAATAAAGTAACTAGTATGAAACCAAATGTCAATCATATGACAACTTCGCCAAATTATTATTTCAAGATGATGATAAAATCTATAAATAATAAGCCTATCTATGATTTCAAATTACAGCTGTGATCATAAAATTGTTTTGACTATATATTTTTATATATACTATATTAATATAATCTTCTCATGTCCGAATAACTTTCTTTTTTTTTTTTTTTTGTTATCTTCATGGGTGTCTTCTGTGTGTGGCTGTTTCCCTCTGCTGCCACTACTTACCAAGCCTGTCAACTTTCCGATGAGACCGGGCAGACGCAGCCACTGAACCGGCCATTCTCAAAAGGTGAAATTAAGGCCAATCGTCTCTCTCAGCTAAATCACAAATCTACAGCAACTCACAGGAAGGAGTTAGTGGCACAGTAGTTAGATTTTAGACATGCGCAGATCAACAATGAATTACACCTTGGTGATTATGATCATGAACAGCATGCAAGGAATTACAACATATTCGCTTAGGAATGAGTTACTTTAAAACCTTGAGAGATACAGAGTCATGATGAATATGATGGTAATGTGAAAGAAGAAAAACTACAGAACTAAATAAAGACTATACTAAAATATTATATACGGCTGTGTTAATGCTACTGTCAAATGAAAATTGCTAGAATGGTTACACCTTATTACATTTTGACCTAATGAAAAAGCTATATTTGCTGTAAGATCAGGATATGCTCTGCAAGCTGCCTTTTCGCATAGAGACTTCAACATTATTATGAAACTACTCGACGAGTTATGGAGGTATAGTGTTATGAAATCTATATTTATCACCAAAAAAATTGATTATTACTGGCTACAATCACTGTAGTCACTCTTATATGGATGTAGTGAGTGATGTGAGCGGTAGTATGGTGTTTTTCTCAGTTGTATCACTACAAATAATGTTGTCCCTCCATGTGGTGATGGATAATAGTTACTGTGTGTTTTTTTTTATCCTACATTTGACAACAATCTGCAGAGTTTCATAATGGAATCACTTTCCAACGACTACCAGTGCAAAAATAGCACAGTCTGTCAGCTTCCACAGGCCCTATGCTCACACTTCATGCAGCCCACACAGTACAGTGAACAAGGGTGAGATGTAACAGCGAAAGAGGACCTGGTGAGAAGCTCTTAAAATAGCCCCCCAGTGTTGCGTATTTACACCTCTGACCTTTCATGCTTGTACCGTCCGTGCAGTGGACACACATTAAATGGGCAGATCAAGTCATACTGAAACCCGTGTTCAGTGGGTTCACGAACAAACTGCTTCACACAGGCCCTGGCACAACAGAAACATGTCACACTGTACGATGTCATGCAAAGTAAATGAGTCAGACCTGATCTTTTTGATCGGGCTTTGAATTCCAGGAGTTTCCAGCCGACATCTGCCAGGCTCGCCATGTTTACACAGTCAAATTTGCTAGAAAGTTAAAGGTTTCCGGTGTCATCTTTCAAAATAAAGCAGAGGCGGTAAAGCTACAAATTACCTATCCTTTTACCAGACAATTTATTACAGTTTTAGAAAGACTGTATAGGTCATAGGATATATCACAGTGTCTTACGGTCTTTTGCTATACTTATACTTATAATTGCTATACTTACTTACTTACTTTACTTTTTAGCTGACGAGTCTTGCGTATTTATTATGAAGATAAACCTTCTTCACTTCCGGTTTAGCACTCGCTAACTATCTTTAGTTTGATTCAACTGTCAACTGTCAAACTACCCGGAAGCACGACACTGACGTAAACGAAGAGGCTATAATATCACACTGTTTCCCCTTATTTAACTGCATTACCTCTACATTTTTAAAAATATAATAAAGATACCAGTGCCGGTGTCTAAATTTAAAATTGACATTTGATATTACGTATCATTTTAATCCAAAGAAGTTGCTGTTTCACCCTGCCGTACCGCCCTGTGCCGTATTGCAGTCGGTGTTGTTGTGAGGAGCTCCACTGTGCTGCTGCACTAGCTTCAGGATGTGGCTCTTCAACATCAATATCTTGGCGTTTTTGTTGCTTTTTGTGGGGCGGCATAACACGTTTGCGCTTCAGGATGTAACGGCCGACCTTTTCGGATCCGAAAATTACGGGACGGTGGCGGCGTTTGGAGACTTTTACGCGGATAAACAGACAGACATATTCATCATCAGAGAACGTCAGTTAAGCTAATTCTTCAGTATTCTGTCGTGTTGCTTTACTAACTGCTTTGACAAATGACGTATACTGTCTGAAAAACGATAAAACGTTACTGCTAGTAGATAAATACATAGCTCCTATAAGAATATACTGTATAAACATATTGTCCTGTGCTAATTTGACTTAACCATATGGTGGATATGAAATGAGTTGAAGCTGCTGAGTATGGATGAGTAAACTATGCTGACCTCACTGTTTCAGAGTCCGAAGTGGTGATATTGTTGGCCGACCCGAAGCCACCTTACTTCAAGCCCAAACTTCACATCACTAAGGACATTTTCCCAAAGTATGTGTGACTTTCAGTGCTATCATCATGTCATTCACACGTTATATTTGATGTGTCATGTCCCAATTTCCTTTGTGTTTGTCAGTACTGAGAGTTAAGTTACATGCTACTGTCATCGGTCACATGTCAGTATCATGCCGTGTCATTGCCTCTCTTTTTAATGGGCAATCTTCCTGTTCAGGGAAACTATCATCACCAGTGTGGTTCCAGGAGACTACGATGGAGACTCTCAGATGGATGTCCTTCTTACAGCTCAGATCAGCTCTAAATCTACAAATGTTTTCATCTTTTGGGGGCACAACCAGACTTTAGGTAACATTGAATGTTTGCTGAGGGTGGCTGTAGGCATTTTGGCACATAATTTGACATCACACATTGCTGCACTGCATTGCTGAAACTGCTGGAGTGGAGCCATTGTTTAATGCTATTACTGTCGCTTCACTTTTGCTTTTCCTGCAATGGCGAATGAATGTCTGTTGTAAGAAAGTATGGGATACATATCAGAAGGAGCAAAAAGAGCGCTTCATGTACAGTACAATGCACACCGTCTTAAACATTGTCAATCAAATCAAATAGAAACCCTTACTGTACATACAGTATCTTTGGGTGTCTTTGGGTTACAAGATTTATGTAGAAAGTAAGTATTGGAAATTTCAAAGTTTCTCTGGGTAGTACATAAGAGAACATTACAGTTAGTAGTACATTACAGTTACTGCCTCAAATCATTGTTTGTGCTATTTTATGTTTCAAAATGCCATTAATAGAAAAAAAAGTACCTGTGTATCCGGGGTACCATCTTCTCCATTTCCGGCACCTTTGTTGCTTCAAGACAGGAAAACAACAAAAGCCGTTATTAGATTTTTTTTTTTTTTTTTCTCATATGCTGTGTTTTTAGAAGACCAAGCATTACTCAGGACCTGTTGTAAATCTTCTTTTCTGCAGATATGAGTGGGTGGCTCAGTCTGAACAAGACCTTTACAGATCAGCCTCTTATTATGGAGTAAGTATCAATCTGAATGATGTTTACATAAACTCTACTTTTGATATTTTGTGTATGCTAGTCATTTATAATTGAAGGTGCCAGCATGATGACCGTCTGCTCGCCGCTATTTCCCAGCATAGCCTTTCACAGAGTGGTGAACCCCTTCCCATCTTTATTTCAGAAAGACTCTCTGGGATGCTCTTTTCAATACCCAATCATGTTACTAACCTGTTGCCAGTTCACCAAATAAATTCTGAGATGCATTTCAACACACACTTCTGTTGCCACTGTCACAACTTCTTCCAGATGTGCTACTGGCATCAAAATCAAAATGGGCATGTAATTGTCCAAACACAATGACATTTCAGCAATTTATAGTTTCAGGATTTTTAATAAGTTCTTTTGCAGTAGCATGCCAACTTTTTGGGAACCGGGTTATATTCGTATGTTGTATGTAAGTTAGTAGTGATTGAATTTCATTAAAAAAATCTTTCCACAGTTTCAATGGGGACATGATCCCAGACATTTTTGGAGTCACCAACGTCCCTGAAGTCTGCTATCTCACCAACAGGTAATGTCATCATTCTTAAACTCACAGAATTTTCATGTTTATTTCAAATGCTCTCATACCGTGAATTACTTTCTAAAATGCTCCTCCTGTTGCCTTGTGATTTTTTTTTTTCTCCCAATTAGGGCTCCAGTGTGCCGTGATGCACTGAGTCCAACTGTCAAGTTGCGTGTCCCTCACTCTAATGCTTTCATTGACCTCAACAAAGACTTCACCGCTGGTGAGTCAGTGATTTTTTTTTTTTTTTTTAAACAGTGTCTAAAGCTGTGGGTTCATGTGGAACGAAAATGTGCTAATTGGAAGCCAGTAAACTGGAGTGTGTGAAGGTCATATGATACCAGGAGATTGAGAAAGTTTAATTGAAGAGCATGGTCATTTTTCTGTTCTGTACTTGGATTCAACTGTTGGATTAAAATGTCATTTTACACCAGAATGTGTGATAAACGCTGCTCAAAAATTCCTGCTTAAATTCTTATCTAAGTATTTAAAAGTGTTCCTTTCTTTGCCTTTGGTGACCATTTTCTGAACTCTGGATAGATTCATAAATTAATCGTGCAAGTCCAGTTCTTAGTTTAGCCTTACAAATTTCTGATGGGCCAAAATTATTCTAGTATAAACGGCGTTCTGTATTGGAGCAGCAGGATGATGAAGTGACTGTAAAATGTTATCTTACAGTATAATAAGGAGATGGTTTAAGACACTGTTAGAACAAACATCTTACCTATTAAAATGATTTTATTCAAGAGACGAAGCCCATAGATTATAGTCAGGGCTAATTTAGTTTGCTTCTCTCTGTGTTTAAGTATAGGTATTTACTAAAACTGAACATGTAAGTGCACAAAGCTAAAAAACAGATGGTTCACAACCCTCTGTGTTATTCACTCATGACAACTGAGACCCACCATCTTCTTTTTCTCCAAGCTTAATTCCTTCAGTGTTTTTTTTTTTTTATGGATCAATATGTGTTTAATGTGTAGGAGAATGTTAGGTAGAAAAAAGAGACAATTTAGTTTCAGATACAAAAAACTAAGATGGAACGTAGAACCACTATTGCTGAAATGACAAATCCTTTGGAGCTTCAACACCCCGGGAGGCCGTTTTAAAAAAGGGCTGTAATTCTGCACATTTAATTACACGAGGCCCTCTAAAGACAGACAAGCCTTTGGCACAATTGGTATTTTTGATCATACATGTCTCCTCTCAAAAGCTACACATCTGAAAGTCTCAAGCGTAATAGGCAATGTAATACTAACATTAAACTCGAGGCTATAACCCACAACATCGGCTGTATAGCAGTCCCATTAGTTCTGAAATTGAAATTGAAATGTGCTCCCATCCAGACTCATAGGTGCAATCACAAACATGCCCCAGTGTTCCCACACTAGTTTGATAGCTAGCTGGATGTACATGTACTGCATTCCCCTCTGTTTGAAGCAGGTTGAGGAAAGGTGGGCATACCAAATAACAGATAACACTTTATCTGAAATGAACTCCAGGCATGCATCAAACATTGCTGCATCAAAGTAAATGGACCTCATGGGTGAGCCTAACGCATACAAGATGCATAGCTCTTTTCCATTATGGGAAGTGAATGACCTTTAACCTGAAGCTTTCCAGAAAGTTTAGATTCCTCCTCATGTTTCTACTATGTTTTATAACCCAGAACATTTTGGAAGTGACATTTCCTTGGCTACCAGGACAGACAGTAATTTTTATGTGCTATGTTTGGTTGGTGAGTGTTGTTCTGGGACTGGCACTAGTAATGATTTTCTTCCCTGATGGCTTTTCAGTGGCATTATCATTAAAGTAATAGAAGGGGATAGGAGCAGTAGAAGGGCCTGCAGAAGGTGGTGGGTAGAGTAGTAGTAGCAGAGGGTGCACCAGACCAGCTCCCACCCTGTTGACCAGCTCTCCAGAGCGAGCTGCATCCCCCCAGACAGCTCTCTCAGGGTGTGTGCAGCTGAATAATGTGGTGGAGAACAGACTGTGGGACACCATGAAATAATTTCTTAATAAAATAAAATAAAATATAGTGATACAGTGGTTGGTCACTCTGCCGCATACTTTAGTGGGAAAAAACAGAACTAGAGTGCAGATAGGGCTCAGTATTATTTTATATTTTTCAAATGAATGAGAAAACTTGCAAATTAGTTGAGTCGTAACTAGAGACATACTGTACAATCCATGTGATTTGTTTCTTTTTTAAAAATCTAGGTATTTCTCTGTGAAAATTTGTAAGACCTGCTAATGATGAGCCTTAAATATGTGTTGAGGAGGATCACAATGTTTTCAAATGCTGCTTGGTCTCTGCTTTATAAATTCTCTCCAGACCAGTGCTGACCACTGGCTGTGGAACAAAAATCTCACAGGATGCACAAAGGGTGAAGTTGTAAACCTGAAAATCACAGGCATTGCTTCCTGAAGTGTGTTCCACAAAGTTTCTCTGGAGGAAACTCTGGGAATCAGACAAGAGGCACCAATTTTCAAGTTGACTAAGAGAGAACGGAATAGCCATTTTCTTCACCAGTGAATGGAGAAATCACCTCGTTCTTGTTTTACAGCATCTCACTCCTGTCCCTCTGCCCACTGTGTGTAGCGCTGTCACTTAGACTTAAGGGAGTTTTTTTTTCTCCTCTGGAAACTAATCCTCGTGTTTAAGGTAATCACAGAGGATTTAGTCATGTCATATTCACTGCAGGTATCTTTTTGTGTGGTGTGGTTTTATTCCCAGGGCTGTCACAGTTCAACCAGAGCAGATTTTAATTCATATTTAATCTGTTTAGGGATTACGAGAAAGTCAATACACTTAAGGAAATCCTGGCTGCAATATTTGGTGTTTTGGTTATAATACAGATTGGATTGTGTTGGGGCATTATTGTTTTTTACTGTTTTATTAACTATGCTGCAACTACGCCGCATGTCAGTCTCTCTAGCCCATCCAGTTAAAAGCCCACCTGTTCCTTTTCCTTAAACATATGTACACACACACACACGCACGCACACACACACACACACACATACACACATAAACCCACAAGGACAGTGATTATTAAATCCTTGTGACTTCTTAAGTGTGTTCAGCTGCGTTCAGTTTTCTGTGAGTGAATGTGCTGCAGGAACAAAAGAGTGGGAGAAGGAGAACCAGTTTTGTACATCTGGTCGATGTCAGACTCTTTGGTCGCGACTGTCTGTGGTGGCATGCAGATGGAGGAGAGGGAGAAAGCAGGCAGGAAGTGATGGGGAAATAAAGCTACGTCGGGGAGGATAAATGCTTTGAAAGAAAAGGATGGTTGGACAGATAAATGGCAGAGGAATGGTGGGAGGGGATGAGCAAAGTGGCGGGTGAGTCTTCAGCATGGCTCTGCTCCCTGTCTGCTGTGACCACCTGCTCCTCTGAGCATTACAGGCTGGAGAATCACAGTGTGGCTTAAGTAGAAAAAGAATGACTTTTACAGACAATCGGTCTTGCTAGGCTTTGTTCAGATTGCAGCTCTGTGCACGCTGTTATCTGCGAATGATCGGATTGGCCTTGTGTTTCCAGACATCACCAACATATCTGCACGGGATGCTGTGGTAACAGCGTAGTTGTGTGGTAAAAACAATGGCTGTAACTACATACGCTAGTGTCGAAGAAATCATCGAGTCCAGTTGAGGAGTTTGCTGTGGTGGCGTGTTTATTAAGAAGCATGCCGGCATACTGGTGAACTGACGGTCACAGAGGGTATCTGATCCAGTGAGTTGACCAGGAGCAAATGGAGACGAACACTTTTATACAGAAAACAGCCATATGTAAATAGGGATGGAGCAAAAGGTAGGGAGGGTAAGGAAAAGGATTGGACAACAAAGGGTAGAGGGAGAGGAGGGGATAGGTCACAAAAGGTAGACATTTACATGAGGTCTGGAAGTTGGAGCCAGACAGACAAAAGGTAAGAATACACATTTGGTATGTGAGGAAGGTTCACTGACCTAAACAATGGTGTTGGGGTGATTCCCAGACATTGTTTGGTTACTCAATTAGCAAGTCTACACTGCCCCCAATATGTATTACCTTGATCAAGGGACCAGCTCAGTAGGGGTTACAGGCTAGGCCCAGACGGATACTACTTGGCTTCAAATTTTCTATGTATCAGTATGTATTTTCTTCATCACTAGTGACACATCTTTTCAACGCGTAAGCAGCTTTGTTTGTACAGAAGCCTTCTCTGAATGGCAATTTATTTCAGTGTCCGTCCACATTCAGTTGTTCTGTGTTGTGTGCCATACTGCTCTGATATGGGCTCATATTGACTCAAAATACATGTTTAAATCCAAGATGCATCTGTAGAATTCAAGATTCAAAATAACCATGTAACCTTCAACATCTCAGTCTCAACTAAAACCAAACAAGATAAGCTTTGTAAGGGTTTCATTCATTGCAGGGCTGTTGTGTTATTTTACATTATTAATTATCACTGTTTACCTATTACATAAACAACATAACCATCATGCTGTTTCCAGGATGCTCTTTTCATCATGTGTACTTACATTCACCCTCCGGGTATAGTCTTCCCATGTTAGTTAATGTTTTGGCCAAAGTTTGTCAAAAGTTATTTGAGGTACTGCTAGCCACTTAATTTTAGAGCTCGTACTGAGGCATATGCCTTAAAATTGTGTAATATTAATGAGTATAAAATGAGGGTAAGAAGACGCATTAATCTTAATTCATCTCAAGACATGCACAGAGTTGAATGACTATGGGAAATAAATATAAAATACTTATAAATGCAAATCGGGTAAATGGGAAAATGAAAAAAAAAAATTTAAAAATGCAGGATGGATGTGGTAGATACTGGTGAGGCACAAAGTTTCTGTGTAAAGATTAAAAAAAAAATCAGTTTAATCTTTAAGACTGTAGATGACTCAAGTAACACATGAAAACACAATCCTTATAATTGATATGCCATTAATTAGAGGCAGTCTGAAGTGGGACACATTGTATCGCATCGCTTTGAAGAAGCCCTAAGTCTCCCCTCACCTGCTTACCAGTACCTACCAGTACAGTAATGCAGTGAGGTATTTTGTTAGTGTGGTCCAAGGAGGATGAGGGCTGTTTCAGGGCCGTGTCACGACTCCAATCTAAGTCCAGTGTCATAGCTGTAAACAGTCCCATGGGAGTGTATTGGCTGACCTCACTACATCAGCAGTGCCAGTGAAAAAAAAAGTCTGGAATTGTTTCCTGGCTGGTGTCAAGGCCTCATTTAGGCTGCTTATTGGACTCTCCAGCCAACCAACCTGGCGCCGACATGCCGCATATGGCTCATAATCTCTTTTGTTACTATCATCTTCTCCCAGCCAGTGTCTGTAAGAGCAACGCATTCATAACAGCTTTGTGTTCATACTCTTTTGTTTTCCGGTTATTTTGTCTCTGTCCTCACACATTGACAGATTTCAGGTGTCTTTTAAGGAAGTTTTTTTTTTTGTTTGTTTGTTTGTTTTTTTTTTTTCTCCAGCTCAGTGTATGACTTTTGTACTTCAGTCAATAATAAATACACAGTGTCAGGAGTGAATAGTTTAAGGAAAGACTTTGACAACGGAGTGGATAAGAGTAGTTAGGAGAATATGACTTGCAGCCGTTTGCAGAGATCCACTGGTATATTCCTCCATAACAATAAACCAAGCCTTTGACACTTTGGCCTAGTTACCTCAAGCTGGTTTAATAGTTAGCACCTAGAAACAGTGTCGCCACGAAGAAAAGTTCTATGTAAATTATATTGCTATCATTGCACCACAAAAGCAAAGATATTAAGCACAGAGCTGGCTTTGTAGATGTAGTTGTTCTGTTCAAGTTACTTCTCACCGCAGTGACAACTAATTAGCAGGGGAATGTTTTTTTGCAGGACAGCCAGGAGGTTCAGCTTTATACAATAGACTGCTGATGTGAGCAGATGCTTCAATAGCCCTCAAAGCTTCTGTAATCATCAAAGCCAGATGACCACAGGAGATGTCCTTATCACTTGAGTGGTATACACTGAGAATATTCACCCATATTAGCTCCAGTACAGGATCACAGTAACCTGCAGGGCCATATCACATCATGTCAATTCAGAAAGAGCACCGCCAGGCAGGAAGCTATCAGGAGCACGATAAGAACTTCTTTGAGGGAAAAGGTAGTAATTGCAAAGTAATTATAGATGCCATTTTGGGAAAAAAAAACATAGACAAAGACAGCAATACTGGAATAAGGATCCATTGCTAGGCAACGGGCATGGTAATGCTCTGTGCAGCATCCAATTAAACTAGCTCTGTGTCGGGATGGCTTGCTGATTGTCTGACTAATAATGTGGTGGTGATGGGGGAAGAGAACAGATTTGCCACCTAACAGGGGTGGCCAAGAAGAAGAATTGATTATACAGGGATTATGTTTACATTTGGATGGCAAAGTGAGGCCATTTTAATAGTCATTTTGGGTAATCAGGGCAATGTTGTAAAGAAAGGGTATCACACTCATCTTAAATAAAAGTAATGACAATCCCTCCATCTATAATAATAATGGTAAGATGTCCTCTACTCTTTCTCTCTAAGTAAAAGGTGAGTTTACAGCATGTTTGCCCGCTCCTTTTATCCAGTAATCCAAGGGGAACTCTTGTATACAAGCCTAGCTCAGGGTTATATTGAATGATATGCTACCATCAAAATGAGTACCACAGCAAACAGGCTCATAAATGAAGCCCCATCAAACAGGCAGCCTGATTCACTACCCCAAGACATCCATGGGCTGATGCACTCAGATACTTGATCAAATAACTTTATTACATACTTGTGCAGCTGTCTTACAAAAGAAACAAAGATATGTCAGTGACGGTGTCTCTGTTGTATGATTAACTATACTGACCCAAAATAGCGGAGGGAATCTTAGGTCATTAACTGCTGGCCTGTCTGTTATCTTGTCAAACTGACATTAATGGCCCAGTTTTTGTGAAAACTTTCCCCTTCCACACACATTTAGCCACTTGGGTGAGCATATGAACAGCTTAGCTTTCAGTGGAGGAAATCACTGCGGGAGTGTGGATAGAAGGCCAACAGAAAACAAACTTATTATCTAAACAACTGTCTTTTCAGACATTGCTTCTCTACCAAAACAGAGAGGAACATATCCCAGTGCTAAACCCCCGGCACCCACAGACACTTGTAGCTAACGTCTTCATCACTTCCTCACATTCTAATTTCCCCATTTTTATAGAGATTTGGAGTGAGCTCACAGGCATGTTCACAGTGCCTGGTGCGATGCGCCAGCCCTTTGAGGTGTGTCGTTTGTTGCATCTCCGCCTCCAGGATAGCTGGCGCAGCGTCAAACGGGCAAAAGAGACGCTGTGTTTATTTTGGTAAGCACAGGTGTTTTTGCAGATAAATGAATAATAGAAATTAATGAGGCAGAGCATTTCCTCCTTGATGCACACAGCACTGTGACCGTAGCCTGAGGATGTACTGTCTCTTCACGTCCTCTCCCAAAATAAACTTCATTTTCTAGAAGAAAACTACGTGGACGTGCGCAAAGAGCGGCAGTTGAAAAGTAGCCTTGCTAGGCTGTCTAGTGGCCAGTCCACCATTTTGGCCAGGGATTCCCAAACATTTCCAGTTCAAGAGCCACAGGGAAATTTGTTGTCAACCCCCTGCAAAAAAGAAACTTTTAAAATTTCATTTCATTTTATGGTGATGTTTATTGTACGGATGGATTTTGATGAAACACATTATACACCATTACACACATGACACATGACAACAAACATGATGCCCATACGATCTTCAGCATGTCCAACAACACTAAGTTTCCTCTGAGGAGAACTCTCTGCAGGATTCCCAAACTGTCAGGGTGTCGTGATGGAGACGTCCATGTGTTTAAAGGGAATGAAAGTAGTGGATGTGAAATGACACCCATAATGTATGATAATCTATTCTTTCTAAACCAAGGGCTCCCCAGGTGCAGCAGGCGAGACTGGCCATGAAAATACCAAAAGTGCATTTGTCACATCCTTGACGCGGGGATGTGCACTTAACGGCACTCTGCTTTGCACTTGTCCTGGCAGTGTTAACCATTAATGGTTAATTAAAAGCAACAGCTTATGTGTAAAATTGTGCTGTGCAGGAAGATGGTTGGATTTGATCCTTGAATGTCATGCTCATGTGGTGTCTTGGTCTGCACCTTAAACCTCAAGACCACCAGTACATGCAACTTTTATATGTTTGCACAATCACTGTTGGCTTGATAAGCCCTGTTATCCCAGCCCGCTGTAATTCAGGTTCTGTACATTCTGATGCACAGCCAAGTGTTTCTTTACAGCAGTATTAATAGGTAATATCCGCTCTGTATATTGAATTAGTTAAATTAGACACACACACACACACACACACACACACACACGCACACACACATCATTGTATTCAGTGCAAGTACAATGTATGCCACTCTTAATGTTGGAACACGTCTCTGATGCATGGCCATTCTAGTCCATGGAATGAGCTTTCCTATGCTTGTTACACTAGTTCCATGGCCACTTTCCATTTACACACACACACACATGTGCACAGCATAAAGAAAGTTGGCAAAACAGAATGGAGAGTGTGTGTGTGTGCGTATATGTATGACAGGGTTTGGTCATAATCTTCCCTATAGCTACTGCACCTACGTTGTTCCCTGTAATGGTTTTAGGAGATTATTTCTTCTGGAAATAGCATTGCTCCATTCAGCACTGGTGTGTTTTGCCATGTTTGTGAATGAGCCATTTTGATAGATCGGGGTGGAAGTCACACAGCGTGGAGTAGGGCTACATATTGGCTTAGAGACGGATTTATTCTGCAGAGCTTTTCACTTTGTTCCTGGCCTGGATTCTGCATTTTCTCAGGGTGTGTATATATGTGTGTGTGTGTATGTATGTAGTTACTTTGTGCGGGAGGGTGGTGGGTGTGTTAATGTGACTGTGTCTACATCAGATACATCATCTACAACAGTTCATCGATGGTCCTACACTTGTTTGTGTAATTGTAAGTTGTGGATATGTGTATGTCTGAGCTAAAATCAGCGTGTAACCAGCATGCACTGGTGCTGGTTTGTGTATCTGTGTGTGGTTGTGATATCAAGTATATTCATGTCAGCGCGGTTGCTATGACACTGACAGACAGCACTCATTCTTTATTGAAAGTGTTGTGACAAAGTTACCAAGCAAGCCATGTTGTAGCCTCTGGGGAGAAAAATTCTGAAAGAGAAAAGCTTTGAAGAGAATCTTTCAACCTCCTCAGCCTCTGTCACACATTTTAACTGTGAGGGGGGAAAATTGATATTTCACTACATTAACAAGTGAAGTATATGTGATGGCACAGCTTACCTTGGCTGTTCTCTCTCAGCCGACAAGGTAACAGTACAAATGTATTTCTTTGGTCTGCTCCTTCTTTCGACACTATAGTAAATCGTCTTTGCAGGCTTTGGGCAAGTTTGAAAAAGCTCGTTTCACAGTCCGATGCTTCCTTGCTAGGAGAGGGACAGGCCCACATATCAATGGAGGTGGCCTGTGAAGATTTGGCTCCAGCCCCACACACAATCCTTTCTCAAACCTCTAAGAGGGACAGTCTGACATTGTGCATTTCGGTGTATATATTTTGAGAATCATACTGAAAGGTTTGTCCAGTCATGTGAAGGGACATTACAAAAATTAAAACAACACTTCAAACTTCAGCGATGTAGAATATGAGAATATTGTAAATGCTTTCACCTAAAGTTGACCTCACTGCTCTCATGACCCTTTTACCTGCCTTAGGGAAAAAGTGACTGTGCTATTATAACCAAGATCATGTTAGATCGACACGCATTTCAGCATCTTGTCATGACTTAGCTTTGTTTTACAATCGTTTTAATTATCTTTAAATTTCTTTTGAATTTCACTTGTACTGGTGCCCAGTTATATATGATTTCTTTTTTTTTACCCCTTGTGAGCCTGAGGTCTTCAAACAGGCAACTCTAAGCTAATCCTGTATCATTGTTTTTTGCCGTCAGGGCTCCGCAGCTTTGAGATGACCTTTCTGAGGATCTCATCCTCACAAAATCAGTGTCATATTTTGTCTCTACATAAAACATGGTTTTATGTAGAGGTCTGCGCAGGGCGGTCGAGCCTGCAGGTACAACAGACCCACCGCAGATGTCGAAAATGTGGGCTCCTTTTTCTGAGGCTGCAGGGGGCCTACTGGCTCCTGTGCTGTAATGCCAGGTCATGAGTTGATAGCCACCTGCTCATGTTGTAGTATTCCTGTTGCCTCTTTTATGCATCTTTTATTTTCATTTTTTTGCTTGTCTTATGGGGCACTTTGTAACACTTTAATAGAAAAATAATGTTTGTTTGTTTTTTTTAGCTACTATATTGTACTCCATCACTAGACACATTGTCTCTTGTAAGAAAATGCATTGTTCAAGGCTGTATTTTGCCAGATTTTGCACAAGGCTAAAAACTATTCAAAGGCTGATGGAGGACAGCCTTTTCTTACTGTCTGACAAGTGTCTGGGAAGGGACATACCCGAATCTAGTGATCTTGTGATCTTCTTGTAATCTTGTGCACATTCTCTTTGAGAAGAGGAGTGTGTCTGTTGGGAGAACACATGGATAACATGTCACTGACCAAATGTCAAACGAGTTGCTTTTTTTTTTTCTTTTCTGTGAGCCGATGTGATCACTGAAACCTGGTTGGATAGAAGATTTTGGGCTAATCCTGTGACTGTGTGTCCCATGGTTTTGTTTCAGATATCAATAGATTAGACGTGAAGGTCTGCATATTTTCCAACTAACCTTATCGCCTTGCATCTCTCTGCTCCCCCCTCGCTGAGAGTGAGGATTCCCTCCCAATGCCTGTTGAAGGCAAAGTATCTATTTCACTGGTGACTGCTGTGACATTTCCTTCAGAATGCCAAAGGCCGTCCCTCTGTCCAGCTGAGGCACGGATCAGTCCGAGGGTTAAAGACGGAGGGAACAAATTGATGCAAACAGACAAACACGGAGGGCTTGACTGATAGGCTGCAGGATGGCTTACGGACAAATATACACGAGACACACAAACACAAAAACAAGCAAGTGCAGGGGCGCACACCGTTTGTGTGTTCATCATTCACAGTCGGAGTCATTACTGTCATGCGCACACACACACACACACACACACACACACACAAGAACTCAAACATGCAAAGTGGACATTTGTCCCCCAACCCCCATAAACAGCGCAATGAGATCAGTCAGCATGGCGGCCTTCCTTGAGCCCATCTCCCCAGCAACCCCTGAGGGGATAGAACACACAACTGTGGCTGCACATATGTGCGTGTTTATGCATTTGTATGTGTCCCTTTGACAACCAACAGGGGATAAGAGTCACAGCTTGTTTGCTGAGTAACTGGCTAACAAATAACCTGCTCAGGGGCATTAGAGACATGAAGAAACAAGGGGATCGGCTCTGTCTGTCTGTCTCCCTTTCTTTCATCGCATTGTACTGTCTCTGTACACCTTGCTCTCCTTTCACTGTGCCTGTGTCCTGCTCTGCCCTCATTCTCCTCTGTTGCACTTTCACATTTTGCAGCAAAATATCACTTCCTATTGCCCCATCAACGCGAGCACAGATGCACATAACCCTAAAGTCTCGGAGCGTGGTTATGATGAGTGACAGTACACATGCACAAACACAGACAGCATATCAGACACTAATGCAGCAGCCGTGGTTCTGGCTGTCACATCCACTCTGCACTGCAGTCTGGATAAACCACCACGACTTGCTGCAAGGCCTTTTACAGGTACAAGAAGGGGGGCATAATACTGCTGCTGCTGTTGCTGTTGTTGGCCTCATATAGCTCCTTTGGACTAAAGAATGCAGGGATAGGGACTGGTGGGCTAGGAGGAAAAAAAGTTTCAAAAAGAAGGGCAATAGGAGTGAAAGGAAGTTTAAAAGGGAAACAAGATGTTTTCTAATATTTTCATGAGTCACTGAGTATCCCACAACAGTTTTTTTTCCATGCTCTAAGTAATGAATCACATCATGTTTGGCCTTTTCAAAATGAATTCACAGCGGGAGGGTACATTGTAATTTTGTTCACCTATATATTATGTATGATATCGGAGACGTCGCTGATTGGATTTTCAAAATCTGCGGGAAACTAGGAGAGCAATTTGGCTCACCACTGTGTTCTGGCAAATTACACAGAACGGCAAAGAACTACAGCAACAGTTTGAACAAATAAAGTTTGTTAAGATGTACTTGTTGCTGATCATCACAGAGGGAGGAGAGATCATGTTTAATTGCTTCCCTCGCGAAATGTACACCACAATTCTGCCTTTGTCTGTCTGGACAAGAGACTGAATCCTCGGAAATACTTGCTCACCGTGTCACTTCACTGTCCTTCTCTCTCTGTGATCCAGTACTAGAAAGCAGGTGAAGAGATGGACAATAGCGAAGCAGGGAAGAGAGATGAGTTCAGTTACAAAAGCAGTCATCCAGTCATCCGACTCCAGTATGTACTCCAGTATATAGTGGAGTCAATGTGGAGTCATCATAGCTTTCTCCACCAGCGGTCATGTCCTCCTCTCACTATCTTCACTCTTATGCTGCCATGCAACCTACCCCAAAGCCATCCAACATGTTTGTATCTTGCCTTGAATGACTCGGTTTCTTGTGAGTTAGTACTGAGGCTTAACTGAGCCCCAACAGCTCCATAAAAGCACACCAGCGCTTTTAATAAGCCACTAATTGGAAGTTTGCAAGCACAGGCTGGCAGAATCAAATGACTGCTCATTTTCATCTATGAGGCTCGCGGTTGCCACAATGCTGAAGGCAAAGGACACATGGTAAGGATAGTGTGTGTGTGGGTTTGTACATTGCAGCGTGTGTGTGTGTGTGTGTGTGTGTGTGTGTGTGTGTGTGCACATCTGTACTCTAGTAGCAGGCATTAGAGTAACAGGGGACTGGTGTGAACAGAGTAATTAGCTCCAACTCTCCCTTCCCTCCCATCCCCCTTCCCCACCTCCGTCCCTCGCTGCATTTAGCCAATTTGGGTTTCCAGTGTTATTGTTCTTTAATAATCTGTTTCTATATGGAGGAGAATAACAGACATACTATGGATGTCAGGCCTTTTCAGTTACTTAATCATTACAATGAGGTAAAAATCATGCCAATTTTAGTAACATCCATTTCACGTACTGAAAGTTAACAGAGAAACTAAAGCAATGCTCAGTGAGGGATTTCCAGAGAAGCCTGATTTCTTTCTTCTGTGGTCACAAACCTCACTGATGTAAATGTCTATCCAGCAGTAGGATAGGGCGATCATCAAATCTTACACAAGATTGCTTTTTGGGGTTGACAGTTACATCATCTCAAGCCAGTAGAGTGTCAGCATGAACAACTTCATCTTGGAATCAAAGAAAAACATTTTGTATTTGGTAGTGTTGTGGCTTTTGCCCAGATGCCATAGGTGAGATAAAAGGTGTTACACAGCCAATAATTTATTTGTACACAAAAAAAATCTATTATTCTAATGGTTCCCACAGCATCATCTTCTGTTTAACTTTATTATCTCATCTGCAGTATCCCAATCCATACGCTTAAGGAGTGCAGAACAAAGTTTTTGTAAGTTGGCATACAGTAGCAGAGATGCGGGGTGTCGATGCATGAAAAAGAGACAGAAGGATTTAAAATTCAGTCGTCAATTTGGCTGATTAACAGTTCTCAGCAGGCAGACATGCCACTCGACTAGAAACTAAATGCACAGCAGGGAACAGATCCTAGTGATTATTTTTATAACATATTGGCCAAGCACAAAGAAGGTTGTTGGTCACTCTTTCCATTGACAATATACTTCAGATTGACAATCAGCACACGGCTAATTTGCAGGTTCCACTCCTGTGGTCTGGATTTTAGGGGAATGGCTGCCCTTTTGCTTACATTTGGGTCTTTAATGTGTATGTTTATTTGTTTTAAGTTACAGGCTGTTCTCAGTTTGCTGTTCTTCAGGGTTCCCCCGATAAACTGCAATGGTGCTACAGTGCAAAGCCACAAAGTATGTCAGATAAGAGGATATGTGTGCAGAGAGAAACAGATAGAGGAAGGGTGGTCGCGAGACAAAGCAAAGAGATAGTATAGGCTTCTGCCTGCTGCTGTCTATTCTCCTCAGTGTCAGAGTTCTCCTTCTCTGTCGAGACTTAGCACCCGCCTAGCATTACCCTATCTGTTTATACAGAGGCTAATAGGAAGCCTGGTCTTTATCCCCACACTGCGGCTCAACATAATGGAATAGAGAGACATAATGCTGCTCGAGTCAAACAGTCAGCGGAGGCCTTTAAATTGCTTCCAATCCCCTTAACAAATCTGATGGAGAGGCTATGAATAACTCAAGGACCGCTCATCTCTGCGCACTCTGCTTCTTCTTTTCTCTCCTCTGTTCCCCTCTGCTCTCAAGCAAAAGCAGTCTAAACCTGAGTATCAACTTGGATTAACTCACTTTGCTTCACTTTTTTAATTAGGATGTGCCAGTTTATATTTATTAGACTGATCTATTGCAAGTCCAGCTTGCATTCCAATTTCAAGATCCCAGACAGACATTACAAGCAAGCAAAAAAAGTTTTGTAATTTAGGAAAAAAAAAAAAAAAAAACTTTAGCTAGATTTTTTTTTTTTAGATTTTTTTTTTTTATTATTTTCTTCCTGAATGGATACAGAGAACATAGAATTGACTCGGGTCTTATGAGGTGAGATGATGGTTGAAATGACCCGAGTCTGATAGAGAGCACCCTTCAAGTTTCATTTCCCCTTTATTTCATGCCCTCTCCTCTATTGTGTCATATTATCTCCCAGCAGTCCATCGACATAAAGCTAAAATGTCTAAAGCCCTCCATAGATAGATGGGGGGGGGGGGGGGGCAACGAAAAAGGTTTCTTTTTTTATAGGGTGCTGGTGGAGTGCAACAAGTGTTGTCGATCGTTAAAATCTCTCTGAACATCAGTACACCATCTATATTTAAGTTCAAAGCTTTAGAGTCAAGACTGAATATAAAATGTACGCCTGCCCCGAGCAAGTGGAAGTCACTCCTTTAGCTGTTGTCATGCCAGAGTGGTTAGAAAAATGGGAGAGAGCAATGAGTGAGTGTGCAATCGAGTGTGAGGAAAAGTTTTTTTTTTTACGACCACATCACGAGCACGTTGTCTGTGATATATACATCATTTAACATTTATGATGACACTGTACACTCAGTATTATGTCGTATATTTACCATAACTTGTATTAGATGAGGGCATAGGTGTGATTTTTTTTTTTTTTTTTTTTTTCTCTCTCCTGTATTGACTTGAGTTTAGCACTGGCACTAGTTGGCTGATTGTAATATAAACTTGTAACCATGAAGGTGTTGACTGTGGTACAATGTATTGTAGGTTTTCCAGAGACTTTTGTCAATGTGACTTAATAATCTGTGAATTGATACATAGGTTAGATATTAGTATATGTTAAAAGTGTAAATTAAGTTATCTTGTGGGGGGTAGGGGCACTGATTTATGTCTTCTCCTACATTACCTGAATGTGCACTTTCTGTGACAGTTACTGTGTAGGAGTTAGTGTGGACTTAACACTCAAACGTATGAGCAAATTTATGTTAAGCCCGTGTAACAGGCAACCTGCAGATCTTGAGAACAGCTTATTGATCTTAAACTAAAAGATAGTCTCATGTGGTTGCAGATGTTTTGATGCCAGCATGAGTCGAACAAACAATAAACACCTGAATTCACTCATTCATATGTATCATTGTCTGTGTCCTGATAGAAACAGCATAGAGCCAGTCAAACCTTTGTGTGGCTTATTTGTCAGAGAGGTGCAACAAGGTACCTGCCCAGTTCTTCAGCATGCTGGTCTGTGATGTAATTCACCTTGTGCTGTTTGTTTTAATATGCTTGAACTGTGGCGGTTGCTGCTCTTAACACTCTGTCATTAGCAACAGACACACTTGCAATTATTCTGTTAGTGTGAAAGGAATGGCTGATTGTAGATGATTGGCTGGATCAGAACCCAGTGACAAAAAAAAAAAAAAATCACATGCAGATGCACACACAGATATTATAATAATGTGCCCAGATCAGACATGCGGGGTGGGGGTGCGTGTGTGTATATGCAGCCTGCTCATCATGTACTGTTCATGTGGGTATAACCGTTTGCTTTTTGAAGTGTCATTTGTGGAGAAGAAATAATTAGCAAATAATTTCACAAAACCTAAAGTCAGTCAGATTGTGTGACAGCGGAAGAACGCAGAGGAAATAATCAAGTGATTTTAAATTGGTTCTCTTGCAATTAAGGGATTAGCATGCTTTTGCTCTGTAGTGATTAGTTTTGTCTTGAGATGCATCTTGAAAACCGGATGGCCTTCACATCTGTTATCAATCTCACATTCTCTGTCTGTCTATGCTGTGTGTTTTTTTTTATGCCTGTTGTAGCTATTGCTCTAGCCTTTAGTTCAGTTAGCATGTCTTTAATTACCTGCCGACATGACATACCACTTAGCTCAGAATCCCTCTTGCCGTTATGCAACCCCACCCTCCCACACACAAACACATTTATATACCTCAATTATGTATGCGTCTTTCCCGAGTGGTTGAGTATGACAGCTCCATTAGCTTATTCTTTGAACGTGTATGCAGTCATACTACACAGTGTCAGATCTGTGGTGTCGTTGAATCCTTTTTTTAGGTTTTGATATCTGTAGTGTGCTTGATTTGAACCTAAAGGTAACAAATAAAACTTAATGTGTGACACAGCATCCTGTGCGAAGAAGAACAAGCTTGGGGATTATGTCATAATGTAATGGTGTATAGGTCATACAGTATTTCCAGGCTCAGACACATTTTTAAAATCTAAAATAAAATAATAAAATAATGTCATTATTTTGCATAGAAATTGGCGACTAACAATTAATATAGAACACTTAATATAATATATAGATATAGAATTTCTATATCACTTAATATAGAACGCTTAAAAAACTTAACAGTAAATTAGAAAACAGGAATTAATGCAAAATAATTATGCACAAAGTCACTTATAATAATAACTAATAGACAAATATAATAGTTTGCTTTGCTTAGGCTAGTACATTACAAAAGCTGAGCTGCAAAACTTAAATATGGAAACAAAGACAATAAAAACAAACTGCTGAATACACAAAGGGCTTTCATTTAGGATTCACTCTGTTTCTGTTGCGTTTGATTTCTCTCTGCTCTGTTTTGTTCTGTTCTTTATAATATCTCTTTTAACTTGAATGACTCCCTAAAAGGCCCTTGGCAGCCCAGTAAAAGTCCCTCCAACAGTAAAACTGTGTTTAAGTGAGTGATGGTGGCAGCAGTTAGGTTTATATTGCTAGCTAGCAGCTCTTTATGAGTCTGTGTAGAATACTTTTTGTCATGGACTATGAGGCAAGAGAAAAGAGAGTGGAGAAGGAAGATGCACTGAAGAGGATTATGAGAGGCGGATCATATTAAAATTACTGTCTCACCTTCTTGAACGCTCCTCTGTCTGCACATACTCCTCTTGACACACACCTAAAAGTGGATTCCCTCTCAGGATAGATCAGAGAGCGGAGAGAAAGCAGGTTGAAGTTTAGGGTCCTCCTCAAGGGCACTTTCCACTTTGATCAGTTTACACCCTGAACACACTGACTGACAGTGCTGAGAATCAAACTAGCAAAGTGAAAAACTGGGCAGTATCAAGTTGGAGTGGCATTTAGTAACAGATGGGAAGAAGAGAAATTAGTGTAGAAAAGAGTTTGGCAGTAGTGAACTTGGGTAAAAAAAAAAAAAAAAAATGAGAATGAGATGTAGAACGAAAAGAGGAAGTGTCCCCACAGTGAGAATGTTAAGTGTTTACAAGATGAAAATCTCTTCGTGCGTCTCTCTGCTCCTCTTTCTACCACATGCCACTCTCACTGACACACTGCCGTCTCACCTAATCAGCCAATAACGGCTGGATTCTGTCTAAGAGGCCTGATTGGCTGATTAACCAAGCTCATCAACACACCACCCGGTGCGATTACAAATACAAGCGGGCAAGCACATAGACAGTGTGCAAATTACCGAGTGTATCCTCAAGTGTGTGTGTGTGTGTGTGTGTGTGTGTGCGCGTGTGCATAAATGCATTTATGCATGTGTTTGTTGTCTTTGCATTTCTTAAAAGGTTGTGAGTCTGTGTGGGCAACGTCTGCAAGCCCATGAAGTTTTACAAATCAAAAGTTATCTTTTGCATTTGAGTCTTGAATATTATTTAAGAAGTGTGTGTGTAACTGTGTGTGTTTATGTGATAGTAAAAAAGAAAATTGCAACTGTCTTTTACACAAATTGCCCGACAGCTGTTGTCAGGTTTACATAAATAACTGGCCGTCTTTTCTTGTCAGCAAACACAAAACACGGAGCCTGAAATTACAGTTTTGGGAATATAAAAAAAATTAAATAATATAATTATCTTGGTAGCAATAAAACCACACTTACTGTAAATACTATGCAGTCTGTATCTGGTTATAGTATAGAACCCGAACCAAAGCTTTCTGCAAATCTAACACAGAATAGGGTGATGGAAAGATAACAAGTAGGAGGGCAGGTTCACGATAGCAAATCCTATAGCAGAATGCCGATTTTTGGAAGCGAGTGGGAGGCATGTTTTTTTTTTAAATCTAGATTTATAATGATAACTTGCCGAAACTCCTTTACATGAGGTGGCAGGATGTTCCTGGATAGTAGAGCCCACCTTAAGCTCTGCCTATTTTCCCTCGGTTCTGAGGATGACTGCGGCGGAATCCTGGGATAACATTTCAGAGCACATCTGAGTGTACGGGGGGTTGGAGAGCGCAGACCGGTATGCTCAAAGAGGAAGGCTTTTCAGTCAATACAGTGTTTGACACATAGCCAATGAAAGATAGAGTAATTCAGTGAAATAGTTTTGTTTTTGTCCGTTATATAGAATTTTTCTAACTTTAGTGAGGAGTCATGCTGCAGTATTGCAAACGAGTGAATGGCTGCAGTGACCACTGCAGTATGTGATCGTTATATCATGGCCCGTATAGATGATGAAGGATTTCCACAGTAGCCTTCATCATGACACACATCTCATCGTTCCTGTCTTCCCTTCATTCATTGCCTTTTCCATTATTATTTATATTTTCCCATGCAGAGCACGGCAACACGTGGAGGATAGCAGGGCCCTAAGGCAGATCAATGCCAATATTTATTTCATGTCCAATTACTGGGGCAGAACCGCCAACCAGAGAATGCAGCGATGAAAGTAAACGTCCTCTCACAGAGGCACACAGAAACCGCATTAGAAGTGCAGCCTGCAGCCTAAGCTTCAAGTGCAGGGAATATGAGTACAAGTGCAGGTTATAGGATTCTGATAGAGCGAGCTACAGGCATTACCAGGGGCTGAAGCCTCCAGAAAGCTGAGTGAAATCCTGTTGCTTTCAGTGGGAGATCCCCCCACTATCCCCTTTCCTTCTCTTCACCTGTTTTTTTTTTTCCTGCTCCTACTTTTAAAAAGCCAATTCATCTTTATCCATAGTGAACATTCTCTGCCTGTCAGTGCCAGAGTTGAAGCAAATGGTCGGAACATATCAAAGTCGATCCTGTTTATCACAACCTGAGCTTTGGGCTATTTTTTTAACCAGTAAGCTTTATGAGTGTGAACAGGATCATGTTTCATATATTTATAATGATATTTACACGTAGAACTGTACATGATATATGATGTTGACAGGTGCCAATACTCATCTTGGTGTCAGTTGCAGTGGGATAGATACTGAGAGCCAATTTTAATGAGAACCAGTTTTCTTTAAGTCGTCACAACAAAGAAAAGATCTATATTGAATTACTGCTTGTTTTGTTTTTTAATCTTTTTACCAAAACCATTTTGCCATCAGGAGTTAGAAGCACTTAAATGCCTTAAATAAAATTTGTATTAAAGATTACTTCTCCTGTATAAATTAGCATTTCAAGCTTTACTCCCTTTTTATTGATCTGTTCTTTGTCATAAATGTACAAAGGTTCACAGACAGGAAATATTTTCTTTATTATAGATCAGTAATACTCCCTGCTCCATGTTTGTGTATGGTTGCCTGATGAAGCTATATATCACTTACTAACTTGCACCCTTCCTTGTCTCACCACTCCAGATCTGTTCCTGACAACAGAAGGGCCTAATTTTGAGACCTGGATCAACAAGGTAATAAGTCTTTTTGGACTTTGTTGCTGCTTGTTTTCCTTTCCACTGCCTGTCTGTTCAAGAGTGTGGTTCAGTCAGGGCAGCCATGAGTGAGTCACCTCACTCCTCGATACCTTGCGACCTTATGAAGCAAGATCACTGTGTGGTAATCATGATTTCATCTTAGTCATACAGTCATAGCTCATATGATCTCTTTTGTAATTAAATCTTAATACGGTATCAACATTGCAACATTGCACAAAGCTTATAATATTGCAGAAAGATGGCTGCAACACTGACTTGCTTTCATATTGATTGATTTGTAGTCTTTAAGGACAGGTAAACAGACATGCCTGACATGCCTGAATAGCTGTAGCTGCTATTGCACTGATATTAATATTTTTAAGATTTGCTTTTAAGCCCTAATTGCACTTTCGCTGCTTTTGTTTTTATGTGAAATTGAAGTGTGTTTAGAGCTGTCTCAACAAGAAGGACCCAGGCTTGAACTGACAGGCACAATGGATTGAAATAAACTGAATGGCTGTTTGTTTGTGGTCTATTTGTGGACTGTGACCTGATGTCTAATGGAATTTGAACTCAATGAGAGCCACAACAAAGAGAGCTACTGAACTTTATGAAATGAAACTAATAAACTAACAGCCAATTAATTAATCATTAACTAAGGACCGACCGTGATACAGTGTGGTACTAAAGGCATGTTATGTGTGTCCCATATATGAACAAAGTCCAAAATGTCCCCATATAAGAAGATGTCCCTCTGTTAAGTGCAACCAAAGGTACCTAATGAGCAGCAAGTGAACTCCTTGTCCATTTCCCCAATGCAACAGACACATCTGCAAATCTTTGGCGGGCTTTGGGGGGTGCAAGATTGTTGGCACTGCTGCAGGACTACTTAATATTCTGAAAGAGCAGAGAGGGGAGACTGTGGCTCTGGGTTTTTGTCGAAGGGGCTTATTTGAAATTCAGCAGGTTGAGGCACAAGCCGAACAGTAGTCTATGTTATCACAGAGAGGGAGAGCAGGAGAAAGGAAGGTGGGGACATAAGGAAGAAGAGGGGAACGGAGAGAGAGAGAGAGACTGAAGGATTTTTGCAGACAGAAATTGTGCGACGTTAGAAAGAGGCCGAGCAAGAGCAAAACAGAGCAAATAAACTGCATTGCATGAACCGTTAAGATGAATGATGGTGAGAATTTTGATCTGGTGAGAGGATGAAGCAGTGGGATTTTCAGAGGAAACATGAAAAGACCGTTTTTGAATTTCTGAGGGAATTCCAGACTTTTTTTTTTAACCCCCTTTTTTTTTTCAAAACTACGTTTGGTAGACACGTAGGCTCATATACCAAGGAAACAGTTTAACTTTTTGGCAGTGTCAGTCTAAAGGATTTAGTTTTTGCTGCTAATTTTTACATGACTGCCAAAGACGATATGTCTTGTGTCGATACGTTGGATACAATAACAAACCATAGACCAGATGCAACAACAACAATGCAGATGACTGTTTTGCACTAAATATCAAAAACTTTAGACATTTGAAATGATAGAATAATATTTTGTACTTTATTTTGCTCAGTGTTCAGTCAAAACCAGAGTAAGAGTGCTTGTCATGAATTACAGAGCTCACGTGAAGAAAAATGAATAAATAAATAAAACGAAAAATACACATGGTGATTGTGATTTGATGTAGATCTGGATCTAGCAAACTTAAAAAAAAATAGTTGTATTGTTGACATGACAAATTCTGAGCATCATGCAGCCTTAGCAGAGGTTTGTGTTTTCAAAATGTTTGTTGTTTCAACTACAAGCCTTTGTTTATCTGCAGCGAAGGAAAGTAGAAAATATGGAATTGGCATGTAGATGACAGCTGCAGAGGTGAAAAAAAACAGGAAGTCATTTGACATTACAGGTTTGTTTTATCGGTGTAGAAACTGAGGTTATATTCACAACAAGCCTGATAGGAAATGTGTGATAATTTCGATGTTTGTCTCCTCCACTGTGGGTGAAGCTTTCTTTTGTCTTGCTTTGTGTCATTTATTCATTGTAATTAATTCATCAGTCAGCCTTTTATTGTTTCCTCTTTTAGAGCGAGGGGTCAATATCTCATTCTGTGATCTTGTTCACTGTGCCAGCTGCCAATAGATTGATGTAGCTTCATTGTTCAGTGATGTGGATCTTTTTAAATCCTGTTGGGGCAGAGTGTGGAGCAAGAGTTTGGGGAGCAAGACAAAGAGAACACACACACACACTCTTTGTGACACACAGATAGTAAAAGTCAGACCCTCTGCAGTGCATCACTCCTCTTATCCTCATCTTCAGCTCATGAAAAAGCCCGATTCTTTCCTTTCATCTTGCCACATTTTCTGTACTATTCATGTTCCTCTCTCCTTAAATGCACAAACAAGTGCTCACATCCACGCACACACACACAATACATTCAAAAATGCAGTTCAGGCACATGACATATACTGTATGGCCACGGATGCACAGATAATTGCACATACATACACAAACAGACAAGGCAGAGCCATTTCCCAGCATCCTCAGAGCATTAGACCCCTGTTAATCCCACCGTGGTCTTCGGTTCAGTGCAGCTGCATCTACTGGTCACAGGCCAGCACACTCCTCCAGCACTCTGTTTTAATTACTTTTCTCTGCTTTCTCTCATCCCTCCCCATTCCTCTGTTTTCCTGAGATTACACTAGAGAGGAGTAGGGGGTAACAACAACTTGGGGAATATGAATATGAGTGAAGAGAGGTTGTTTTTATTGGCCAACAAGTAGAGCCAAGGGGTATTAAAGGTCAGTTCTATATGCCTGATGAATTAGTTCACAGGTGATTTACGGGCAAACACATGCATATGAATATAGTGCAGTGAGCTACATAAACACATCAGTGTTGTGATATTCACAGTCTCTCTCTTTATAGGCTTTTATCCAAAGAGATGTATGCTTTGAGATCAACCCACATACTTTCTAGCCTTTATTGCAGAAACAGAAACAGTTTCTTATACAAGCAAGTAGCAAGTAGAAAATGGACGCCAGAATCTCGCATAGCATACAGAGCCAAGATGTCAGTTGATATTGAAGAATAAGAGGAATATTACAGCATAATACAGTTGAAACATTTTGCTTCCTTTGACACTTAGAATAAATTCTGGGGCTGGGGGTTTGTTTCTGCTTTTGCAAGGAAAAACAATTAAATAGCCACTTGCAAAATAGCTCATTTCATGCTAATTTGGTATTGTCATAACTATTAGAAATGTTTCCTCCAGGCTTAGGGGCATAATATGCCCGTAATAGAGTGGTTACATTGACGTCTGTAGGTCTTACCTCCCAGAGGGCACCGAAATATCAAGATTTTTTCTCATAATATTATGTTATTTGCTTCATACAGCGTGTTCCTCTGTATGAGATGTAGCATACAATTGCAGTTTAATATTCAGTTCAAAAACATTAAACCTTTCCTAAAATTAGAACATAATCTGATAAGCTTTTCACAGTATAGTAAAAAAAAAAAAAAGAGTTTAAAAAAAGGATGCTTATTCATATTTTACTATCTTGCACATGTGTTTACTTTACTGAGAAAAGCCCATAATCCCACTGTTCCCAGCACAAAAAAACAATCTACTCCAAATCCTATGCACTGCTGCACAAAACTTCATACACATCTGACATTTGCATTTGCATGATTTTAGCACAGTTCTGGTTTACTTTGTTGTTTTTAACCATGTTAAAAATCCCCCAATTTGCTCCAGGATAGACTCAGTCTGTCCTCATGTGGTGAAATGCATTTTACTGCTAAAACTGTGCGTATATCATCCCACAGCAGTGTGAGTGTCGTGAACAGAGGTGAAGAATAATAACAGGACCTGTAATCTTTTCATCTTCACATGTCAATCAACTGTTCTCAAACTGTCACACACAGTTTTAATCATGACATCTTGCAATCAGGCGACCAGCACCAGTCAATCACACATGCTAGGATCTCATCCTCAGTGTGCAGAGTTAACACCCTGTTGCCACATCTGTGGGTGCTTGTGTATGTGTGTGTGTGTTAGTGTGTGTGGGAATGTGTGATTGGAAGCTTTTGATCTAATTGACATGAGTTAACTCTCCCTGCTTTTGAAGAGATCAGCTTCAAAGTGTGTCATCTTCTTTAGCATTGGTCAGCTGGACATACGCGCATGCATTTAAGAAAGGTTTGATTCACTTTACTTTTTTTTTTTTGTCGCATATATTATACATGATTATATGCAAAGTCACTTCAAAGCGCCTCAGAATAATTTGAAGAATCATAGTAAAAAGATTGGTTCTCATCCAACTTCCGTGTGTATGTGTGTGTGTGTGTTTTACTCCTTTCTGGAAGGTCTGAACATTCAATATACAAAATACACAGTGATTATAGAACCAATAATCATTTGCAAATTGAATAATGTTGCGCAACAAACAAATTTATCTGCTGCCAGCGACAGCCTGGATCTTTGGCTGATGCACTCCTTGGTGCATTTAAATCACCTACATAAGTGCCTCTGCATTGCTTTCTCATCATCATTCAAGTCAAACACGGTGCAAATAATTAATCTCTAAAAGCACAATTTGCGTGCCATGAATAATTGAAACTGAATGCAATATTGGACCCCATTTACTGATAACCTGTGCCTACACAAAGCCTTGTGCAACATATGAAACAACTCACCTGCAGCTCTCAGTTGAAACCCTTTGTAAGTTCAGTTTGAAGGCGAGTGGGATGCTGCGGTTTTGTATATTCTGCACTTGTCAAAACAAATAAATGGGCATTCAATGCCATTAAATGTTTTGTACACATATTTAGGGGCTCCAGTCTACTGCAGATAACCACTGCAATAACTTCATTAGGATTTTGAGGGTTTCATGCAGCATCAGCAATATGTAGACAATGTATGATTTAGCAGAAACTGAAATTAAACAGATGAATTCTTATGACATTCAGAAATAATGACTCAATTTACTTATTACAATACAGTATTAGATTAAATGTATCTCATGAATTGGCTTTCCTGTAAGTCATATATTCAAGTTTACTTCCCGTCACACTTCAGAAAACACTTTTCCACCCATGAAAAACTTGCCTGGCTCCAGATTATAAGAGCATTCACCATTATTCAAGATGTGATGTTCTTTATGGCACAATCAAGGATTGGCAGACACGCAGAAGCCTCATTCAGATGTCAAAATATTGATGTATTAACTGACCTGAAGAGAACTTCCGGCCACACCATCATAAATCTACAAGACCATTACACTGACAGCGCTATTCATTAGTCTCCTCGTCTAAATGTCTCGGAGTGGAATGGGAAACTATGAGTATGACGGTGCCATTAGGTTGATCAAGTGGACACTTTCGATGACAATTGTCTGGATGAATTAGACCCACAACACCTCCAGAGGGATAAACAACATTTTCAAGAAGTTTCAGAACTCTCCTCTCAAAATCGAGCTCATCTAATCTACCTACTGTATGCTTAGTCCCGATTCAGACTACACAATATCAGCCCACAGAAACACACATGTTTTGACATGTGTCATAGCACAAGTGTGAATAATAAAATTTAATGGTGGCTGAATGTCATTTATCTGCTTAGATAATGTTATTAGCATTATTAATTATTGTTAATAGCACTTGCATCATTTGTCCTTAATAAAGACAATGTCACTGACCTGAGACCTGATGGTCTAATCTTACATAATTATCTACACACACTTGTAAATTGAAAACTATTCCAGGTGACTCCTTCAGGAAGCTGAGTGAGAGAATGCCAAGAGTGTGCAAAGCTGTCATCTTAGGAAAAGGCGGCTACTTGAAAGAAACTATAAAACATATTTTTTTTGTTTACCACATAATGTGGTATATGTAGTGATCTTGCTAGTTGGACTCATCATTTAATGTCAAAGAAAAGCTCACTTTAAAATGAAATAATGATGCGTTTCCTGATTAGAAAGTGTCACATGTCATTTTTGCAGTCACAACATGTTGACACTGGAAACACATTGTTCAAACAAGGACATCCCTCTGCTGCTGTGAAGTAGTAGCTAGTAGATGTTGGCAACATTTCATTCTTGTGTTGTTGTGGTATTTCCCTCTACACAGGAAATCAATATCACGGAGTGTGTGTTGCATTACAATGTCACTGCCTCAGCAGTGGTGGTGCTGGAGTCTTTCAAATGTTGTCATGAGGAACAACATTTACTGGATTAAAAATGTCCTCCAAACAATGTGCACAATATTAAACATTGCTTTTCATATTCACAGTTTTCTTCATAGTTTAATCTGATTTCTGCAACATTCCATTCAGTCATTAAGTGGAATTTTAGATGAATGAATGAATTTGTTGCTTTTCTTTGTGATGACACTGCAGTTACTGATAAATTGGTAGATATAATTTGCTTACATCTTTATTCACTCTCTATTTCTCTGTCCATTTCTTCCCAATTAATTTTCATTGAGTAAATATAATGGAGGTACAAAATGGTACAAGAATATATTAACCAGACAATAAATCTAATAATATCATTATGATATATCATGTAAATGTTGAACAGTTTATACATTGAAACAGTAATTGGCTAGCACACAATCGCAACTACAGTATTTAGCCACACACACAGCCCCCACGCATACTTATACATAATGTATATGTTGCTCTCTCTGACTCAATCATTGTATCTCTCTACCCTCGTCTCATAAATCACTAATGTTGGTATCAGCAGGAAACAGTTTCCAACTGCACAGAATCACATCTGCTCCTGCATGCACACACACACACACACGCACGCACACCATGCTCTTTTCCCCACTAATATGCTTATCTCCTCCTCTCCTCTTCTTTCTCCCTTGCCCTCTGAAAAGGGCACCACACACGGGTGGCATTCATTGTATGTCAAAACACTCACGCCTATTGTTTCTTTCCATAAAAGCCTATCAGCATCCTCAAGATGCACGTAAACCTGCGATGATGTGCCGTGTCAGGGTATGCTGCAACCCTACTTCCCACTTGAAAATCAGCAATCCCTTGACGACTTTCACTGACAGTTCAAGACATCCGGCGTGTGTTGCCATTATACGTTCACCAGACGATTTTTGATTAAATGAGAAAAAAATAAAATGTTATTCACAGTCCAAAAATGAATTGCCATTAAAGTCGTTAGTCAATTAACTCCTTCTGACTAACCTCCTCTTCCTCTGTTGATCGAGAAAAAAATAGAGGTTTTTAACATACAGTAAAGAATATCCTTTCTGACTGTTTTTCTGTGGACCATTAAAGGCGGTATAAATCTTGATCTTGTACAGAAAAAGGTACAGAAGTATTATTTTAATTACTATAGTTGGTAAACATCGCCAGATCTACTGGATCTGTGACATTACACACTACAGTGAAGTCACAGTAGGAAAACAGCAGCCCACAGTCAAACAGTTGCAGTATATATATATATATATAAACATTTATTTAACTGTGTAATCCTTTTTCTCCCCTCTTTTCTTTCTCTGACATTTTTCAGGATGGGAACTTCACCAAAGTTGAAATCATGCCAGCAGAACCACCACCAGCAGTCAAGATTGTGGGCCAGTCCTCCTTTGTCGACTTCGGTAAGAATGACAGAGATTTGGCATTTGCTGTCATTTTTTTGACGAACAGAGCATTTGTGTGTGATTGTGACAGAGTAACAGACAGATCCATTTTAAACCTAGCACTGGCATGTTCTGGATTGCACTGGCATGTACCGTGGGGATTTGGATTGTAATTTGACAGAATGTAAAGAATCAAAACAATGGATGCCGATGTGTAAACGCACTCAAGATACTCTGAAAGTAGTGCCGAGTTGTGCTTTGCCAAGGTATACTGAAAAAAAAAAAGTCTCGCCCCTCAACACAATACGTGTGTGGCAGATCCGTTCCTCTCCTTTTAAGTCATTTAAGCTCCCTCTGCATCTGAAACTGTGTAGCTTCAAAGGCTTCCAAATAGGGCTGTCTGGTTTTTTTGGCTTTGGCATTTTCACTACAGCTCTCTCATCATGTTCAACTTTCTGTCCCTATGCACACACACACACCACAAATGCTCATCCCTTACCAGACTAAGGGGCTAATCTAACCAGGCTAATCTCACACATGCACACATACACAGTTGCAGACACAAACTCGAACACAACACTCTGTGATATACACACACTCAGTCCTACATAGAGGCAGTTTTTTTTTCCTGCACAGCTTATCTTCTTAAACAATCTTGGCCAGTAGTATTCATTGTTCAGCTCAGCTTTACATTTATCCGCAGCAAATCTGCACTGGCTCTAATCTCCAGACTGCAGCCCGTGTACCACAAAGTGGCCCACCTCAGCCAGATGAGAAGCAGAGTTGTGATCGCGTTATTCTTATTTTTAAATACCATTTTGTGTACGACAGTTAAGTAAAATGAAGAATATCTGGATGGAAAACAAATGAATAACATTCTCTCATCCTCTGCTGCCCTGAACAATACACTGTACCTCCAGGTTCTATAATGGAGCTGGTTAAGTGCCAAAAGTAGAAGACCCATTTTATTCCATGTGAATTACTAAGCTTGTGCTTATCAGCTGGCTGTTGGATGAATAAATAGTCATCCAGAGCCTAAAGCCAAATGTAAGTTATTCTTAGCTTTAAAGTGAGACTATGTAACTTTTGATGAACGGCAGTGAGCATTATCAAAAGAGGCAATTACCGGAAAATGGCAGATTATATTTCCCTACTTTCACCGAAATGAGAAGAGTCATAACGTCAGGGAACTGACTCATTAATGTCACTGCAGTATCACAGAAGTGATGAACAATATCAATCTAATATTAGTTATCATTAGCCAGACCAGACCAAGTCCGTTACAACAGAAAGTGTCCTAAAATCAAAATTAATCTGCTTGTCTTCAGAAAAACTTCTCACTCTCCCATGACTCTGCATTCCCTCAAGGTCAGCAGTGTAACAGTTCACCAAAATTGAACTCTGCGCAAAAGATTTAATCGGACTTACATCATCCTGCGAGTAAATTAAGATAATTTTTTAAGTCTAAGAGGAAGATTGTATTACTTTTTCTTGCCAAAATGACATAATGTCAGAATCTGCGCGATTTTATGTGCTAATACTCAAGATCTCCATTTTTTGGTGCAAGGCAATAATTTCTGTGGTATTCCCATAGTCCACTTAAACATTCAGCATCATATCATATTCTTTCTTGCAGCAGTGGTCCTTGAGAGAGGGAAGTTAGACTGTCTAAAACATCCTTTTCAAACAGTGTTCACAGTTATTCAGGAGGAGCAACACGAGACTGCTTAATGTCTAGAGGGGAAACACTACAATGTGTCTACTTATGTGACTACACAGTTCTTCTGTTGTATTGATCCTGGACAACCAAAGCTCAGATGGAAAGTGCATCATTTCTTTGAGCCAAAGGATATTGCCCAGGGAAGATCAGAAAAATCAATTGGCAGTACAGAACTATGTATCCGTATGAAAATGTAATTGATTCCATTATGTCTTAAAATTATGGTTTAAAATGTTATCTTTTTTCTTGTTTTTTGGTTTGTAGATTTTTTTTTTTTGTTTTTCCTTTGTTCAGTGATTTCTTTTTTTTTCTTATATTAAGACCCATTTTCATTTTTCCTGCGTGACCTTATCACTCAATTTGAGCAATGTGCTGTCGTTAGCTGTGTAATGTTCAATGCATTTTTAATTAACTTTTGAGCTGGAGCACACGAGCACATAGACACACATACATATACACTCTGAGCTTCGTACTGATAAACACATCCTTATTGGAAAGATTAATCTGTTAATCTCATTGCAGCTGGGGGTGTCTATCAAATATTTAGTGAACAAACTTCCCCATCCCAAAGTGGCAATAACGCATGAGCCAGAGGGGAAATGACCTATATGCTATGGGCGTGTGTGCTCATGTGTCTTTACGAGGGAATGTCTCACAGTGTGTTTGTGTAATTTGCTGCCGAGTGTTTATGTGTATGTAATTCATCATCTCTGTCTAAATCTAATTTAAGTGTATCTGGACAAAACTTCTTCATTTCTTTAATCCTTTTTTTAAAAATTATTTTATTTTATTTTTTATTTTTTATCCCTCCTACGGCTCGGAAATGTCACTTCAAGACGTTGTCCTCATTAGCTAGGGATCGGAGCCTTTGAGGGTCACCCTTCTAATAACCTGCCAAATTCCGGCAGAGAGATGCCTTGTAGGATGTAACGTCTCTTTTTTTGTCCCGTTTTGTCTGTTTCACTCGGCCCCTCCTCGGCTGTCGCTGTCGATCATTATTTCTCTTGATCTACTGTATATCTGCTATCTATGGCTTACTCGCTTTTCACATTCCTTATCCTTCTCCTCCCTCTATTCTTCATCTAAACAGCTTTTGGTGTCATTGTTATTTCATTATTGGAGAAGGACTCTGTATTGACCCACTATCTCTCTCTATCTATCTTTTTTTAGTCCTGCTTTTATCCTAGGATTCATAAAAACATCAGTGTTCACTCTGTTTAACAGATGACTAATGTTCTACAATGTAGAAAGATAATATCCAACATATATTTAAAGAAATTATAATGTGCTTTGAGTAAGTGATTACAATTGGGGCCAGATTACATCAGACAAACAATTTGAAACTCATCACTTTAACTACATTTCTTGTTTCTGTATCTCCACGTCTCTCTTGTAAAGCAGAGCCAAAAAGAGATACTCTGTGCCAACAAGAGTGCAGTTTGTGTTTGTTATAAAATCAATGGGGCAGGATGGGAGACTGGATATGAGTCGGATGGCTCTGACGAGAAGAAAACCTGCACTCTAAGGTAAAAACTCCTTAAATATTTTAATGCCACAAGTCCAAAATTGATGCATTTCAGCCTGAAGCTAGGAGTGCTCTTTCTTTATATTCTGGTATAGTGGCAAGACAGACAGACATATGCAGCTCAAGTGAATAGAGTTGGTCCCTTCTCCTTAGTCCAGATTAAGTGCAAATCTGAATAACCACTCTATGTTGAAGTTAATTGCAGAAAGTTTTGTATATAACAAGTATTGTCACATAAAAAAAAAAATAGTTTCTTGGTTGTACTAGTGCATGGTGGAGTGACAGGAGTAATGTGAATGAAAATAAACCAATATGGATTTGGACATTTAAAGTATACCAACAGTTAACCAAACAATTTGAAACAAACTTTTCCTTCGAGGAAATGAATTCATATTATAAACAATGTAAGATTTGGTTAAGAATTGGTGATGGCATTAAAATGTTTAGCCATGCTAACAGCAAGGCTTTATGTATGCCAGTGTTGTTTGGTCGGTTGCTTCACTACAGTATGTTGGTCTTGAACTAACTATGGTCCCCAGAGGATGAATTCACCTGACTTTGGTGATCCCCTGTTCCTTCCTGTGGTGCCACCATTGAAGTTGACATTTTTGGATGGATTGCCATGACATTTACCTCGTGAGCTGCTGATGTATTACATTTTTTTGGTCCAAGTCCAGTTTAGCAATTAAGTGCATACATGCATTAGGGTGACATTAAAATGTTGCATAACCTGTCACAACCTAGTTTCAGATGTGCATGGCTACTGTAGGTTGTGGCTACTCTACAACATAAGTATGTACATGTATGGAGTGAAGGGAATAATGAGAATACCTTAAATTATAGGATGCAGTCCAAAACAGAGCTTTAAAATGTATGTTATAATGTTTTGTTGAGTCAAAAACTCTCTGACATGGTCACAAAATATTAAGAATTGCATTTATTACTGAGTTGCGTCTGTCCCCTTTCCCTATGTTTCTACCAATGCAGTGTGGGAAATAAGTATTTCATGTATTTTAATGTCAAGTAACATTTACTTAAAACTTGGTGGAGAAGTCTTTATTTGCAATAAGAGCTTTAAGACACATTCTGTACATAGAAACCAATCTCCCACAGTCCTCAGGTGGCCCATTTTTTCCACACAAACATTTTTTTAAATCTCGAAGATTCAGTGGAGCCCACTGGTGAATCTTGCTCCTCAGGGCTTTTCACAAATGTTCTGTTGGGTTAAAGTCTGGTGTCGTCATATTTGTCATCATATTTTGTACAAAAAGCTGAATTTAAATGAGCTTCAACATGCTATTCTTCTATAATAGTCTTCCATAATGATGAAGTGTATTGTTGTTTTTACCTACAATACCTACTTAAATTGTCCTCCTATTGCATCAGCCATTTGTCTTTTTATTTTTTAGTCATGAACATGCATCATGAGACAAGTGTAAGGAAGGGGGCAATGGCACACTTCAAAGATGACATGAAGTAGGATTGAAAAGAAGTAAATATAAAAAAATATATATATATATGCCAAGATGGATGATTTAAAGAGGGAGGAGAGGGTGGTAGGAAGGGAATGAAGGCGTGAAGGGAAAGAGGAGGGCAGGATGAGAGAACAAAGAGCTGCACTGCATCCCTGCGTGATCTGGAGTGGGAATTATTTCCATCACACATCATACTGTCACTTCACCTCTGACTTTGTCTGTGTGTCTTCCACTATATTTTCCTCTACATCTTCACGCCTGTGTCAACCATCCTCTACATTTTTCTGTCTTGTTCTTTCTCTTGAAAGTGATTTTAGAAAAAAAATTGCTAATTATATATCGCGACAGCAGCACCAATAATTATCAAAGACATGTTAAAAAAGAAAATGACATGCAGTGGCTTCTCTGTGTACGTAGTAAATGTCAGCTTTTGTGTCTGATATTTTTGCGTTCTGTTCAATACAGCGTTGCTAGAGTGCAGCTCTGCCCGCTCTCTCCTAGCAAAACGTATGATTTAGCTCATCCGGAAAAACCCATTTAGTAAGCTGCAGCAGCTTCAGCTTTACAGATGTGTTTGTCCATACTGGAGTAGTTCTTTTGTATTTTTAAGAAATGCAGTAAAGTTTTAAGAACCTTTAAAACACAGCAGTCATGCAACTTTAAACCTTTTAAAAGCTCTTTGTGAACTTATGCAGTATTAAGTAATGCCTTTCCTTTTCTTCAGCTTAATTGAGATTAATCTGATACCTGGCGAGTGTTTTCCTTCTGGGTCTCTTGTTAGTGTAATCAGGCAATCTGGCATTAGCTGCTTCTAAAAAAAATATCGTCGGTTAATATTCTGTAGTGATTTTAGTTGAGCTCAGTAAGGACTGTTGTCATTACTTGGATTTTCACTTTATATTTTAAACTAACAGACCAACAGACCGTTTGAATTAGTTTGCCTTGTATCGATCTGTAAATAAAGCTAATACATTATAATAAGCACATCATGATATATGGGTAGAATTTGAAACAAATGAAAAAAAAAAATAACACGTTAGTTCAGACTCGTTCGAAATTACAGCCAGTCCTTGCTGGGACAACTAAACCTGAACATAATTTTACCATCCATCTCTTTCAAAACTCGGAATGATCATTAGTAAGTCCACTGGAATTTCTAAGTACTTCCAAGTCAACGCTGTCTGTGGGCCAGTTCTTAATCTAATAAATAGAGATTTAAGATTTAGTATTAAGTACCACTCTCAGAGATCAGAGATACAGAACCGACCTTCCCACAGAACGCACATGCCCAACATGATAAATGCTCTAAACACAGAACAGGAACAATTAATTTAGATGCGAGTTTTCTGTTTGTTTTTGCCGATTTGCTGAAAGTCATCTCCCAGAGTAGCGTCCACAGGCAGCACACAATGGCTAAACTCGAGGTGTACGTGCATGCGTCTGTGTGTATGTGTTTGCATATATAATGGATGCATACAAGAATCTGTCCATGCGCTCATCTCTGTGCGCTAGCCGTTCTTTTTCCGACACTAAACTCTTAATAGATGCACAGCATATGCCAGACAAAACAGGCCCATCTGCCTTATCACTGAAGTAATTGCATTTTTCAAAGTGACAGCGGCCAATGCATAATTCATCATTAGGTAAAGCACAACGAAGTCCCACAGCCAAGTGTGTCAGCTAGCTTCACTGCAGGTAGGATGGAGGGAGGATGCTCTGTGGCCAGCAGCTAAAGGAGATATGGAGATTTTGCAGACAGCGAGATAGGAGTGTGTTTGGAAGTGATATTTAAAATCGGAAAGGCTGTCATCATGCTGTGTGTGTATGGCTGTGTGAAAGAGAATGAGTGTGTGTGTCTGTGCGTGCAGGTAAGTCAGCATGTTAACAGGACAGCCTATTTCTCTCTGCTCTCCCCTCAGGCGTTCCTTCTCCACTCATCTTATTATATTGTGCTACATCCAACCTCTCCTCCTCTCCCTCTTTTCTGTCTGCTTCATTCTCTCCTCAGCCACTGCATACCTTTCACACTATTTTTTTCACCTTCGTTTCCCTTTGTATTTTTTTCCTCTTTCACTGGCTGTCTTGTCATGTTTTCAACCAGTGCTTTCTCCCTCGCTTTGCTTTACAGTCCCACATTCTCCATCTCCTTCTCTTTGTTAGTCTCAGACTCCTGCAGAAATGGGTGAACCTGTAAAACAGAGGTACTGGAGTGCTGCTCGGCAAGTTAAGATCAGAGTCAGGTGTGTAAGCAGGATGACATAACAGCATCCGTCTGCAAAGACATCCCTCCAGACCATATTAATGAAGTAAAATGCGGCAATGGGAAAAATAAAATCTCCTAATCAGGCACCATTTTGTGATATCCCTCACATTTAGAAAAATATTCCAATCCATATGCAAATTATTACGTCTCCCGGGTTTATAGTTTCCAAGTTCAGACATTAATTTGCACATTTTAATATGCAATACAATGCAAATTGCAAAATACATCTGACACAAAAGTGTCCTTCATTGAAGGTAAAACCTGCATTTCCCTCTTTCTTATTCCTATATCTGTTGTGCAGTAATTATGCATAAGTAGTACTCCCAATTATAAGGATCCACCCACAGTGGTCTTACACACTAATTAGCACTTTCTTTTGAATTAATTTTAAAATGTTATCTTGTTGCACATATTACAGTGAAATGCACATTCCAGCAAAAGCTTCCATTTTGCATTTGCACTCACCATTATAATATACAGTGAGGTACATCTCCCCAAGCGGTCATGGGAGAGTTGAGTGGGGGGTATGGTATTTTTCAGAAATGTTCTCCGTGTTTTATGTTGAGGGCTTTTGCTTTGTCATCATTAATTTGGGGGAAGTTGTCTGACATCCAGTCCGTTGTTAGGCAGTCTTGCAGGGTAGAGAGTTTACTGAAGTCATCTGATTTAAAAGAAAAGTATAGCTGTGTTTCTTCCTCATAACAGTGATAAGAAATACACTTAAATCGACTAACTAAGAAACCAAGGGCGAGCATGTACAGGGAGAAAAGAATAGGTCCAAGAATTGAACCCTGTGGTACACCACACATCCACTGAGCAGATAAGGAGACATAATGATCAATGGCCACAGGAAACCTCCTGTCTGACAAATAGGAATCAAAACAGTCAAGTGCTGTCCCTGTTATGCCCTCTCATTGCTGAAGACTCATACTAAGAATAGAGTGGCCAGTGTTGAAAACTGCACTCAGGTCAAGCAGCAGCAGGACTGAACATTCCCCAAGCATCTGCGCACATGAAAATATAATTTGAAACGCTGAGTAGGGCAGTATGAGTACTGTACCTCACAACGAAAACCAGACTGGAATTGGTCAAAGATTTCATTTCATTGTTGAGAACCTGTACAAGTTGTCCACTTTTTCCAAGACCTGAGAAATAAAAGGTAGTTTGGATGCGGGTCTATAGTTGAATGTTTTCAAAACTTGGAATGATCATTAGTAATCATATAATTATTGTTGAATTATTGATTCTAGTCCATTGGAATGTCAATATGTTAATAAGTGCATATAGTGCATCCTTCTCTGTATGTTCTACAGTCAACATTGTTTGTCTGGCAATTATTAATCTAATATTTAGAGATTTAAGATTTAATATTAATACCATTTTCCGACAAGTGAATAAGTGAGATCAAAGATACAAAACTGACCTTTCCACAGAACGCACATGCCTAACATGATAAATGCTCTGAAACACAGAACAGGAACACTTAATTTGGATGCAAGTTTGCAGTGGGTCTAGGCTTGGCTTTTTTAATAGTGGCTGAGTAATTGCATGGTTAAAATAATTTGACACAGCCAGAGAGAGCTGTTCATACTGCTGTGTAAGGTCCTCGAAAATCAAAAAAACATATTCAAAAAGAGAGGTCAAAACAATATCAAGAGAACCATAGGAGTGCATCTGAGAGACAATAGCTTCAAGTTTTTCAGTGAAACTGAATGAAGGCAGTCGACTCGAGGAGTGCATGTTTGAGGACTCGAGGAGTACATGTCTGAGGACTCCAGGTGTACATGTTTGAGGACTCCAGGAGTACATGTTTGAGACCTTGTTTCACTTACTTTATCCACATGGAATGACAAAAAACATTTCAGTCATCACTTGAATAAAGTAGCTTTCTTATTGCAATCAGTCAAATTGGAAAAATAGTCATTTTCCATTCAGGTCCAAATTTTCAGGTGAATCCATTTGGAAGACAAGGAGCACTTGATTTGAAATTACTTTGAGCTTCTGGGGCCATAAATAATAATGTGTCTGGTGAAACACTGTCAAAGTTTGAAATTATGTTCTATGTGTTTATGCAGGTTTTTATTTATTTATTTATTTAGTTTTTCTTTTTGAACGTAAGTTTTTATGACTTACTGGTTCTCCCCAAGGACAAGACCCATGTCATATCACACACATTCCTCCCCCTTTGTTACACCTCTAATACACACAAATACAGAAAACACTGACAGAATGACACACACAGATCATAGGGTTTGTAATGAGATACAGACTTCTGGCAGCATCCCACCATGTGAGTTTGTGGTGTGCATATTATGATTTGCATTTTTATTGGTGCTGTGTTATACTCTATGAATGCCAATGTGTAACAAGGAATATCTGCATAGTCTCTGTATACTCTCTCATAGTCTCGCTCTCATTCTGTTGACTTTATCTATTTTCTCTTCAGTTTTCTCTCCATTCCTTGGCACCGTCCTACACAGGCCACCCTTCTCTTCTTCGCCCTCTCTCCCCTCTGTTTCTACCCGTACCTGTAGTTTCCTCCCTCCACGAGTCTCTCAGCCAATCTCCATCACACCATGCATCACCAGCGGGAGAGAAAGAGGAAAGGCGCGAGACAGGGAGAGAATTTTGGTGAATAAAAGAGAAGGAGAGATGGAGGGAGAAACAGGAGCATTAAGACTAAGAAGGGAGTAATAGACGGAGGGAGAAATAAGTGAGCTAGGAGAGGGGAGGAGCCGCACATAGGAGACAAGTGAAGGAGACCATAACGGGAATCAAAGAGAGACACATGAATAGATAGATAAAAGAAGGTATTCATGGAGGAAAGGACAGGTGGGACAGAGTGTGTGTGTGTGTGTGTGTGTGTGGTAGAACTGACAGTAAGCATTGGAGACAGAATGGCGAGTGACAACCTCTGTAGGTCTGAATTAGCACTCGTTGCATGTCTCTCTCTGGCTGCCTGTTTCTTTGATTCTCTCCTACAGTAACCCACCATCGCTGTCTCTAAAAAAAAAAAAAAAGTTCAATTGGTGCACATGACGTAATTCTATTCAGTATTTCAGTTTGTTTTCATCACACCCACACTAATGCACCAAATTTGAAAACAATGCCAATGATTTGGTTTCAACCAATAAAGCATTTTCTGCACTAGATATTTGCAGCAGTCTGGCCTCTGCACCAATTACAATTTAGACAGAGTGGGAGTTTGCAAAATTGTGTTGAGGTATTGCACTGCCATTAAATTGGAGGACTTGCTAGAGACAGATTTTACAAAATGAATAGTCAAATAGATGTAGCAGATGACAAGATATCCTCGCTTCTATTCCCTGGCAGGCCTTAACAACACTGAATTCTTCACTGCCCGTAACACAACTTGAGAAGATCATTCTTTTTGTTAGGCCCTTCCTGCCTTGTAAATGCCTCGATCCTTCCACACCTCCACTTTGTACCACTGGCTTTCTGTGAACATTTGTAGTTACCAAGTAAGCAGAGATGATGGCAACTACAGAAGACAATAAACCATTTATTATGAGTTCTTTTTTTAACAATCATGATGACTAAGCTGTTTTAGGTGTAAAATTGGTCCGTTAATCCCTTTATTAATAAGTTAATAGGCATAAAATTAATCAAGGACAATTTTTAAAAATGAAGCACCAAGCATTAAGAGGTCACAGCTTTCCAAGTATGAGTATGTGCTGACAAAATAGATGTCATTTTTGTTACTACAGTATGTACTACACTATACTGTACTTTTGTGAAACACTGCCTTGAAGAAAAATGGACAAAATTATTGAATTGCTGTGTACCTTCTGGAGATATTTCCTCGTTTCATGTCCCACTATTAACCGTTTCTCTCTTTCTGTTTTTCTGCCCACACTGCAAAAGAAGGCTTTAGACTTTACACTGATTTAAAGGAAATTGAGAAACAGTGCTTTTCAAAAGTCTGTCTGTCTTCTCTGTACTCTCTTCTTACAGTCAAATGTATTTGTTTTAGATTAAGCGTTTGTAATTGTCAGTGGTGATTGCTATAGTGACAAGATGGTATGATTGAGATATGGTGATTTGTCTCAACATGTTTCTATCCAGATTTTATGAAACGTAAACATGTCTTTTCATCAGCCATTGGCTTTGAGATTATGAGAAAACATTTATCTATTTTCAGAAACATTTATAATTACCTTTGGCCAATCGCAGGCAGTTTAGCATTTTATGACTGACTCACTTTTTCTTCCCCGTTCTGCCTTGTTCAGTTGCCCCTGACAGCCACATTGAGCTTCTCCTCCTCCCCTGTTTTATTCTGTCATTCATCATCAGTGTCATTCAGCTTTCCCCATCCACATGGCACAACATCTGTTTGGGAGTGTTGCACTTGCCCTGTTGAACGGGATTCAGACGAACAGTGCAATGAGACGACTGGAAACGGTTTCACCTCTTTATGCCTTGTGTCTATTTACATGCCTACCCCTGAATACAGATTAGATTAAGTCCAAAAGCTGTGCACAGGTTTCATTATTTCATGTCTTTATATATTTCATAGGTTCAGAGAGTTCTTGCAGACTTCTTATAGCAGGAAAGGTACAGGCGTAAGTAATAACTGAGGGTCTCATTAAATTTAGTTCTCTCAGTAAGTCATGAAATCAAGCATGCTTACTTCATACCAGGTTCCTGGATCCTGTATTAGAATTCAATGTTTATGAGTGTTAGATAGATCGTCTTACTTTGACGTGTCTAAATATGTACGGTGAAAAACGTCTATAACTCAAACCAAATGTAGCTAATCATTGACACTATCTGCTATGCATGTAAATTCGGACCCATTTTCTCATATCGCTACGTCTCAATCTGATTAACTGAAAATAACAACCAGAGACATCAAACAAGATGTTTAATTAACAAAGCCCACATTGGAGCAAAAGAATCCAGAGAGAGAATAACATGTTAATGTATTGATGCTTTAAATATGTCAGCTAATAATCAGAACTACAAATAGCAATGATTTTTAACATTTATTAATCTACTGATTCTTTGTTTAGTCTTTTCAGTTCAAATTTCAAACAATATTCTGTCAAATAATGGATTATGTAATTAATTCAGCTCTGGTAACGTCCATTATTATAAATTTGGTGTGTTTTCTGATCATTTGATCATCATGTAAATCCCTGATTAATTCAGGGCGTACTTGTACAGTACACACCATATCGTCTTTCGTAACACACCGACGCATAAAGAGTAACTTTATTTATCTCTATGTGCTTTCACAGAGGTCTCGCTTTTTTCGTGTATACTGAAGTGGATGTGTTCATGGGTGCAACTCAAACCTGTGCCATTTGAATCAATTAATGAGAGACTGTTTTGACATCTTATGTTTGTGCGTGTGTGTGTGTTTGTGTTATCTGAACTCTGTGCACTGAAGTGTGTGTGTGCTTTGAAGAGCTGTTGTTTTGATTTGGGAGGCTCTGTCCCCATTTGTACATTTGATGAAGCCTGCGCGGCATTATGATAACAATAATTAATAGCAATGAAAATCAGTGGAGAAAATGATACTTCAAGTCAACTGATATTATTAAAAGGCTTCAAAGAGACAAGTGCTGCTTGGATGTGTGTTTGCTTGGAGAAAACAAGCAGGTGTTCCTGTGATCCGGCTCACATGTGGGGGGGAGGAAACGAAAAAAAAACAACGGCAATAGTTTTCTTTGTGCTGTGCTCAAAGTCGACTCGAGAACAAGTCCGTGGCATTCTGATGGAGTGAAAATATTAAAATAGCACAGTTTTAGGAAACAAAGGATCACACTTCCCGCTGCTTCGATGCAACATTGCTGCTGCTCGATCTTATTCTCTGTGTCTGTTTCTGGCAGATGGTGATGGCTACCAGGACCACCTCCTCCCCGTGTGTTTGGATGACGGCTGTCAACACAGTGCCATCTACGTGGCCAAGTCGGGCTCAAAAGAGGTACATAATACATAATACACACACACATGACCGTACTGAAAGTTGTAGAGGTCCTTCTAATGGAATACCTTGGCTTTCTACTGGGTAAACTTTATTTTTTGTGTTTACCCCTCTTAAAGCTGGTGTTTACTTTTCTATTCTGTCAATCTGTATAACACCATTTTGCACTAGGCTGCTCTCTGTACCTTCTGCTCAAATCTGTCAGACTGTGGGACACCACTTTCTTCTTTCTTACACTTCTTTTCTCTTCTGATTTATTCAACACTGCTCTTCTCTACTGGTTTTATTACATGCTCAGAAGAAGCACATGTTAGATCACAAAGTACGACTATGTCTGATCACTGTCACTTTTACTGTATGGAGATGACTTGTACTGTACATAGACTTACACTGTAAGAACTTGCACTAGAGCTGAAGGCAGTGTATGTATGTATATGTGATTTGTACCATCATACAAGCCTGATTCCAAACAAAGCCTGTGTAAAATGGTACATATTTACTAAAAACAATAAGGTTTATCAGTTGGAACATTTAATATCTTGTCGTTGTACTTGACTTTGTACATTTGATTGAATGTAGGTTTAGAAAGCGTTTGCAGATCATTGCATTCTGTTTTCATTTATGCTGAAGAATATATAAATGTGATTGTAATATGAAGAAATGTGGCTCTGTACTGTAGAGCTGCAACAGTTCAAGAAGTGGATCAAGAGAAAATTAATAGCTTTTTTTAATAATCCATTTATTGTTTGAGTAAATTAGTAAAAAAAAAAAAGCATCTCAAATATAAAACTTTGCAGCTAGTTCTTCTTTTCTTCACATTATAGTAAATGTCCATCCGTCCATTATCTGTAACTGCTCATCCTCCTCCTCATCAGGGTCAGAGTGGGACTGGAGCCTATGCCAGCTGACTTTGGGCTGGAGACGGGGCATTATAGTAAATGTAATATCTTAAATTTGTCGTTAGTCTTACCCAGGAAAACATTTCAGTTGTACAACTGTCATTTGTACCCATAGATGACAACCCCTAGGGCTTTAGGAATTTGTGATGGCCATTTTTCTTCTGATCTGCAACCACATGGGTAATCGGTCAAGAAAAATGTAACTGATCATGAAAATATTCATACCATACTCTATGCAACAAAATAGGTCATTCTTCAGTGTCCAACATAAGCGGGGGCAGGAACTGTGGTCTTCTTGTCATACTCTTGGATCTCTTTTCCAATATTTATTTGCATCAGTTTAAAAAGATAATACTGTACTACTTCTGCCTTAATTAGAGAGGATGTTAATGGCTCTGATGACAAGCAGATTGTTTACATGATGGGAAAAAATATATATACATATATTCTTTTTAAGGCTCAGTCTTGCCCACTCAGTTCTCTTTTATGTTCTTTATGACTTCTCTCCTCTCCAAGTGGCCCCATAGCAAATCCTGAACACTTGTTCGTCAGTACAATGGCTGTCTATTTCAGGAATGCATTAGACACATGGCTCACTGCAGGGGGGCTCTTGCTTAGAAAGACATCGGGGCTGATCCAATGGGTGTCAGTTTGTTTGCAGAGCCATGCGAGATAGACGTAATAGATATGTAAACACACATTCACTTCCATTCGATTAACATACACATGCAAAAGCCAATATTTGCACATGAACATGTCTATTCACTGTTGCTCTTACACTTACATGAATACACATACCACAACCACCACCACCACCTACGTACCATCTTGTATGAGTCTTTTCATTTGCATCCTACCATTTGGCAAGAGGCTCCACTCCTTTTTTCCCTTCCTCTGCCACCAGAGAACTATCTTCCTCTTTTTTTCTCTTTTTTTTTTCACAGTCCAAAATAGAAATATTACAGGCTTATCTGCATGTCCGCCCCCACACACATGTGCACACAAAAGACACACACACACACAAAGATACACAGATGTACACTCCCTGCGGACATGCCTTCTTTTGTTTGCCTGTCAGCAACAAAAAAAAAATGATTGAAGAAAGAAGTGAAAGGAGGAGTGTTGACAGAAGGGGAGGGGAGGCAAAGGGAGGAGGACTTATCTGCACTGATGGATGAAGTGAACACATGTTGTGTTCTGTGTCTCTATGTGTTTGAGAGACAGTCATCACTGTCAAAAGGAGAGACAGGCGGAGAGGGAAGGGTGGGCGGAGTGAAAAGGAAACCAGACTCTCTCAAAGCTTCTGTGTTTTCATGGAATGGTGATGCTAATGTGCAATCATAATGATGAACCCTTTTCACACACATGCAGTGCAAATGGTTATACATCGTAGTATCGATCTCTTCCAACAGTTATTAAACACTCTTTGAGCTATAATTCAGCTTGAACTTACACTAGAATATATACGTGGGGGGGGGGCTAGCTCCATTACATTGGAGCAGCCAGTCAGCAGATGTCTCCCCTAGAGGTATCTGCCAACACAGAAACCGGAGGGAGTGATGGAGAAAACAGTAGGGGGAAGGAAGGATGAAAGACGAGAGGTGTACAGACAAATAAACCATTTTCTTCTGTTCCTTCATTGCCACTTTGAGAGGAACATTCCATCAGAATGAATGAGAGAAAAAAGGAAAAAAGGAATGGAGAGTGAGTGTGTGTTTACAGGCACAGGCATGATGAGGTGCCTTCGGGTGTGCATGGAAGTCCTGCTGAGTAGAAACTAGTGTGTGTCTAAAGATCGTCTCCAAACAATAATTCAGTACTTCCTTCATGTGGTCTCGGCCTCAGCTCTGTCTCTACAGACCCTCTGCAGCAGCTCCAGGCCTTTATAGTTCACCATATTGGAGGAAACCGCAGGGGGCTTCCAGCAATCGTTCTCCTTCATACTCTGTCCCTACAGACACAAACTGATCACGCTTAATATACCTTGGACCTCTCTTTTTTTTCCTCCCATGTTCTCTAACACATTTGGACATTACTGTAGAAAATAATGTGATTGTGTCTGTGCTTGATTCACTTGTCAAGTACATTGTAGCAATCTGTTTTCATTAGCCGGACGGAAAGACCTTCTGAATATTAGAGAGAACTTCTGCGAGAACAAGCACAGACCCCCCAGAGTGTATGTATGTTAGACCACAGCTCATTTGACCAGTTTGAGTACAGCAAATATTTTATAGAACTGAGCAATATGGATAAATACCATTTAAATCTGTTAATGCCTTAACAAAATGGCTTTACATGTGGACTTCTCTAATCAGAACTTTGATTTACCCTGGCATTACAAACATTTAAATGCTGAAGGTTTTAATGACTTCAAATCGTTTTCTACACATAATATTGAATTACAGAGACGGAGTCAAATAATCAGGTTGCTGATGAATAGGTGATTAATGATTAATGCAAAGAGGAAGAAGAATTACTTTATTCTCTTGAAGGAAATTTATTTTTTTCACTAGTTTGGCTTACTTTGTCTTGCCTGGTCCCAGATTGCTTCAAATATTCACTGTCACTCAGACAATGAAGTGCATGATCAATTTATCTGCTCTCATTCTCTCTCACACAAAGTCGCATTGGGGTTTTTAATTGATGAGTTCAGAAATTCACCATTAAAAATGTATGTTTTATGTGAGGAGGAAGAAGAAGAAGAAGAAGCTGTTCTCTTGCCTATATAAACATTATAGAACAGTTTCACTCCAGTGTAACACTTCACTTAGTAAACCAGTTTATATGCTGGTCATACCGTTACTAAATACAGTAAATGAAGGTTTGCAGTACCAAATCGTATTGGCTTCATCCCTTGTGTGCTTAAAACTAAATACAGTAAATGATCAAGTAAATTAAATAAAAGTGCTAAAACCACTTAAATGTTGATATTAATGCCCATCTGTCTCATCAAAGAACATACTCTGCATGTCGAAGTGTCCTTGAGCAAGATACTGAACCCCAAATTGGAAGGCTGTGCCATCAGTGTGCGAATGCGTATGAATGGTTAGTTCCTAAAACTGCAATTGCCATCTTGCATGGGAGCCAGTGCCATCAGTGTATGAATGTGTGTGAATGGGTGATGAGATATCTAGTGTAAAAGCACCTTGAGTAGTCGGAAGGCTGGAAAGGCGGTATATAAGTACTCTCCATTTAGAATTTAGTCCATTTACGTACTCTATCTAATATTTTCAAATACTTCCTTTATATACTAAAATAAAATATGTATATATAGTGATACTGTGAATAAAAGCAGGACTAGTTAACTCTGCTAGCAGTCCGTCTGTTTTGTAGTGAAAGAACTGCAGCGCTGAGTGCAGGCTGACACAGCATTCTCTCACACTGTTCACCGAGCATCAATGAGTGAGTGACCCCGAATGGCAACTATCTGGCCACGGGCCACATTCACTGGCTCTGTTGCAGACAGACACAGTCAAGAAGTGATTTGCTTTTGGGATTTTGTTGTTATTCTTTCATGTTACCATGTTGACTATATTTTGTCCTCATTGTCAGCATTCTGTGAGGCTGCGTACAGTTTACTGTATTTTTCTTCTGTTTTTTTTTTTTTTTTTTTATGTCATTGCAACTGCCCTCCTTTATATTCTTGCGATTCTTAAGCGTGTGCATGCAAAACGCATACTGCCCCCACAAAGACCAAGCCAGCTGCCTACTGTTGCTCCTCAGACAGTGTTAGGGCAGCGAGTGTGAGCCAGACAGCCTCCTCCCAGTCCTCCCAGTCAGCTGGTCAGTCAGTGGTCAAAGAGGTGACACTGGCAGCAGCAGGTAGCAGCCTCTCCACCCTGCCCAGCTGACACAAAGACATATGGTGTCACTCCATCTTCTGGCTCTGACTGCCTTTTTTCCAGGGACATACCATGACCTCATTTACACCTGGTAATAAAAAACAATCTGTATCTGGGTATTTTGAATAAGGACATGTCAGTGCAAGGAGAATTGGTGTGTGGGCACACTTTATAATGAAAATGATAAAATCAGTTCAGAAGATCAGAAATATTGTCATGTCTTGCTGTCAAGTTAATGAGTTGAGTTGTGACTTGATGAGCAGTTTGGTGAGATGATGTACTGTCAGACGTTTGTGCTTTAAAACACAGTTGATGTGAAATACACTTCCTGTCAGAGAGCTAAATGGGAAGATCGATACCATGATTGTGCCTGAACGCTAAATGTGAAGCACAGAGAAGTTTGTGCGGCCCACCTACCAAAATGATCAGCTAGTTGCAGCAGCAACATTGGCTGTGACGAAGCTCATGTGAAAACGTGCCCGACTCCTGCACTTTGCATCAAAACTGTAGTCCTTCCTGGAGTCATGAGTCAGTATTCACACCAAATCTTCAAAATCCGAATCGCCACAGGGTTTGCAGCGGGTTTTAGTGGTGAGGTACTAGGGGGATGTTTTTTTGTTATGAACAAAACCTCTATGAAAGAATCAGAACAACATTTTATTTCTCTGCTGCAGGCCACTGTATTTTTTTTTGTTGTTGTTTTTTTCAGCACTCTTTGACCTCCTCCACTTCATCTGACATGCAGTACCACTGTTGAAATGAATGGGAAAACCTGTATTTTGGCCACATCACCGAATTTTAAACAGGCGTTAATTTTAAAATATGATACACATTTAGTTTCAGTGTAACTTAGACTTCAGGATATAAGTAACATGTTCTTTTACTTGTTTATCGCAAATAAATATCCAGAAATCTACTTAGAAGGTCTTTCTTGAGATTCATCACATTTTAAATTTTCTTTGGTGTCACCGTAATCCACTGATAATTGTCTCTACAGCCATGGGTACAATGAAGATGAGAACTGCCAACAGCTAATTAATGGTGTAGCATATTTAATGGTGCCAGTTTGGCGAAATATAAACAATTATGTAGGGGCACCGGTGTCAGGTAGCCAGCAAGGGATTAGCTTAGTTTAGCATAAAGACTGGAACCATGCAACCATCCTCATTCTCACAAAAAAAATCATGATTTAAACAGTAAACATGATCCAAATGGAAAATGACAGCACACATCTTTTATGAATTTGGATTTTTTAGCCATGAAACCTTGAAGTCAGTCATGATTTGTGCCTGCTTCTTCCACATCCGTGTCGAGCAGTTGCATTATCGCTTACTTCTTAAGTTTGGAATTTCCTTTTACTATTAGAAACTGAAAATACTTTAGCAGAAAAAATGCTGTGCATGTGAATCATATTTCAGGGTAGAATATTTCACACATTGCACCATCTAGAAGACAATCATAACATACATGTAGATATGTAATGAAACGATCATGATTATAGTAGTACTGGCTTAACTTCCTTGCTGCATTAGTAATGTGCTCTTCTCACCCACTCCTCCGCCGTTCGGTACCCTGCTGTCTTTCAGTGCCAACTCTAATATGATGAGCATTACAGTCATTATATCACGGGGATCATAAAAGCCATTGCTTCATTACACGCCTGTTTTGTTTTTTTTTTTATTTGTTTTTTTTTTTTTTCTCTCTACATTTTATTGCCTTGGATAGCCTTGTTGTCTGTCGATGTTACAGCACCTCCCTACCCCATAAACCCCACCACCACCTCCCATCTCCACCGCAGGCCGCCCACATTTTAATTTCTTGGCCTAATGAAGCGGGAGCTCTCTCCGCCAAGTTGAATCAATGGGAGTCTGCAAGCATGCCGACACATTTTCACTTTAGTCATCAGCAAAGCCATGAGAGCGATTTTATGTCGGGTGCGTTCTGTGTTTGTGTCCCTCGTATTTTTTTATTTATTTATTTTTTTTTATAAAGTGTGTTCCATGTATTGTGTGCGCACATGTGAACGTGTGCGTACATGCAGAAAGCTGTCTGAACACGGTCTGTGTTTTCCCGCTGTTTGATAAAAAGCTATTTGTATGCGGGATCCTTCTCACTACCATTAAAGGTATCAGATTACCTCGCAAGCGCAAATCTCATCACCGTCTTCATCTCCATTAACTAGGTCATTTGGAGCTCTGTTCCAACAAACACACACACACACACACACACATGCACTCGCACTCAATTTGGTGTTAATATGTTGACATTTGAACCAGCCAATGTCAGTATTGAGTTATTTAGACTTAGGAGCTCTCCGTTTGAACAGGCAAACACTAGGCCACAGATTAATCTAAGACACACACTTGACATTATTCAAATTCTTTGCTATTTTTAGTGATTAAATGTCAAAACCTCCACAGCCACAAGGGAGGAGAAACTGCTTCATGATTTATTTAAGGAGCTTCTCTGTCAGGTTGGCTATTGTGTCTTCTCAGATAAAAATGATTTGATTAGATTAGAAACCTTTAATATCCTCACTGAGGGCCATATGATTTCCACCCACATCCCCCACACAGTGCTGCTGAGCAATAAAAACAAACACAGGGCAAGCGGTGTCTCATTTTCCTGGGGAAAAAGCCATATTGGAAACGTAAATGGAGACTGAGAAAGACTTTTGCTGTTTAGCTTTCTGATGTTGTCTGCTAATTTAACACAAACACTGTCTTGCATCATCTGCTTTGGTCTTGCCATATGTTCACAGTAGAGGATCATCACATATCAATGTCATTAGATAATATTTGAGAGACACAATCAAGCTTATTGCCAGGAAACAATATAATGTACAAATTACAGCGAGACAGCTGTGATAATGCATCCCTTATGTTTGATTTGGGTTTAATTAATTACTAACATGACAGGTTGAACTTTGAACTCTTGTTTGATAATTATTATTTTTGATTGGGTGCCTCTGCACAGGTATGCAGTGTGTGCGCGTGTTTATGTTTTCCTCAACGTCCTCTCCTAAGCTGAACATTTCTTATAGATTAATATGTCATCTCCAGTTTAATCAGCAGCTATCATGTCACCACAAAACCTGCAGATGCATGACATACATTCTGCATGTGTGCTCGTGTGTCAGCGTTTTTGCAGTGTTGACTAGATGCTGTTTGTATTCTCTGTGCAATTCCTCTCTCCTCCTCTAATCAGTGTTAGAAAAGAAGTAACAGACAGTACACTGATTGCCTCAGGGCCAACAGCAGCACAGTGGTCCGCTGATAAGGCTGGCGGCCAGCAAAGGCCTCACTCGGTCCTGAGAGAGAAAGTCATGGTAATGCTGAGCACAAACCAAAGGACTCCAGAGTAAAAGATAACTCGCCAGTGAATTAATTTGCCTCGTGGACTAAAGAGCAAAAAAAAAAGATTGAAGATGTAGCTATGATTTGAAAACACGGCCACCTGCTGTCAGAATAACTGCTGTCATGGGAACAAAGATGTAGTTAAAGATCCAGTGTGTAAGATTGTGGACCTCATTTCAGAACAAGGCAGACATATAATGTGTTTCGTACATGTATAATCACAATCTCAATTTTGTTACTTAAAACTTGAGGGCGAGGGGGATGTGAGGAGATTTCAATGCAGCAATTTCACCACTAGATGCAACTAAATCCAACACACTGGACCTTTTAATACAGATTAGATCAGCATCTTTTCCTATTTCAAAGCAGCAAATCATGAATGGCAACTGTAATCTAATGTATAGCTTTTTACCTTCAGTAGATATTGGTCTTTGGATTAAAGCCAAATGTCATTTGGATAATACAGTAGTGTATTATCCAAATAGCTCTCAGTTGTTTTAGATCAAGAGCCACGGTAATGTACACAGTCATCCAAACTACTCATTTATTTTCACTCCCTTCTTTCCTCTCATACCCTCCTGTCTCATACCCTCCCACCCCCCCCACCCCCCACCCCCACTGTCTTTGTCTCTCATTAGTTACTTTTAGAGTCAGTCGGTCTCTTCAGACTTCTCTGTGAATGAGTCCAAATGGGCATGTTTGTGTGTGGGACAGTGTATCATGATGTGCATCCATGTCCATGTCTAGCATTGTGTTTACTGGCCACAAATGGGCTGGCAGCAGCCTCTCCGGTCTCGCTCTCTCACTCTTCATTTCTCTTTGCCAGCCTCCGCATGGCGGTCATTTTCCAGCGCTCCCATCCACTCAGGATGGCAGCAATCATAGCCAAGCTTTACACCCATATGGCAAGCAGTCAGCCTGTTAAACTGCATTGCAACATCACTCAACAGTCATTTAATGAGAGCTTGATTCAGCAGTGTTGCATTAAAGGTCTGAGCTTCTTCATAGTCTCTGAGAAATATTTAAACTGGATCTTGGTTTATCCTTTCTTGCTTTCATCATACCATTTGTATGTCAAGAAGCATACTAACCATCGTCCTCAGCTCACGTCTTCCTACATAGAGTTATCCAAGGATCTAAACTATGTAATAGTTTCTAGCTGTGAGGTTACAGCGCTAGCCACTGCACCACTGTGCTGCCTTTATTTCAATTTATCTTATTGACATTACATTGCACTAGATGCTGAAGCTGAATGAAGTATGTTAAAATCCCACACCTGTTGATGTCCCTAAATGTCTTGTGGTTCACATACTGTGCTCATTCATAGACATTATCACTACAGATTAGGAGTAAAGAAATCAGACTGCAATTGGCTACCCCCTATGGCATTTCTCTGCCACATCATTAACAGGACCTGCCACCAGCACACCTGCCACCCCTGCAGACAGGCCTCATCAGTGACATCACAGCTTGTGTGATAAATTTAAGACAACTTGGTAATAGGTCTGGTTGTCTTTCACAGATATGCAGGTCAAATTAAAAGGTATTAGTGGTAGTTCTGGAGAGAGTTCTGTCTCTATTTAACATTCATGAATAGTTTAAACCTCCAGCATCTGGCCCTATGGCCTTTCGGGATCCACAGATACACACACAGACACACACAGAAGAGTCTAAACTGGTTATTTGGCTTGGTTTTTGGTTGAAAAGTATTTTTTTCTACAAATCTGGAAAACCAGTTGAACTCTTTAACATCTTTCAAATCCATATTTGAGTCATAGCTCCGATCAATACTGGGGTTTTTCAATATATATATATATATTATAATATATAATAGAAAATATTAACAGATAACATAAAGAACAGTCTTGATATGGATTCAACGTTAGCCAAGCTGTTCACACATGAGGCACATTTCTCCTCTCCACTTCACTTCTGCCTGCTGGCTTGTGTGTGTGTGTGTGTGTGTGCGTGTGTGTCTGTGTGTGTGTGATTTTGATATTTCATCATGTGGGGGATAAAAACCCAGGGAATCGAAACTGAAACGATGAGTGGGGAGAGGGACAAAAAAAGCAAAAGGGTTGGCAAGCGTAGGATGCATATTTCATCATTCATCAAAATCAGATCATTGCAAGACAATCACAGGGTTCCACATGGTGGTGCATGCTGTGTGAGCAGCCTAAAGGCCTTTTGATACACAATGAGATTTGTGCCACTCGGTTCAGCTTATTCCATGGCCAAAGTTCAACCTGGTTAAGGGTGAGGTTAAGTATAAACTTTTGTTTGTAAGTGTTAGAGGGTTGTTCGTAAGTGTAAGAGGGCAACAAGATTTTTGCAGGTTTTTGGAAACTTTGATATTTACTGTGTAAGACTACACAAAATGAATTATTTCATAAAAACAAACGTCTGTAGATATCACATCTGGTCTATATCTGCAGCGAGAAGTTGCTGAAACATTATGGGGAGAAGGATTTGCACCATAATGTTTTGTAGCCAAATCTTTAGACCTAAAATGATAGTGCCTATTTTTGGTTTCACACACAATGTTGCTCTGAATACAGGAAATCGTAATCGTAATCGTAATCGTCTGCAACAGAATGGATACAACAATACAACAGTCCTGCATTAAGTCCTTCTTTCATGAAGGATAGAATGTTCAGTTTTTGCTGTTTTAGTTTGCAGTTTATGGTGCTGTGATGTTTCTATTATTTTATTTATTTTAAGGATTTATTGCAGGGATGATGTGTTGGATTTAGCTAGATGTACCTAATAAACTGCCAGCTAAGTGCATATTCCACGTAGCAAGGCCAAGACGGTATTTAGACTGTATTGGAGTAATAAAGGCTAATTATTTGGTTCGTAGGGTGCACCAGTCAGAATAATTAATGTAGTGAACTGAACATCCCGAACTGAATGGTGGTACATGCTACCTATGAATTGCCATGAATTATGTCCGGGTGTCTCTTCCTCTTATATTATATGTAATTCACAGGAGCCCACTGTCTAACATCTCATTGTACAGACACTAATGAAAGTAGAGAGACCAGCATACCTGTCACTGGTTAGAACTCTATTAAAAATGAATTCACTGGGAATGTATGGGCAGTTACAATAAACCTTTCTTCTGCAAAATGTAATAGCTCATTTTTTTTTTTTTTTCTGTTGCATTCACCAGCATTTGTTGGAACAAAGATGTAACGATATAAATGGAGATTTGAGGTTTAAACCAGTGCTAGTGCGCTGGAGGAATGATGCAGCTGCTCAGTGAAATTGCACTCGGAGGTGATAATGGTCTCTCTGGTGTGCTGTTTGTTTTTCTGCATTTTTCTATGTGAACCTCTTTAGACTGTTTCTTTCCGAATATATCAGTCATCAGTAGTATTACACCAAGGCCCCCTTGAGGGGCCTATTACCTCAACATTCGAATTGTCAAGATGAGGGAAATATGCCTCATTTGGGTTTGGTTAAAAGAGTAGCAGGGCTTCTTCAGTACTTTTGTCTGATGTGTAAAGAGAATAGCATTAAAGGGAAGACTGTAGGCTATGAGCACATACGCAGTACCTGACTCTAACACCAGCTCTCAGACTCAGCTAGTTTGTTAGCAAAAGTGACAATTAATAAAAAAGTTTAAATGTATTACTGGTATAAGGCAATTTCAGACTGGCCTCTTTTATTATTTTTTGTTTAGTCCACATTAGTTCAGTTGTATTTTGGTCATTTATTTCTCTTTCTATCCTGTTTTGCTTTAAGACAAGATCCCTACACTGAGGACAGGAGTTGCTAAATTGGGTATATCTCATTGACTGAGCAAATGATGTGTTCATTTTTTACACCTCTCAAGTAAATGCTTTTCTTCAAGTCTCCATTTGCACACAGAGTACTGCAGATTAATTAACATGAGAGACTGCTAGTAGATTTTTTAGTTTAATTGAATTTCAATCATATTATTGTTTGACTTTAGTGTTCAAAGTTTCATGTCGTTTTGGTACATTTGTTAAATGCTTCTAAAGTGCTGCTAAACTAGCCAGTGTGAGACCATTAGGGAGGAGTGTTATTGGAGTGCTCTAGCTGCACCAAAAGGGTTTGTTGGTATTGCTGTTGGCCAAACCCATCACATCATTGCTTTCAATCTACACTGTACAATTGTTCTTTTTTTTTTTTTTTAGCATTTTTGTGATTTGACACCCCATTTTCAAAGTGCAATATGTCATAAATCAAGTCAATTTTAGCCACATATCAAGTACAAGAACATAGTAAAGTACAAAGTATTAAAAATGACTTTTTGTGATTCTCATCCACAATTTACACTCCTCCTATCCTCTTTTTTCATTATTATTGTGTCGTGCGATGTGTTCATTCTAATTGTATTATTATTATTATTTTTTTTTTTTTTTGGATGTTGTTGCAGTGGGTACCAGTGCTGTTGGATTTCCAGAGGAAGGAAACTGTTTGGAGCTTCGTGGCAGGGAATCCCAGCCAACCCCTGGCCCTGCACCTAGGTGACTACAACCTGGATGGCTTCCCCGATGCCCTGGTGGTCCTCCGCAACACCAGTGGGAGGTAGGAGAAAAAATACACACACTCTCACCTACACTCCACTTTGTCTCAGGAGTTTTTTAAATGGGGACGTGTGCTAGTGAGGTGTTCTGAAGAGAATCTACTTGTTTAAGGGTAAGAAATGTATATGATGTTTTCATCATTTCATTTTGGAATATTCACACAAGTCATCGTCCTCTAAGACTTTATTTAAGATAATGTATAGTAAATTAAAGAGATATTGCTGGAAATTAAACTAATCCTTACTTGGCAGAGTGTACCTTGGACTCCTGACAAGTAGGTCCCTATAGCCCACTCCAACTAATCCTCTCTTACTATGCCTCACTTCATGAGCCATCGGGTGCAAAGACACATAGTTTCAATGTGTCCACGTCCAGGGGCTGCATATGCAACACACAGTTACTTACAGATAGTATTTGCCTTATCATTACTTTGGTTTCCAGTGTCACAAGAATCATAGATTTCATGCAAATCCTCTCAATTCTCATGAACACTCACTTCTTGTGTTATCGCCATTAAAATGTAGCAACATTCCACGTTTTGATGAGATTATGCTAACTATAGTATTCCAGTGGAACACGTTGTGATATTGACTGAAACCTAATAACACAAGATGCACACTTAAATGGCTTATGTAAATCAGTTTCGCTTTCAAAACTATAGATGTTTTTTTTTTCCCCAATGATGCCACATGGAGGATGAATTTACTCATTAAATTACTGTGAAATTACTGTACTTGCAATGACATGTTTTCGTGCCGCAGAACAAAAAGCCTCTGTTACAACCAGTAGCCCCAGTGATATGTATGTTTTTGACTTTTACAGTGAGACTCATATTTTTGCAAATTAAAGGCAGTTCAGTCTGATAGACTAGTCAGCAATCAAACAAAGCAGAGTGGGGATAATGAAATATAATGAATTTTAAAAATACAACTAATACCGACACATATTGGTATATCTTAAGATTGTAACCTCTCACCCTCATACTCACATAATAGCAATATATTCACAGTACTTTTCTAAAAGTGGATTAATTAAATCTTCTCATTAATAAATCATAGGATACCAGGCCGAGCATAAATTAGGCATAAATGAATTTGATTGCTGACATTTTGGTATTCATTACACAGAGCAAAACTGTCCTTGGCTGTAGGATGTAGAGTTTTAAAATGATTTAAACGGAGCAATAGGAGTATATGACATTGTACTATAATGAAGAAGTGATTACCATCCAGTGTACCATCCAGAGCACAGACTGGGAGAGAAGACAGCTAAGGTGAATGTGTTCTTCAGCTTACGGACATGGCGACTGATAAGCCAGCCCTTTTTAGAAATCACTACAGCATGTGCTAGGACGTGAGCACCATGGACACCAGGATGTGGATGCCTGTGTTTGTTGAAGGACCTATGTGGATTATCTGGCCTCAGAGATGAAGATAAAATAGTTGAAGGGGTCAGGGTTGTGATTGTCTATGCATACTGATTATTTCGTGTGTGTGTATTTCTGTGTTTGAGTGTTTTTGTCAGAAATTGTAACATGTTGGGTAACAGCTTCAAAAGCAAAAAAAAGCCTCTCTCTCTCTCTCTCTCTCTCTCTCTCTCTCTCTCTCTCTCTCTCTCTCTCTCTCTCTGTCTCTCTCTCTCTGTCTCTCTTTCTCCCTCGCACACATACATTTGAACCCTACTTCTCTATATAATCGTCAGTAAGTCCTGTCAGGCTTAACTCTTTGCAGTCACCCTCATCTAGAAATGACTTCTGTCTCACCAGCTCTAATCACACCAGCTATAGCTTCTCTCTTTTTCCTCCATTTCTTTCTCATTTTGAGTCTCAGCATTTTAATCCCATCTGACCGCAGCAGTAACATCATCATCAGCATATGGAGGAGGGAGATGGAAAGAGGTCAGGATGGTAAGCAGGAAGAATGCTTTAAAGATTAGAGAAGTCTGAAGATGTCTTCTTGTTTGAACCCCTGAACCTGCAAAATAAAAGACCTAATAACTACCACTGACATGCCCCAGAATAAGCCGGGTAAACCCCAAACACTGTCAATGGTTTAGGTTCTTGGATAAGTCAATAGGTGAAGTCATAGTAATTCTAATCTGCATTGCTTCTTTCTAGTAAAGCCACATGGTTTCAGGGGTCATCTTTGAGTGATAGCATGTGCTTGTTTTTGTGTTTGTTCAGGCATTTTATCAAATGCATCCTCTGCTTTGAATCCAACAGCACTGTAGTCCGTTCTGCATCAGGTCTTGCTTTGTCTTTTATTTCCTTCTAATCAAATGCTGCTTAGCAAATATTTGTACAGCCCAAAGCTCATCTATTTTAAGTCCCACTCCCTCTCCATACCTCTTGTTTTTTTTTCTTCCCTCTCCATCTATTCTCCTTCTTTCTTCCAAGTGGTTATTTATAACTGCTTTTTAGATAAAAGTCCTGCCAGTCTGCTGTACTCTTCTTCCCGATGAAATAAATGCACGTCCAAGTGTTCAAAATCGGGAGACTGAAGGTGTGAAGGGTGTGAGATGAGAGTAATCGTTTGGAATGAATGGAGCAATGAGCTGATGGAGGCAACAGAAGGCATAAATAGAGAGTTAGGAGGTAATTTATGAATGCATGAGGTAATTTGGTGGCACAGCTCAAGTTTCCATAGCTGTGACAAACTGGTGATTTGGTTAGATTACCTCAGAAGGAAATATTTGTCTTACTAACACTGATTTTACAATGTATGAGACTTTGCAGCTATTATTAGACCATGTGGGACAGTATGACATCTGTATGACAATATAATTGTGTTAACTATCCATGCAATTTCCTCCACTTGGGTCTGCAGCTAGAGACTGCAAGCTAAACAGCATCCAGACATCTTACTTTGCAGCCTAACCTCCAGCTCTTCTTGTGGGCAATATGTAATCCGTTCACTCACTGCTCTCAATGCTCTAGAGGGGGCATCCAGGAGGCACTGTAATCAGATAGTCACCCTATCTTTAAGGGCAACTCCTTGAAACCCCGCAGAGGAAACTCATTCCGGCTGTGTGATCTCATTCTTTCAGTCACCACATGGAGAACATTGGAAAGTAGAATGACTTGTAAATTGAAAACCAACTGGAAGTAATACTCCGTCTTACCTTGTTCACTTATTCAATGGATCATAATTCCAGGTCCCAGCATACTCACATGCTTAAATTTGTTCATACCCTTCCACAGAAGAATGCACAATTTTCTTACTCAGGCCTGATGGATTGCATTCTCCAGACCACAAGTTTCAGCTCTTTACATAGATGTTCAATATGATTCAGGCCGGGACTGAAAGAAGACCACTAGAGAACTGTCCAATGTGCTTTTAGTTGTGTTTTGGGTTATTACGCTGTTGAGGGACCCATGACCTGTAACAGAGGTAGAGCTTTCTAACACTGGGCAGTATATTTTGCTCCAGAATGTCTTGATAGCCTTGACATTTCATTTTGCCCTGCACACATTTAAAGAACCATGTGCCAGGTGCAGCAAACAGCCCCAAAACATAACCGAGTTCAGCTATGGTGTTCTTTTCTTTGAAAGCTGCATTTTTCATCTGTGGACGGAGTTGATGTGACTGGCCAAAAAGCTTCAGCTTTGACTCATCTGTCCAAAAGAGTTTCTCCCAAAATGTTTATGGCTTGTTCATACGCATTTTTAGCAAATTCCAGTCTGTGTTTTAGTATTTCACTCAAAAAACAATGGATAGTGCCAACAGGAACTGACTTTCCTTGAACTGGATTCAACTCAGAATTAAGCCTGTATCTCTTTGGTTCTTTTTCTATGAACTATTCTTCTGTTCAGTCTGAGGTGACATTTTCTCTGCAGCTAGAGAGTTTGGACCTCTTAATAATATTTGCAACCATTGTCACAAGAACATCAAACTGCTTGGAGCAGCTGCTGGGTTTGTACAAATGCCACTTATTTGGTTATACATTATAGAGATGGTTGTAGTTTTTTTGGGTTTTTGTTTTTTTTTTTTGTCTTTATGAGATAGGATAGGGAAAAAAATGCTCATTTAATTGTTTATTAGAATAAGCAGTAAGTCACCTCTTTTCACAGCTTTTGTTTTATTTAATGGCATACCGCAGGTATACATGATGAAATTTTTTTTTTTTGTTTGTTTGTTTGTTTTGGCCTTTTCTAGCTTTATTTGACAGAGAGAGCTGAAGAGTGACAGGAATGTGGGGATAGAGAGATGGGGAATGCCATACAGCAAAGGGACGCAGGTCGGATTCAAACCCTGGGCCGCTACGGCAAGGACTGAGCCTTTGGACATGGGGTGGATGCTCTACCAACTGAGCTAACTAACACCCCAATGAAATAGTTTTTAATATCATCACTTTTTAGTAGGAATAAAGCTTCATATCAATAAGCTGTGAAGGTACCAACAAATATAAGCACATCTGTATATAATAATTAAAGACATTTAGTCCTGAAAATGATGGAGCAATCCACTAAGCCAAAAACAAAAAAGTTTCTTGTCATCTTGTCATGCATCTAGGAAAACTAATGGTTGTGTCAGTTTTGACACATGTATTTAACTTTTAATTTCTATTGCTTAAATTTGAAGTTTTAATTTCTGTAAGTGCTGCATAGGTTTTTGCTGCCACTTAAACTATCAGACTGTTCTTTCTATAATTGTTGTAATTGCTGCCAGAAAGGGTCTATCACATCATTTACTGTTGTGTGAGAGGAGGCGTATAAGTGTATGGTAGGCTGGCTCACTGTTGGATGCTATTAGTCACAAGTAGCAATACATAGATTTTCAAGTGAAGTTCTGGATTGTCTCATTGTCATTAAAGTCTGTTTAAAGGGAATTCTAAGATTTCTTTCAAAATATCAGTCCAGGATCTTTTGGGCAGTACTAAAGGGTGGCTCGATGAGATGTTGAGGTCACCCTGAACGCACCCCTGCACCCCTAGCAGAGAGATAAAAAATAATTAATCTCACTCAGAGTGTTTCAAAGTTAGTCATGTCATTTTCTGAACTCATCTGACACGTTTCAGTCGCTTCAAAATTGCTGCTTGACTGCTGCCACTGGAGCTAAGAATCCTGCTCATATTACCCGATTCTGACGAACTCAGAACACATATTTATTCTTACTTTACACGGACTTTAAAGTACAAAGCTGTCACAGTGTTCTTGTAAACATTTAAACACACAGGTCTACTTCACAGTCACATTAGCGGGGTTAGATCATCCATTTATAGACTGTTTTGAAACCCTCATTAGTAATGGCAAGACAGATTCAGGTGTGCGTATGCGTGCAGGTGTTTATGTGTCCATGCGCGTTGATGTTTTCACGTCGGTGTAGTGTGTCATTTCCATTGGCAGCTCCTAAAACTGCACTCCTCAGGGTACACATTATATCCAGGTCACAGGACAGATGGTGCCTCCAGACTCTCTCTCTCTCTCTGACTCCCTCTTGCTCACACTCACACAGATGAAGGTTGTTAAATTACAACAAAGAAAACAAGGCTGTTGCGTCCTGCTGATAGAAGATCCTAAAGGTGTTTCAGTGTTTGCAGAAAGGCAAGCTTTTTGGGATTTTGGGGAGACGAGGTGGCACAAAGAAAGATACAGAGATACAGACCTGGACAAAGAACACTCGTAGTACTAAAACTAAAAGAGCAGAGAATTTTTTTTGTCATCTTATCAGTGTGAGGAACTTTCTGCAGCAGGCCTCATGATTAAGCGTAGCTCTTTCATGTGCAGATTACACAGCAGGACACTGCACAACATACACCGCTTATGTACCAGATTCTTAAATCTCTGCAGGCAAGACATAGAAGACTACACAGTTGGCTGACTATTCATGTTCATTTTATGCTAGTCCTATTTTCCCTGCTTAAGTATCAGTAACAGTAAGAGTTTCTTATGGCACTGAGTTGACCTTTGTCATACATATATAGAGCAGTGTTATTTAGTGTTACTCATTAAGTTCTAGATGCTGGAGAAATGAACTAAAATCGCTATTTAGCTAAATACCTGTGTTGGGATTTTGTGTTTTTCACAGTTGCTATTACAAAAAATCTGGTGTTGCGTGGAATTTTTCTTTTCATAAATGTCATAAATGCAGAGTGCAGTGTCTCATACTGAAGCCAGTTTACTCTTTACTTAATGCTGCAGCTTCAACAGTACTTTCCTCTCATGTTACCATCATCAGTATGCAATTACAGTAAGAAGCTTTGACAAGTGTCAAAGCTACAGATGGCAAATGACATACGGTTGCAGTGATAGAGAATTTACCACCTGCTGCTACAGTGTTACGTAGATAAACCAGTAAATATCAGTGTACTTCTTTTGAGGAATAACTACAGTTCACTCTGTGTGTGTGCGGGGTATACAATTGTACGTGTTAGCCACCAGGCCTTATGGAATGGGATTATCCTCAGCAGTAATCATGTTTTCCCCACTTCACTAGATCACATCCATACACTGATTAAAAGGCTCATCGGCCAGCTTTAAAGTGTGATCTGCCTCAAGCGACTTACAATATAATTACATGCGTGTGCGTGTGTCTCATGTGCACATCAACATGTGTTTCTCAAGCAACTGAAAACATCAGCCAGATCACCTTCTAGGCAGCCTCCCCCTTTCAGCCAGATCAGCACTACTCCACATCTGAGGCTTTCGGAGAGCCAGGGATGTCATCATTCACGGTGACCTTTAACCTCAGCAGATGACCACATGTCAGATGAGAGCAAGAGATTACAGTGCGCCAGAGATATGATGTGATGGTCCACTCAGGCACATACAGACAAAGACGGCGGTTTAACACCCCTCTGCTCTGTGTGCACACACGAGTGTATCAAGACCACGATGCTCAGAAAACCTGCAGCATATTTACCATCGCATTGAAAAAGATGACACCGTGTCAGTGTAAATGAGACTTTGTGAACTAATTCTTTATATCACATTATGTTCAGAAATAAATATCCTTCATTTTCTTCATAAATGGAATCATTTTCTGTAATTTCCTGTAAAATGTGCCTCTGTTGCTTTTGCCTCAGGGTATACCAGCATGTGGCAGCCAGCTTCTGAACAATATTTCAGTCATAACACCCCTGTCACTCTGTCACTGTGTACAAGTCAGTGAGTACCAATATGGCACGGGAATGCAAGCTCCTTCTCTTCTTCAGAGACATCACGGTCATTTCACAGCAGCTGGAACTGAAGAATCTTGAAAATGAGTATATGTTGTTTCCTTATGGCTATAAAACAGCTGGAATAATGAAAACTGCAACAGATTGGTGTCACCTACAAGTTTCATTGTGGAAATAATAATTCATTAATGTAATGCTTGTCTTTTCCAGCCTTGTTGTCTCTTAAGGGCTGAATAATAAAAAAGAAGTAATTAATAACGTATAACTGACTTTAGTGAACAGCACTTTTTTTTTTCTATTATTGCCAGAAAAAAATCATCTTGATTACCAAGATGGGGAATATTTTGCCCATATGGACCACACATAAAGTAGGGTATCTGTGATTTCTGGAAGCTCCCTCATTGTATTTTCCCATAGATGTTTGTGGTTGATGTGGTTACACCAGCATTACCGACTTCTTCATATGTAGTTGTTCATTTGTTGGATTGGTTTGCGGATTCGAAAATATAAAGCGTTCATGCAAATCACTATATTTATATGTGAACCATGCCAGTGGTTTGACTGGATGGATACAGAAATTGAACTTAGATGTGAACTGTGGATGTGAATGATGTGGTTCATGCAATCTACTGTGTGTGACAGCGACCAACATTAAGTCAACAGATGGATAAATTATCCACGCTGTTGCAGTATTTCACGTATTGATTCAGTGGGAGATTTTCAGAGCTGACACACGGCTCAAGCTCAGGCTTAGGTGATAGAGTAGGTAGACTAGTAATCGGGGGGTCACTGATTCAATTCCCAGCTCCCCTCACTCTAGTCAAAGTGTCCTGCTGAACCCCAAATTGCTCCCAATGGCTGTGACGTCAGTGTGCGAATGCGTGTGAGCGCTTTGGATAGGAAGGCTGTATCGCTCCTGTGAAGCAGTTGGGACCTTGCCTCTGCAACAGCCTCTGCCATCAATGTGTGTTTCTGTGTGTGAATGGGTGAATTTGTGTTGTAAAGTGCTTTGAGTGGACGGTATACCAGAAAGGCACTATATATAAATACTAGTCCATTGACCACTAACCATTTAGATATCAATTTATTAAGTGGATTTATTGAGTTTAACTGCGCAATTCATTTGTTCTTTATGACATTTATAGACTCAGACTTGAATGTAGTCCAAGGAATCACCCAAGAAATACAATAAAAAAGATTAAATAAAATACTGTGAGACAGACAAACATAGACATACTTGTTTCTGTTTAGACCAGCTTTAATTGTTTTTTTTCTAAAAGTGACAGAAATGTTAAATATGTTAGAATGCTCCTGGCTGGCTCATATATTAAACAGATGGTGGATATAGTTTTCCCAACCTGCTCAAATGCTATCATAGTACACCAAACTCCAGCTTCAGACAGAAAGTAATAAAGATACAGTGTTGCTGCATGTCTAGTTAAAAGGACGTTGAAGTTTGTCTGCTCTTTCCAGAGATAAACGTTAATTCATTAAAACAACACTACTGCTGCGCTGCCACTGCTTTAAGCAAATCCCATTTCTGTCCAACTTATGCATTTAGGTATGGATGTATATAGCAATATGTGTTGTGCATTTTTATTCTATCAGGGATTGTGCACCTCTCCAACCACGCCATGTGTGTAGGTGGTGAGGTCCACAGGTATCATCTTTTGTTTGCTTGTGTCAACATGTACTGGACATTTATATATGTGCTGCTGTGGACATGTTTACATGAGTCAACTCTCCCACTGTGCTGTGCTCTTGTAGTTGAAAGAGCGTTAAACTCTCTGATTATGAAGTCTGTGGAGTGTGTTTGTTTGTTGTTTCCATTAAAGTGAAGAGCGTGGCGTGGGCAGCAGTTAGCTGAGCTCTCTCCGTTTGCTCTTTTAGCTCCGACCAGCTGATGTCAGTGGAAAAATACTGATCTGGCCTTACAACCACCTGTAGGCTTTTAGAGCTAGATGCTACTTATTGTGGGGAAAACACACACACACACACACACACACACACACACACACACACACACACACACACACACATAGCACAGATCTTGACCGTTGTTGTAGAAGGCAACCATAATAAATAAAGTAGTTTCTGGTTTGAGCAAAATTGAATTTTGTGAAGTGTAGGAGGCTACTGTTGGTTGAGAAATTGGCTTTCCTGTCTTTTGTGGATTTCTCCATGCACAATCTGTGCAAAATCATGACTCTAGAGTCAAACTCTTACAATTTAATTGTGACAGAACTTGACGTGTTTATGACAGATGTTTAGATGGGTGAGAATATTCTGTTGGTGCATTTCTGCTGTGCTCAAAATTATTTCTCTGTTACAGTATTTTCTTTATTCATGAGAATTATAAAAATATACACCACCTGGGACCACAATGTTTATGACAAAGTCTCATTGTTTTTACATTTTATTATATTTTCTCTCTAAAATGAACTTATACTACGTAGAAACACAATTGCAAAATGTCTTGCAACTTAGAATGTGGAAGTCTTGGAGCAAAATATTGACCATCTGCCTGCTCGCTCATTGTAAGGATAGAGGCACACAGGAGAGCAATCAGCTTGTACACATTTCCCTTGGTCTTTTTCTCACTCCCTCATTTTGTACATCAAAGCTATGTGTTTCCCCAAATGCCACCAGAGATGCTCTCTTCATGGGAACACACAACTGCCGCCGTTCAGCATAAAGATAATGGGCCCCTTCTTTGCTCATCCATTTACTTTGAAAATTAATTAAATCTTCCTTGTTAAGGTTTTAGGGCTCTCTCAGGGATTGAGCATGAGAGGAATGTGTATGTATAGTATGTGTGCCAGATAGAGACGAGTAGAGTATGCGTTTGCGTTGGCAAGTGAGTGTGTGTGTGTGTGTGTGTGTGTGTGTGTGTGTGTGTGTGTGTGTGTGTGTGTGTGTGTGTGTGTGTGTGTGAAACATTGTAATGGCTGTGTAGGCTGCTGCATGAAGGCAGGGAGATGGGGAGGAGAGCTCACTAAATGCATGCTTCGCCTCTTAGGCTTCCAGACTGCTACTACCGTCTGCCTGTAGTGATTTTGTTTGGAGGAAACAGCCATCCTACTGCATCAGTGGCTACATATTCAACTTCAGTCTGCACTGTGAAGAATAATTATGGATAAAAAAAAAAAAAATCCTTAAATGTCAGCAAATTCCCCAGATAATAGTATAATAGATCTTTGTAGCTTTCTTTCTTCATAATTGCTTTCTTTCTTCCTTTCTTTTCTTTTCTCATGGAAGAAATGGAAACAGAAGAAGAAATTATAATATCAACCAGTTCATCATAATCTTCTTCAAGAAGAAATTTACAATTATCCTCTTTACACATATTCTTGAAACTAATTACATTGAATCGGGACACAATACTGACACAGTTCACTTGCTACCTCTCCAAACTTCTCAACCTCAATAATAACCATTATAGCAAGACATTTCATAATCCATAAAAATGAAGCATAGTTCTCCAAATGCATAACCAACTCAGAGTTACCCGGGAGTTGAAGATGGAGAATTTAGGAAAAGTTTGACATTGTCTCTTAGACAGCTGCCATCTTTATCATCCATCCATCCATCCGTTATCTGTTACTGCTTATCCTCATCAGGGTCACGGTGGGGCTGGAACATATCCCAGCTGACTTTGAGGGAGAGGCATAGCACACCCTGGACAAGTCTCCAGCTTATTGCAGTGCACAGAGACAAACAACTATTCACACTCATATTCACACCTACAGCCAATTTAGAGTCACCAATTAGTCTATTAAGTGCATGTTTTTGGACTGCGGGAGGAAGTTATTTTGTCAATTAAAGGCTAAAGTTTGAACTTTTTATACGAGGTAATATGATGGATGACCAGCCTGCTCATAATTCACAACAGTGAACCAAATGTGATAATGTGCAGCAGGTTTCTCTGGAAGAGTTGTAGTAGTAATCTTAGTCATTGTAACTCATCATAAAGAGTCATAATGGAAGCACTTTAGCTGAATTATGGGGTTTGTGTTGAGTCTTCCAGGACTGTGGCACTGATGAAGTACTGTATGCAGCTGCCGAAGCTAATCATTAGCTAAACAAAGCACACATCAAGCAGCTTGATTTCTATATCAGCACAAAGTGTGGTCCTGGCAGTGGCTTTCCTCCCAACCAAAAAAATCTGCACCATCAGGTGAATGTATTGCAGAACTTCCTGTTTCACATCGTTATTTCAGTTAGTAATAATGGAGATGAAGAACAAAGCTTCTACAGTTTTTTTAGAGCCCTCCGCAGTGATGACAGAAGTCCTGTTTCCTTCTAGTAAATACTGCTACGCAGATGTGGTTATGTGTCCAGACTATTTTTATAGACGCTCTGATTGTCTATCAGAGCAGCCAGCAGTCCAGCCACTCTCTTTACTCAGGTAGGTTTCACATTCACAGGACGATATACACACATGCACACACAAACATACACACACACACACACACACACACACACACACACACACACACACACACACACACACACTTCATTCATCCACTGCCCTCAGGGAGACAGAACGTCCTGCTGGCTGTGAGTGTTTGATGTTGAAATGGTCCACCCCGGCTTCATAAGAGCCCCCTATCGCAGGAGAAATGGTCTAAATGTCACACTCCACCCTCCACTGGGCTGCAGCGCATGTGTGTGTGTGCATGTTTGCACGCGCGCGCGCGTGTGTGTGTGTGTACATGTACCATGTAGCCACGCATGTAGCAGTGTGTGGCTGGGGGAGCTATTTCTGGAATATGAAATGAGGTCACAGATGGAAACAGCTGAACTTAAGTGTTGTATCTCACACCACTATATGACATTCAGTCCTTGCTACTGATTACGGATGATTACAGATACCAGTGATTGGAACAATCAGGATTCATTCTGAGGTACCACAGTTGTCTTTGGAAAAGCGTGTGAATCAACAACAAGGCAGGAAAAAAGCCTTGGGGAGATGTGGCACAAATGCTCAAGTGACATACACTTACACAAACATAGCACATACACATATTTAAGTGTAGAACTCTTCAGGCTATAGGTCAGTGAGTGCCTGACAGTAACAGAATAATGTAGTTAACCTCTGCTTGAGGGTGTTGGCCAGCAAAATTGCAAAAAAAAAAAAAACATCTCAGTCCTTATCTCTTCTGTCCGTCTCACTTCATGCAATAAACATGCATTTTATAGCAGGAGAAAGGTGTGTTTGGAAAAGTTCTGCTAGATTGTCTGTCTGCCTGCCTGTCTGCTGATCTGTCTCACCCTTACTGTTCTGTTTCAGTGTCTGCTCTGTATTCTGTGTTGCCTCATTCACCAAAATGCACAGTTAGAGAGCTGGGTTGGTAGGACAAGACCAACATTAAACTATATTATCAGGCAAATTATAAAATGACAAACTAGCAGCGAATCATTTGACAGTGTAAAAGCAAGCTTAATGATGTTTCACTGATGACCCCACTTATACCGGTGACAGTTCTGTACTCCAGCTACTTGAGATAACTTCACAGACTGTTAGAAGGAGATGATAAACAAATGATAAACGTTATGATATACTTTAAAACCAACTGATTCCATACTTCTCTGCACAATCTCCTGGCTGTCGGCCATTTGTGTGCGACAGCTACCTACAGTAGTTAGCTATTAAGTAAGTTTCTGAAAATGACAATGTGATCGGCAAGATTGTTTAACCAAAACACTTGATTCTGCCTCAGTAATGGTAAAATAGCCCAACTCATAAATGTTAATACGCTACGGATGAACAAATTTGCCTGCGATATCATGTCACTTCAGCTGACAAAATTTCAGCCAACCTCTTAACCTGGTTTTGCGTTGATCCTCCCCTGGTGGCTTTCTGGTCTGCTTGCTGTAGATTTGTGGACAGTACATTGCTAAAGCGAAATAGCAAGCGGATACGTACTGTAGAGGAGATACCACACAAGCGGTTGCAGAGACCATGCTGTTTGTTCCTGAAGTCAAAATCATTGTTCATAACTATGTCAACTAGGTCATTCGTCATAGAATCTTGAGTCCTTATTGCACTCCAACTGTGAGGCATTCTTTGATGAGCACTTATTACTCAAAAACTTCTTATTTAGAGTTATTGGGATCGAAAACCTCTCATAAACAAGTGTAAGACGCTTGTACTGTACTGTACTAAATACATGTTTTCTCTGTTTTATTAGTAGTAGTTTGCATCAATAAGCATGAAAGGGAAGTACATAATTTCCAATTAGGATCATTGCAGTGGCCTGAAAATGCAGTTGTGGATAATGATAGCACTTAACTTGACAATATTTACTTCTGTACTAAAAAATGTGATAAACTTTAGAGTTAAAGTTCAAGATAACACCTGGTACAGTTTCCACTCACAAGTAGCAGAACAACAGTTAATGTTCTTGGTTATGTAAAGCTCATTGCCCTTCACCTTATTGATGCCTTGATGAGTTCCATGACATTAAGTTTTAGTGTTGCTAGGAGTGTATATGCCTGTGTATCTGTGTGTGTGTCTCCATCTATCAGTATGCAACCCGACCAAGCAGCTGCCAAAAGCTTAGCAGGCTGTTGCTAGGCAATGCCATTTAAAATCCATCCCCTCTCTGTATGTTGGAAGCAGTGTAGCTGTGTTTGTCTCTTAGTTTTGTTGCTTAATTCCGGGGTGGAAACTGGAGTAGCGTGAGACATTTGCCTCGTTAGTCGTGTACAATATTTTATTTCCAAAGTGTAGCTTTGTTGGCGGGAGGCTGGTCTGGCCTCAGATGACTTCCTAAACAAAGAAAATTGAGAAGTATTCCAGGAAGCTGCTCAGTAATAGCATAATGAACGACGGTGGTTGCCATTTGATGATTAGTTTTAAAGAATGTCATTATGCTACATGCTAGTGTGGAGCGCTGCGATGCTATTGCAGCAAAATCTGCGGAGGTGTGTGTATGTGTGGTTCATTTAACAGAAAGCACTCTTTGAAGTTATAATCCTCAGTGTGGGCATAGAAATACATTTCTGGTTTGCTATCCTCTGTCATGGACTGATTGTAATTCAACCTATATCCAGGTTATGTAATGTTTTCCATTAGCTGCTGTAAGCACCCACTGTCTGATGGATCTTGGAATTAATCCTGTGCTTCACAGTATGTCAATCGGTTTTGTTTTTCCATTTTGTTGGGAATGGATTTAAGCAGCTCGTTAGCCAGAGCAGTGATAAACAAAGAACAAAGCAAGCACTTTTCGAAACTCCAAAATCAAAGGAAAAAGGCACAGTCCAACAGCTTGATTGATATGCGATCTGCAAGGTCAGATTTGTGAGAGAGGTTGTATTTAGGCACGCTAAATGCTAATGTCAGCATGATTAACATGCTAACAATGTTGACAAGCACATTTTTTTGCAGTAGGCGTATTAATTTTTACCTTCTTGACCATATTAGGTTAGTGAAGAATTGTGGCATTGATCACTAAACACATAGTTCAGCTGAGGTTGTTGGGAATGTCATCAGTTTTTGCAGGTATTTGTATAGCCCAAAGTCACAAAATACATTTGCCTCAGAGGGCTTTACAATCTGTACAGGGAGTGACACCCTCTGTCCTTAGATCCTTGGTTCGAGTGAGGAAAAACTTGCCCACAAAAAAAGGGAAAAAATGTGAAAGAAACCTCAGGAAGAGCCACAGAGGATTTGAATTTGATCATACGAACGGCTATGAAAATCCATAATATGGTTATTGGGTCTGGAGAGTCTGGACACAAAGTGATCAACCAAATGTGCATCCTTTGTTTGATTCCTAAAAAGCAGGTCCATTAAGCGAAAAGATGGATTATCCATCCTAATCTCACAGGACTGAGTAAATGTTGCATGACATGTGTTGTGTCTGTTACTGTATCAGAAGCTGAGTCAGTCATGTTGGGACATCATTCCTATGAAAATACATTCACTAAGCCAGCGTTGAGGCCACAGGGGTTTGCAGCACAACGGTGACAGATGGGGACTTCAAGCCCAGTGCCCAAATTCACACCTGGGCTTTAGCGTTGATATTTCTCACACTTTTACCCATCAACTCAGCTTCTATGTTCAGTGTTGCTCGAGTCTTTCTTGTTTCTCAGCTGGGTTTATAATGAAAATCTTGTTTCGCATCTTTGTCAAATAAGAGGTGAGGAAAACAGGCAGGGATAGATACGGAGCATGAAAGAGTGAGTGACGGCAGGCCGACCGCATAGAGGAGTGACACTACCAAAGGATGCACTTTGACTTTGATTGCGTGTCGCCATGAGTCACTGCCTGTGTTCATCACCGCAGTGGCTAGCAGAATGAGAAACCACAGCGTCTGTGTGCCTTGACAACATGTCGCTGTCTCGCTGTCACTTCATCTACGTGGACATGCGCACTTCTTTCCTTCGCTCACCTTTTGTCCACATCTCTTTCTCCCTCTTTCTGTCAGTCTCTCTCTCTTTCACTGTCATTCTATCAATAGATTGCTGACTGTTACATGCCCGAGTCTGCTTCATTCCATCCGGGGCTCACCGTAGTGTGTGTGTGTGTGTGTGTGTTTGACAGGGAATGTTAAAGTCTTTAAAAAAAGAAGAAAAAAGAGGGACTGCTCCTATGTGAATTGTTAAAGGAGAGTGATGTTGTATTTGACTTGTTTTAACTTGGGAGGCTTCAAGAGACTTTAAAGAGAACTGTCAGAACTGAAGAAGCAGAGGCCACGATATCCTGACTTTTTCATCTCTAATTTAGGTCAGGTTCCAAAACTAATTGATCCTTCATTGAATCTTACATGTCTTTCAAGCTGCACTCCTCTGGTTTGCAACACAGACGTTCTGATCTATGATGATGCAATTAGGCTTAATTTCTCAAACTTTTTCTCCAGAGCCACAGACCAACACAACCATTTTCATAGGCTTAGTTCCCCTTGTCTAAAAATGTCAATTTCTGTTATTACAGGCCTCGTTTTTAAACAAATAACGTTTGTTATCATTAACTATCCATGATAAGATTCTTATGGAACAATATTGGTCATGTGATACAGAAATTCCCAACCTGGAGGTTGGGAGTGACACAAGAGTTACTGTAGCTCTATTGGAGAGCAAAATGATTACCACAAAAAAACTAAATCTAGCTCTACAAAATTCTGTTTATTCTCATGTTTTTTTTTTTTTCTTGTGAAATAAGAATTTGACCACTTTTTGATTTTAAAAACACATAACAATACAGTGTTACTGACTAGATCTACCATTATTAGACTAGGACTAGAGAATACTGTAACCAGTAAAACTATAATTGGTTATCATGAGGCAGAATGTCCTCTCATAAAGCCAATCAACATATAAAACTTTAAAACATAACTTAAATAACTTTTTAATGACAGCAAAGAACTGACACTTAAAGGTTGACTCTTTTGTGTTGTTTGATCTTATTTAGTTCTTTTCACTAAAAAAGAAATGCATTTTAATAGGTGAATAATTGCCAAAGTTAAATAGTGTATGACTAATGTCTGACCAACCTGAAATGCATTTTCATCAAGAGGGTTTGTGTAAAAGGGGGATAGAAGAAAGAAATCAGAGAGAGTCAGCAGGTCATTTTGTCAAGGAAAGAAGAGAGGAGTCGGCGCTGCTTCCATCATCAAAACTATAAAGAGCATTATTAAATGCACCCACACCACACTGTGATGGCTACACACGGCTAGAAGGCATTTTGACAGAGTCCTTGGAGTTGATTGGTGGGCAAAAAGGCGAACATGTGGAACAAAAGCAGATGGATGGGTGGATGAAGGTTGGGGTAGGTAGGAGGTGAGTGGATAAGAGGAAATGAGAAAGAAAATGAAAAGAAGGACACCAAGAACAAGGTAGCCAGGTTAGTGTAGCCTCTCAGCTTGAGGGGGATGTGTAGAGAGATGGAAGGATGAGCAGAACGGATAGACAGGGGAATGGTAAAGGTGGATGGGTAACAGAGGAATCCCAGAGCGTTTGAGGTCGAGGGAGAGAAGGGTCGTCGTTGTGATCAGCTGGTCAGCCTCCTGCCAGCCCACTGCCCCTCCAGAGGCCAATTAGAGGGGAGGCAGGTAGAGCTAGGAACAGTGGAAGACTCCCCGCGGGCACAGACACATACCCACACACACACACACATCAATGCTGACACTGGGTTCATACAATAATCAAAGCCCCCAGGCGCACATCCTCAGACACACACACACACACGCTGACATTAGTGCAGACACAAGCTGAACCTGCACATTTCTCTTCTTATCATAATATTAACCTAATTTCATTTTATGTTTGTTTGTTTTTACATCAGATTTTCAAAAGTCACTGTCTTTACTCACTGGTTAATAGCAGGTAGTTTATTTGGCGAACAAAATATAACTTTCTGCCGTGCCTTTAACTTGCCTGAGGAAAAGGAGCTACGTGGCTAATTACCAGAAGAAATCGACTAAAGTAATTTTAATCAGCCATTTTGATTACGATGGTGTTGATAAACATTCATCTTAATTTTAGCTATTTATATTTTAATCTGGGGGTCTTGTTTGTGTTGGAGAGTTATATGTTATATATTTTGGCCCTATCCCAGTCAGAGTTCTTTAATTATGGGTTTGGGTTTACAGCTATAAGTCTGATCCAATATTTGTATCTACCTAAACGACAGCTGCTCAGTACACATCAGTCTGCAACACAAAAATTTGATAATTCAAACTTGTTAAATTTTTGTGCCAAAGATGTTTAGCATGCATAATAAAGGTAAGTATAGACGCCAACTTTCAGAGAGTACAGAAACAACAGACGTCAAGTTTCATTCTGATTGATTCCGTCATCGAGCTACTAATTAGTAGAGAATTAACGTAAGAGAATTAACATAAATTAGCAGACAGCTGATGTGATCTCCCGGTTAGTTCTGACTAAAAATATGTATCTGCTATATGAATTGTTTGTACATTATTCCTTGCTGCAAGAGAAAGCAGCGATAAAAAATGTCATAACAGATTATTTAGTGACAGAGTTTTTGTATTTTGCCAATCCTTGTGGCAGAATTTTGAGTCATTTGACAATTGTCCTCATAGGGCAGTGAAATGCTGCCAATGTTCAGCTCAATGAGTCTAAAGAGAGCAACCTTGTGATGCTAGACAGATGAAGAGGACAAACAATAACAGCAGACTATTTTTGCATTTTGTCAGGTTCTGTCTAGCCAGTATACAATCTGTCAAATATACGCCTGCATTGGCCTCTTACTGTTCTTTAGGATTGGCTCAGGAAATCTCTCTTAATGATGATTTAATGTACAGTAGCTGTTGATGTAGATGTCTGCGTGGTTTGTTGTTTTACAGTTCAACCTGCCGCAGTCAAGAGAAAACTTACAAACATATCAGGAGGAAACTTCTTTTTGTTCTGTTAGGTGTGTCTGCATGTGTGTGTGTGTGTGTGTGTGTGTGTGTATGGTCCACTTCATGACCTCCTTGAGTTCATCTTCACCGTCTCAGAGGTTCTTTTGAAGTACAAAAGTGTTAGAAAGGACACACACACACACACTGGTGAAAACAATCAAGTGCCTCGTAAAGTTCAGCCTGAAACTTTGAAATGGCTACAATACTTTCTGCACACAAACACACACATACATATGTCTTTTAACTATATATAGTGACAGTTTCCTGCAGCTGGAGGCCTTATTATGTGCTGTGAGCCAATCTCTGCTCTCCATTAGCAGTGTGTCTTGACCAATAGGTGCAGCAGTGGTGGGTCCTTAGTTACAACCGGCCATTTTCTGTGTGTGCTATGCTGTTTAAGCCCTGCTGTTTAAGGGTCTTGCACTTATGCAATATCGATGGATTATGCAGAATGACCTTTAACAAAACCTCCAGCTAGTATATGTATAATCAGTCAGTTAATCCAGCACAAGACCCCAGCCCCATCCCTCACCACCTCCAATAAACATCTAGACAGCCTGAAACAGCAGCATGTCTGCAGAGAAAATCATCTGAATTGACACTATTTTAATCTGTATGCCTGAAGCATTATGTGGCTTTTTTAGAAATTAATTAAACTCCTGCACTATCCTGTACTTTGAAGTCTTTTAACTACAGATGCTTGTTATATTGGCAGCTGAATCCAGACCCCACCTACTAAATGAGCATTTGTAATTCTCGCCTACCTGTAAAATAACCAGTCTACTGCAGAGTGCACTTACTGAATGTGTTGCAATGCCAGCTGCTGATTCCAGCTAAGTGTCAGGCACAGATTTAAGGCAGCATTTAAAAATGTTGCCACAAAATTCAAAAGTGAGTTTGTTTCCTGGAGTTGGGTGTAGCTACTAAATCTAATACATAAATTTTCCAGAAAACAGAATTTTTAGCCATATTATGTTTATGTTGTATAATGTAATCCAGGCCAATGATGGCATATTATTTCATTATTTGAACTCCCATTGCTTCAGCAAGTCTAAAAAACGTCTATAATATTTTAGAAGCTTGGTTGAACTTTGCCTTCTCCATGTAGCTTTGCTACTGCCATGCATCATGATTAAAATAAATGTTTTTGAACTTACCCACAAAGATTGATGTAGAAAGAAAAAAAGGTCATCAATCCATCCAATACTACCAAAGTTCAGTAAACTAATCCTGCTTCTGATTATATACTGAAAAGCAGCCATTAGATACAATGCATGTGATGCAAAACAGTAACAACAAAGGCCGTTAACTGGGTATTGTTCACTTAGCAACTGTTTTTGAAAACACCAGGCTATCAGCGCTAGAGAGGTTTACAGAGTACACTTTAAGTACCAATTTGACTTGGATCGCTTGGTCGATGCCAGCTGTTGTGTAACATCAGCATGTGTTACCCTGATATCTGCCATATTCAGCATAATAAGCACACAAAAACACACACTTTATAGAGTACATTATGTTTGCGTGTTTATGTCTGCGTACATGCTGAGTTTTTTTTTTGTTTTCGTCTCAGTCTCGTTTTGTGGAAAACACAATAATAAGATTAGCTTGTGCTGTCTCAGTGTAGGGTGGAGACATGTAAAGACAAGTAAAAGCCATTTATCTGTCTCTCTGTCTCTAGCTCGCTTTGTATCATACATCACTTCAAGTGAAATTCTCCATAAATACACATTTTGCTCAAGCAAAATCAACAGTTCAAGTTTCAGAATGGATGACGGCATCTTATTAATGACAGTAATCAATCAGTCAACATTTTACAGAGAATCACTCTCTGCGCTTTGTAATATTTTTTTTTCTTTATATGCCTAATGTCCTTCCTTTTCTGACATTATGACAGGTGAATATTTTGCTGAAAGTGAGGCACATTTTCATTTTTTTTTTTCCAACACTGCCGCAAGTTGCAAGTTTTTAAAGCATCTTTTGATGACAGATGGCCATGGTCTGCCTTCACCTACTACTCCCTAGACACTTGCATGTTTAGATGTTTAGGTAGTGGGGGAAGGGAGTCATCTAAAATCCCAAGGGCTTCCACGTTTCGTCTATTTTTAGAGCAGAGCTTTTTTTTTTTTTTTTTTTGTTCTTTTTTCCGGCCACCACTCCCACAGAGATCTAAGAACAGGTACAGAGGGATAGACAGACGCATAGATATAGAGAATGGGGCTTCAATCTCCCCAGAGAATCAAAAGGAGCTGGGGACAAAGACTGCGTACAGGTAGAGAGAAAAAATGAGATTGAGTTCCAGAGTTGTTGGATCCACATCTGCAAATACAGGGTGTGGTCAGAGCAAAGGAAGGTTTGCTGTATATCAAACACAGCAAAACATTAAAATGATTAGATGTTGGTAGACAAGAAGTACATATTTAGTGTGTCTTGCTACAAATATATGCATACAATAATTTGTGTTCTGCTGTATATGCAGGAAGATACATTTTTTTCTGACATATTGTATGTGCAGTGGAGCAAAAGAGCAGCGCCTGTGGATGTTGTACTATCACAGGTGTTTAGGGATGCAACCTGAGGCAGCTCTCATTCTGTGATGTAATTAAGCTCTTGTTTTGAAAAGAGAAAAGCCACTTCAAAACTTAATAAAAAAAAAATTAATGGGCTGTGTTAGTACTGGCTTCTGCACAAATCTCTGATTGATTAAAGTCATTTACATAATTGACAATTAGGTGGTCAACCAAAAGCATACAGCTTCACAGTAGCTGTACTGCAGAATTCTAGATTAGAGCTTGGTGATAATTATTTATGGAGGTTTAGATTTATGGAGGTCTGGCTTCTTTAATAAAGGTTTAAGAGAGTGAAGTCACCTCACATGTATTACTTGTCCACCTTGTGTATTGTGAGCTGCTGAAACAAGTGAATTTCCTTGGTGTGGAATAATAAATAAATAATAATAAAGTCTGTCTTATCTTATCTTATCTTATTTATGGACAGAGTAAGCGTCAAAAAGCTTACTTAAAGGACATAACTCATTTTCATGTTTAATGCTGTTTGCGTTTTTTTTTTTTTTTTTAAATTCCACAAGGCCACTATTTAAAGTCCAGTCAGACACACTTGCGTCAAAAGACTGTGGATGTTTATTGTAGCAAATACAGCAAATGTCCATACACCCACCCATCTTCCATAACAGCTTATACTTATCCCCACTGGCCTTGGGTGAGGGGCAGGGTACACCCTGGACAAGTCACCAGTTCATCACAGGGCTGACACAACCTACAGCAAATGTAGCAGATACTATTATGTTTGGCTCTTTGTATCAAATGATTGCTCCAAGCATCAGGAATATAAAAGACTGCGTCAAACTTACTTGAAAAATGTCCTGCTTAGACTCTCATGTCCAGTTTATAGCAAGAGAAGTTATGGTTGGTACGTAAAAGTACCAAAAAGTTTTTAGGAACCAGGGTCAGCATCAGAAAAGAGTCAGCACAGCAGAGATTTAATTTCTAGATTATAAGTACCATTTCATTACTATGCTCAAATGAGATTGGCACTAGAGTCAGCTGCTGTGATTCAGCTGATGTTAGTTATCAGGATGCTTCATTGTCACCTTCTAAGATGCAAATTATAACATGCATTTTCCCTCCTTGTCTCTCTCTCTCTCTCTCTCTCTGCCTCCCAGTGGTAAGCAAGCCTTTCTGTTGGAGAACGTGCCCTGTAACAGCGCCAGTTGCCATAGTATAGGAAGGATGTTCCACATCCACTGGGACCAGTCTGATTTGGGAGCCATCCAAAATGCTGTCATGGCAACGTTTTTTGACATCTATGAGGACGTAAGTAGTTTGTGTTCACTCAGTGTTTTGGACTTCACAGTACTGTTCTTTCATACTTTTTTTTCCCCCTTTCATTTCTCCACATGTTTTGCTACAATATGTCCTTCTAAATGTCCCTTGGCTTTGTCTCTCTCCTCAGTGCCCCCTCTTATCGATCCAAGTAATTCACCGACATCTACATTCATGCTGGCATCAGATAGTTAGATATGCCGCTGCAATGGCATCACTTTTGGAGAATTTCGACAGTATTAAAGAACTTGATGCCAAATGGAGAAGAAAGAAAATGAATTAATTTGACAGAGCACACAAGGATATTTGATTTCTCTACTGCAGAAAAGTGGATTATGTGAAAAGCTTTTTTGTCACTGACGTCAACAAAATGATTTAAGCGTATGATTTGTCTTTCATGATCACAAGTACAATTCGAGATTTGGACTGAAGACAGGACAATGCCGTGTTCAGAGTAGTGCTTGTTTATAATCAGTAATGCTGTTAAAAGTACATGTAGTAGCTTGTGTGCAAGCTTATTTTATTCCATCTTTGCCAGCTTTGTATTGACAAGACAAAGCGCTGTTATTATTATTTTGTTTTTTCTGGCCGCTTTTGTTTTACACCTCTCATACATGCTGTTATTTTTTCATGTATTTCTACTTGGATTTCTATCCGTGGTGACAATGATGAAGAAAGAAACAATGCACTGCACACTGTCTCACACACTCATACAACCCCATACAGACTTTGTCTAAAACCTTCTTTCTGTGTTTTATAGGCTCTAATCACACACTCCACACGCACCCACTCACACCCATAATGAGTGACTACATATAGTACAGTAGCTGCTTGCAATCTACTGTAAGTGCTTGTCTTATCAGAATTAATTATGACTGCTAATGTGGCCTGTCTGTTAATTTTGGCCCTCTCTCTTTTTTTGTTCCTAATTTTCTCACTCACTTGAGAGAGAACTTATAAATGGGAAAGGGAGACGTAGTAAGAAGAGAAAGAGAGAACAATGGAGGCGATAAGATAATGCTGGATCAGTCACCCAGTGTGTAGGAGGGATAAAAATGTACATCGGAAGACACATACACATACACACACACACCATACTCCCATTGTCTCTTATCTGTATGCCTGTCTTCATTTGCAGGGTATATTAGACATGCTGGTTCTAAGCCAGGCGGATGGCAAAAATGACTTGATCATCCATGCTTTGAAGAACAATTTCGAAGCTGATGCCTACTTCGTTAAAGTGATGGGTAAGTGACTGATTGCCAAATATGCTCTGTCTGTCTGCCTTTCTCCTCTCCATATGCCAAAACCAGTTTATTAGTAAGTAATCTTTATCTTTGTCTTTTTCTGCTTTCCTGGGAATCCTCCCCAAATTGCATAAGAGAGAAATAGAAATAATGTTTTGTTTTTATGTGTGTGTGTGTGTGCATTTTTACTTGAACAGCCACTCCTATTAGAATTAGAATCATTGAACATGAGCAGCTTACCCCAGACCTAGAAACCAGATGCTCCTGAGTATTATCTGTCTGTATTACAGTATATGGATTTTGAGCATCAAACTACTCAGTTGGTGGTGAAAGGGGTATATTGTCTCAGCTTTAAAATGGCCACTGTCAGCACAAGACTGCTGTAGTAGATGCATTCTCTCCCAAAAGGTCATTTTTAAAACTCCGTCCCTTTTTTCTTGGTTCCCCAAGTTTCATTTTTCAACAATGTTATGCATGCTTTAAGGCACAATATAATTTCCACATATATTCTCAGAAGTTTCCATTAAGAGGCAGAGTCTATAAATGAACCTTCTTTGTTTACAGTAAGTTTGGTTTCTCGTTATATTGTTTGTTACTGTGGATCATATTTGGATCCTGGTGTTCCACGTCATTATTTTAAGTGATCATAAATAATTATCTTAAAAATCAACCTCTGGCTGAAAAGTAGTTTTAAAAAATGCAAGTTGTAGTAAGGCCATGACCCAAATGATGCTGAACACAATTGTCATCGGTAGCCATGAAATTCTGGATTCGTAGCCAGACGGTCGACTTGATTGCATGTCAGCCCCTCTTCTTCTCTCACTGTGTCACTTTCCATTTTTGATTTCCTTTTGACAAAAGGAATAAGCTTTATTCTGTCTCTGCAACAACAGACAACAAGATGTTCACTAATTCTAAAGAGATAGCAGACACTGTTTGTACAATATTCTGTATTTCACACTGACACTTTAAACCTTGTACTCACAAATGATGTCTGACTAGAAGAAACTGTAGCTTCAATATCTCCGTGCCATGCTCAGAAATAGTTTTTTTTTATATTTTTGGTTCACTGTTTTATTTCCTCTCAGTTAATAGATTTTTATTTCTTTTTTTTCTTCTTCAGCATTTGACTAAAAATCAAGATGTGTTCTTTTGAAGTCAAAATGTTTCTACGGTGTTGGTACCTAGTGACATTTGAGGAAAGCAAAAATAGTTCCACTCTAGGGTGGGCCCTTGCACAGTTTAATCTGTCACTCTGCTCTGCTCATTAGTAGAAAAAGGAGCGCTGTTCATCCCTTTCTGTTTCAGCACAGTTGGCGAACAGTTGTTGTTTTGTCTCTTTTGCAAGGGAGGGGCTACAACTGCTCCTCTGCTTTCAGAATAACACACACACACACACACAAGACATGCATACATAAATCATCACCACGTCCTTAAAAACACAAACCAGTACTGTGCACACACTTACAGTATGTATCACAATCAATATTCTTTGCCAAGTACAAAGTGACAAGCATCTGACAGTATAGTGAAGTCATGTTTGGTATTTAGAAAAAATATTGGCAAAGAAGATTGATACAGTAGATAGTGTAGGCAGTCAGTAAATATTCCATGTGGACAGTAAGTAAGTCCAGGATTGTGTTTGTGTGCATCTTTGTCAACTGTTTGTTAGTGCCTACTGTAATGGCATGAAGAGAACAAAAGTATGCAGATTAAACAACAGAATATGTTGATTTGGAAATGTAAGTCTTTCTGCTGTGGGGCAGCACCACTCTCTCAGCCACTTGAATGTCACACTGCAACCTAGCATCGAAATGGGAGGGAGCAGAGTCATGCTAAACTTTGATGGGTGATGCTCCAACGCTTTTAATGATGTGACTTTGGAGAGGATTAGTTCAGCATCAAACTGAGCTGTCAACGCTGACACAAGAACATCCTCTGTTTGGTCTTGTATTGATTGATTGATTATAGCACTGCTTTTAGTTCACTTGAAGTTGTGTCCAGGAACTTGCTCAACAATTTTCAAGTTCACTCTGTGAGGTGTGCCCATGGTTCCATGACAAGGTTAGATTTCTTTGCAGAAGGTGTTGTAGATAAACTGAGTATGACGTCATAGAGTCCAGTGTATAGGGAGAGGGGCTTGATGACATCCATGATGTCCTGCCTTGCATCTCAGCATGTGTAACATCTTTGGTTTGAATGCCAGGTTGAAGTCATCGCAGGGTCCTAGTGTAGTGAGCCAGTGGCTCCAAGTACAATTCTGTGTGGACCACTTTATCTAGTAGACTCTTTTCCCAGCAGCCATTTTGACATGAAATTGTAGGGTAAACACAGGTGCTGCCAATGATACTAATTAAGGCTCCATTCCATTCAGGTCAAACAGAGTCAGGATGCTGCTGTTGTGCATGGCGGCTCACTGGAACAGCTCTGCTAAAGTAAATGGAACAGAACCTTAATTAGTATCATTGGCAACACCTGTGTTTACCCTACGGTTTGATGTCAAAATGGCTGCTGTGAAAAAGGTCAGTTGTTGTGGCCATATTCTGCATACAGTATAATGTTGTGTCCATACCAGGGCTGAAATTTTATGGTGTCATTTTACTATTCAATATTGAGTTCATATATTTTTGTTGGCAAAGAAACACCACTTTGTTTCATTATGATGGTTGAAAAGGTTGTGTTTTAGAGATGTTCAACACAATATTGAGTCTTTCTAGATTTAGCACCTGATCACCTCAGCTCACACTTATACCCTAATGATCCACCATGTTGGTCTAAACTGACAGCTGGTGGTTAGTGACCAGTATTGAGAATGTTTCAGTTCAAATTTAAAGCACATGATATCTTTGTTTTAAGTGTCACCCCTAAAATCCCTGTATTATTTGGAGCTGTGAAACTGCTCATCCAGGCAGTACTCACTTAACATTAGTGAAGCAGCCAGTTCCGCAGTGCCGTCAGCACCATAGAGCTCGTCAATCAGACATCAAAACTTTTAGTTCAGATGGTGGAATGTGAGTAACAAGTTTGTCATTATTGCCATAGGTGGAGAGCTATGTAGTTACTAACAATAAACAAATATTTGTCATTGTCATTCTATGATTATACAGGGTAGAAACTCATCTTTGCACAACACAAGAACATGAGATGACCCTGCGTACCATCCCAGGTGTTCTTCTTAGTGAATGATCAGGCCTTTGCTCAGATTGAAGGTGTAATTTGTCACCCATGTAACAAAGATATGTATGTCCTTAATTTATAGACAATATATATGAAAAATATTAATGATCATGAGTCAGAATTTAAGCCCTTATATCTACAAACACCTCAGGTACGAAGTTCACCATGTTGAACTGCCAGCCCGGAACATACAAACTAAACACTCTAGATAGGACCTCTCATGTTATTCGTGCATATTGCACCCATTTTAGTTTCTCCTTCAGGTTATGACAGAGAGTGCAATGCAATGGGGTTGCATTCAGTAACTACACCACTAGATGCCATGAAATCCTACACACTGCTCCTTTTAAATCCTCCTAAAACAGACACAATTAGATACTCTTCCTTGGATCCTTTACTGTATGCCTACACCACATGATTCATATTCCAAAATTGTGTTTTTATGTGGACTCGTTAGTTAGGTGTCAAAGTCTAGATTCTTTCCTAGCATAATGATCTTAACAGCAACAAGCACTGTGGTAAAATTTGGGAATTAGTTCCAGTTATTTTTGTAAGAAAATCAATGAATTTATATTTTACATTATTTTATATGTCAATAGAGTGATTGCAGACATGTATTTTAAGTTAGCCTGGCAGCCTCTGTGTCTACTGTATGCTTCTCTTGCTTCTCTGTGACCTTGACTGTTTCTCCTGCTGTAACATGAATTCCTTTCTGCCACCTCTCTAAACACTGCTGTTCTTTTCATTATCCATGTCTTGTCTCGCTGCAGCAGATCAAAAAAAAAAAAAAAAAAAAAAAACACACACGCAGATACACCCACACCAAAATGTTATTCCCCTGTTGATGCAAAGACTGTCAGTTCCTCCACTTCCTCTCTTTATTTGACTTGAGTTATTACATTTTTAGTTGTAAATATTTCATACGTGTTCAGTGTTGCATTTTCTACATCTGGTCGACTACAGACTAGCGAGCAGACAACAAGCAACCAAAATAAAACTGTATCTGTCAAGTCTTACACCCTGTCAACATTTCATTCCTCTCCCCTGTGAACATGAGCTCAAATGCAGCTTAATAGCCTCGCACCTCCCGTTAAACCCCCCTGAGGGCAAATTGTTTATTTACCATTTTTTTCAGGCATCTCTGATAGCATAGCTGATAGCGATACACTATAATAAGTGAGACTGAGTGTGTGAGCTTCATATTCAGACTTGGCGTATTATGTCAGCCAGTGATGTGTTTTTGTAGACAGACCGATCCAGTTCTCTGTTCTGTAAGATGGATCCTATTTTCACAAGATGACATCCCTCAACCCTCCCCTGAGCATTATTGAACAACACCCGCTGAAGGATTGACTTTGTGTCGGGCTTGGTCTGTGTGAGTGTGTGTGTGTGTGTGTGTGTGTGTGTGTGTGTGTGCAGTTTGTGAGTGAAAGGTAAGGTCCCATGATGCACATGGACTTCCCAGGTTAAATCCATCACAGGTTGGCCTCAGACAGCAGCCTTGCCTCCTTGCCTGCCAGAGGCCCGGACTCTTGCTGGGTTTTGCACAGTGAGATGACCTGAATCTGTACTGGTCTGACATCTTATCCTCCCGTGTGCCCGACATGCATTAGTTCACTCACTAGCACATTCCATCAAGAGCCTTACCTCTGTTGCCATAGGAGCATATATTATTTAGGAGATGGCTGGAGATTTTTTTTTTTTTGAATGCAGCATCAGACCAACTGAAGAGTTGGCAGCTAGGATGCCATTCTGTAAAAAGACTTATACTGTATATATATATATATATATATATCCCTCAAAGCTGAGAAAAAAAAAGCATATCAGACCTGATATCATGCCTGTATGTCATTTTGTTTTGACACTCCTTCAAAGAAGGTTCTTCTCAAAGTGGTTGGTTGAATGTTATTTAGTGAATAGTTAGAGTTCACTTTCAGCTCCTGTGAGTGTTTTCTTGGCAAACACCAGTGGTATTTCAAAGTCTGCATGAGCTCAGGATTGCTGACATTCACTTAAAGTTATGAACTTAATGTTGCAGAAAAGACAACAATGGTGGACCAGTACTGACTGAGTTTGGCTTTTGTTTTAGCAGCAGGTCCACTAATTTATGGGAGAAGTGAACGTGAGCACAGATGACCAGTCAGTGAAGTAAATATAGGGCAAGCTACATATCTGCCAGTAAAATGGCATTTTGCAGACAGACGAATCAGGAGCAAATTAACTTCTAGACCTGTCTCAGTCTGAGCAGATACAGCTTAAGATACATCGTCTCTCCCTGCTGGTGCTGAATCATCAGCCTGGTTTTGCCAAGAGGGTCTATAACAACTTAACTAGAACTTTCTGAATCCTGTCTGGCACAACTCAGTTTCATCCATCCACGCGATTTTCACAACACTTCCAAACTGGGGAGATAGATCATATAACGGTTACAGCTTGTAATGTGTCATCCTTTGTTATAGAACATCTTTGGTAACAAGGTGAACATAGTAATCATTTTACCTGGTACTTCGTAAAGCGTAATGCTAGCACTGTTTAGCATAACTAGATTAATATTGGTGAACAACAAGTTTAAGAAGAGGTCCACTCAATTTATGGTGTCACAGTAAAGGTAGTAATGCAGAAATAATTAATTAACACTGAGTTTTGCAGCTTTTCCACGGACGTAGAGGACACAACATATTCTGAGTGCCATCGGGTCACAGTTTTTAGTTTCTATTTGGATAAAACATGAACTCAAACCAAACCAAAGAATTTCAAGGATCATTATTCTTCATTGAGTTTGTGTTACCTTCCTCCTCTTACTGTCTGTCCCTGACAGGTTCATATTAGATTAGACCCGCCTTCTCAACAGTCAGCAACCAATTGTTCAAGAAGAATGACAGCCACAAGATCACGACGATGGCAACCAAGACCCTTCCCACAGCCTCAGCCAGGCCGAGTACAAATAATAACTGTTATCAGGCAAAATTGGGTCCTGTTGTATTGCTGCAGGTCTCTGGTCTGTCAATATGTCTAATACCCAAGTGGGGCCTAGCCAACTCATTATCAGCTGTTATTATGTTGTGACATGTGTTAATCAGTGCAGGTACATTCAGCTAAAATTCATGTTTTTAAGCAAGACAGAGTGTGAACTTCAATTTGCAGGGGAAAAAAAGACATGTATTGCTAGTGGGCTGTCAATATGTCTGGCTTGTCAATATGTCTTATACCCAATTGGGTCCTAGCTACCTCATTATCAGCTGTTAACATGTCTTGCATCATAACCCTTGCAATCATCGGTTAAATGTAAGTATAATTCATATTTTTAAGCAACACTGAGTGTGAACTGCTACTTTTTTTGAACGTGGCTACTCTTTCATTGATCGTTAGTCATTAGTCATGCTTCCGGTGCTGGTGTTCAAACAAACCATAACCTCCATTATGGTTTGTTTGAGTCAACCACGTTTTGGATGACGTTGTTGAAGTGTTTGAATAACAATGGTCTCTTTTGGAAATTATTTCTTGTGTGTCAGGTTTTTGGTAGGAGCAAGATTTTGAGCCCATCATTGATGAGAGTTATTTTCTGTATTTTCAAGGAACATTCTAAGGACAAGGAAGACTATTCAGTCTTACACAAAGCAAGTGTAAAGTGCAAAGTTCCACTGAGCTGTAAGGCACAATGATACTCACATAATCGTTGCAGGGTGGACAGATGGATGGGTGATTACTGCTGAGGAAGAAGGAAATGGAAGAAATCATAGTCCAAAATTAGAATGAAGGATAAAATGATGGTTATGGGGAGGGGAGAGGGAGAGAGCATTTCTACATGAGCATCCCAAAGTGTGTGTTTGTGTGTGTGCGTGCGTGTATGCGTGCGTGTGTGTTTTGTTTGTGGTAAAGAGATGAAGAGAGAGACTGACAGGCAGAACTGTATGAGTTGATTAGTTTCCTGCTCACTTATTAGGATGCAGATTAGCTGCATTGAGAAACATCTGGGAGCTTTTCTCGGTCCCTTCTCCTCTCTCCACTCCTCACCTCCCTTTTCATCTCTTCTCCTCCTTTACCAAATCCATCTCGACTTTCGTCTTTCCACATTTTTTCTCCTCTCCTCTCTTCTCCTCTCTTGTTCTCCCATCTTTTTTTCTCATTCCTGCATCTTTCATTTCCTCCCCTCTTACCCTCTCCAACGTCTGTTTTTATCTTGCATTCACCTCTCCTGCCCTCACCCTGCCTTTACTCCTCTTTTGTTTCCCTTCGGCAAAGGTCTCGTTTCCTGTCCTCCTGCTTCCTCTCCAGTCTGTCAGTCAGAGCTGTCTTTTATTCCTTCTTTTCATTTCATTCAAATGACGAGGAGATTTACATGAAGTCTTTCAGTGTGGCTCTGTCGTCTGTAGGACGATTTAACTGGAGGCTATATATTCAGATTGGTGTGAATACTCTTTCCGTGTATGCTGCAACACACAAAGACGACTGAGTGGGAGCGTCTGCTCCCATGTTTGTCAAAATAGCATCCAGCAGCAGCAGCAGTGTCTGCAAATGTGACTACAAGCAGGGAGCCATACATTATACTGCCTGTATTAGTATAGCATCTAATCCCTCTTCTAGAAAATTTGTGATGTTTCCACCTCATTCCTAAAAGCCAAATACATTAACCCAGTTATTTTTTTTACCCCTTTATAATAGTAACTATTGCAGATCCTGATCAAAAATGAGAAAAATTCAGTGGTTGGATTTTCAATAATGAAACTCCTGTATGGTGTGAAGATTGCATCTATTTATACCTCTGTTCTTTTCAGTGTACCACCTATATTACCAGCAGCAGCAGGGACACCATTGTGATATAGCCTCACAGAAACATGCGTGAATCCATTTCAAGTTTTGTCAAGTTCAATTTTATTAGTGTCGACCACCTCCACTGAGAATTGAAGTAGCGAGAAGATGGACCAATTAGCAAATTATGGTTAGTGGTTTAGAAGATGAAAACAACAAGGAGCATCTAGTTTTGAATTAGACTGGGGCAATTATATTTGATTTATGGCTCCGGAGGCTAATCCAATCGCCTGCAAATAGATTTTGCTCCTCAGCCACTGACAATGCCCCTAAAATAAGTAAAGTCCTACTAAGAGTAAAAGGTGGTGGTCTTTGCCTTCATGACCCAGTGGGTCATGCCAGTCAGTTGGTTTTTATAGCTGTGGTCAATGATCATTTGTCAGAATACTACTAATAATAACACACATCCAGACTATAATGTTTGTTTTTATACTCATTTTATTTAATGTGCTAGTTGTCTCTTCTCAGCACAAACACTCTGGACTATTTGTTGTCACACCTTGAATATCTATGTGTGAGACAGACATATGGATAAAGAGAACTTGTTCTCTTTAAACCGTTAGTCTCTGTGAGTATGTTAAACTTTATTCTAATTGATATGGCTAATTAATGTGGTGGTCACATTGCATTTGTTGTGTTCATCCGAAAGTGAAACACAGTCTTTCCACTGCCAGCTGTTCAGGGACAGTGAGCATACAACAACACTATAATGATGTTACCCAAAGTGAACGCTGAAAAGGGAAGGCTCCCTCTGGGATTTGAATCCCTACGGCTATGCAGCGCTTTGTTTTACTTACTCTTCGTCCAGATAAGACAATAGCCATTTAAGTATATCTAATGGGTGCAAATAGAGATATTGTTTTAGTTTTCAGTCATTCACACGAGGAAACTAGTTTTAGAGGAGACATATTGTTAATAACAGCTCTTCAATTAAATGTCCTTTTTTATTGCAGAGTAGTAAAATCCAAACGTTTAATGCTACATAGGGTTTTATTCATTTGACAGATGAACATAATCTCTGTAAATGTGCACACAAACACACATGCACACACACATTTAGTACATGTACATATGTAACAGTTATTGCGTGTATTATCCTCGTAACATGCATTATTAAGCTGGAGCAGGTGGTCATTTCTGGAGTTGCTGTTGTTATTTAAGGCCTCACTGTTGTCTGTGTGTGTGTGATGCCCATGCTGTAAGCAGCCCTGCGGTCAGCAAAAGCAGCCTGAGGAGAATGAGAAGTGATGAGCATCTCAAAGCAAACGCTGCTCAGCTGTCAGATGGTTGTGTTTGTGTGTTTGTATATACAGTGCGTGTCTGCTCGGCTCTCGTCGATTCATACTTGTTGCCACTAGCGCTGACGTCGCACGACATCTACCCCCGTCAAGGGCTGTTCGGCGCATTTTGCTCTCTGTGCATGTGCGTGTTTATGCGAGTATGTGACGTTAGCTGACCCAACAACTCAGGACTGTGTGAGACTGTGACGTGTGCACGTGGTTACCATGGCTGCCTGCTGTTTCTTTTTATAGAGTCCCGATGAGGGAGTAATTACAGGTGAGGCTCCAACTAGATAAAGACAACCTGTAGGTAACTTGCAGGGAGCCTGTAGGTCTAGGGGCCGGAAGTAGAAGGTTAACAAGTACCATTCAACCTGCTTTTCAGCAGCATATTGGCTAATGTGATAAAGACATCTTCTATGACATACATGAACATAAAGCAGTGTAGTGCTGAAAGTCTAATTTCAAGATCTGCTAACATAACCGAAACAATAGCTATGTGAAAGAAATGCCAAATGTTTTATTAATTTTGAGCACAATTACCTCTCTGCAACATGATCACATACCGCTGTTTTGTTTTGTTTTTTTTCTCTGGTGGGTGTATATGCACTCAAAGACCGTGTCTATCGCAAACTTTAAAGGCTTCTTGATGCAGTGTTTGTAGGAAGCATAAGAGCTTCAATTAAGTGTTCAGATTTCTTATCTGTGTGAAATGTTTGCTGCAGCATGTTTGTGATTCGATTTCAAACTTGAAATTTCAGTATGTTTGTGTCTAAAAAAAAAAAAAAAAAAAAAAAAGCTGGAGTGTGCTAAACAATATTTAGTCATAGCAGTAGTTAAGGAGGGCTCCTACTTACATAAGATGTTTCAGATAATGATGAGACAGAGCTGAGCAAAGATGTTGTTGATTCCCTGTTCCAGTTTGTTCTTATGAAGTGAAATTGGTCAGTTGGTTGGTAGCATTTTAAATTCAGGTTCAAGATTCCAAGCTTTTACCTGATATTCATCAGAAAGACAGATTGAATGGTTGCTTGTGCATGCGAAATAATCCTTAAAATTGCAGCCAGCAACTCATTAATATTTATTGTCAACACCCCCAAACAACCTGATATCTCAGTAAACTGATTTCAAACCTTGTAGGCTTCAACAGGAAGATGTTATTCTAATTCTCTGCTTTTAATACAACACACATGCATAGATGATGTTTTAAGGAGCACATTTGTAGGCCACTTGTGTCCCCACAATTCTGAAACGTTTATACAATACACCTGCCATCTAGGAGCAGCAATAACACTGCGCCAATATGTTAGTTCTTAGTGGTGAGAAATGACCTGATTTCTCGTGTCCCAGACATAAATCTGGCAGCAGAGATTAAAAGCACAGAGCCCCCGCCCAGTAATGGCAGGCATATTGTACATTACAAAGCAATGCATTTTCATCCAAAGCCGTCATTGTGCTTTCTCTGTTAAATCTGAATTATGGCTAACCGGCAGCTGTCGTCAAGCTGTCAGTGAAACTCAACAAGGCCTGACATATTAATCAGCAAAGTATGTCCAATCACAGGACCTGACTTTTACTTCTCGTTAATCTACTACTACTCGCGCAAAAGCGTTCGCCGCGTTAAAAATCCACTATCCATTAAAATCCACAGCTCTGACCAAATCTGATTTAATTGCCACAGCAGAAAATGCTGAGATGTAGAGGAGACATCTTGGTCGTTTGTTTGTTTTTTTGGGAAATGGAAATCAAGTGTTCTGTCTCACAGCTCTCGAGTGGCCAGTGCACAGTATAAACCTGCTGTATTAAAAAAAAAAGATTTGCTAATTGGGGTGCAGTAGTTAAGAGTATCTCGCACAAGCTACTTGATCCCTTCTCTGGAGATGTTGGTTTCTTAGCAGGAGACCAACACTCTGTATTCAGCAGTGTTTTAGAACCACACAGCTGGGTTCCCATGGGAGCTATGCCAGCTTGCCCAGTTCAAATTGTGCGCTTGCGAATAGGTATGAAACGGCCTCATATATATATATATATATCTGATCAAGGATCCCAGTGTGGATACTGAAGAGGCTTCACATCACTGGATCTGTACCATTATCTACTCCTGTGACTGTGTTTCAGACTATAAGAGTATAACTCTAGTTGTACCCCTAAACTGAATCCTAAATTTGAATAATTTTAGTGTCTACTTTAAATATAACTATTTTTAACCATTAAACTAAATCCAAGCCCTGATCTCTAATGCAAAACATAAGGCTCCTTTCCTTCTGTTCACCTGGAAAAATGTCTTTAATTTCCTATTTTTGGTGCAACATTGTGTGTACATGATTTTTTTTTTTTTTTTTTTTTTTCATGGACATAATTTTCTCCATTCCACAATCACAGTAATACAGAGACTGTTTTGCTCATGGTGACTTTTCAGTACCACACTGGGCCAAAATGAAAATAAAAATAAAAATAGCACATTTGCACACACTGGTTATGAAGTGCTCCTTGCTGGCGGGCTCGTTGTCACGACGATGAAAACACTCACACAAAAGACACAAAAAGACCCACACAGAGTACACAGACCAGTTCATCCTTCACTTGATTAAGTTAGTCCTGTGAAGGAGCTGCCATCAGTCTTAATATTATTCTACAAAATAGGCTTGCTCAGTCCCTCAGAGGCAGCCTGTATAAGCTGTACTGTATGTATCAGGGTGTGTGTGAGAAAGAGGCCGTTGTATTGGCAAGAGACAAAATCTGTATCCCACAGGATGTGTGAGCACTATTCCAGGGCTCTTGTTTTGGCCATGAAGGAGCTGTTATGAACTTGTTACATGTAAACCGAGGACTGAAATATGGAGAACAAAGCCACCTCACAGAAGAAACACCAGATTTCAGCTTCCTCTCTGTAATATGTGTAGTCACTGGCCTGACAGACACACAAGTACACACCCTGACACAGACTCATCCACCTCCTGGAGCGACGGCATGCCCATTGAGTTGTGAAGGACTTCTGCATTCATGCATTCTGTCTATCTTTTTCTTCTCTTTCTCTGTATGCATCAGTGAATCCCTGTCATGAACCTCAATTAAAGCATGTGCGAGTCCCTCTCATGGATTGAATTTACTAATTTTTCTATTGTGGCTCATCCATTTAGAGATTTTTGTGAATGTAAGTGTAAGGGGCTCCTTTCTGGTTTTTGACTTGGACATTATTAAGTTTTTCACTTTTGACAGGAAATGAAATGGAGAACAAGAGTTCGGCATGAAGCAAGGGTGCTCTGACAGTGTTATTTCCATGGGGTGCCAAGTGTGATTTAGCTTTATTATATCTACGCTGAAAATTAAAATGTCAAAGTGACATTTTGTTTTTCATCATCATAACACAGATTGTGGCAAACATGTCAGTTCCTCTCAAATGTGTCCATTTAAATTGACAGCAAACACCTTGTCTTACTTTTTTCCTATAAGAGAGTATCCTGACAATCAATTTCTGACATGCAGCGTATTTGTATTCAAGCTACAACGACATTGTTTGCTCCTCTTGGTCCTGTCATGCTCTCTTTCCTATGTTGTTTTATAAATTGAGGATGCATTCCACATCTTACTCAGGATGTATAACTGTTTGCTGTTTTCCATATTAGCGCCAACAATAGCATCTTGTTGTCACAGTTGGGGTGCAGAGACTCCTTTTAGAAGTGCAAAGTTTAACTGTAAACAATATGCAAAAACTTCTCTTAGGGTTTTAGTCTTCTTGTCATATGTTCTGTTTCCCGATAATCCCAAATGAGACGGACTTCAAACAAATGACGGTCTAATCCCTCTGCGTTATTGATTTACAGTGTCAGTCGTGCCTGTATAGCCTGACCCCGAATGGCATGAAATTCAAACAAGCAATGAATAATCTGATGCCTATGATTTATTGATCAACTGTGTCCTTCATAGATGACTTTGGGCCAAAGCCTGTGATGTGGTGATGTGGTGTTTGCTCAGATTTGATGAGCAGTATAATTACACGCAGGACGTATACTGATCACTTTGGTGCACCAGTCCAGACTTCAGAGCCAACTAACCTAATGATAAAGCAACTTCTAGACGCTAAAATACCCAGAAATAGTCTTGGGCTTTGGGAGCTAAGTTCAGTTTGTAAATATTTACAGCTAGCTAATATATAAAGACATTATTGAGGTGTCATTAAATGATGAATGGTGCATGCTCACTGCAGACCTTTTGATATCTTTGACATGAAAACATATTGAAACAACCATTGTAGGTTTTCCAGGATACCTAGGAAATTACTAAACGTGCTTTCAAAAGCTATGTTAAATCACAACAAACAGGAGCCTTGATGAGAGATTAAAGTGTCTTTCCTCATAAAATTAAATTTCCAAATTAAACTTGTTTTACAAAGATGCTAAGTAACAGTTGATATGCCGTGTGGTCAGTTAGGGTCAAGGAACACATGTTTCTCTTTGATTGGTGCTCCATCTGAATACTGCTTCAGGCATATACTTAATAAGCTTGTGAGCTTCAAAGCAGCAAATTTGCCTTTGCCACACGTACACTATTTATTTTCAAATCAAAGCTTGAAAAAAAATCCTCTTGTTTATTCACAGAAAATGATGGCAGAAGGTTACCACGTAGTGGGATCAGAGTCCAAGAAAATGGTGCAGTGCGGTCCCCAACCGTGGACCACTTCTCCATTTGCATACAGCACTGGTATAATTAGTCACACTTTGAATAATCCAGTGCTAACGGTCTCACATTATCAAGTTTCAGTGGCACTGTACTGGAACACAGTATGTCAACACCCTGAATGTCAATTTCTGGTATTTATTCATAAACCAAAGTATCGGACAAATTACATTTTTGACCTCATGATACTGCAAGTTGAAAAGTAAAGTTATTAAAATTCAACATTAATGTCTGTTCTCATTTCACGAAATTCATTGCTCAGTTATTTTAGTCCAAACTACAAACGTAAACCTCTTTGTGGCCCTCAAGGAAGTGTTAGGTGATCACCAGAGTCACCGTGATTCATCCTCTGGGGACCATGAATGAAACACATTTTATGGCAATTCATCCAGTAGTTGTTTCAGTAGATATTTCAGTTTGGACTGAAGTGGTTGCCGGAGTTCACCATCCTAAGTCCTAAAGCTAATTTTCTTTGCCCATTGTGAAGTTTGAAACTGGAGGTTGATTCCATCATTTATCCACCACAAGTGCACCACGTAGAGGAAACTGAATATGCAGGCAAAAAAAATAATAACAGACTTGGTTGTGTATTAACACAATCATCACAGACACATTTATGGAAACAGAAGCAAGTTTGTGAGACAGCAGGAAAACACTGTTGGTGTGAATAGCCTTTAGACCCACTGTGTGCTGGGCCTCAGTGGTTAATGGTGGAGTTCTAGAAAGGACAGAAGAATGAATAGAGGAACCATGGTGTTGAGTGAATGGGGAAACATCGAGACAAACACTAACGAACAATTAGGGAGCTATGGACCAGAATGAAGTGTGATTAAATGAATGGATGAATGGAGAAGGAGCATTCTAGTTTGTTATGAATATCAGAGTGACTTCTGTATTCAGGGTCAGCTGTCACCTGCCAATGTTCCACATAAGTATATGGCAACCCATTTTAAAGATTTATAAGATAATTACAGTGCTCAGTGTTCAGATTATTGAGGATATGTGCGCAGTAAGTGTTGATTGTGATTATTACCATGTCTGTGGGTGAGTTAGTGATCCACCCACTGTCTATAGAATGATAATATGACTGAGCCAGGGCTGCTGTGATGTTCCCTTTGAAAAGGTGCATTGAGTTTGGCTGCTGTTAAGTACAGCACTAGGTGCAGACCTTATTAACAGAATATTGGGCTTCGGTGTGACTCCATCAGGCAAATCAGGGCAACCTAGACCTATTAGTATGCTAATAAAGTCACTTCTCTAATGACTGATTAGCAATTCAGCGGATTTTGTTCCTCGCTCTGCTTATACACACAAATAAATGAAATAGTCTCTTAGCACACCCGTATACACACACATGCAGCGTTAATAGTATGCACATTTATTTTTTTGTTTCTCGTTAATGCATGTATAATCCTCCCTCTCTTCTTTTGTCATCCATCTTGTCCACATTCACCTAGCACACAGAAAGGGTGATTCAGTTGTATAAAATATAATGTAAACGTGAGGAACACTTAAGCACGGTTAACATGGATTTTCTTTTTGGTTTTTCGACTGTTTGCAGCAGGACAAAAATTATTTCTCTGTGTGTGTTTGACCCTCTTCATGTTTGATCCATGTAGATACAGTGGCCCTAAGGCCACAGCAACAGCACCATCACAGATGATACTTGTTCCACAGCAGAGTGTGTTGTTGTGTTGGACATGTAACACATGCTGAGCAACATGTCTGACTCTGGCATCTGTCTTTCTCAGTGCTCAGCGGCCTCTGTTTCAATGACTGTCCAGAAGACGTCAAGGTAAGAAAAACATGTTTTTATTGACCAGTCTGGCAAGGTGTGTCTCTCTCTTTGTGTACTGTCTTATCTCCATCCATTGCACTTATCTTTCCATACTTTATCTCCCTCAAGACTGTATACCTGGGGTGGCATGGTATCTCACCTGGTAGGGTGTGCACCCCAGATACTTAAGCTGCCACAGCAGCCCAGGTTACAACCCTTTGTTGCATGTTATATCTAGTTTACCTAGTTTCCTATCTATCTTTGGCTGTCACTAACAAACAAACAAACAAACAAAGGGATAAGAAAAAAAAATTCAGCCCTAAAAGAGGCTGGAATATCCTGCAGTTGGCCAAACTTCTTGTCTATAGGGAGGATCAACTATATATTCAGGAAATTAGAAAAGGGGATTTAAATGGGTGATGTGTTTTCAAGCTCTAGGGCAATATAAGCTTCTTTTTATATGTAAAGTACCTATCTTTTAGAGCAGCCTGAAAAAAATGGAAAGCACAAAAATAAATGAGGTTTGTTTGTATGTGATAAAATAGCACCTCCTTTCTGTTTGTACCCCTTTTTTCTTCAAGTATAGAAGTAACCAGCCTTCATAATACAAGTCAGCAGCCCATGCTTACTCTTCTGTATTCTTCCTTGCGGTTGGTGTCTTCTAATAAGAAATTAGTGTAAGAATATTTAAATTCAAGGACAATTTAATGTCTGGTAAGTCTGTTTTCCAACTCCTGTCCTTGGGGGTGTTGGGGTTTGTCGCTTGTTGCTCTTCAGGGACATGTTCTTCAGGACTGGGATCGTACTAATCATTTTTATAATAACAGGCATTCGTTTATAGTTTACCCTCTGCTCACGTTCTCAAGGTTTATGAGGTATCCAAGGCTTTATGTCTGAGCTGGCATGATGTGGCCAGACAGTGTTTATCAGTTTGATACATGCAAGCTTCCAAAAGGTTAAGTTCTGGCAGCTTAGCGTTGACCTATTGAGCATTTGTTGCTGTATTTTAATTAGCCCAAGCAAAAAATAAATACTTAAAAAGTTGCAGATACCACAGTGTACAAACTCAGAGCAGTCAACCTCAGTAGAGTTAACAACACAAAATGACCTTTTGTTTTACTCCTTTAGAAGACATTGTGGAATATCAAATTAGCACATTGAAAGCTGTTTAAAATCAAACAAAGCGAATGCCACGCCTTACCAGCAGTTCAGACAGAAAACAACTTTGTATGAAAATGTTGATGAGGGTTTGTTGCTTCAGATATTGCTGATGCAGTTTGATGAATCAGTCATCAGTTTGAAGGGTTTTAGATACCAAAACACGTCACAGCAGTATGAAAGAGGATTTTCAAAAACCCACAGCGATTATTTTGTCCTCCGCCTCAACAATCACAAGGTAGAAACAGTAGAAATATGCGATTTCACTTAACAAAGTAATCTTCCATGCTTAGCTCCTTCAGGAATAGGGCAGTGCTTAATGTGTGTGTGTAGCTGCTTAACTACTGTGTTGGTTGCTAATTTCTTAACTGCTGGTAAAGTGAAGGAAGTTAGCGCTTAAGTGGGAACGGCTAACGTTACCTTTGTGGCATGTATCCCTTTCAGAAGCTTTGTAATCTAGCTTTGAACTGGTATTTTTTAACACTGAGTGTTAAAAAAAAAAAAAAAGTAAAAAAAAATCAATAACACTGAATGTCTTTGTGTTATTGCAGTTATCATCACAGCCCTAACAGAAGCCTCACTGAAATCAATTAGGGGGCTTCATTTATTTTACAGTGCCAATACTGCTTTAGAGCCAGCCTTACTCAGGCTGCTCCTAGACCCTTCATAAAGGTAGATAACCCAGAGTTTAAATTAACTAAATACCATATAATAAACAATGTTCTCCTCTATTTAATCATCTGATGGCCATAGCTACAAGTTACAATTACACACAGCAGACATCAAGGGTGATTTCACCAAAGCCAGACAGCCTCTGATCCAACCCTCATCCATCCAACCATACCCAGGTGGGGGGCAGACAGACATCCATTGATCGCACACAAATTAACCCACGACAGGTGTCACTGTGTCTGTTTGAAAGGGGTATAAGGTTTTGCATGGAAATTACACCACGAGATCTAAAATTACTACTGCGGTTAAATGAAGCTATCAGTTTATGGAGCAGTTGGCTTTAAGCTTCATTTATTTCTCTCGCTGAGCTAATGTGTGATAATCATATGTAGGTAGTAGGAACATGTAGGGACAGAGAAAATGACAGAAATACACCTGCCAAGCATCCCTCCTTATACAACCTTTCACCACTGCGAAGCCCTTTGCAGAATACATTAGTGTTGACATCGACAAGAGGCTACTGGTATTAGACTTGTTTTGGTTTTCTGTCTGTCTACTCTTCCACCCGCTTGTCTAACTGAAAGGTATGATGAATGCTGTAGTCGAGTGGAGCTCACGGCTGTTTCTGTTCCTCTCTTCTCCCATCCATCACCCCCTCTATCTTTTCATTTCACTCTCCTGCTCCTCTTCTTCTTAGTCACACCTCTCTTCCTCTGTCTTTCTTTAAGACCACTAATCTGCTTTCTCATTTCTCTCTCTCTCTCTCTCTCTCTCTCTCTCTCTCTCTCTCTTTTGACCTCATTTCCATTCCTCCCTCACCCGACTGCCGAATGTCACAGCATAAAGGGCCAAGTCTCTCTTGCAGCATGCCTGTTTCTGTATGCAACAGACTCGCGTTTAGCTGATGTAACGCGAATGACGCCTCGACAGATCTCTTCATTAGTCGTCATCCTTTCGTAATGAAGAGATAAGACAAGCCTTCAGCATCCACCCACACACAAACACGCGGCTCTGTCAGATTTAAGCCAGCTAGGTCAGGCGTTTGCCGTGTCACAGAGTGAAAATGAAACCAAAAAACCGCTCAAGGTCATTGTGGTGACAAACATGCCCGCCTGCCTTTCTGCCCAGTCTGTCTCTCTTGCCTTTCTTTCTTCACCCCTCCCTACTTGTTTCTCCCTGTCTCTCTTATCCCTGTTGATAGACAGCTGATTTGAAAAATGTAAAAAAAAAAAAAAGTTTTTTAAATTTGCATTTGCATCTATGTTTTTGCAGCCTTTTGGTGTTAACCAGCCTGGCCCCTATGTGATGTACACCACAGTGGACTCCAATGGTTACCTGAAAAATGCCTCAGGTGGGTACTTCATTATCTTCAATGTCTTTCCATGGTAGCTTACACTTCCTATGCTAAACAAGTCTTCAGTGACAGAGAATATTCAGAGAGGGATTTGTTTTGTTTTTTCTGAAAATGTCAAATGCCTGAGCTTTTATATATCCACATCAGGTTTATTAATAACACCTCCTAACAATGACAGCTGTCCTTAGTCTGGTTGAAACCACAGGGTTTGTTTGGAGGAAGAAAACAGAATGAGAAGAAGAGAGACTTATTGATTTTATTTTTTTGCTTTATCTTTTTTATACATGAGAAAATAGTCTCTATGCCTCAAAGAGAAAGACTGTATCAGAAAGGGCAGCTAAAGAAAAGGCAAAAAGAAGGTCCTTCCAAAGACTCCTGTAACTGAAGGGAGAATAAATCACTTTGATAAGACTGTAATGCTCTCTCCGTGCTGCAGCTGGAGCATGTATTCTTATTTCATATTGTTCTATCTGCAAAGTAAGAGTAGGACTTGTTTGATTACTTTTGTTTTCCCCATAGTTCCATAAAAGCATTAGATTGTCAGAGAAAATTATTATTCAGCTATTCCTTGTCAGGTCTCAGTTTTAAAAGTCCAAGAATGTGAAACACTATCAATCAAATATTAAGCCTGGAGTTATTGCAGTGGCGCTGGGATAGAGTTTTCTTATAGTTTCTGCAAGGCTATCGCAGAAAAACACTGGGAAATCTCGCAAAACACTGGAGGCCTTTTTCCCTCTGAAGTTTCTTCCACAGCACAAAACACAAAACTCAACAAGCTGTAGCTTCCTTGTTTTTTTTTTCATTTCCCACTTAAGTCCGAGGCACATATCTTTCTGGGAAAAACAAGTGTCTGTGTTACCATTTGAAAAGCCACACAAGACTCGCGGATGTGAAAAGTTTTGTTTTGCTGCGGTGAATCACCTGCAGTCCTGTTAATGTTTGTTACTGCTTTTGACAAAGTTTGCGAGGGATGATGGTGATGATGATGGTGATGATGATAACGCAAAGAATTAGTTAGGACAGGATGTTCAAGAGAGCCGGACGTGAATTTCAGCTGCTCATTGGAGTGTTCTTTCATGAACAGACAGCTCCACTTCGTGTATTCTCAAAAGACTTCTTCCTTCTGTTACTGTTAACCAATCCTGTCAACATCTGGCCATGTTCTGCTTTTAGGCACCACACTGTAGGTAGGAGGTTTTGGTCACTATTCACCCTCATACAGAGTTTATGGCTAGTAATTCCTTAACGTTAATGGAAAACCCTTGATTTTATTAAGTCTCCAATCCGGGCCTGATGAATGCCACCCTACACTACTATTCCAGACTAATAAGGAGAGGAAAGATACATAGGAAGAGAGAGATGTAAGGCTGGAAATATAAGACAAGACATTGAGGACAGCAGTGCTGTGCCGTATTAGCTGCAGTTAACCTAGTTGATGTTACATTGTGGGAAGGACACAGAGCTGGATGAGGACAAGATGCCCTGACAGCCTGGGGTCAGCGATATATATAGTCTTGGTGTGCATGTGTGCGTGTTCCCCTGTGCATCATAATACCACTTTGTCAAATTTCATTGTTGGCACAGTTGGAGTATATACATATTTAAAGAATGAGTAGACAGATCACAGTGTAACATCATTATTATTTTACCACCATTAGACAGCTATAAGCTCCTGGCAACAAACCAGTGCTAAAACTAATCTTCCATTGGCTGCAGACTTTTCAATTAGGCCCTCTCTGTCCAAGCCCAAAACTCTGAGTGGACAAAATGTGAACACTAGCCATCCTGTATTTAGTTGTCTTAAAGCGTGACGAAAAGCCCACAGTTTCATTTCCTCTCCACACACTCGACTGATTTATAATATGCAGTTGCACAGACATAAAGGGAAACGGTGGAGAAGGGAGTGAGGATGGAGAGGGGAGGAGGGCTATCACTACCTGCACCCACGCCCACTGCAGAGAAGATGAAGAGTGATACAGAACCTCACAGAATGTGGAGGCGGTGACCGTTTTAAAATCATACCAAAGTGAAATGCTGAAAAGTTCAATGATGCTCGTCTTTGTATTAGTTCGTCTAAATGAAAATAATTTAGAAAAATTACCTGAATCATTGGCAGTTAAAAAAGCCAATTATTTACATAGAGAATTAGTTTACACTTCATTGCTTCTGGTTCTTTCAAAACTTTACTAATCCTGCATGGTCAAAACTATGTGGACACTCGAACATTACACTATACTGTGGGTATTAACTTGCAGCCCTCGTTCTCCTGGGAAGGTTTTGAATGCAGTCGGCCTTCCAGTTCATCCCAAGATGTGGAATGTGGCTCAGGTCAGGGCTCATGTCACAAACTGTTATCATAAAGTTAAAAGCACACAATAAAACATCATTCTGCTGTTGCTGTTTAGATTTCTCTTAAAGCTGTGATTCACTGTAAGACACTATTTTTACTATTTCACACTGTCACAACAATGGAAATATGAAAGGAGTCGCTCAAACTAATGAAGCGAGAATTATCACCCAAAATCTGCATCTCCCTTCGTCTTTACAGAGCTTACTAACAAGTTTCAGCTCTCTGTTTAGCTGTCCAGCCCGCACTTTCAACTGTGCGTTATTTTTGGCTGCAGCAGGCAGCCATTTTCAGCAAAGAGATCTCTAAAAAAAAAAAAAAAAAACTCTGTACACTTCCCGCTCAACACCAAACAGCAGACAGACACACTTAGCAATTAGCTGGTGGATATAGTGGAGCATTTAGTAGCTAAAGAGACCAAAATCAGAGCTAAAAGTTAGTGAATATTGGACTGATCAACTCTTGACTAAAAGTGTACAAAAGTGTAGGGGGTGTCCATATACTTTTGGTTGTATAGTATAGGTGGAATTAAATGTGCTGTATTATGGAGGACAAGATGATTTGTCTAGACTTGGGTACATTCTGCAGTTGGATATGTTATTTAAGGCTGATGTCATCATGGAAAACGAATGATATTCAGTACGGAGTTCAGCACCTGTGTTCTACATATGGTTCATACATATGGTATGTGATACATAGGGCTACAATACATGCAGACAGTCAACATAGTAATAATAATTAATGTTATGTTATGTTACGTTAATAAACCCCAGACATTTTGGTGGATGTGGAGCTCTGGAAACCAAATTGCAGGCGAATGGCAAAACCAATCTTTGTCACAGAAATAGGAAAATCCCTCCCAGGCATTGTAAGAGGTGAAGTGATGCAGGATGGGGCACACTAGTTGGGTTGAAGATTCATATCATTTAGCTGTGAAGCCCCAGGTTTCGAGTCTCCCAAGGGAGCACCTCGTCCATATTTATTTGAAACTCAGAAATTCCACACACACACACACACAAGCAAAAGATTTTTAATAAACGTATCCTATTTTTTCTCCTGGATCCAGACAGTCCATCCAGTTCATGTGAAGAACACATGGTCCTGACATTTTGTCCACTCAGCCTGTACATTTCTTTTTAGAAAAAGTCTCTGGCTGTCCAAACAGTGTTATTAGCTCTTGCTTTGTGCAGAATTTCATTTATTTAACAATAGAAAATCCTGGCATATTCCGGCCATCATATCTCCAGCTTATTTTTCCCAGTGTGTGTTCAACTGGAGTGCACGGCGAGAGTAGGAGAGCGAGAGTAGCCAAAGGCTTTGCCGGCACAACTCCCCAGACCCCTCATTTAACAGCAGCAAAGTGCTGCCAGGGAGCAGGCAGCCTGTGTGTGTGTGTGTGTGTGTATGTGTGTGTGTGTGTGTGTGTGTGTGTGTGTGTGTGTGTTTGTGTTTGTGTGTGTGTGTGGTGATTTAAAGTGTATTTATTCTGTAGCTTGTAGCTCGGGGAACAGCCAGCGAGGCTGCCAGAGATGAGCAATGATGGGTCGCACACAAACACACACACACATTCGCATGCACACACATCCACAAAGTCTGGGCCTCTCCACTGGGGCCCAACGATCTTCACTTACCCTTCACCCCGCTGAAAGGGAGAGAGGAAAGGAGAGATTATAATATGCTGAGAGACAGAGACAAGGGCCGAGAAGGCACGGCAGATGAATGGAGTTAAAAAGAGGAAGCAAGGAAGGAAGGAAGGAAGGGAAGAGAGGAGAGGAGGAGGGTGGGGGGGGGTTGACAGAATGATGTTGGATGGAAGTAACAGAGAGTGTAAGCAGAGAGGGAGATGGAGATGAATGGTTGAAGAAAAAAAGGAGGGAAGTGGGTCAAAGGGGATCAGAAGGTGGTGGGATGAAGAGAAGAGAAAGAGACAGTTTGGATGAAGAGCGGAGCAGAAGTAATATTAGCCTGGTAAGATACACTGAGAGAGACACTGCTAACACACACACACACACACACACACACACACACAGAATATGCAATGCATACACACACAGAGACATATTACAGTGATAATGCTACCCTGTTATCTAACAAGTAAAGGTCAGCAACAACCCTGACAATGTTTCTATATAGCTCTTTTCTGTGTGTGTATGTGTGTGTGTGTGTGTGTGTGTGTGTACCGGCACAGGTGTATGTGTTTATGTATTGCCCTAAGCTTGTACATCTAAGTCTGTGTGTTCATATGTGTCCTGCATTTGTGGGAGCAGGTGTGCACGCATGCACACCCTGACATTTGTCTCTTCATGACCTTGTGCGCATGTGTGTGTGTGTGTGTGTGTGTGTGTGTGTGTGTGTGTGTGTGTGTACATGCATGTGTGTATGCATCAGAGAGTGGTGCGCCATGCCCCTTACTAAGCAGGCTGGATGGATGAGCATGGGCTGTGATTCTGACAACACCACACCTCATTATCAACTGACTCCTGCTGAGACAGGAAGAGAGAGAGACAGGTGTGCCGGTGGAGATGAATAGTTGAAGTTATTCATTAACAACCTTTTTATTCTTCTCTCTCTGTCGCTAAGGACACTCTAAGAGATGCTGAGAAGGAAAAACGCCGCACTGTGTTTCTCTCTAGGTTCCAGCTCACACACGGTCATCCAGGATCATTTATCTTTAGATACCAGGGGAAGAGGGTAACTTTCAGCTGCAATATTAAGATTATAGTCAACAAACAACAAGACAGTAGATGCCGTTGATTTTGTTATGACCCATACGGACACATTTTTCTCCGTTGTCATCTGCTCGGCTAGAAAAGTTGACTTCCTTTTTGATAAAACTAACCCCACTGCTTCACATTTATCAGGAATATTGATGGCAGAGTGCGTTGTCACCTTTTTTAATATGGTTGCCTTATGACTCACAGGACAGGAAAACACATTTTCAAGGTAACAGAAGAGCAAAACAATTTCTGGTCTATTAGTGACTCTCAGGAGCTATGACAAAGCACAGTTATAACATCATTTATTGTGTAATACTTCTTGAACTTTCGTCATTCCAGTACTCCCACATCAAAGTTGGCAGGAATCCCAAAATCAGGGGCAAAATCTTGCATCCTTCTGACTGTATTTTCAGTTTAGCAAAGGCATTCAAGAGAGTCAGAATATTAAGAATTATTTATCTTACTTGCAGCTTGTAGATTTGTCTGGTTCCGAGGCGAGACACCATCCGTTATACATTTAAATTTTTTCCACCAGACAAATGTATTTCACTGTTCTGTGCATCTGAAGTTATGAGTTAGGTCAGCAGCGTGAACCCCAGTGAACCTGCCTGCAGGTGTATTAATTATGTGTATTTTTTTGGTATGGGCATTTATGCTACCTAGAGAGAAATAAATGTATTTGTTTATGTTCTAAATTACGGCTAATAGCCTCAGGTGTAAACACAGATTTTCTGAGAAATTGTGGAGGGCAGTTTTTTTTTAAAAATCAGAGAATTTAAAATGTGTCAGTTGTTGTTACACTCCTTCCTTAAAGGAGAGTTTAAGAAAGTGTTTTTCTCTTGTGAAATGGGTGGTTTGGTTTATCAAAATGCACAATTTCCTTGGGTTTTTCAATTCGATACATCATGGCTCATGTAATATACTTGGATGGAAATCATCGGCAACAGCCTGTCATTACGTTAGCTTCTTTGAACCCGACATATTTGTCTGTTAGTGCCACCAAGCCACAAATTAAAATAGAATGAATAACGTGAAGCTAACAGTCATAAAGACAGAATGGCTAACAACCCCGGGGTAGTTAGCTGTGTCCAGACGGGATGAGTGTGTCTACGGTGCCAAAGATTATTATGCTCAGACGAGGAAGAGAGGGAAGACATTAGAGAAAGAAGTGACAGGAAGAGGGAGGACAGAGGGAGATAGACAGAGAAGAGAGTGAGTGCTCATAGGGAGGAGAATCATAACAGGCCCAGATCAATGTGGAGCTCTCTGCAGACTGTCCAATTAGGCTAATGAGTTCAGGGGATTAGCAATGGCCTGCTCACACACACACACGCGGCACACATATTCATGAAGCACAACCTTTAAAAGAAATACATATTCACATGAAGCAACACATCTGCAAACATATTTATCGTATCTTAACTTTTTAAACATTTAGAAGATGTAAAACAAATGGGAAATTTTCCTGTGTGCTCAGTTGTAATGACTTATCCCTCCACTGCAGCCGTTCATGTTGCTTTTTGCTACATCATGCTCAGACCTCAAGCTGTGTCATAAGAGCCAATCTATCGTGCTTGACGTCGTACTGATCTGTGGCCGCAGTACAACCCTGTTTTTAGATCAGGTCAGCAGTGGATGTTACCCTATGTTCCAACCACTATCGCTTCGTAGTTTCAGTATTGCACAGTATTTGCGAGATAAGCTTGAAACACACAGGCAGTACTCACCATAAGGGAGTGAGATACTGGAGTGAGAGAAATGAAATGGGTTGGACGGGGAGAAAATGAGAGGGTGCAGAGGACAGAGCTGAAAGCACAGAGCAGAGTTGCAGAGAGAAAATGAGAGGAGTGAAAATAAAAGATAGGAGATGGGAGGAGAAGAGCACGGAGAGATCGGCGCATAGGGAGGGGAGAGGAGAGGGAAATATTGGAGAGAAAGGGGAAAAAATGACTGGAGAGATGACCCTCCTCGCACACATGGAGAATTACTATTGATCAGGCTTAGCATGCTTTTTCTCTTACCTGTTTTTTTCACTCCCTCCTCCGTCCCTCTTCCCTCGTCCTTTTTCTCCTCCACATCCTTCCTCCAGTCCTCCTCTCACTTTCATCTCTTCACTGTCTCTTCTGGCCCTGTAATGTCTCTCCTCTGCTGCCAGTTTATAGAAACCATAAATTGTCAAGAGACTGTTTAACTTTTAATTTGTCACCATTGTCTGTCTGGCTGTTGAAATGTCTCTGAACATCCTTGGGATTAAATGAATGAAATGTTTCAATGTCTCTTAATGCCAAATATATCTAATCGCAGAGAATAAGACGTTAAATGTATCTCAAGCAGCAAGTTTGTCCTTTGACCATGTTTAGAGCCACACTGCTTGCATTGCTCTAGGGATGCCTCTGTCTGTCTGTCCGTCTGTCTGTCTGTCAGCTCACTACTTTAGTCACAACTGAAATATCTCAACATTGATAGTTTGTGTTCTATATCGTCTCTCTACTAAACGCCGTCTGTCCGTAACATTGTTTTATTGTTGCTGTGTCCTGACCACCGTGCCTCAGTGAGATTATCTGTCAAAATAAAGGTTAGAACCGTTGCGCTCAGGATGAATTGTAAGAACTTTGGTGATCCTGTGACTCTTCATCTACAGTAGCACCATCATTAGGTCAAAATATAATACAGCTCAGATCAGGCTCAGATAGACTGCTGCAGATGTTAACATGATAACACACTAGATATCATACCCGCTTAACGGCAACATGTTAGCATTGTTATTATGAGCATGTTACCATGCATCTAGCTTAGTATAGCCTCATAGACCATTAAGCCTGATTTATACTACTGCAACTGTGTTCCCTACGCCATTGCCTGACTTGCACCTTTCCAAAAATGTAACTAAACATCACAGCAACACAACACAGACCATGGCAACTGTGACTGATCTTCTTGCATGTGAGAATGGAGGTGACTCATGCAAAACCCAGATGAGTTAATAATGCTGTTGGAGACTCCCTCTTAAAACTACACACATGAATGTGTAGTCGTGTGTACACAGACAAACAGGCACGCATGTCTGTCCCCTCGTATTCTCTCATCCTTTCGTTTCATTGGCTGCGGGGGTAAAAAGGGAAACCAGTAAAACACAGAAGAAAAGGCAGATTGGGGAGAGAGACGCGGGAGAGCTTCAGTTTCAGTCACCATTGTTTACATGAAGACGCTCAACGCAGCGGCATAGAAATCGCCGTCGCCAACTGGAATTTTGGCTGTTTATTTGCAAAGCAACACAGGCACACCAGTGCACAAGTATAAATGCTTACAATGGCGTAAGTCGCTGGTGACACTTCCGCAGGCCACGGCAGAAGCTCTATGTAGAGCCGGTGTACAACTTTAAAGTAGCCTTTAGTCTTCGCTGACTGATACATACTCACAGCAGTGCAGACACAGGTCAAGGCAGCTGTTTCTTACTCTGACGCATACATGTATTCAAAAATCTCTCATCATAAGCTTAACTTCATGAATCACCTTTTCACCACATCATGAAGTTTGACAGTCTCGAGTGTACCTGTGGTTAAGAAAGAAAATATTTTCAAATACACCCACCCACACCGGCTGTTTTTTTTGTTGTTGTTGTTGTTTTTTTACTGTCGAGTTTCTACTCTGTCTTGCTGTACTCAGGTGTCATTCCAAATGACACTGTACTGCACTGAGAACTCACTTGGTTTTGTTGGTTAGTACTGTTGGTTCCCAACGTTTCTTAAATTCCTAAATATTATTATTACATATTTTAGATATATAAAAATGTTTCTGTTTTAAGCAAACATACAAAGAGGTCTTGCTCTCATTAACTCTTAAGTACAAAGCTAATAAAACACACAGTTACAGTATGTTCTTTTAAATAATTTCTTAAAACATTCAATTTAGTTTTTTATCTTTGCTGACTTTATTTATTTTTCTCATTTAATTGTCTTCTATTGCTTCGTAGTTTCAGTTGTTGCTTGTCTTTTAACTTTGAAACAAATATGAAAATCTTTCAAAGGACACTTCATTGACGATATAAAGCTCAATTTTTAAAGCGAAGCTGCTATTTATATTTTGTTTTTAGTAAGGGCAAACTAGGGTGATGACAGCTGTCTTTAGGTCTGTTCTCTCACATACGGTGTCATTTCGGCGCAGGTGTCAACATGCTTCAATGTTGGATGGTGAAGGACAGAACCACTGTAAAGCACTCCAGGTCTTTCTGTGTATCACCACACACACATACGCTCTCACATACACATGTACGTACATTTTTCTCACAAATCAATGTCCAGATCTTGACATCGGTGTATGGGCACTGAAGAGGGGGTCTCTCTTGGCTTGGCAGGCTGTGTGTGACGTATGTATGTGTGCGTGTGTATGTGTGTGTGCGTGTGCATTTGTGTCCCTCATGGCTCCACCCTCCATCTCTGCAATTTGCTCCTTTTATCGCCATCAGGGGAGCAAATGGTTTCTATAGCGACAGGCACTAGGAATTTCTTTGAAAATATTTTTTTCTTTTGGTTTTAAAGCCCTGAAGAGAAAGAAAGAAAGACACACACACTGTCTGCACACACACACACACACATTACCTCAAGCTAATTATGACCATATTCTCTTTCTTGATGTAGTGATGGGATCATGTTAGCATTAGCATATTTATGATTGCCCTATAGAAGGATTTGCAGATAGTATGGTGTAATGTTTAACAGTTTTTATTTTTATGTTTTATGTTTAATTTTCTCATTAATATTTGTTCTGTTGACATTTTTTTTATAGTGTCAAAATCCATCTTTCCGTCTGTGCCCAAACACACACTTGACTCGGTTTCAGACTGATGCTAGACGTCACATTGTCACTCTGCATGTCTGCCCAGAGGTAGTAAAACCTCTAGACAGGACTTTTTTTTTTTTTTTCATCAGGATATGTGTCATAAGACCTCGGCGCATTATGTTGTAGCTCCCTCAGAGGCATACATGTCCTCTCCCTGTCTGTCTTTCTCTTTGTAATGTTTCTCACTTTATTTTTAGTTTTTTGTTTTTTTTATTTTTGCCTTCTCATGCCCAAAGTTCTTGCTCCCATGCTCACATGGAAGTAAAGTTTGTTTCAGTATCAACGGGAGAGGTGGTATCCCAACATTCTGGTCACTGTGCTCACTCATCAGAGATCTTAGGTTTACGTGGAATGAAGCCTCAGCTCGACACTGCATGCTCGGACACAAGGAAAAAATTATACAAAGCAGTGCTTCATTTCTTAGTTTCATTACAATCATTAAGAGAAGGAAAAGGAGAGAAGTAAAAAAAAAAAAAAAAAAAAATTAAAATGTGTGTCTCCACTGCTTGCCCGAATGCCTCCCATTAACACCTCCAAACTCTGCTCATGCGAGAGTATCAAAAGGCAAAAAAATGCTTAGTCACTAAGAAGCAACAATCATAGACACCACTTATTATCTACTCACATTTTACTCACGCACATTTTAGTAACTTATTGTATTACTGTAAATGCGGACTGTAAATACAGCCACATGTAAACACTGTAAATATTCCTCTCAAATCTTTAATGTATAAATAAACTGCTATTATATGAACTATATATATATATATATATATATTTGCATGCTAATGAGTCAAACATCAGTAAATTACATTTGGGCTCCTACAGGCGTTCTACTGAGAGAAAAAATAAGGAATGATAATGTCGGTACAATCAAAATTCATTTTGCCAAGCATGGAGGAAACACAACAAACTGCTTTAGGTAATAAGTCCCAAGTTGTAGCATTCAAGGGTATTTGCAGTGTTCATAATTGTGCGTTAGTGAAAATATGAAGCATTTTCTGGGCTTGTCTTTGTACAGGCCTGTGGAATGTGACTGAAAACATAATAAAGTTATGTAAAAAAAAAAAAAATGATTCTCATAGTGATGTTCAGACAACACATGATCTTGATTGACAAAGATGAACAAAATTGAAACCTCTCTGCAAAGTATGCAGAGCACTTGAATACAAGAAGAATATTCTCCATCCATGGCTCCCAACAATGACTTTTGCCTCTCTTTCAATGCAAACCTTTAGTTTATTGTGGTATCAGAATGTAATCTTCAGATGTGTGTTCCTCAAAGAGAAATTTGTTACGTATGTGTGTCTAAAGAAAATGAAATTCTGCAAACACCACTTGCAAACTACATGCTGCATTATCAGTGTTAAGGTCTTTGGCCACTTTACACATCCTTAACATGGATTAGTGTGATTAGTGATGAATCTAAAGCTATCTTGCCTTTCTCTTATTATTGATTTGTCTTGTTTTACATATATTGTCCAAATGTATCCACGGGTCTTCCTAAAAATAGGAAACTGCCAAAAAATAAGTCTTACATTTAGTTTAAATTGACTATTTATTTACTGCACTTTTCCGGTCTACCACTTTTCCGTTGACCACTCAAGGTGCTTTTACAACCTTCTCATTCACGTAGAAATTGTGTATTTATTTACTTTACTGCAGGCGTGTGTGTGTGTGTGTGTGTGTGTGTGTGTGTGTGTGTGTGTGTTTCCTTGTTCATATTATTGGCTGCACTTTTGATCACTAACTCACAATATGATGCCTATTGTGTCCTCATGTGTGTCCATGTTTAGAACTTGCACCCAATGTTCTCACACACACACACACACACACACACACACACACACACACACACACACACACACACCATGGTCAGCTGCTTGTGCTTCTTTGAATCCGCTTTGTCTTCTTAGAGATGGATCGTAGGCTGTCAATCATGTGTACAGGGACTGACAAATTTCCTTGCCAAGACCTCCACTGGCTCTGCCATTGGGAGATAGGCCAAAAACACACTAACACACACAAAACACATACATACACATACACTCCGATACACCGCTCTGCATAATACCCTTTGCCAGCCTCCCCATGTCATCAAATGGCTTTGCTCCAGCCATGGCCACATTTCCTAGCCAGTCTACACACACACACACACACACACACACACACACACACACACACACACATGCATATACACAGCACTCAGCAGACGCACGCTAAGCCAGGCTCCCTGCCTGCAATGTAACCCTGCTTGATCCTCCATCAGACACACACACACTCAGACCCCCCTCTGTTCTGCTGAGTGGCTGAGTGCGAGCCATACACCTGACAGGGAGCAGCAGTCTGTCAAAAACATTAAACCAAGACTGGCTTAAAGGTCCAGTCCCCTCAAAAATCCTGTTCTGCTCAGGCTGATGCACGGGGTTTCAGTCTGAGGCCAGAGTGGCAGTAGAGTGATTTTTAAAAGGGCTTCCCCTGCTGGATCTATTACAAAATAACACCTCTGCTCTTTCTTCTGTGGGACAGTCAGTGTTCTATTAGTCTGTCTGGCATTTGGTTGGTGGATATCAGCAACAAGAATTTGCTCTACCATAAAGGCCGCTAAGCCCTGTTGCATAATGCAGACAGGAGTAGGTGAGGAGGATTTGGGGTTATTTGTAACAGGTGACAGGTGGTGTTGCGCAGTTGCTCAGGATAAACAGCAAAACTAAAAACTCGGCTCAAAGTTTTTAAAGACGAGTTTTGGCTGCTGGTTGTCAGTATGTTTAGTTGGTCAAATCCAATAGCTGCATAGCCCTCACACCTACACCCCACTTTAAACAACTTTATTCCGACACAAAAAGCAGGACTGCCGAAAAGGCTTGACTTTTGGTCAGTTGATTTAATGCAGTGCCTTACAACGGGATGTAATGTTTATTTTTTGCTGTCCTCATTTCTGTGGACATCCGTTATTAATGATGACAAGGGTTTATAAAGGCTTGCTTTATGTAAAGTTTTACTTCAAGTTGGACTTGAATACAGCACCATAAACCGTTTTGACCTCCACAGTTTTCTCCTGGGTTCAGTTATGTAGTGATATGACAGCTCCCTGTGTGTTTTTGTCCCACAGTAATAAAATTATTCTGTCAGGCCATCCATGGCAATGGCCAGGATATAACTTTTGTCATCTCCTGCAGATTCACAGCAGTAGGATGTGTGTGTGTGCGTGTTTTATACAGTATATTAAAATACACACACTTCTTGTACATTTTGTTTTATTTATCAGGAGTCACCTTGGAGACTTGAGAATCTACAGCCACATTAACAACTCTGTGAGACTGTATTTAGGCACAACAGGGCTTCGAACTAAATGCTCATGTTCACATGTTCATAATTGGCAGGTATGATGTTTAACATTTTAGTGTAGCATGTTCGCGTTAAACATTTACGAATTAGCACAAGACGCAACCTGCCGCCGATTGAAATGCTATTTTTATTTGCTATGTTAGTTTTAGACACATTTCTCTCAATAACTAAAAACTATGGCATGCTGGCGTCACCAAAGTTAGTATTCATCCTTTGGCCACCATGAATGTGTGTACCAAATTTGACAATCCATCCGACAGTTGAGATATTTCACTAAAACCCAAAAGTAAACTCATGTTAGCAGGACAGAAAAAGTCAATTTTGTGGCAAACCATCCATTAGTTGTTGAGATATTTCAGTCTCGACCAATGTGGTGTACCGTCTGACCGCCATCCCCAGAGCCAGAAGTCGCTAAAAAGCAACGGTAATTGTTAATCTGATTTCATGTCTTCCACTTCTTTCTGTTTCAGTGAGTTAACAGAATTATCATTAAAGTCCTCGTGAATAAAATCCCATACAGCAGAACACAGCTTTCTACTTTACTGATGTGGTACATTTCTCCTACTCACACACATGCACCTCTCAGTAAATGTCAGACATTCATCTTCAATGCCTCTTAGAAGCCAGGGCTTTGTACTACTCTGAACAAGTCAATGTCCATGAAACTGTGCTTAGTTCTCCTGGAAACAGCGAATATTTCTGTCTCTCTCCCCCTCTATTTCGCTATCTGCGCTGTGCGATTAAGGCAATTATACTGCCTCTTCACAACACCACAACCCAGCACTAAAAAGCTAGGAAATTAGAATACATAGAGCGTTGGCAAGTGCGGAAAATTTAGAGTGATTAAAAAGAGACGACTGATGAAAAGCTTTCTTTGGTAAAAGTCGACGGTGTCCATTCAGCTTTCAGACCGACTGGAGCCAAAGCATGTGCATTACAGCATGGACTTAGTACATGCACTAGACACCACTGGTTTCACTGAATTTAATTACCCCCTTCACTCACTTGCTGATTATTTTTTTTACCCCTATATGTGATGTTCCCAAGGTGAAATGCCAGCTCAATTTGTGCAATATGAAAGCACTCCAACGAAGTGAAATATTGAGCTGCAGTGAGCCTGACTGACCTGATCCAGGTTCAGCTGAGGTGGCCAAAAAAGAACTGAACTGGATTTCTTTATTTATTTATTTTTTTTTTAACTTAACTGAGGTGAGGCGTAGATTAAAAAAAATAAAGGGAGAAGCAAAGCTGTTGTCCTCCTCTCTGCCTGCAATACACAGTCCATCCACATTAGTTCTGATCACTGGCTGCCTCGAGGCTTTCTTTCTCTTCTTCCATCCCTCTTGCTCTCTACTTCCCTCTCTTTGTTTACCACGTAGGGGTTGATTTATGTCGGCTGCATTTGGCAGAGTTGGGTGGTGTGGGCGAGATACAGCAGCTGAAGGGGAGAGAGAGGGGGGAGATGAGCGGCACGGAGGAGAAGAAGGGGATGTGAAATGAGTAAGGCCAAATCGGAGTGATGTATCGCGGGAGAACAGAGAGAGAAGACGAGCAGAGTGGAGGAAACAAGAGACTTAAGGTTGGATGAGAATAGTAAGTACAGAGGGAGGGATTTGAAGCTGGAGGAGGAGGATGAAGGAGATTGTGTGAGGAGAGAGGGAGAGGTGTTGGACTGGCCTCGGGTGTCTCACTCTGATTTGTATCTTTTATAATGTGTCTTCATGTCAGAACACAAGGTCTCAAGCTGCAGTCCCTCTGGCTCGATTACTCCTATTGTGTCTTGCCTCTCATTATGTTTACTTTTACATTTTAGTCTCACCACTGACGGTCATGGTCAGGATAGGTCCGCTTACATGATTACATTTTGTAAAACTTTAATGATTCCTTTGGGAGAGTCAGGCTAGAGCAGCTACAGTATCATAAGATCACTAAAGCAAATAGGGGTTATGTTTACATACGTAGCTGACAGTTCAGTCAGTTGTTTTGAGCAGAAAGTCATAAATGGAATGTGTCTTGTTCACAGAACAGCAGAGAAAAGAGATGAACTAAATGCATTATAAAGAATATAAGAATAAATGTAACTTTATTATTATTATTATTATTTATTTGTAGATAAGTGATTTAAAAAAAAATCTCCATATGCAAATGTGCAAGCCCTTAATATGAGAGATTGAATAGGGCCAGCAACGAGTAGGGCTGAAGGTTAAAGTTATGCGTATTTAATGTCCATTATGTCGTACCTGAGAGAGGCATAAATTGCAGATAATTCATTTGTTTTGTGTCCTTGTGCAGCATCATGAATGATTCACAAGAGGCTATGATACGGCAGTTTCTTCAACAGCAAAAAAAGAAGAAGAGAAAAAAAAGTATTGGCACCCCCCAGCCATCCGTAGAAGAAAATGCTGACCTCATAAAAGCTTTGTGTGCCAAAAAGTAACACAAAAAACAAATGTGTTCCCTTATAGTTCCAAAACAAGACTAGTCGTCAGCCATGCTAGTTGTTTCTGCGAGGCTGAATGCTAACACTTGGCTTCACCTCACAGTGACAATGCTAACATGCTGATGTATATAACAGGTGAGGCGTTTTCTGTGTTCACCATTGTAAATCTGCGTGTTAGATATGTCATTGTTGGTGTTAGTATTTGGTCATAATGCATAGCAATTTGTACCAGATGACGGAGTTAAATGAAAAGTTTGGAGATCATTGAAGTTATTACAGTTCATCTTGAGTGGAACATTCCTTTGTGGACTGGGTTTCATGACAGTCCGAGATATTTCACGAAAACCTAGGAACCATAGATGATGAACCTTAGATGTCTTTGCCAATCCGATTTGTAGATGTAAAGGTATTTCATTGGAAAGGTGAAAACTTTAACTCACAAGGATTCATCCTTTGGGCATTTCAGTCAAAAATTTCATGGCAACCCATTTAGCAGTTTTCACTGAAAACCAACAGTGTCAACCTTGTAGTGGCACTACAAGAAAATAAAGGGACTCACCAAAGTCAGAAGGATTAATCCTCTGTAGACCTTTATAATTGCATGCTCATCAATCCATCCAGTAGTAATAGGACCAAAATGTGTCTTTGAAAACAAAACACACTGATGTTGCAAAATTGGCTTTTCTCTCTCTCTCTCTCTCTCTCTCTCTCTCTCTCTCTCTCTCTCTCTCTCTCTCTCTTTCTCTCTCTCTCTCTCTCTCTCCCTCCCTCCCTCTGCAGCCGGTCAGTTGAGCCAGTCAGCTCACTTCTCCCTCCAGCTGCCCTACACTGTGCTGGGCCTCGGACGCAGCGCCAACTTCCTGGACCACCTTTTCGTTGGCATCCCCCGGCAGTCTGGAGAGACGGTGAGGAAATCTGGGTGCAAATTGCATCAAAACAGTAGTATCTTAGAGCATGTATAATACAACTGACAGGTCTCATTAAATCATTTCTAATAACCTGTCCTGAATGAAAATGAATATGAGAGTGTAAAAAAAAAAAAATGGCAACCCTCCAAGGCAAATATCAAATGATGGACTAATTCACAGTAAGTGGGATTCAAGCACTTTAAAAGTTATAATCAGAGAGCAAAATAGTTTTTCCTATTATGTTTTTCCTCTCACAGCTCAGGCTTCATTTCATAATGGGCTGGATGTATCGCGTCGCTCTCGCGACTTGTTTGAAGGGTATTTTGTGAAGATTCACGAGAGGGATTTTCTTCCATGTATTTTCTTAGCAAATTAGAAATGCTGAACAGAGACAGCAGTGTCTCGCTAATCTTTCAGAGATATTTTCTGATTGTTTGAGCTTGTTTTTGTCTTACTCAAGCAGCACTTGATGGAACAAAATATGTGAGAACTGGCACTCCTACCAATTGTCAAATGATCTTCTTCAAAATGTTTGCAGGAGTAAACCTGTAGCTCTTTTCTGTTTAGCCGTTTGTGAAATGACTGATCAGTGTGTATTAGCTGTAACACAAAAATAATTAAGACCTACATAATCCCAATCAGCTCTTCATTCTCTCCAATTTAGCTTCGGCATTTATGGATCCTGTTAAATCCCTAAAACTGAAGTAGTATTGTCTTTTTGTTCTACTTTTTTTTTTGTTGTTGTTGTTTTATTTGAATTCTTACTCTAAGACTTCCCTTTCTAAACAAAATCCTGCTCAAGTATTTTATGTTTTGATAGCAGTTACTTTGAAGAAGCATATTTCACAGCCTTCATTGCTATAATTTTAGATTGATTTGATGGCACTAGATGTATGATTAGCAAGAAGAAGTTTTCTTTCCCTGTCTAGTGATTAAAGGGTGAGATTATACACCCCACTTATTAAATATAGTATGAGATGGCTGATGACATTACCTATGGGATTGACGAAGGTCTCCCCACGTGTTTACTTTGAGCTTCAAACACATCTTGGTTCAACAATCCTGAGAGTAGAGGATGTATGAATGACTATGCAGCCAGTGTGTGCCTCCTGTCATACTACAAGCCAGCGTTACATTAATATCCTAAATAATTGATTTGGTTTATGTTTTTAATCTATTCGTCAGCCACATTTCTACACCACTCCACTTCAAATGTGAGCGCTCTTCAGTTCAGCTCTATTTCCACATTCATCTCTTTCTCTGTTTTCTCTCTCACGTTGCACGTGTCACTGAATATTAGGCACGACAGGGCCCCCCCTTTTCTTTTTTTTCCCCCTCCCGTGTGGTACAGAGATCTTCGTCAAGCAGCTGATTAGAATTGTAGATGGGTCGGTCCACAACTCAGAAGCTGTAGTGCACCAAAAACACTCATCTCAAACAAGCTGCTTTGTTGTCCCCTCTCGGCACACTCCGTTTTCCTATGCAAAGAAATGTGATCTTTTTTTTTTCCCCCTTCATTTTTCCTTCTCCTCGCCCATTCCTTCTACAAAGTGAATTAATGAATGCCTTACGATGCAGCCCATTATGGAGAGTAGATTTTTTTTTTTTTTTTACCCAGAGGTATTAGGGAGTGGAGTAACTCCATCAAATCTACCTGTAATGAGGAGGAGAAGTATTGGAAAGCTCTTTAGAATAGAGAAATCCTGACCGTTACACCACCCTGCTCAGTCTGCAGGTTTGGACCTTTCTGTTTGTCTCCTTTCTCTTTGTCTATCCATCTCTCATTTTTATTTTATCTTCCTCTCCGCCTTTATATCTGTCCTGTTTCCATTCTCTCACTAGCTCCCCTGCTGTGCCCTTTACACTTTACTCCTCCACAATGAGAGCGTCTGCCTGCTGTTTCACAGAAGGAGAGGTTTTGTAAAATCTACTTGGATATCTTCCATCTTCTGTCCAATCATTCCTCTCTTTTATTCACCCCCTCCCTGTCTTTTCCTTTTGAGTCTCTCTCCTCCTGTTCACTTATCTTCCACCCAGGGGATTCCCTTTGCTGCTCAAAGTGGTTTGCTTCACTAATCAGTCCCCTACTTGTCACTCTCGCTCTCTCTCTCTCTGTCTCCCTCACCCTCCATCTCTGTATCTGTCTCTCTCGCTCTCACATAGTGTGCCAGTTTCCCTGGCTTTGAACCAGAGTGTCTCTCTTTCTCTCTGAAGACTTGGGAACACTTTTCTCTTCCAAACAGCCAGATCGGATCTGCTCCCAGGCACCAGTAGTGGAGGCTGACTCGTCTCCAGCTATGCTCCCCCGCCGTTTGCCGCACCGATAGCAGTGCTTTCCAAGAGCTAAGCGACAATGGCTGGCGGCAAGAGTGTGCTCGTTATGTAAAAAGCAATGCCGTTGTTGCATGCTTATTCGAAATAGCTGCGAGATGTGGATCCTCTCAGTTGATGAAGAAACGGAGAACCACAATTAAAAGAGAGGTGGCTCTCCCTGATTCTGCCAGATGTAGAAGCGGAAATGTTAATTCACCATAGCTACAAGCATGATTACAGCTTCTAAATCATTAATGATGATGTCTATGAACTCTTTAACTGTAATGAGCCTGAGCTCAACTTTGGATGGCTGAGCTAAATGAAGACACAAGTCAAATGTGGACGCAGAAAAAGGTTGACTAACAGAAACTGATGATGATGCTGGACTTCTGGACTCCTGAAATCAAAGCGCAGCAGAGGTTGAATCCAGTCTGTGTCAGTCTTGTATGAGATATCAGCACTGAGGAGTGAGCCTTAAGGCGGCAGCTACTCAAGACAAATCTTGACCTTGCAAAGTCAATCTGTAGTTAGACAGAGTGCTGGAAGCAAACAAGTTTAAACTCTCTGATAGTTTAACTCCGTGTCTTAACAATCACTGTCTGTTCAGCTTCACACCAAGGTGCCCACCCGCCTGTATTAAAGATGTGGTCTAACAGCCACACCTTCCCTACCTTTCCACAGCGTTATACAATACAATTAAAACGTAATTTAAAAAATGTCATAAATGAAAAGTATATAGAAGAAAGTCAAGCTAAAGAAAGTCATTGAGTCCTGCTGGTGTTAAAGAGTCTGACAGCTGTTGGAAGGAAGGACCTGTGGTAGTGCTCCTTCTTACATGTTGGGAGTGTTGTTGAAAGAGCCGTTCACAGTCTCATGCAGGGGGTGTGAACCAGTTGTTCATGATGGATGTCAGCTTTGCTAATAGCCTCCTCTCCCCCACTTTCTCTATGGAGTGTTTTTCTGAATCTCCCCATCCCACCACAGTGTCAAGAAGTTTTTAGCAGATTCCTGGATGCCCTGAAGGAACACGATACATAATTTAACCCACGCCTGCAAACAATATAACAAAATGAAATTACATTTACATGTTTTCATCACCACAACAACAACAAAAAATCTATTTTAGCGGGGCGGTGTTTAGCTCAGTCGGTAGAGCAGCCGCCCCATGTGCGAAGGCTCAGTCCTTGCTGCGGTGGCCCAGGGTTCGAATCCGCCCTGTGGATCTCTTCCACATGTCGTTCCCTGTCTCTCTCTCTCCCCACATTCCTGTCACTCTTCAAGCTGTCTCTATCAAATAAAGCTTGAAAAGGCCAAAAAAATAAAAAAAATAAAAAAAACAGGTCTGATCATTCACTTGTATTGAAAGGCCATGCAGGCTTACATTATGTCGATGTTTTCAGTCACTCTTAATCAGGCGGGTGGAGCTGTGTTTAGAATCACACAATGTGACCAAGCTTCAGGAAGTAATCTTGTGAATGGTAGACTGCTTTTATACAGCGCTTATCCAGTGCCTCGTCCTGACAGGACAGACTGAGGGAGCTATCAAGCATGATTTTGTTCATGCCTATGCAGTCTAATGAGACAACATGCGTGAAGACCCCTGTGTGGGTCAACCATGGCTGTGTAGGTTCTGTAAAGTGAGAGTGTGGAAGTTAGCGATATGTAAATAGAAACTTCTGAGTCACCTCTCTGCTGTCAGTACGACTTTTATTAGTTCAAGGCAATAATACAGTATAATATTAACATGACAGATTAATTAGAGAAGACAAGTGAAAGACTTTAGGTAATTAAGTTAATTTAGTATAAATGAGTTAGTCTAACAGGAGGTGGCACACATGAGTTTGTGTTGCAGAAGCTCTTTTATCTAGACTTTAACATTTATCTTCACTCTGCCATACTTCATATGTTCTAGCCACTGAATCTTTGGTCTTCTTGCTCTATTCTCAGATCTCATGAAATCATACAATCAACTGGATGTAATGTTTCTCAATATTTTGATCATGGACCAAAATCCAGTTAGTCTTTACAGGACAGAAGATCCTAAGTCACCTTTCAGAGCGTGCTAACTGGTTCCTGTTTTCTGCCATGATTTCTGTCCGACCCCAGTGCAGCTCTGATGAGTTAAGTTACAGGATGAGAAAAGACGATGTATATTTTATCATGACAGAGACTGAGATTAGAACTCGTTCTGCAGATGGCTGAACTCGCTCGCACAGGCAGGCACAGTAATACTGAAGCGCACATGCAAATACACACACCCTTATGCACGCAGACACACACACACAAGCTAGGAAATTTGTGTTGCTCCCCGCAGTCGAGGGTAATTTATTTCAAGTAGCAGGTTGTCTGTGTCTTAAATGCACAGCTTAAAATAACCACACCACGGTAGCTAAAGAAAACCATTGGGACCCCATTATTCTGCCCCAGAGGACTTAACATACATATTCTGAGTGTGTGTCTGGGTGTGTCTATGGAAATCTACATGCGATTGCATATATTGTTCCGATAATACATTATGTATGTGCATAGCCCGTTCATGTGTTTTCTGCATCTTTCCAGGAGATAAGGAAGCAGGAGTGGACAGCCATCATTCCCAACTCTCAGCTGATCGTCATCCCTTTCCCACACAATGACCCCCACAGGTACATGAACACAGTACTCGTAGATATCATACACTATAAATGCAGTGTAATTGCCCGCTTTCTTTCACAGCAGTGTAAGCATTTTGACGCTTGTTGCTACAAACACTATTCGACACCTTTAACAGCCACATCTGAACGACATAATCAAGTTAATGTTATCTCAACTCAATACCGATCCAGACACATCACATAAACACACGCGCACACACACACGCGCGCACATTGTCCTTCCCTCAACTCACAGCATGTGTTCTTATGTTATCATGACGTTGTTCACATGTAGCTCAAACCCCAAGAGGAGCTCCAGATGGCCATTCAACACATACACACACATACACACGTACACCCTCCTCCACATAGCCACACAACACTTATGTACTCGCCAGCCTTGCCAGACATAATGCCACAGACACACGCTGTGAGTGTAGTGAAATCTAACCAAAAAGACCAGGTGCCTCGGTATTCTACTCGCATTCAGTCTGAACAGATTGTGAGATGATAAATTTAATATATCAAAGTGGTTAGATTGCTTGAAATACATGAAAGTTCTTGGAAAGCAGAAACAGAGCGGCTTTCCATTCTGTCCAGCTGTGACAAGAAAGTGAGAGATATGTTCATTTATTTATTTTAACTTAATTAGGACATGGTCTCTGCTAATGTGTACCATTTGGTAATTACACTGTGATAAAACATAAAAACGGCACACGGGAAGTCTATATATTTTTCCACACCCACACTCTCTCCCTCTCTCTTCAGGTGGAGCGCTAAGTTGTACCTGACTCCTAGCAACAGTGTGTTGTTGACGGCCATCGCGCTGATCGGAGTGTGCGTCTTCATCCTCGTTATTATTGGCATCCTCCACTGGCAAGAGAAGGTCAGGACACACACACACGCAATGATGTAGTTAACGCTGGCCTCTTCCTGGTGATTTACTGCTTTAGAGTGTGACTGTGTGTGGGTAAGAGAGAGAGCAGATTGGTCACAACTAGCAGCAGATGGGTCTCACTGTCCCCGTCCTGTAGTCCTCTAGCCTCCCACCGAGACACACACACACACTCTCTCTCTCTCTTTCTCTGTCTATCTATCTCTCTCTCCCCGGGCCACAACCTGGAAGGACGTTCAGCTGTAATTGCCTGCTTCTGTCCTTTCAGCATGGCAGATCTGCTGTTTCTTACTGCCATAAATATGCCCTCCAGGGAGTCGATGCATGTTTTCACATGTGTTTCGACTCCTTCTGGTCCGGTTGTTTGTCCAGCCACACAGACACATGTTACAGTCATGGCAAAATGTACCCTGACACAGCATGGCCAAGGACACACAGAGACAAACACTATTTAACAATAAATTTCATACATTTATTATTTTTTTTTGTTCTTTGAATTGTTTCTCTTTTTTTTTTTTTTTACCATCTACACACTGTGGTTGTGCTGTCTGCCGGGCTGAGCCGTGCAGTAAGTTTCTGGCATCTTCTCCAAGCCATCTGCCGCGCAAGAGTGTGCGCTTAATGTGTGCCTGCGCCTATGTGTGTGTCTACAGGCAGGATGGCATGTGTGCATGGTTACACACACAGAAGCACTCTAATTGCCCTCTTTTTGGGGATATGTGGGTGTGAGCATCAGCTCCATCTGAACCGATGCTGCATTGAAAAAAAAAAAAAAAAAAAAAAAACATGGCTGGTGCCTGAACCGAGCATCTACAGGCTCAGGTGGATGGGAGGAGATGTGGGTAAGGTTATGTGGTGCCATGTGAGGGTGGAAAAACAAAAGAACAAGAGGGAAAAAAGAGCAAAATGCTCATGTAGGAAAACAGTGCAGTGGCTGGCAGTATGCTTCACATGGAATCAAATCTGGCATGTTCGCACAGGCAGAATGATTTGAAGCCACAACGTTTTTGGCTTTGATCAGTGTAATGTCCTCAGACTGACCAGTCAAAGTTATTAATTTCTGTCTTTTTCACCGCTCCTGCCACTCTGACTGCATAGCTGAAATTCATCAGTGTTTCTCAATATAGATAAACAGGAGCCTTCTAGATAATTTTATGATGCTGTAGGCATATCTCAAGGCCAGTTGTAACAATCTCAGCTTCGTTTTATACAATACCCAGGAGCCCCTGTTACCATTGCTGCTATGGGAGAGAAGTCAGAATCCAGAGAGAGAAAAAAATAACTTGCTTCACATTGCTGAATATACATTTAACACAGACTCAGGATCGATTTTTACTGCTGAATTATCAGGTTTCTACGAAACATAACCTCTAGCTTCTGTTCATGTTAGCAGTGCACACAACAGAAGCTCAGTGTTGGTGTTTCAAACAGAAATGCTCCTTGGAGTTCATTGTTGACATCTCTTTTTACCTATTGAGCATTTTCTAACAGTTCTTCATGTTATCTTCTGATAATTTAAGCAAGAGAGTTTCATGCCCCTCCATCATACGGAACATTAATTACAAAACCTTGAGCTCCCAAAAATATTCCTACTACTGTGCAACTCTATTCACATCGCTTGAAATGCACCTAAACAGTTCGAAGTGGTCAAAACTCCGGCCCAAGACTTTAGTCTAAAACAACCAATAATTCAAGCACACACACACACACACACATATATATACATAGCCTCCAAAGGGACATTTACCCAAGGATGGGTTTGACATCAACACATAAATAAACTGGTAAAGAGGCAAGTGGCGTGTACATGGATAAAGGTCACATCGTATTTGGTCCATGAACAGGAGAAGTGCATCAGTGTGCATGGGGAGGTAAACAAGCTGTTATAGGAGAAGGCTGTACCCAAGATGAGTCAGTGTGTCATACAGTGGCACTTTAGTGCAATAGTATATATAATTGTTGAAAGTGTCTAAGGGATATACAATACAAAAAGAGAACCATACCAGAAGTGAGATACACTGTTAAAAAAAACTGAACTGAAATAAAAAATAACTTTTTATGAAACACAGTTTCATGAACTTAAATCCTCCTGGGAAGGAGAAAAAGTGCTTTCTGAGCTGGGCTAAATCACTTCAATAGAAAGTGATGAGTTTGTATGATTACATAATTCCTCTTGTGTTCTGGCATCTGCTCTTTCAGAGAATCTGATGGATTTTTGTATGTACTGGCACTACATGTAAAAAATCTGATAATGAATAAAGAACTTAATAAAAAGCCATTTCTATTTTAACTGGTTGAACAGTGTTGGTCTAAAACTGTGCTGCCGGACCTCCACTGTCACTATACTGCAGCACTGTGTTCAGTCTGACTGAATCTGCAATACTCTGCTGGCCTTCATAATTGAAAGACACACATCTGGGCTGACAGGCTAATGTGGTGTAACCTCCTGCTTCATTATGGGAATTAAGACTGAGGGTTAATCCTATATACCGGTTGCTAAACATCCTACCTTATATCTCATCTTCTACTGCCGCTTTTACAGCGGGGCAGCCAGTAAGGTCAGGGCGAGCCCACTGATTGACATTTGGCATTTCTGTGTGTTTGAGCTGCCGCCTCTGGTATTTGCTCTTCTAATAACAAAGTCAGGTAGAGGGCAGAAGCATAGGGACAAAGACGTGCTGTCCTGCCTAACAAGCTAACAGGGCTTTTACACGAGTCCTGTGAACTTCTGTGCAATGCAATATCGGCTGGGTTAATGGATATTAAACATGTCCATATGAATACGGGATGGACAGAGTATTGAAGACATGAATGGGACGAAAGGCAAGACATAATCAATCTCCTCACCTACGATGCATCTTCATCTTCATGGAGGACATGCAAACTGGACTTAATTAGCTGACATTAAAGCCCATGGAGACTACATCAATCCACACTGTAGCTTTCCACCAGGTTTCAGACAAAGATGCACCACTTTGTCATTAAAACCGTTAGATGGATACAAATCAATGCTCTGCTGCTTAATGATGATTCAGGCCCCAGGACGACAATTTGGTGGTATCCCCTAGATAGTCAATTAGACGAGACTTCAGCAGCCCCACAGCCCAGTGGATCGGTATCCAAAGCACAAGTACATCACATCAATCCATCTGCTCCTTGAAAATATGTTACCCTAAAATATATATATATAAAAAAAAAAGCACAACATCAATCAATATGAGGCGCTACTATCTTGGAAGATAGATGAAGGCTTTATTACAAATCAGAACTGACGGGATAAAAAATGCACTAAATGTGCTGCTGCCTATCTTTTGGGTGCAGCAAATTAGTCAACATCAGTGAAGGATTGGCTGTCCTTTAAAAAGGGACAGTCTTCTGAGAAAGACTCTGTAATGTACTGAGATTGGGTTCAGTCCTTTCCATACAGAAACATGAGCTGTGGTGCACTGCAACATTTAGACAAAGCGTTGAGGGAATGACAAAAGAGATCGTTCCATTCAGATTCTTTCAAATTGATGGCTATTTTCTCCCCATCCTCAGTTCATCGCTGATCTCACATAACAGATCTAAATGCATTATTGACTACACTGTCACCAGTCCAGGATGATACAGGATCTTTTTTTTTTTCTTTTCTTTTCTTTTGTGCTCAACGACTGTCAAATGGCGAAAAGTATGATGACATCCCTGACTCCTTTAATCCCAGGCCCCATCAACCCTTATTACAATATACTGCCTCCTAAAATGATGTCTGCTCTTTTCTGAGCCATTATAAACCAAAATAATTAAAAGTTATTGTGAAAGAACCCGAAGGCTGTGAAAGTGAATATACTCGAATATTATACCCAAGTACCCATTAGCATTGTGAGGGACAGCACTTAGACAGCTACCCTGCAGATTAAGATTCTACTTACAAAATATGCATCAGCTAAAATACGATGCATTCTTATACATGGAACTACAAAGTAGGTCAAATTAGCTCCACCTGGCGCGGCTAATGTGTTAAAGGATTGGTACGTACTCTTTCAAGCCTGAAAACAAAACAATCTTCATGTGCCCGTTTGAAGAAAGAGTTGTCCGTTGTTTCAAATGAACCTCCTGTTCATATTGACCATGAAAACACCCCCTCTGTCATGATAAGGACACAACAGGAGGGCAAAACACGCCGTCTGTAGAAAATGCAAAGTTCAGCCAAAGCTAATATGAGACTTCAGCAGTCTGAGTTAATCATCCCGCCACTGCAGCTTAGCAAGGAGACATTGTCCGAGGGAACAAGAGAATTTAATCCTAAAAACACTGTAATTGTCAAGATCAGCCTTGAGAGTTTTATTAGCTTCAGGTGAATGTTAAGATGCGTTTTTTACGCAGAACGAGGACTGTGGCTTTTGTCCTTCATCATTCATTTTGGAGTTGTGATAGAAAACCAACATTATTCATCAGACCAGGCTTTTCCCATTGCTCCGTGGTGGAATACTGATGCTAAGGTGCCCATTGTTGGTAGTTTTAGTAGTGGATGGGGGTCATTGATTGTTCTGGGCAGCACAGCACAGCCCCGTACACTGACACCTTTCTGTAGGAGCCAGCATTCACTTTTTCAGCAATTTGAGCTACAGTAGCTTGTCTGTTGGATTGGACAACATGGCCCAGGCTTTGCTCTCCACATGCATCAATGAGCCTAAGCCACCCATGACCCTGTCGCCAGTTCATTGCTTTCCCTTCCTTGAACCACTATTGATAGATACTGACCACTGCAGAGCAGGAACACCCCACAAGAGCTGCAGTTTTTGTCTAGCCACCACAATCACAAATTTTTCCTGCTTCTAACACATCAAACTCCTCATCTTTGAGGGCACAGTGTTGCAGTCTGATATATCCCACCCACTGACAGGTGCCATGATAATGACATAACAGTGTGTCTAAGACTACTTCTAAAGCTGCCATCTAATGCTTGCTCAGATTCATATTTGTACAAGTATATGCACTAGCACTATGTGCTTTGATAACATTTTGCACGTCTGTCAGCCTGTTCGCAGCTTAGCTCGTACGCCACTCCTCTAGTCATCACACCTGCCTGTGTGTCTCGATGCCCAGATGATGATAATAGACTGTTGGCTATAAATATACAACTATTACCCCCTTTATAAACCCTTGCCCTGGAAAGGCCTTTTCACGTTTACATAAGTTGTGTGTGAGTGGAGTGTGTGTTTGTACAGTGTTTATTATTTCCCACGTTTTCGCATGTCTGTTGCAATTTCTCCTGAGAACGAAGACAAAGGATTTGCCAGGATGATAGATAATTGAGGTGACTTTATTTTCTACCTGTGGCTGTGTAATTGAATATTAAAAGGTTAACTTCCCAAGCAGAAGTCTAATTATACACTTGCTACATCTGTTCTCTTGTGGTTGCTCAAATTTGATAATTAGACCACAAAGTTCACTTTTCCCTCCTTTTCCCCAAAGACTTTTATTTTGTTTTTAACCGGTTAATTAGTATTTGTTGTTGTTACGCATACAAACATGACTACATTCACCACTGCTGTACCGGTGGGTCCATTTAAGGGTCCATTTAATTAAGCTACATGGTTTAATCAGTGAATATACTGTATGACAGTGGGCCTGGCTGAGCACAACTGGCTTTAACACGTGGTCCTGACTGATGGAAGAAACGCTGTCAGCCTAAAGGGATCACTCAATGGCACATTGCAGCTTGTATCTCCACATTCTGACTGTTTTCACAGCTTGAGGTTTAAGAGTAACACAGTGTACTCACACACACACAGACACACAGATGTTAATTTTGGCATTAGCTTTTAGGCTTTTGTTCAGCGTGTATATTAGTTTTAATCACAATTTAGTCATTTGATTATTCATTTTAGTTAACAAAAAGTCATTTTATCATCAAATTTTTAAATTTAAGTTTAATTTGTGTCTTTTAAGCATCCAGCTGTTTGATCTGTTTCCATGGTTACAGGTGTTGTTCTAGTGCACTGGTTCTCAACTGTGTGTCCGTTTACCATTTGCATAATTTGCAGGGGGTCTAGGTCCTCCCCCACAAAAAAATCGGCATGTCTATACCACCTTACCTCAGATTAAGTCAAGAAAGAGCAACCTGCAGTGTGTTTACTCTCCACTCCATTCGAAATAATAAAATCAACAGGGTTAAAGCAAAATATTATTAGCCATGTTACATTTAATTTAAGATTTTGTAATTTTGTAATACATATTTTAAATTAAATGCATCAGTCTAGCACACATTGAGAGCAACATTAAGAGGGCAGATCTGTGAACTTTGTGCTCTTGTAAACATTAAAATCATAAATGCATCGGTTGTATTGGTATGAAGGGTGATGACACAGCAACGCCGACAAACCATGGTAAATGAGACGCAGTTCACAAATGGTCAGAATTGGCTGAAAAAAATGTGTACCTGTGTTGAATTATGAATATACTGGATATGGAAGGCACATTGTCATATCTGTGTTCAGTGTTGTAGTTTAAATGTAGGCTTTTAGCCGAAAATAGACCTATCTTGATCAAACCGTAGAACTGTGATCTCGGTACATTGTTTGGTTACATACTTTATGTACAATAATGATACAGTTGTGTTTCCACTGCAGTGGATACAGTGACATTAGTAAACATCACTTAGGTCAAATGATGTTGTGTCCTCAAAGTGCCTTGGTGTCTCAGATGCAGCCATGAGCGCATGTGGAAGGACTGACAGACTGTGACAGCCAAAACATGCTGTGGCAAACAATCAGTGACCCCCCTGCAACCAACAGGACTGATGATGAAGTTCATTTTCAAAAAGACAGAAACTGTTGTAGCAAAACCAATAACTTTGCTCCACCTAATTAAATTATGGTGATGAATTCACTTGTACACACACAGTGGTATTATACAATCCACTCCTTAATGTCCCATGTATTCATAACTGCAGAGCACGTTGAAGGATTATGTTGCAAAATCTGACATGAGACACAAAAAACTTGACTGTACATGTTTTCTGTGTGTGTGTTTAGAAAGCAGACGACCGAGAGAAGAGGCAGGAAGCCCACCGTTTCCATTTCGATGCCATGTGATGGAAGAGGACTGCATCGTGGGAGAACATCCTCCGCCCACCCCCTCACACTCCTTACTCTTTCACACACACATTTTCACGCAGACTCATTTCAAGGGCCAATAAATGGATTCTCATTTGCCCCAAAATGTTCCTTTTTGATATTCTTCAGTCCTCCAGTCAGATGTGAAATATTTATGTTCCATTTCATTAATTCATTCCAGTGTTAGAAGTACAGGAGCTGCAACAAGGCCATTGAGGCACAGAAAGAAATCCTAATGGAGATCACTCACAAGTTTAAAGCAGGGATTTCTTTGGACTGGCTGTAGTCAGCAGCATGATCATCCGTGGTTTTATAGATTTCTGTTGAGACATCCCAAAAATTACTCCAATAGTGTGAGCTGTTTGTTTATTCACTGGAAGGGAAGCACCTTTAGCAAGTGTTAAAATGTTACCTGTGATCCACGTTACTATGTTTTGTTTTGTTTTTGGTTTTTTTTGCATTTGATTGAGATACTGCAAAGAAGATTCTGATTTTATTACCTGTAAAATTAAACTGAATCGTATTGTGTAATTATCAATCTCAGCCTTGCAACTGCAGCAGCAACTGGTGCAAAAGTGAGCAAAAAAAGTGACACATGCTACATAATGGTTCTGTGGAACATTTTCTTTTTCTGCTACCAACCTCACCAAAAATGATGAATGGCCTTCAGGTCTGCCGAGTGCAAATTCATCTTTTTCCTCAGTTGATTGTTTCACAGTGTATCATGGCAGTGCCAAAAAACAGAGTTTGTACTTTGCGTCCTGCAAATTTCTAATGCTACTGCCTCAAGGCTTTGTCTTTGTCCTGCTGAGTGATGCAAGGTTTACTCCAGCTTGTTTCGAGATATTTTCATTTACGTTAGTCTTTTTAAAGCTAATTGGGCCAAGTGCCCTGGTTCATTCAGGTATTTATTTTACAAGATGAAGATGAGCTCATGCCTTTCCTGGTGGTTTGCACTTTTAAACTAATGATTAACTGAAGGTGTTTGTAATTTATTTTGTTTTGATTTACAAATGAATGTTCATGCTACTAAATGTGTTTACGTAATGAGGTTGCAAATAAACGTTTCTCATGCTTAAATCAACTTGGAGTTTGCTTTATTTGTGTATTGTTAAACTTCATGTATTTTTAAAGTTGCCCTCCTTAAAGCTGCTTGTTAAGGTCCCAAATCCATAATTCACCACTTGTAGGTATTCTTCCACTGAAATGTCTTTCTAAAAACACATTCTGGGAAGCTAGAGGGAAATTTACACTCAAAATAATCATCTTTATATGCTCTCATTATCTAAATTTGTACTGAGTGAAGCAGCAGTGAAATTAAACTACCTTTAATTTTCCAGTGGTCCCCTGGGTACCCCTCTGGGCCAGCGCCCCACTTCAGGGAGCCAACTTGCTAAATAATGCATGTAGAGAGTAAACCTCCCCTTGTGTGGCAAATGAGAGTAAGGTGGGGGGGGGCATACAGTATTGATAGTCAGTCGCTGTGTGTGCTGTGTGTGTTTGCTGGGAGGGAGACAGAGAGAGAGAGAGAGAGAGAGAGAGAGAGAGGTACAGAGGATGTGATGCACGCTACAAGCTTTGTTAAGCTGTACAGAGAGTCTTAACAGTACCGGAAACGAGGTGATTCAGCCTCAAAAATAAAAGCATAGAAACAAAAATCGTGATGAGGGGCACAGAAGAGTTTAAACTCCATGGTCATAATTGAAACTCGATACATGATACAAGGAAAACAAAGGCTGTCATCTTGATGTTCTTCATTGCCTTAATTATAATCAAGTCGAGATAGTAATGGCCAAAAAATAACACCAGACAACAACACAACACTGCATGCAGTGAAATATATGTTGCGCTTTAATCTGTTTTTGTAATTAAAAGCACAAACCAGCTTTTCCCTTAATGTTCCCATCTCTGTATTTGTAACATGTTCGTGTTTCCCAGCATTATTCCATCCATCCATTATCTGTTACTGCTTATCCTCATCAGGGTCATGGTGGGGCTGGAGCCTATCCCAGCTGACTTGCGAGAGGCGGGGTACACCCTGGACAATTCGCCAGCATATCGCAGGGCCCTAGCAATATTAACAAGTCATGTTTAGATAATAAACCCATGAATTTTGCATTGTGTGTTCCGACTTTCTTTGGATGTCTACATTCCATTGATTAAGTTCAGACATGGTGGTGTTTTATTTTGAAAGACCCGGCCGGAAAAGTGATTTCTTCATAGTGTCTACCTTGACGATGCTCATGACAAGCCACTCATTGATGTAAGCAGCGCCCACGGCTTAAATGAGCCTCGTTCAGGAGCATTTCTAAGTTCAGATACGGACGGAGAGCAGACAGAGACGGACTCTCCTGCTTCTCCTCCTCCTCCTCCTCTGTAATCTCTCTTCATCTGTGTGTGTGTGTGTGTGTGTGTGTGTGTGTGTCTCTCTCTCTCTCTCTCTCTCTCTCTCTCTCTCTCTTCCTCCCCCTCTCCCTATCCACCATCCATCCATATGCGTCTTTTGGATACCTACCTCTCCTAGAGCGCGTCAGTCCTCCTGGATCGGTCCATCCTGCACATGTCATCTCCACAGTAGTCCAACTGGAAGCTGTACTTACAGTGATGATGCCTGGCTGATCGACTCGCAGCAGTGTTCATCTTCCAGTCAGACGCAGCGGGAGCCCTGGTGCTGCTTTCCTTCTTGGAGCGTGGCTCTGCGTAATGGATTTACTGTTGTCAGAGAAAAGTTGGATTTTGTGATTTCGTGGACCTCTTAAAATGGACAGAAAAGGGGGGCGTTTTGAATAAAAGGTGCTTTTGGGTTGGAATCACACCGTGAGAGGAAATGCACAGAGGTGAGTTTCATGCGAGCTGCTGCGCGTCATGGTCCAGCGCATTGGGCAGGAAGAATCGACACTTCAATTTAACATTTTTGCTCTCTTTCTAGCACAGTGGCTTCTTTTATTTGCAAGTGATGTGGGATTCAGCACATCCAAAGCAATTTGAAAGCATGAAATTATAAAATACTGACAGTGGAACAGCTTCGGGTCATGTTGAAATGATATTATTATATTGTATTTCTCTTAAATTGAGACTGAATTTATCGGTACAAAACGTCTCTATTTCCGTCCACTTGTCTTTAGTAATAACTTGCCTTGCGCTTGTTCATGGCAAACCTTCCTCTCTTTTTTTTTTTACTGCCCACATCACTGATCGACATCGCCTTTAAACACTGATGTTCAAGTTCCAACATCTGTTGGTCTGCTTCCCAAAGATTCAGCAAAAGCCAGACACGTTTTTCTTCTGAGTTTGATCAGCACCGTGCAATAAACTAACAAATATCCGAACACCAAATAGTCCCTGACACCTTAATCCTTTAATTGGTTGTGAGCATTTCATTATCCATTATTTTTACTGTAGTGTCCCTAATTGCTGGACCATTTGAGCATGAAAGGGAGCAGAGGCAAGGAGGTTTTCCCTGCAAACAGGGAGTTTGGGCACTGCGAGATGTGTCTCTTTCCATACCAGCCTGCGTGAGTGCAATCTGATTGTGATTTATGACTATAATGGGCAGCAAAGGTCAAATACTGTTTGGAAAAAATAAACACACGAGGGAGCATAAGTGTTCCCACTAAGCATCTTAAATGTATACCACTAGTACCCATATGTGGCTACATAAAGAAGCGCGTCTGGAGGTTTTTGGTGTCCATACAAACAGCAGCTCACGCGCCTTCACGCTACTCCCACTAAGTTCATACTCAGACACCGACGTCCGTTGTCCCGCACACACGCTAGCCAGTGCGCGTGCTGCTGCTGCTGCTGCTGCTGCTGCCGCCCAAGTGACTCCCGAGGCTCCAGCCGCTGTCTCGCGCCACCAACACCTGGGGCGCGCGCTGCAGCGCAGCACGTCACATCACACGGCTGCAACATGCGTTAAATGAAGCGTTAACCGGTGCTTTGGTGTGTGGGCAGTTCGCTGCTGCAGCAGCTATGTGCTTAAACAGGTAATTATTTGTCAATTGTGTGTTCGTAGTCTTAACTGCTAATAGGTGCCGTTTAGCCTCATTAATATTTATTGTAATTAGCTCTTAAGTAGCCACAGGTGTAGCTGTCAGGTACCAAAATGGCGGCATTTTTCATTTTAAGTGTAGCAAATCATGACACCCCACGAAAAACAGTGTCATCTTTACTTGACTTGGGTTATGAAGTGTTTCTTGGGCTAACTGAGGCACACTATAGCTAATAAAGTGTACTAATTTACCAATATCTAATGTCTGGTGGTGTGTTTCTAGCTTGTAATTTGCTTAATAGACCTAATGAAAGCGTAGTTCCTCAGGATAGGCTCCCATATCAGATCCCAGTCCTTTTGTCCAGTGTTACAGGAGGCTGTGGTGGCCTCCGTGGATTTTGCTGATGCCTAAAAGAAAGAAATGAATTATCAACCTAACTTGGCATGTATAATGAAGGAACTTCCCTTTACATGAAGGACCCAACCTACACTACAGTAGGTCTTTAAAGGCCTGTGCAAAGAGGGGTTGTCTCATCACACACCTTTACACACATTCATAAGTAGTTCTCTTCATGTTGAAGTGGCTACAACTCTATTTAGTCTGTGATTTATTTATAGTGTTACAAAAGATCTTACGAATGCCTACATGAATAATGCAACGTTTCCCTAATATGTAAGCTCGAGGTAGCTCTTAACTCGTCCAAATATGCTCGTACAGAGTCGACCAAAAGCCTGTGAAAGGATGAAAGGATGTCGATGGTAGCAGTGTTCCTTCTATCTGTAAGATCTAATGACTGCTTGGCTTATCATGTTAAAAAGATCCAATCAACGCCTACATCGTCTTTCTGTTATTTTGTTCTCCCGTTTGGGTGGTCTGTTCTCTAAATGTGCCTGTGGTAGTTCATACTCCCACCTATAATACTTATTTGCAAGATAATGGAGATAGAAGTAATGAAGAATCCGGAGCCTGAGGGCTTTGTGTATGTGTGCATTCTCAGAGTGAGTAGAATTCAAATACACTCATTGGTGCGGTGGTTACTACTTATGTTAACCATGCATTCTTCTTCATTAGACCTCCACCCCTCTCTCTATCTCCTCTCTCTCTCTCTCTCTCTCTGTCTCCCATCCTTCCTTCGAGAATGCCATTATGCAACGTGCCAACGCTCGCTCTCTAATTTGATGTGAGCGGGCCAACCTATTATGAACTCAGTCGGGATCAGGTTTACACTGGCTTATCAGAGCAAGACAGTGTCAGTAGCTGTAACATGCTTGCCCTCAGTGCAGATATCATTGTAATAAAACATATTTCACCTATTGTCTGCAGCTGTGCTCTGCCCAAACGCCTGTCTTCTCATCAGTGCTATAAGCCTTGGAGCCTGTAATCCTGTTTTTTCTGCTAATGCTTTATGTTTCTGGTGCCTCGAGGCTGCAGATTAGTAGGTTAGAGTCTCATGGTTTGGACAAGGTTTGAAATTATCTCTAATGGACTACTACTTGCTGCTCCTTCTATTCCCATTATTACTGCCATTGTACAACTACTGTTCTTCGACTAACTACCTCCAATAAGCACTATTAGTACTACTTCCAGCAGTGGTCATTCAGATGACACTAGTACAAACCCTCCAGCAACTACTGTATACATATTTTACAGAAACTATTATATTAGACCATTTTAATTATCTATCTCTCTAAATATTTTACCATTGCTGCTACTAAAGTTAAAAAAGCAATTCTAAACCATGTTGACCCTACACCTTAACCCCACTCCTACTCAGCATCCAATCTACAAAATGACTACTGGTACAGCACTTTAATGCTACAGCTAATACTATTGCTGCTATTCCTGTGCCTCTACAGTTACGTTTTGCTCTTCTGAAAGAAAGTGAAGAAGATCATGCTTTAATTCATAACTGGATCCATTGCTAGAAAATTCACTACAGTTTTGTTAACAATTAAGCATTTTTTGAGGAAAAAACATTTATTGGCTATGGGCTGATTAATCAGTACTGATAATAACCATTCATTCAGTGTGGACTAGACCACATTAGTCAATCTATATATAATATATAAATAATATATGTATATATATTTCCCCAATGAACTTTAAGTTATAAACTACAACAGCAACCCCAACTATGTTTAATTCTCAGTGTCTTGTAGTTCAGTCGTTTATGAGATGATTCATCACAATGCCTGCAATATTCCAGCATCGCCCTTTCATGAGTGCGTTGTACAGACAATGATATGATATGATATGAATTTCCCCAAGGGGATAAATAAAGTCATTTTTCTTCTTCTTCTTCATTATGTCCTGAAATATGACATAAGCGTCTGCCTACACTGACTCTACAGTATAATCATCTATTCTCTCACAGCTCTCCTCCTTTCTCAGCAATACATTTTTAAAATGTAACATTTAATTCATTCACTTTACTTAAAATTGTAAAAATAATTGTATTGATCTATATTTTACTCTCTATCCATCTAGTTCAGGTGAAATCAATATTGCAGCTGGTGACACACATATTCTGTGGCTTTTTAGTGATTTCCATTATTTCGTTGTTGAACACCAGGATTGAAGTGCAGTAATTTGTCGCCTGTTACCAATGTGATTTCTCTGTTTTTCAGCGTGGATACTCTTCTTTCTAATAGAAGAGGGTTTTGCTCTGGCACAGAGGACTAAAGGTAAGCTATAGTACAAATGCTTAAATGCTCTTCTATTCCATTAATGTTGAGTCACCCATATTGAAGCAGTCGGAAAGACGAAGGGATTATCTCTGCTTGTATCATAGGACAAGGGAGTTCTTTTTTAAATTCCTGTCCTGTCTTTCTTCTCTCTTTATTCCATGCCTGCTTTTTCCTTTGCTCGCGTCAACCCTCCTTCCACCTTCCCTGACTTCCAATCATTCTCTCATTGATCCCCCGACTCAATAACCCATCTGTTCGTCTGTTCTCTGCCTTCCTGCTTTAAGATTCCCCAAGCGAACATGGCGGCCAGACCCCTAACCAGAACGACTGTGGCACGTGGGTCCGCAGCATCAATGGCGGGGTGTTCACATCGCCAAACTACCCCAACACCTACCCACCCAACAAAGAGTGTGTTTATATCCTGGAAGGTAAAGCGCTTGATCTTCTGCTCAGTAGCTTTTGTCGTCAGAACAGCTGACACAGTTTCCCTCCTTTCAGCATATTGCCTCCTTCTGTGAATGTCATTAGTCTGACTGACATTGTTTTATATAACCTCGGCCCTATCTGATTTTCTGTTCCTTTGCTGGCAGGCAATCAGCCTGACATTTTCCGAATGAGCCATCCTGAGTTTGTTTCATCCCACAGACATAACCCTTTGAAAATGATGGAGAGTGGCGCATTGTGGGTAGACCCTGACTTCTGGCCTGATCAGAGTAGTGCTGCGTGCATCTCCATTGGCAGTGTGTGCCAGAAGACTCTGCTATTGAATGAAACATAAAAGCGATGACCATCTGCTACACAACTAAGCTTTGGTGGCATCTCACTGAATTGCAAGCATCCTTGTCAGTGCTTTAGTGTTTACCAGAAATATCACATCCGTCAGTAATTTGGTGGCCTGCCGAACAGGAGGCATAATGGAAAGCCTCATTGGCAGCTGAAAGAGATGAAGTCTGAAATACTGGTTGATGTGGTTTCATCCTAAATTGATGAACTGTTTGTCCGTGAAGTTGTACAGCCTTTCATGCAGATGAGATGTGTGCTTGGTACTTTCCTTGCCGTGGTGAGGACCAGATTTTACACATGGCTCAAGGGCTCCCCCTGTGGACAAATCAAGCCCAGAACTATTGTTGATGAATAAGCCATCACTCCATCACAAGCAGCCTACTGGTGTGTGCAGAAGTACATCTCAGTGGGTCTGAGACACGACAGATGGAACCTATCATTTGCTATTATTTGGCCTATGGTCATAGTCATAACCAAGCTCCGGTGTTGAGTCTCTTATTCTTCCTCTTACAGACACAGAGAAATGCTCACATTTGGTATAAGTGGAAATCAGGTAGCTTTGTAATTATAATTTGTTGATAAATCATTGATTATGTCCCACAGTTCATCAGCACAGTAGATTTAGCAATTGTACTTCTGTTGTGTGTGATGGAGATGGGAAGTTAAAGACAGAATAAAACTGGGGGGGATGCACACACAAATAGCAGGAAGTGCAGCCATTCAAGCCACTTGTTCAAGCAGAAAGGTAAAAACAAATTACATGCCCGGAGACTCAAATTCACACAAAAGAGTTAAGAGACGTGATGAGACGTGTTATTTTTATTTCAGTTTCACTCTGTATCATACACATGTACCACCCTTGACCTTGTCCTTTTTTAATGGAGAACGCTTTTCTGCTCAATGCTAGAGATGATTCATAGCCCCGCCTCCCATCCTCAGCATCTTTATGTAGTATGATTCACCTCATGCAGGCGTGAATTGACCTCATTAAATACTTCCTCTGTATAAAGGTTGGGGAGGGGTGCATACCATGGATTTGCATGACGCATGAACCTGTGAGCTACAGTTCATGCTGTTCTGGCAATGTTCATATGTGCGTGCATATCTATCTGTATGTGCATGCAACTGTATGATGCATGCTTGCATATATGAATATGCACCTTTGTGTTTATGGTTTATTAAAGGAAATTATAGTGAATGTTTAGCTTGTTGTATTCCGTCATGCTGAATCACACTACATAGATGCAGAAATTATAATGCTGTATAATGGGGTAAACAAACCAAAGCATAAACAAAGTCTGGGTTACCTAATTAGATTAAACATGTATTTTAATCAGTAATTGCTTCATGTTGGAAGAACATCTATGCACAGTCTTTATCTGGTGTATCCCTGCAATCATTGATGTTTGAACAAGTGTTTTGTAGGATGGGCACATAGACACAGGATATAAGAAGGTTTTATTGGCAAATGACTGGGAGTAGTGGAGCAATGGTAAATGGCATCGGCAGGCTGGAACAAAACATAGATTAGCAGGCAAGTGAGCAGGCACTCAGTCCAGGAATGATCACAAGGAAGAGAAAATGAGTACAGTCTAGGAATTAAAACAAGAAGCATAGATAAATAACCAGAGAGGCCTGGTGTGTATCTATACCACAGTAGCTGAAGCAACAATCTGGCAGAGAGCGGATGAAAGACCAGGCTAGAAATACTGCAGGGCTGATGAGTGGCAGGTGAGCAAACTGCAAGTGGCGATGAGCCGATTGCAGACAGGTGTGCAGAGACACCAGGAGCCAGAAGGGAAGCAATGCCCACAACATGCAGAGAGACAAACAGGAGACACAGAGGAAAGAACTGGAGGCATGACCATGATAAAGTATTGGTATGAAAGAACAAACAACCTCCTCATGTGTTGTCAACGCACAGTTACAAATTCATCAGTGATGTACCCAGTGAAAGGATAGAAAACTCTTCTTTCTTTATATTTATACGTTTTAACTCATTGCTTTTTAGATATGACATTGCTCCCTTTTATATACCATACACATGTCTGGTTAAAGCTCCAGTGTGTAAGATTTAGGGTGCTCTATTCACAAAATATTATATGTGTAACTGTTTACACATATAATATTTAATATAACTGTTTAGTGTATTATAATTTGAAAATAAGAATTTTAAATTTCTTGTTATCTGAAAGCAAGACTTTTAAATCAACAGATATTTCTACAGTAGCTCTGAATGGACAAACTAGAGGGTGATGTTTTGTTATTAGCATAGGTAACACACCCTAAACACTATATAATGGTAGGTTTTGTGCTGTAGCAAATACTCTGGCCCATGGCCAAGTTGGAGATACACCACCAAAAAAAGAATAGATAGATAGTTGCACTTGTTTTTTGTTTTGTTTTTGCTGCTCTTGAGTGACTCACATCTGTACTGACAAAATAAGAACAGATTGTGGACAAGAACAAAATTCTACATGTTGCATCTTACCCTTTGCATAAGTCAACTTCTAATAAAAGTTTGCTCTCCACACGGTCGTCTGGGGCGGTTAGAAGTGACACCCCAAATGCTTAACTTCCAAAATCTAGATTAACTCATATTTGACTACTTTCAATCTATGCTTTAGATTACCATCCAAGATTTAATTTTATTCCTTTCCTGGATTTACCCCTTTTGTTCCCTTTTTCTCTCTCCCCCACTCCCTTGTTCACTAAAGCTCTTCCCAGGCAAAGGATTCAGCTCTCTTTTGATAAGAATTACTACATCGAGCCATCATTCGAATGCCGCTTCGATCACATCGAAATCCGTGATGGGCCGTTTGGGTTCTCACCACTCATCGATCGCTTCTGTGGGGGAAAGAATCCGGGCCTTGTTACATCAACAGGACGTTTCATGTGGATCAAGTTCACCAGCGATGAGGAGCTGGAAGGCCTTGGCTTCCACATCAAGTACACTTTCATTGCAGGTAGGGACACCCCAAACTGTATATTTGCAGTTGATGTTACCCCACAATGCACCCTAATGCTGACACGTTAAGCTAATTTCTGTGTACATCAAAGGTTTTTGGTAAGATGTGGAGAAAACCAGAAACTGAGAACTGGATCTAGTTAGTTTGCTTTGACAAAATCCCCCAAACTCTAAAGGATAATCTGGTCTCTGTGGCAGAAAAGATCATTTTTGTACATTGCCCATCTTGTTTTTATTGATTACCAGTAAAGGATGACTCAGTATTGACTAGCTGTATGTCCGTGTCACCCATTGGGTCTCATGGGTGGCCAAACATTGCAGCCTTAACTTTTCTTGCTCTTCAGAAGACACACATTCATCATCAGAGTCTCCTGAGTCTAAACACAATATGCCTAGAAATCTGTGTCTCCCATCAAGCGACAGATATTAGGTTCAAACATACCCCTTTCTGCTTTATCTGGCCTCCCTTAATGGGATCTTATCTTGTGTTCTGTGCTTACCTATTTCTGCTGTGCGGATTGAGAGTAATGTGCCTCCCAAATCTTATCATTTCAGACCCTGATTTCCATCTGCACGTGGGCGGACTGCTAAACCCCATACCAGGTAAGCTCTTCACTATTTCGCCGCTTTGTGTTCGATCCTTTTTGAAGAGCTCCTCCGTGCTCAGAAGCTTACCGGAGGCTATCTCTGCCTCTGACGTGAATGCTGAGCACCTCAAATGTACCTTGACAAGCACACAATTGTACATAAAATGAAAGGATGTTCATACACAAATACGCACAAATTTAAACACAAGAAGGAACACACAGCTATCCTGCTCTTTGCTGCCTGTCTTTCTGCCTTTGTTCCTATGCCTCCTTATTGTCCTCTATCCTGATCCGATGTGCTCACTTCAATTCCACCTTAAACCCTTCTTTAAATAAAATCTTTCATCTGTCTCTCTGTCTGTCATGCTCCTCTTCTCATCCTATCCTTTTTCCTCTTCACCTTCTGCTCTTTATTCTCTCCCTCCCTCCATTTCATTACTATTTTTTACTTGCTTGCTTCTCCCATGTATTTCCATGTGACCCTTTTTTCACCTCACCTGTCTTCTACCCTTCTCTTTCTACCTTTCCCTTTCTTTTGCTTTTTACCTGTCCTCTATATTTCCTCCGTCTCTCTACAGACTGTCAGTTTGAAATCGGTGGATGGGATGGGATTATTCGCTCCAGTCAGGTGGAGGAAGAAGAGAGAGTTAAGCCTGGTGATGCTCTGGACTGTATCTGGACCATCAGGGCTCCTCCACAGTCCAAGGTCAGCAAAAGGGATCATATTAGTAATGGCCTTCAACCCACGTTTGATACTTTCAGAATTCATTTACCCCTTTTGAAATAGCTATGATTTAAAAATGATTTTTTTCTTTTACTTGGATGATTCATATTCAGTTATTTTAAAAGCACCTAAAAATGCACACTTTAGTGTAGTTATAATATAAAATATACAAACAACCTGAGATCTCACAACATATTTATGTGTTCATCTTTGTTTACTGACAATACTGACACTAGCTCCACTGAAAAACAAAAATGTTCCGCATATGAATCATCAAACTTTGCTCTGTTATATTTGGCTGTTTCATTATCCTTGAAAACACTGAAAGATTTTGTTGCACATCCTTGTGTTATGAAAGCTCTTTGGCCCTGTTGACACCTCAGCTCATTTCTGTCAAAGCACTCATGTTGTATAATTATTCTAATCAGTCTAAATGTCAAAAGAAACTGCATGGTGTTGCCCTTTTTCCAACATGACAAGTGATACAAACTCATCTTGCTGGTGATGCATGCAATCTATCACAGATTAGATATAAATAGCCATCCATAAAAAAGAAATCTGTGGAGAAAAGATGAAGCTCTAGGTATAAACAAGAGTTGGAACAGCTCTGAATATCTAAATAGCTGTGTCTGGTATCGTTATGTTCAGCGTGTTCTACCTTTTTCTCAGTAGAGTTGTTCTGGCACTTCATCTTGACAGTTCTGTCTTAGTATTAGTGTAACATTTTTCTGTTTTGGACTTTTGCTGTAATAGTAAATGCAGTGTCAGTGCTCAAATTCCACTATCTACATGCAAAATGGATTTGTATTCCATTTAAAACAAAAACAAAAAAACTATATTCATGGATCTTTCAGGTCAGTGTAACTCCTTATATCATTTGTTTGTCATTGGGAGTGACCAGAACTGAAGAAGCCTCTTGGATGAGAGGTGAAACATGTTCACAGATTTACAAACAAGTCCAGTCGGCCCAGATTAAACTCAAATAAAGATGACCTGGACCACTGAGAACCTTCAAGGACTTGTTGGGAAATAAAGCCTTCACCTGCTTCATTATAAAGAAAGTAAACAAGAAGTCAAACAGACGTACAAGTCTATTGGTGACTTTCCTGATTTAAATGTTTTTCACCTATGGTCATGACTGTATTGTGATTGTAATTTCATATATAATGCGTATGAATAGTGAAGAAAAACACAGAGAAAATAGTAATGCAGACAGATTGTATTTCTAAAATACAGCCCTGGAGATTTGTAAGTACATTTTCAAGCCAAGAGTGGAAGCCCAGTGATGTTCTCATAAGTTCTAATATTTATGAGCGGATATCCAAACTCCCATTGAAATTACAACCGGAGCCTGGCTAGCCTTGATTCATTGCTGCTCTGCTTCTCCCCCATGACTAAGTGAGTCATCAGCATGCTCCTATGCTACTCACGGGCCACAATATACACACACAAACACACACAAACACAAATTCATGCACATCTAATTAAGTACAAAACAGATGCATAAATACCCTCGCAAATTACACAATATAGTGTCACATAAAGTACTGTAAGCAATTACCCACACATTATACACTCACATGTTTACAAAGTAAGATTTTATGCATACACGTGGAGACATCCATGTGTGACTCGCACATACACTACATAACTTCTCTCTCATACACACAAATTAGTCCCCACAGTCATTTTCACTGGTCCTACATGTGCAGTGTGAGGCAGCAGTGATGAGGATCTGAATTTAGCAGCTGCACTGAATTGCCCAGGCAGATATTAGCTCAGCGAAGCAGAAGGAACAGAGCAGCACATTCAGCGGCAGTATAAGAGCAGCTACTTAACTGCTGCATGGTCACAGGTGCCTGTGTGCTCACTGTGCTGATGTCTCATCCAAGTCTTTGACCACCTGTGGCCAAGATCTTATCATGTCTTTAGATATTCACAGAATTTTGTAATTACTTTGCAGGTTGAAAGGGGCGGTTTGGGTATTTTGAAGTAGGGCTGTATGAGGTACTTATTCTGTATTTCCTACATTAGACAGTGGTCAGTTTGGAGATGCCAACAGGGTTCCTGGCACAGACACAGAGCTATGCACCACTATGGACAGGGTCAGCAGAAAACATATTTTAGCCGTATAAGAATAGTCCACCTCAATACCCATTTAAGTGGACACTATATTAAGATTATTTTCACTGCTTTGCCTTGCCATCAGACAGCCTTTTTCTTTGGCACTAATCGTAGTGCTTAAGTATGCACGAGTATCTCATACAACCCCACTTCAAACTAACCCTTTAACATAACATATGTACATATGTAATTAGGCAAATGAGCAGCTGCTGTGCAGGCAGGTAGCTGGTTACAGTGGTGTTCATGTGGTTTACAGGGGCAAAAAAAACTTACTGAGGACCACTAGTGGACAGGTGCAAACTATACTTTGTAATAGGCATTTGCCACTATAGGCATTTTTACAGTAAAAGCACATGTATCAATAACTACTGATGGCAGAATTACATTTAGCTGCTTCAGTTTCACGGTTCTCGTTTTATGTCTCACTGTCACACTGATGGCTAGAACAGAGCCATTATTACCAACTGTGCTTTTCCTCCTATGACAAGTCAGAATGCTGCTTTGAAACAGTGTAATGGAAATTTCCAGCTTTATGAGTTGACAAGGACTACCCGAGCACACCACTAGTTTTGCACACTGAGGCCAGACTCTCTCATGTGGAGAAGTGCAAGTTCAGCTTACTAGCCTCCAGTCTCTGAGGCATTCTCTGAATTGAGACACATCTTAGAGAAAAGAGGAGGGTGAGCGAGACAGAGCAGGCAGCACCATGACAGATATTTTTGAAGATTGACTTTTCTGAGTCGTCTCTTGCCAGTGTAAGAATGATGCATGCTTGCATCACAACTTAGATTATATTTACTTGGTTATTATTTGATTCTGTGCTCTCTCAGTGCTTCTTTCTATCCATCCTGTTTCTATACCAGCCTGCTCGGGGGTAAAGAGCAGGGCAGGTTACTAATTTATTATCGACACAAATCTTATAAATAATCTATTCATTATCTGGGTCTGAATGCTGTTAGATACATTTGCTTTACAGATGAAATGCCTATTTTTTATGTATTTGCCTTCATAAAGATTATAGTTAGCTGCAAGGTGAAGCTAAGAATTTATTTACCTCGACATTGATGTATATTCTGTTTATCTGCAGATCTACCTGCGCTTCATGGACTACCAGATGGAACACTCTAATGAGTGCAAGAAGAACTTTGTGGCCGTGTACGATGGCAGCAGCGCCATCGAAAACCTCAAGGCCAAGTTCTGTAGCACCGTGGCCAATGATGTGATGCTGGATAACGGTGTGGGAGTCGTGCGGATGTGGGCTGACGAGAAGAGCAGACTCAGCCGGTTCCGCATGCTCTTCACCTCATTTGTTGACCGTGAGTGCCAGTCCTTTTGACATCATTTAACCCAGCCTGGACGCTGTTTTCCATCTTGTTCCATCATTTCTGTTGGATCGTGTCATGATTATGCTATGGCGACATTCAAGCCAATCTTTCACATTTTTCACTATGCTATTGCTTAAACCTAAGCTAGAATTATTCCCTTTTTGTGGCTCTCTGTAGGTCTATCATCTCTTAATACAATAACAATAGAAAGAGCTACATTTCTTGAGTGTCTCTTTGGTGTTTTGGCCTGTATTGCATTAAAAATTGATCCTTATGAAGAAAGTTGCCCAGTCCTAAAACATTACAGTACTGTTTGATTTTTTTATCCACATGCATCCATTGACAGAGGTAGGGTTTCATGTCATTGTTGTTGTTTGATCTAAATGTATTGGTTGGAAGTATGAAGATTGCTTAAAGACAAAACTCAAAATTCCAGTTTCTTTTACAACATTGATTCCAGAAATGCAACATTTTGTGAAAGTTGTGTGATGCTCAAAGATCACCTGTTTTCCACAGGTAAACTGGCTCCCTGCTAACAGGTCATCGTGTCATGATTAAAGGATAATAAGAAGGGAATCCTCAGTTATACATAAGTAAGGATAGGATGAGGTTCATCACTGTGACGAGAAAATAAGATGATGTTTGGAGGCATTGGAGACAGTCAGGAGTGTGAGGCATGTATGGATGAATGAAAGTATGTGTGTGAGTGTTGCAACAGATGCAAACTAAATGAAAACAGGAAAGGTTGAGGCTGCCCAGGAAGAGAGAGGTCAGCCTGGGTGCGCAGTCCTTTTGCGCCTTTGGCCTCTCTCAGGTGCAGGCAGTTGCTCTGATGACCCACCTAGGCTCCTGCACTCAGGGTTGTTTGACTCTCTGTTATGTACTATTTAAAAAAGCAGCATATGTCATCGTTTTACTATAGCAGCCATGACATTATCCACACACACAAAACAGACCCCAAAACTGTTGATTTACGAGCTCCTGCATTCAGTCTGCATCAGTAGTCACAGTGTCATTTCAGCAAGAAAAGGTAATTACACTGTGCCATGTTTAGAGCACAGATATGAGAAAAACAAATTATTCACTCTAGCATTTGTAAATAACTGAAAGCATCAAACACTTTATTGATATGCATGCCACAGCATAATACAGTGCCTATTATAGGTCACTTACAACAGGAACACAGGAATTTATCTATTTTGGCAAAAAGAAAATCTGAGAAGGGTTAATGGATCTGCAGGAAGTAATTAGACATTAAGCTTCATCAGGACAAGAGTCTACCAAACATAGGCCGGTAAAGGTTGCATATAAAGAAGCAAGAATTGCTAAACAGGAAATAGATTTTTCTGTTAGCACACTGTAATATTTTCATTAAATGCCTGAATAGACTGAGATATTAATTGTCACATTCTCCTGCACACTTCCTAAACCGTGGTTGAATGCTAATGTTGTTTTCATCAGCAAACCCATAACCATTGCAGTCAGAACTTAATGGCCTTTTAAATTCAGCAAGGGTGTTTTTTTTCTGTTACTCTGAGAGTCCTTAAGTCCATTTGGATCCTCATTAATTCTGATCACACAGTTCATCTCAGAGAAGTCTAAAGTGTCTCGAATAGCTCCCAAACTTTATTTGGTCCGAGTCAGCGACTGAAGTTTACTTGGAGGTCATAGGGAACCATTAATCTTTGTCACGCAGAGAACAAGATGAGTTTTGCCTCTCGCACTCCATCATCCTTAATGTGCCTTAATCTTCTGACAGAACCCCCCCTGACATGTAAACCAGATATATTAAGACTTTACATACACACACACAGATTCATGAGTTGTGTCTGTGCGTGTCGAGGGAGAGTCGGGGTAAGAGGGTAAAGCGTTGTTGACACTCTGTGAGAGGCTACATTTTGAAGGTGGGAGACGCATAATTGGTTTGGATGTGATCACAGTGTCAGAGAGCAACCCCGTCTACAGGCTCACTGGAAGATAGATAGGGTCGACAGTCCAACACACAAGCTACTGTATGTCATACATAGTCTCATACACACGCACACACACAGTATACATGTCCCTTTGTCAAAACTATTTGGCTGAGGAAGAGTGCAGAAAAGGGGAATTGGAGGCTCAGAGCCTTCATCACAGTGGACCGTGGAGCCAGTGGAGCAGCCCACAGTCTGTTTCAGCTGTGATAAAGACTCAGAGTGTGGCTGTGGCTGTTAAAAGTCTGTGTGTCTGTTTGTTATTAAAAAAAAAGGTGGAATATTTTTGTCAAAGGGGCTGAGAAAGGACAGTTTGGAGGACTGTAGAAGGCTGAATAAAGAAGCAAGGTTTGTCTGTTTGATCCACTGTACAGGTTCTACTGTACAGGCACTAATGACACCAATAACAAAGAAAATGATCGAACATGCTGTTTTGAACTCATTTTTCATGGTAGAGAGGAGGTTGTGGTGCTCAGTATGTTTGTAATCTATCTACCTTTTATTGGCATTCTGATTTTTCATATTATAATTTCACAGCTTGGGATTCCTCTTCAGTTGTTTTCTCTGACATTTCTTCCATGTTTTTTCCCTGTTGAAGGTTTTCGGGAGGAGTTTTTTCTTATTAAAAATGAGAGTCTAAGGATAGAAGGTCTCGTACAGATTGGAAAACCCTTTGAGGCAAATTCATGATTAATGATTTTGAGCTATATAGATAAAATAGTCATGACTTGACTCAGTAGAAGAGAGATAACAAAATGAAAAGAAAAAAAAGATTTCTTAACCTTATATCTCAAATGAGTTTGTTGTTGTTTTTGTTTTATGACACTCAGTGAATCTGTGAAAATCTAACACTACAGAGTAAATGTATATATAGTCATACTATACATATTGGTCTTCATTTAACCAGGAAGAGGTTTTCTTTGTGGTAAAAATTCTTATTAAGTACATATTGAGTACTGTCTCTAGGGCTGATTTCCTTTGTACGTTTCAGTCATCTCCAACATGACAAGAAAGAGCCAGATTTCCTTTTTACTGCCGCCCCGTTTATACCAAAAACGTGGCCATCTGCATCTTCCCTCAGCCTTGCAAGCTCTTCCTTCTAAATGGCAGTGCATCGACCTCCTGAGCCAGCAGCCAGCATCAATTACCAGTCTTCTCTGTCTCTGCCATAGCAGCCTTGATACGCTAACAGTCACTTTAATGCGGGGTGTCTTACGGCATCTGTCTGACCATTTGCACCTTATGATGGCCTGAAGCCATTTCTACCACCACCACCACCACCACCCCACTATCTGCTTTTCTTTTCATCTTTTTCATATTCCTCTTCACTGCCTACTCTTAGTTTTCTCACCATCCACCATTAAAACTCCCCTCTGTCTCTTGCTGCTCTCTTGACATGAAGGCTGCAGCTCAGTGAAGCTACCACCCCTTCCCTTCCTCTCATCACCCCTGATGTGCTATCTGCAGGAAATGATGATGTATGGCCTTGTATGGGCTATCTCCATTAGACCTCCGGTGTTTCAAGAAATAATAGAACTTTATATCTTTTACTACATGCCTCTACAGAGCTCTCGAGCCTAATTATCGATCTTTTATTATTGTTATTGTTTTATTGTTACTACCACCAAAACAGCTTCCAGTCTTTTTCACAGTATAGTCATATTTTGCTCAGACAGATGTTTTTCTGTTATTTTTTTCTGAACTCCATTATCTCTGTGTGTCTTCTGCCTGCAGCCCCCTGTTCAGCTAATACGTTCTTCTGCCACAGCAACATGTGTATTAACAACTCTCTGGTGTGCAATGGGGTTCAGAACTGTGTCTACCCATGGGATGAAAACCACTGCAAAGGTGATCGTCTTCTTTCTGTCATGCTATTCCCAGTTGAAGTTATTATGGTTAATTAGGATTTGTTTTTTTCACATTTCACATTGTTTTTTGGGGAAAAAAAATGTTTTATGTCATTTGATTCGTCATAGTTTCTTATTCTTTCCACTCTTCCTCTCGCACCTTCCCCCTCCAGAGAAGCGATCTAATGGCCTTTTTCATCAGATCACTAAGACCCATGGCACTGTCATTGGTGTCTCATCTGGCATAGTTCTGGTTCTTCTTATCATCTCCATCCTGGTCCAGATGAAGCAGCCAAGGAAAAAGGTAACTCCTTTTGTTCTGCGGGAAAGCAGACCGAGCCAGAGAGGAGGAGACGTGTGATTGAAACTGATGGTGGGATTACAGACTATATGGGGGCACACGTACCGCTGGAGACAGGAGGAAAGTCAAAATCCTCCAGTGACATTCCATATCAGAAGTAATACAACATATCACAGGAGACATTTAGTTTCAAGATTATTCTGTATTTGATTGAACCACTTCATAATAACATTTACTTAGTATTTTTAGTTTGTGGTTTCCCACAATATTCAGAAAGTACACCTTACTCATAAACTATGTATTTATGGCTGATCTTTTGAGGCTTAATTCTGTAATGGATTTCTCCCAGCATCACTGCTGAACATTGTGCAAAATGGTGGTTCTTGAAAGGACGTTTGGCTGATATTGATCAAAGGTTTTAACTCTATCTGACAGGGAATATACTACATATATTGTATAATATGATTCATGTTAATGTGTATTTTCAGACATGTTTTATGTTTAGAGAAAAAAAACATTCAAAATGATCAAACAATAATTTTGTGACCCCCGTGCAGTAACTCTAGTGTTTGTTGATTATCCAGTGATCAGTAAAATTGCAGTCAAAGGCGAGGTTTGTTCAACATACAAGCTGTTAAGAGTGCCTGTTTTAGGGTGGGAATTTAATTTATCATCTTTTTAAACTTTTTCTGTCTTAAAACCTCCTCTGATACGTGTTGATCATATTTGATTGACACTTGTTTGGCAATATAAGCAACAGAAATTTGTAACATCCCTTTCTACCCTTTCAAGGTTGTAGCTCGCCGGCCTGGTGTTTTCAACAAGGCAGGCTTCCAGGAGGTCTTCGACCCGCCCCACTACGAGCTCTTCTCTCTGCGTGACAAGGAGATATCGTCAGATTTAGCCGACCTGTCTGAGCTCGACAGCTTCCACAAGTTGCGGCGCTCCTCCACCATGTCCCGTTGTGTCCACGAGCACCACTGTGGCTCGCAAGCCTCAGTGGCTACAGGCGGGGGCAGCATGAAGCACAGCCGCACCACCCTGAGCTCCATGGAGCTGTCCTACCACAACGACTTCTCCAAGCCACCACCAATGAAGACTTTCAACTCCACGTCTAGCTACAAGAAGAGCTGCTACGGCTACAAGCAGCATTCACAGACTCACGACTGTGACCAGCAGGTCATTGAGGACCGCGTCACAGAGGAGATCCCGTGTGAGATCTATGGGCGTGGAGGAGGAGGAGCCGGAGGAGGTGCCACAGGTGGAGGAGCGATGGGAGGAGCAATGGGAGGAGGAGGAGGAGGAGGAGGAGGAGGAGCATCAGGGATTGCAGGTGGTGGGATTGGAGGAGCAATGGGGATAACCGGAGGAATGACCATGCCAGGGGGAATGAGTATGGCGGGAGGAGTGAGCATGGCGGGGCCTAGTGGCATTGCCGGTGGTATCGGTGGAGGCATGGCAGGAGCCTGCGGAACCCTTAGTATCCGCGGCAACAGTGCTCGAAACAGCACCACCATAGTTGACCCACAACAGCGCTCCATGTCCATGGACTTCTAGATCGTGATGGTGAAGAAAAGGAGAATACAGAAAGAGCTTGTATTTCACTCACTGAAAGAAGAGAAGGAAGAAAAGAAGACAGGAGAATCACAACAACCTTAACCTGATCGCTCCTCTCTCCTCCTCTGCCTTTACTTTCAAAGCAGTAATAAAAGTAATGCAGGTACCACTTAAGGATCTCTTAAAGTGTCGTCTGAAGGTTAAGGAAAACAAGAATCAAGGAACAAAAAGAGTAAAAAACAAAAAAAAGAGACTTTTGGTTCAGCAAAACTGAAGGATGTAGAGTGAAGAGAGGGCAGAGACATCTTGTCACTCCTCCAGTCTTCTACTCATTTAATCTCTTCTTTTCATAAGACACATATAAGAAGAGGGTTCTCGCATGCAGACCCACACTTCTCTCTGTTTGGTAGCCTAGAAGACCGGGTAACCACTCAGAAACAAGGAGAGAGAAAGACAAAGAGACGTCCTAGACTGAGTTTTTACATTTATTCACCTGCCATGCACAGATATATGAGATATAATATATAGTGCGTCTTCTAATAATTTGAGTCTTTATTTTCGTCAGTGTACTGTACTGTTAAACCCAGTATATATCCAGCCTCATGATGATGCTTGGCTTTTAACTCTTTAATCTTTTTCAAATGTTGCTCTGATGATTTTATGAAGATGAATTATCCATGACATGAAGTGTCGACGATGAACAGGATTAAGTTATTGTTGCTGATGATGATCGAAAATACGATGATGATGACGATGACAATGATAATGATGTAATATGACAATAATTATGTAGTTTTCACACAGACACAGGGGGTAGCCTCCATTCAGTCTCTCCTCAGGAAGAGCACATGAAGAGACTGTCTTATTTTGGTAAGAAATTGAGAAAATAAAAGTCTATTTCTGCTCTGTGAGCTTTATAGCATATGGGCATTAAGGCTATGAGTGATTGTTTATGGAAGATGAAATGTTTGGTTGTATGGCCTGGACTGAATCAAAATAGCAACCATCCCACTCCCAAACTGTCCACCCTTACCAGGAGAAAAGAGGAGAATAATTTCTCAATTTCCCCATGAACTGAGTGTGTAAAAACAAGCACAACCTGTTTCCCTGAAGAGACAGACATGTAGCCTATATGGGACCCATTTATGATTTTAACCACTGGTTGTATAATTTCATTCTGTTGAATTAAATGAGAGCTTACTCACCTCCCTGTGTCAGCTTTTCTGTTCACTATAACCAAGAAAGATGAAAATGGCACACCACCCATAGGCTGGAGATGTCGCATCGAGGTAAGACGCACATTGTGACGTGCAGATGGAAAACAAACAGCCCAGGCGAGGCTGAGCTTTGATTTGCATGAAAAATGATTAAAGTATGACCCATTAGATGAATTGTAGTTTATGTTTATCCCTGTACAGGATTTAAGGCTGATTAATTGCAATTGAGCTCAATGCATAAAGATAATGTAAATCCTCTTAGTTGACTATTAAAATAGAGCTTAATGAATCTTTGCAGCATTTTTTCCTCCGTCACTGTCACACTTTCTCTGTCACAAACTCCACTCACCCTTTTTATTTGCTGTCATGATGCATTTGTCTTGTCTAATGCTCAAGGCACCCTCTTAAAATATATTACCTTCACATACTCATGGCCACGTGCATCAGACTTGTGGTGATGTGCTCCTCTGTGACGTGCATGTCGTCCCAGGAGCCTTAAGGTAGTCTAGATGTATGATCATGATAATATATTATCTTGGGATTAAAGTCACATATCACTGAACTGCAGATTTTACAAGTCTCATAAATCACTTAAACTTGTTATGACAGTGGATGAGTTGAGTTGAATGTACAAGGTTATACACTTCACTTCGCTCAAGAAATACTTACACCTGTGAGAACCTTGCCATTATTTATGTGCATAATTCATATGATTAACCATAAATTATTTAATGGATATTGTGTGGATTGCTTGGAATTAAAACATTAACCTTGCTGATATTGTTTTACAAGGGGTGCTCTATCGTTACAGAGAAACTGTGGACACTGCACAGAGGCTCTACGGTAGATAAAATGCAGCCCCATTAGCAGACAGCATGTTTTTATATGCTAAACTGCTTTAACACTGAACATACACTGTCAACAAAATATGATAACTGTACAACAGCATTTAGACAGATTTTGTCAGCGTGATACATGAGGATATCTATCTAAATATGATCTATCAGAACTCCTTTTAAGATATGAAATCTTTGTAACACTTTTAATTGAAAAAATATAATAATAATTTATTAATAAGGCCTAGTTTTGTGTTGACAGAACATAAACTAAAGATATTGACAGTAGCTTTGTGACACAAAATAGCCTAATTTTTCTGTCATGACGTATAATTTAGATATTTATATCTGTGTACATGAAATATCCATAATTAAAGTTAATGTTAGGTAGTCCATCTATCCATCCATCCATTATCTGTAAGCGCTTATCCTCATCAGGGTCACAAGAGGCTGGAGCCTATCCCAGCTGACTTTGGGCAAGATGCAGGGTACACCCTGAACAAGTCGCCAGCTCATCACAGGGCACACAGAGACAAACAACCATTCATACTTACACCTACGACCAATGTAGAGTCACCAATTAACCTGCTAAGTGGATGTCTTTGGACTGAGGGAGGAAGCCGGAGTACCTGCATGAGAGCTCCCACACAGACACGGAGGAAAACATGAAAACACTCCACACAGAAAGGCCCCGGCTGAGGTTTGAACCAGGAATTTAAAGATAATCTTGATATGAGATATATACTGAATAAGCCTTGTAAATCACAAAATCTACAATAATCTGGTTAATCATAAACGATTTACCATATTCTGTTAAATACATGTCAATCAGTGTTACATTGTTACACAGGTATGATGATCAACCAGTTTGAATTTAATTAAGATGCAGTGATAAAAAAAAACAAAAAAAACAAGTGGAAAACATTAAGGCAGAACAGAAAGGTTACTATTATTATCAATTCCCTGACACAAAAACACAAAACAGAAGCAGATGTACAGAGAACACCTGGAGGCAAACTAAACTTAACAGCTGTTTAGGGCCTCACACCCATGTGCACAAAACAAACATAAAGAACATCGTCCGCCCTCAGGTAAATGGCCAAACAGAAAGGTAACATTAAGGTTATTTCAGGGTACAACAGTACAATGAAATGTGTTGGACGAGAAAAATAACGTGGAGAGCATAACAAAACAGAATCAAAAATGTGCACTGTCTAAGTATGTATAAATTTCCTATACATAGTATAAAAATGTAAAGGGTTGTCAAGGGTACACTAGTATTAAAGCGATATCACAGTATGAATGCATTATACACATGGGATATACACTATTTAAAATATATACAAATAAAAATAGAAGATTGAGAGTAAAGTGAAGTGTATACAGTACAGGAGTATTGCACAAAAGTATCAGTCCTGGTGCAGCAGCCAGCAGTCATAGTTGATGCTATTAAAGTGATGTATTACATAATTAAGCTTACCTCACTGATACTGAAGATAGTGATTTGTGACAGTGAATAACAGATAGATAGATAGATAGATAGATAGATAGATAGATAGATAGATAGATAGATAGATAGATAGATAGATAGATAGATAGATAGATAGATAGATAGATAGATAGACTGAACATACATTAGAATTAGTATACAACACAGTATACATACGTTAAAATTAACCTGAGATAAATTTAAATATGTAGCTACAGAGGAATTTAAAATGTGCAGAGGCATAGAAAATAAATATATAACTGTCTTCAGAAGTTAACCTAAAGCTAAACATCTATACATAAACTATATAACAAATAGAAAGTGACCGTAGAAATAAAAAAATGTTTTACAGAAATATGAGAAAGAACTACAAATGTGGATAAAGGACTGTGTGCAATTAAATCAGGCTGTAAAACAGATGAATGAATCTAGCTGTAGATATTTTTAAAACCTAAGCTGTAGTAGTCTTGTGTTTGGGGGTTAGAGATCAGCCGTCATTCAGCATACCTGCAGCCTGGAGGCAGCAGCGGACACACAGAGCTTAAGTTTCCGGAAGCTGAGACACGAGGCGAGCAAAACATTTTCCACCGGCTCTTTTCTCTTTGTCCATCCACCTCCCTGCTGAAGCAACATCCACACAGCAACACCATGGCGACTGTTGTCGACACAAAACTATACGACATTCTCGGAGTGTCTCCCTCCGCGTCTGAAAACGAGCTGAAGAAGGTGGGTAAACACACGCATTGTTGAACAAACTAGCGAAATTACATTTAGTTTCTGTTTTGAGTTTCAAAAGGTTAAAATCGCCACAATCAGGAAATGCGTTGCTATGCGCAGCGAGCTAAGCTAAGCTAAGCTAAGCTAAGCTAAGCTAAGCTAACTGGCCTGGATGTTCATCTGACGATGCGGCTGTAATGTTTGACATTACGCCCTTCGTGGACGCGTTAAATACTTAGCTATAGTCAGTCTATAATATAATTGTACTACAAGGGAGCGTTAACATGGGTATAATTAACAAAAAAGTGACGTTAACCTAACCCAAGACTATGGCGTTACGAGTAATTGACCTCATGTTAGCTTTAGCTCAGGTAAGCCTGTGTCGAAGGTTGTAGAAAGAAGTAGCTCGTAGCTGAAGCTTGAGACTATAAACTTTCATCGTGACAGACGTACATTTGTTAAATAAGTGTTATAAATTGGTCACAAAAGAAGCTGACATGAGTTTTGATGCCGGGATGAGCTAACCTGCTGTTGTGAATGTGGCCGTAGGTTACATTAGTTTTAACCTGAGTCAGAAGGGTCATATTTTACTGACATCCTCGCAGTTAGGCCTGGTTGCTTTTTTTTATAATTAGTTAATTAACAGCATGGGTCTTTAACGAGTTAAATAGTTAACCCATATCCGCCAACATTAGCTAGCTGACTACACACAGCGTGCTATTTTAGCCATGTCGTCGTGAGCTTTCCTAGTTGTTGAGCCTCTAAAATGACCAACATATAACTAACATTATAGTCAACTCTATTTCCAGACTCTTAGATACTGTGACTTTATTTGACAGACCTGTCACATTTAATAATTAGAAGCGTTACGAACATCTTTGGCTAGTGTTAGCACGATATGCTAATTAGCTTGCGCACGTTAGCCGGCGATTAAAATTGTCAGACATTTTGGAGCAGCCGTGTCTGACTGGTAATTACCGGTGAAACACAGATAAAATGAGTAAATAACGCTGTCGACTATGATATTCAGTCGCTCAGTGAACCATTTAACGTAAATCACGGGTTATTTCAAAGTATAAAGCCGACACAGGTGAGTGTTTTGCCGGCTTTAACATCTGGCTTCGTCAGGGAGGCACGTGTGATTGCGTCAACAGTAGCAAAGGTTTTGTCACGTCATTTGAGTCATGTGTCAGTGTGTAATTCCTGATAATAACACCTGTTTTAACTGGAATGATGTTTGCTAATGGGGCTCCCTCTTCTGTGTACTCCACAGGCGTACCGGAAACTGGCAAAAGAATACCACCCGGACAAGAACCCAAATGCTGGTGACAAAGTAAGACCTCTGGATTAAATGTTGGCTGTGGTCACTTCACACAGGCGTGGTTAACAGTGGACGGGTGTTTGTCTAAATTCAAATGTGGAGCAAGCGAGGATTACTTTTAAAATGTGCTGGTCAGGGAGGAATATTTAACCGTTTATACGTGTGGAGGAGGTGACTGGAAACAAAGCTTTGTCCTCATCTGATAACAAGCTATTCTTAAGGTGTTTATTGTTCTATAAACTGTTTTTTAGAGCATCCAGCAACGTTATCACTCACCTGATAAAGCTCCTGGCTGTTGTATTTTTGGAAAATTGCAGTTTGCAATAGGTAAAAGTGGAGTCAGTCAAACTGGAGAAAGATAGGTGATTATCATTCCCATGTTGTCATGTATCAGCGGGAATGGGGAAGATGCTTTGGGTTGGTGGCTTGAGGAATGTTGATTGTTGAGTCTCAGTTCCAGTATGAGCACCACCTCTCATGATCCCACCCTACTGCCTCCAGGCAGTATTTCTGATAAGGGAAACATGTAGATTGGGATGAGTTTTTGGTGAGATAATGTCAGTGAAGTCTAGATGTAACCCTGAACTCTTGAATCATTAATGAAGTGACAAAGTAGGTGGTGTAATATGGACGAATTGTTCGGGGTAATGTGATTGGATGTGGAATTGCGTAAGGATATTGTAACTTTAGGCATTATTTTTCTCCAGCAGAGCTGAGATAAATAAAAGAAATTGTACTACAATCTGAGCTGGCAAATGACCAGAGTATTTTTGACAGAAAATGGGAGCTGGTTTCTGTTCTCATATGAACCCAATATGGAATATTTTTGTTAACAACTTCATCCTCTTACAGAGGATTATGTAGTCCCCCACCCCCGGTATCAGTCAGCAAAGTCAGTTGAAACTAGTAAATGGTGTTTTTGTATGCCTTGGGGTTAACTTCCTATTTGCTGTGCAGCTGCACTATTGAAATAGCAGCTTTTTAACATGTTGTTTTTGTCCCCTCAAAACACAGTTCAAGGAAATCAGTTTTGCCTATGAGGTGCTGACCAATCCTGAAAAGAAGGAACTTTATGACCGCTATGGAGAACAAGGTTTGCGGGAAGGAGGTGGGGGTGGCCCAGGGATGGACGATATCTTCTCCCATATCTTTGGCGGTGGGCTCTTTGGATTCATGGGTGGCCAGGGGAGTCGCTCCAGAAATGGAGGTCGGAGGAGAGGAGAGGACATGGTCCACCCACTCAAGTAAGACTGAGACCGTGTACTATAAAATTACAGGCTGGTTATTGTGTGCAGGAATTTCTTTTTCGTCAACGTCCTTGATGCGCAGTCCAATTTTTCTGTCATGTCAAACATGTCTAAACATCGCACTTCTTTGACAGGGTGTCATTGGAGGACCTTTACAATGGGAAAACAACTAAACTACAACTTAGCAAGAATGTACTGTGTAGCACTTGCAATGGGTAAGTTGTGTAATCAACATAGTGCTCCACACTGATCCCTGCTTGATGACTTACTCTTGTTTTGTTTCCTGAGTTTCTAACGATAAATCTATCTCACGGTCGCAGGCAGGGAGGCAAGACAGGTGCTGTACAAAAATGTACAACATGTAGGGGGCGTGGTATGCGCATCATGATCAGACAGCTGGCCCCGGGGATGGTCCAACAGATGCAGTCTGTGTGTACCGACTGTAATGGAGAAGGTAAGAGTCATCAAGCATTTTTTTTCCCCCTTTGTTTAATAATCATGACTTGGCCTGCACAGATCCCTCACCTTGTTTTCCGTTACCCACTCCAGGTGAAGTTATCAGTGAGAAAGACCGCTGTAAAAAATGTGAGGGCAAAAAAGTCGTGAAGGAAGTGAAGATTCTGGAGGTACACGTGGACAAAGGCATGAAGCACGGCCAGAAAATTACTTTTGGAGGGGAGGCTGACCAGGCACCTGGCGTCGAGCCTGGGGATATAGTCCTTGTCCTGCAGGAAAAAGATAATGAGGTAGGTGGGCCAGTCCCCCTAATACCCTAACCATACTCTTACCTTTCATACTTTAAAATGTCCACAACACTTTGGACTTTCTCACATTTACCTTTTTTTATGTCATTCATACCTTTTACACAATTGCATTTTAGTTTTATGCATTTTTCAGTTGCAGTGTGTGGGGTGGAAAATTCAGAGAGAGTGGGAGAAAAAATAGAGGGTAGAGAAGCTGTAGACTCATAAAAATTCACTCTTTCACTCTTTATATTTCAATTTTCCTTCAAATAGAGGGATATTTGTTTTCGTTCAATCAAACAGCAGTGTACATTTAGCACTGTAGGTCTCTAAGTGACGGGAGTACCAAGGAACTGCGGTATAAACCCTGACAACGAAAACTGACATTTTTAACACACTCTAACTCATATTTTTGACACCACACACACAAATGTAACGCAGCCTCTTCAGCTTGGTCTCCTCCATAACGGTATGTAAATTTAGGCAACAGCACTTATGGTCTTTAGCTTAACAGAGTTTGACAAGTGCGCCTCAGCTAAAATCTCTGACATGAACTGTCTGTGCCAGGAGTCACACACAACAGTTACATCACTGTTGCAACCTTTAATTGCATTCTGGGACAACGCGCATTATTAAGATTAGCTAATCAGTGACAAGTTTTGACATGCACACAAAAGTTTTATTCTACTTTTCAATCCCACTGATGGGATTATACTCCTTAAGAGTCTTCACACAAAGTTAATCCAGCAGTGCAGTGTAGTTTCCAGCAACACGTCGCCTGATGGAAAAACTAATCAGACAGTAAAGAGTTAAACTAGCAGTTTGTTGCGGCAGTCGGGGCCAGCTGGTGGTGCTTCAAACGTCTGAGTGCCGAGAACCAGATTGTCTTGACGGTGTTGTTCTGTCAGAGCTGTGCATTGTACAAATTTACAACATGGAGTTACGTGAGTGGATACCTGCCATGGTGAATATTGACTAAACTATAATTACCAAAGTCCCGCCATTTAACTTAATGAGTTAAGAGAATTTAAAGCTATCTTGTTACGCTTGTTAAACCAGACACTCTCTCCATATATTTATTATTTGGTACAGTGTTGTTTTTTTTTTTGTTTGTTTTTTAACTTGACACTCATACAACACAGCACATAAGTCAAACGAGTACCAGCAAATTAGAGGCTGGTAATCAGATTTGCGACATACTCTACAAGTCAAAAGCCATTTCAGCGGTTTGAAACCAGATATTTCAAGATTAGCTGTGCTTTTATTGTTGAACTATTTGCCTGATCTGAGGTCAGGCCACACAAATACACTTTGACTTAAACATCTGTGACGTATCGTCTTCATTAGCTCATGTTTACATGCTGCTCACTGGTTGGAAAGAAACTTAGTGGGGCACTCAAACTTACTGACATGCTAAGTGTCTCTGTCTTGCTAATCAGCACAGCGTGCATACTGGAGAGGTATGCTTATTCATGAGTGGTTAGCCTGTCCTTGATTCTTGAGTATGATAATCACCTGAGACGTAGCTCTTTGTTAGCAGGAATTAAAGAAAGTGCGACTTCAGCACCAAGATCTCCACTTCAATCATAAAATTTGTATGACAAGCTTAAGAGATATTCAAGTTCACAGAATTTGATTACTGAGAATAAAAGTTTGTTTTTTTTTCTTTTTTCTTTTTTTTTTTTCGTCTGCTGTCCGCTGGTGGAGACTGAATCGTTACAGCTAAATGTTCCTGCTTGTCTTTATTGGGTTTTTTCAGCTGTAAATGCCATTTTGCACAAGTCAGCTAGCTTCTCACAATGCAAAGTTTGTCTAAACTGGAGCACCAGGCTGACTGTAGCAATGCCCCTGGCTCTTTCTCCCAAGAGGTATCCATCATTGATGTCAGAATATGTTAGTGGAAGGTGGAAACAAAATGGGTACATCTGGCTGCAGCAAAACAGACAACATCGACAAGTACTTTGGATGGAAAGTTGGTTGCTGTGTTAACAGGCTGAGTAATTCTGCTATTCTGTGCATTCAGTAACCAAAAGTCAGGTGGAAATATTTTGTCTTGCAAATATAATAAATTCAGACTATAACCTATGTGAAGGGTATGTTGTAAACAGTGTTTACCTTTCTAGTTTTTCGACCACTCAAGATGCTTTCACCCTACACTTCACATTCACTCATCCATACATTGATGGCAAAGGCTGCCTCACTATTCCCAAATGCTCACCAGAAAGTAACTAGTCACGTTTACACACACTCACACATCGATGGCAAAACCTCCGGGAGCAATTTGGGGGGTCTACCCACCGATCTTCAATTAGTAGACAACCTGCTGTACCTCCTCTGCAGCATCCACCCCCCTTAGGCATTCACTCAATACAGATGAACCATGATTTTGTTATAAATTCCAAGATTATAAAGTTCAGAACTAATTTTTGTAACCTTTTTTTCTCTCAATTTTCAGACATTCAGGCGAGACGGCAATGACCTGTTCATGAACCACAAGATCGGGCTGGTGGAGGCGCTGTGCGGCTTCCAGTTTATGCTGAAACACTTAGATGGAAGACAGATCGTTGTGAAGTACCCTGCTGGAAAAGTCATTGAACCAGGTTAACACTCTTTATATGATTATCTTCTGTACTTTTAACATTATTTCAGCAATCGAATGTACTCTAAAGATATTTATATTGATGAGGGAAAAGCTGCCATGGCACAGATGCAGGACAAAGGACGGTTACATTAACATGCTCTTAACACCTGAGCAGGTGTCCAGTCTCACTGTATCGTTAGTAACAGTTTCTGCAGGGACTTTTGTCTGCATCACCACAAAGACATCCTGGGTGGATAGATTTCACTTGCGCTTGTGTAAATATTTATTATGTATGTAAAATGATCACACACTGGGTGCCTGCTGAGAGCTGAATACAACAAAGAGGCACATTTAGATTTCACTAAGTAGCTCCAGTGATGCTACTGAGACAAGGACACAGCACCTGATAAATGAGGGGACAGTGGGGGTCATCAGCATCCTCAGTGAGTTCTGGAAAGACTCCCAAATGCTAGCAAACTCATTCCTTTCACGCCCTTAGGCTTCCTTTGTCCATTTACAGTGCCTCTATACTGGAGGTTGAGCGATCAGCTATAATACAGCATGCTACATGTAAAGATTTGACAATTAATGAAAAGTAAATTGGGAATAAACCTTGTTGTTTTCCAGGCTCAGTCAGGGTGGTGCGAGGAGAAGGCATGCCACAGTACCGAAACCCTTTTGAGAAGGGAGATCTGTATATCAAGTTTGATGTCCAGTTCCCCGACAACAACTGGATCAGCCCCGAGAAACTTGTGGTATGTTACGCCTTTTAATTAAACATCCTATCATCTTCTGATGTTATGTGGCTCAATGCAGCAACGATAGAAACATTCACAACAGCTCCTGATTATAGTGTTGACTAAGTAATGTGTATTTGTCCTGATGTATGTCAGTAAGAACTATAAATTCCAGAGTGACAACATGAACAGCAATAAAATCATAAAAACAAATTTATGGTCAGTATTTTAGGCACCTCTGTTAGCTTTCCCTCCAGAGCTGCGTAAGGGAGAATTTACATTGATTTCGTCATGATCACAAAACCAAGAGCAGTGTTTCCCAATAATTACTTATACTGGGGCGGCCCACCGTACTCTTAATTTGTCTCACCACAGTTTCATAATGGCCGGAAAACGTTTTCACACTTCAAGCAGAATTTAAGTGTAATCTTTTGGCAGAGCTATGTCAGCGCGCCACTGAAGAGAGTAAAACAAGGGCAGAGATGAGTTAGAAAGCTAAAACCACCTATAGGAAACACCTGTGTGAATGCTTCGTCTTCGCTTGTTCAAACATCTTGGGTGAAAAACAAGAAATATGGCTCAGGAGAAAGTATCACTTGAAAACTAATATTTGCTGTGCTTCCTGTTCTGTAGCTCTTACTTATTTTGTATTTAAAAGCTGTGCTTTCATGAGTCCAACAAATACAAAATGTCAATAAATCGAAGGACAAAACTGTATTGGTAACTATTTTATTAATCAAATGATTCATTGGTTTATGAAGAAAACATGAAGATCATTAGTTGCAAATGTCTCTTTTGGAAAATTATATTTTTAAGAACAAATATTATGTAACTGAATGATTAAATGATTGAAAAGTAATTCAAGTTATATTACGTTAAAGTATTGATATTGAATTACAATATAGATGAGCAAAAGCGAGTAAACTCCTTAGTGTTTTTATGAGAAAGCCTCCACAAGTGAGAATCTGCAGCTAAATTTACACCAGTAACTCCATTCAGGGATAAATGCTATTAGCCCATAAATGGGTTACTTATTGAGCACTCACGCAGTACCACCTCTCCCTGAAGATGCTGCACTCTGAAAAGAGATTTTCTTCTGTAGCCCTTGAACTGGTCCCAAAAGTGTTTGACACTACAGCGTGAAAAGAACAATGTGATGAGGCTGTCTGTTAAAGCTGCATTATGATAAATGTTTCCCATGTGTAGGAGCTAGAGGACATGCTGCCCTCACGATCAGAGCCGCCCATCATCACTGGAGACACAGAGGAGGTCGACCTGCAAGATTACGACGTCAGCCAGAGCTCGTCGTCGGGTGGCCGCAGAGAGGCCTACAATGACAGCTCTGACGACGAGGGTGGCCACCACGGTCCTGGGGTACAGTGTGCCCACCAGTAGTCTCTCTCACATACACAGATATGACCCACGTTCTACTTGGGGAGAAAATGTATGAGTTGCAGAGTAAACAAGGACGTAGGTCAGACTGAAAAGCGTGGTAATTCCTCGGACACAGATCAAATGAACATATTGGATCTTGGCACCTGGAATTGTTGATTAATGTTATTGACTAGTGTGCTGGGATTATTTTGATCTATGTCTGAGGAACTCGCACTGGGGCAGTCAAAGACTTTCCACTGCACCTGAAACAGATTTAGACACTTTAAGCAGCAACTTCAGGTAGAAATCATATCAAGTATTTAAGATGTACCAAGACAAATGGCTGCCCCAGTGAATACTGTGATCTGGTGTTCAAGGTGAACCCCTCACCCTCCTTCTTTCACCTCTAAAGTCCACCCCCCTCCTCCTCATGGGAACTCCAGATCAATCAAAGAAAGGAATGTTTCTTGTTTGCCGAGTGCGTGACTTGCATTTTGTTTTCATAGTATTTACAATAATTAATTTAAAAAAACTAACCGATGTGCATATAAACACAAAGCAGCTGAGCAATGTGACGTGCAGATCTTTGGACTCCTGTATTCATGGATTCATCCACTCAGCGCCATTCGTAGGATTTGTTTCTGATTTTTACAGCTTTGTTTTTCTTTGTAGGTTTTTACTCGTTTTTTTTTTCCTTTATATTTTAATTCAAAAACGAAAATTGATTATTGTGTATATCATTGAACTGGTTGTCGGTAAGCTTCATCAGCTGCTGTATTCAAAGCTGTGTGATTTTTAAAAAAGAAAAATGACAAGTGAAAAGACAAATGTATAGCCTGTATCTGTGCTGAGACCATGTGCATGTAAAAAGCTTTGGTTCCCGCACTTATCAAACATCACATAAAACAGCACACTTCCTAAGAAAATGTCTATGAAGTTGTTGAATAAATTGTTGAAATATCATGTACTGTGTGTTGCCCCTTGTTTTTTACTCCTCAATTATTAAAAATACCCTTAATGTTTGTACCTAGCAGATAATGCTGACACTTTTGCCACCACGTAAACAGTCTCCAAACACTACACTGGAAAACTCTAGCTAATCCACAGATACTGTCAGCTAACTATTTTCAATAACTGTGACAGCAAGAAACACCTGACTAAAATGCCTCGATGCTCATTTTAGATTGATCTCCTTCCTCAAAAGTTTCCAGCATCAGTCAGTCACCCCATAAAAGTGAATGAGATCAGACGCCCTCAATGCAATCTGACCACATGGAAAGATTAACAAACAACAATGTTATGGCTTTTGTTGGAAAGGATGACAGTCACTACACCCCATGACAGTTTTAAGTTTCTTCACTGTCTAAATTGTGAGTTTCGTCGGAACTTCTGTAGGTGTATTTTTCTTTTTAAATTTAAATAAGTGAATGAGTTCAAACATATTTTTCACCTGCCTGAAACGTTTTTGACCGTTTTTTTTTACCCAACTGAGCCTTTTTAAATTTAACATCATTCAGGTGGCTGATTAATCACTTTACAACAACTTAATTTAAATAATTAAATTTAATAATGGATTTATCGAAATGTGTTGATTGAATTGAATTCGATTAAATTATGTCAAATTAAGTATTAAAGACTTCAGATCAAGCGAAAATTATATATTTAAAGAAATTAAAGAAGGACAAATTAGCCACGGGCTAAGTCAACCTTTTTGGTTTGCCTACCACCCAGACCAGAATCCAGGCCGAAGTTATTTTCCGTATAAATGCCAGATTTTGCCTGTTCGCACCATATCACGATCATAGTTTCATTGGCAATGTGAGCTTTAACAGAAATATCGGCGCTAATACTATTGAATGAGGTCTAGTCTTCATGTGTATTACTCTTCAAAAAGGCCTATTTCTACATAGAGCACCACTGGCGCCGTGGCTTAGTTGGTTAAAGCGCCTGTCTAGTAAACAGGAGATCCTGGGTTCGAATCCCAGCGGTGCCTTTTTCCTCCGCCTCCATCGTCTCTAAGTATTTCCTGTTGTCTGTTGACGAAAAACTGCCGAGCAGTCACGTCATTTTCTTAAAAACATGCTGTATGGCCTCTGTGAAAAGGCGGACACTTCATGTGAGTATATGTATAAATATATATTCTTTATGTCAGAGAGATGTACAGTTCACCTATCTGACCACATGAGGGCGGTAAAGAAACAGTCTTGGACTACAATGGAGGGACGAAGGGTGAGGAAAAATCAAGAAGCCTATGTTCTCCTCATTTTAACGGTCAAACGCCGTTTATGGTGTAATCAACGCTTCAGGACGAGGTCTATGGTTTCTAATCGACTGTTTGTCACATTCAGTCTGGAGGACAGAAGGCTGATAAACAGAGAATAATGTGGACCACTTTGTCCTGTTAGACGCGAACACGGAGTGGGCCACAATCAGAGCGGAAGTTAGACTGCTTTGCCTTCAAAATAAGTCCTGCAAAACATGCACAAGACACAAAATGCCTTTAGTCTTAAAGGTCCAGTGTGTAACATTTACAAACTATTTGTTTGCAGGAATGGACTACAGTATATACAGTACAGTCATTAGTATTTTCCAGTTTCCATTAGTGTATAATAACCTGAAAATAAGAATTATTGTGTTTTTGTTGTCTTAAAGTCGCCATTTTGAACCGTCATTTTTCTACAGTTGCCCTGAGCTGACAAACCAAACTCTGATTCAGATAAGGCCTTTTGCTTTTTATGTATATTTCACAGTCAGAGTTTTTCTTTACATGTTCGGAAGGAGAGGGTGAGGCATGGGAGATTATTCAGTTGGTTGCAATCTGCAACCGCACTGCTAGGTGCTACTAAATTCCACACACTGGACCCTTAAGAGCACATATTCTATTACAATTTCAGCATCTCACACAAGTGTTTTATAACCTAATGATAGGAAGACCAAATTATACATAAGTGATGTATTTAACTCTTGAAACTCTACAGTCATCAGTTGAGTACAGTTTTAACCTTTTGTCCATTTCTATTGTTGGTAAGATACATTAAAAGTCATTCTTCTATTTTGTTTATTTATTTATTACCTTTTCTCGCTTTATATTATATTATTTTTCTCTTTCCAGATGTCTATAGCAGGTACAATTTTTTCCACAATGACTGAGGGTTGTACAGCCACCGGTGGTCCAATATGCAGTTTATTATTTTGTGGTTTGTATTTGACATTAAGTATTTTTCCTGTGGATCAGAAATAAAAATTACATCCCCCTGCTGAATGTTTAAAACCAGACTGTTTTATACACATCTGTAGATTACCCTGTGGAGTACATATGATTAGTCAGTTTGTAGGTAGTAAGTAGGCTACACTGAATAATGACAACAGACCATTAAAACTTTATTTTTTTAATAACTCGTTTATAATTAATAATTTGTTATTCTGCATTATTCATATGTTTCTTGTATTCAATGCTATGGCACTGTGTGAAGATAAATTTGTGGGATATGGGCTTCACCTTAGTGAATGGAAACACATTATAATGACTTAGTTTTCAAATGTGATGTCTGTAAAAGATAAAACAATAAAACTACATCCATGTAATATCACCTGAATGTGAGCCTTCTAAATTCACTCTTTGTTGTGAATTTTTGGTGTTGAAGATGGCTTTTATTTTGAAGACACTGCCCGGATGCCGTGTGGTTTGCTGCAGCTAACTTGCCCCTTGGTTTCTCGGTTCGCTGCAAAAGGACACAATGCCTCTCCACGGTGAGGACCTTTTGGTGTGCACGGTGTATCTGATCTGAAAACAGATGCCGGAGCTTCGCTGGAGGACACAGATGTCGAGCAAACCGTGGAAATCGTGTCCGAGATAATAGCAGAAGTCCCCCCGCCGGACCATGGGACTGACAGAGCTGCTGCTGCTCGGACTGCTCGGACTGCTGTGGTTCCGCTCTGCTCTGCTCTGTGCAGGTGAGGAACAACAATGCATCTCCGCTGCTGTGGTGTTTACACTGAAATCTGTGCACACATCTTTATTTATTTATGCTGTGTATGTGGATATTGGATCACGTGCTAGATATAGATATCATTCAAGATATTCAAACTGTGAAGAAAATGAAGTGAGGGGAATGAATCTGTTTGTGTTCATTCGTCTTTTTGTCATCGTTGGTGGTAGTTTACAAATCTTCTAATACCTCCACATCACTCCTGTAAGACCCGGTGCTCACACCCGAGCGGGAGTGGATGTTATTATTCTTGCTCGCTGCTGTCTCCCGTGTCACTCTGTGATAAAGTGATATGATAGATGAAGACAGCGTGTTTTCATTGTTGTGATCGGACGTGAGTGAGAAGATGAGCCTATCATTCTGCAGAAATCTGCGGGGGTTATTGATCTGTGGTGGGTAAATGATCAGGGTTAGTGTGGAAACATGGATGCTCTTTCACAAATGTGATGCTGCTATCAGCACACCCCCCCCCCCCCCCCCCCCCCCCATCTCTCTCTGTATTATCATATCCTGTAATTTATTGGCATGGATATAAAGGAGAAGGCTGCCAAGCCAACACAGAGCGCCGAAACACTTTCAGATTTTAACAGGTGTGTGTGAGCCCTGAGAACAAGCTCACCTTTAAACACACACTCCATCTCCAACACGTGTCAGTACTTGTTTGACCTGGCATCCTTTCACAACACAAAGTACTAGAAAGATCAAAGTCGCACACACACTCCCGCAGCATTTTGTAAGCAGCTGAGAAAGAAAGAAGAGAGCCTGTGTGTGTGTTTGCGTTATTGTGAGGCCTGTATCTCTCTTTATTTCCAACATAACATTTTTGGACACGCTAAAGAGCTTCAGGGGATTCAAAACTGAATTGCTTAATATTACATCAGGGCAATATGAAACCACAAACCAACTTAATTTATCTGTTCGTCTCTCAGGTAATCTGTGCCGTTATCTGTGGTATATTCATACTCGACTATACTTCAGAGGGAAGTACTCTTCAGTCCCATCACTTTTGAGTACGGATGCAGTGATTATAATTTCACAATTATGATGCATTCGTTTATTTCACAACACTACAGATAATGCGGTATTAAACCATGGTTAATAGAGAAATTGGTTAATTGCTGCGTCTCTACTTTTTAGTTTACCTAAAAAACACAATGAACCTATAAAACATAATGCATTGTTAAAGGTTAAAGCAGGGGTTTCAACCCTTTTTTTGGCTTGTGACATCTTACAAAACATTTTCTTTCAGATGTCTTTGAGGTATGAGCAGCCACCTAGTTCCGTCTTCACCATCTGCAACAGCGACATGCTACTCATGCAGCACTGCGTCTGTATTAAACATCTCATGATGCCATTTATATTAATATACCCCTCACAGAGACCACTTACATCTGCATAATGAGTACGTTTTGATACTTTAGGCACATTTTGCCGATAATACTTGTGTACTTTTACTTAAGTGAGATTTTGAATGCAGTCCAATAAATAAATCCATTACTTAAGTAAAAGATGTGAATACGTCTTCCACCGCTGGCAGAATATCTCACCATCAATCAAAAAGAAAGGATCTTGTTGTCGTGACTTACTTCTATTAAATCTCTTGGCAGCTGAACTTATTGCATCAGATTTCTGGTTGAACATATTGGAAGAAAAACAGGACATCATGAGAGCAAGCAGCGGGGGGCCTTCAGTTGAGAAAAAAAAAGTTAGAGCCGAGCCGGCCTTCATGTCTTGCTAGCTGCAGTGCATTCTGGTCCGTTGAGGCTACTACGGGTAGTGGAAATTGTCTTTCTTTTTCTCTGCAGCAACTGTTGCTGTGATCTTTTTTGAAACCTTGTGACAGGAAGACAATAGAGTCAAAGTAAAATATGATATGTGTGTAAGTTTGACAGAAACAAAACACAGACCACATCTTGCTTCTGATGCTTCATAGGAACCTAAATATATAACTAAAAACCAGTGAACTCCACTTTATGGGCCATCCGAAAGATTTACACTCTGCTGACTTGTCCATCCTGCTACCATCAGGTTTTTTTTTTTTTTTTTTTGGCAACCTTCAATTGTGAGTTTGACAGCAGGAGGAAACTGCAGTAGCAATTACACAGTGTGGTCATTACGTTTATGGATGATCATAGAAAATGTCATTTCGAACGTCTGCTGTGATTAAAAGCTCATTGTTTCAAACGGCAACATTGTGCAGCTCTACCTTACAGATGACTTGGTCCAGTCCAGGGTGTGTGTGTGTGTGTGTGTGCTAAGCTAGCCATGTCCGGGTAGTCGATATCCATCACTGAGCTTTAAATGATTCCTCCCCTCCGCCTCCTTGTTTCACTGTGCTGACTTTACTGATTCATCAAGAAAGCCTGAAACAAACACACATACTCAGCAGAACCGAGCAGACGCTCTGCTGCGTGGCGAAGTTGGATCATCGTTGTAAAGCAGTTCAGCTAATGTTCTGTCTCTGTGGTTCTGCTTAATTAAGAGGCTTGTTAGACAGCTTCGTCTCGTGTGTGTGTTTCATTCCTACCGTGGCTTTAAGCTGTAATGAGATGATTAAACAGTGAACTTAGTGGCTTTATTAGAGAGAGAATAAAATCTTTCCTGTCGATGCCACTTTTATAGCTGAAGTCATTAATACCTCACTCTCCTCTGGCATCTTCAAAAAGATCAGAAATCTGATCCTGATGCCTTCACTTATCACCAGACAATGGGATTCATTGCCAGCTCTCTACACAGAGGTCTGTGTTATTCCTGGTGCTCCTCTCAGCCACCTCGCACTGTGTGTTGTTCCCTGGAGCAATGGTGCGATGGCAGCAGGCGATGCTGTTGCCTTGGCTGCCAGTTTGACTGCTTCTGCTGCTCCTGTTTTAGCCCCCATGTGATCAGCACTGAGTGCCTCTGAAAGGCACTAAGGTCATTTGTTTTTGTTGAGGCATCCTTTAAAAAGTTTTTGCACTGATCAGACACAAAAGATCTGGATAAAATAGTCTACGCTTGTGTCAAAGGGAGCAGAAATATGTCGACATCCCTTAATCCATTAATGCGTTAATATCTGTCAAGTGTCCGAGCTCCTAGAATCAATCTCCGTGTGTTTTGTTTGTGACGTGAACATCTACAAAAGACTGTCAACACTAACGTGTTTGTTCCCATCTCCCCCTCTCTCTTTGTTACCCAGCAGGCTGCAGTGAGCGAGTGGAGGTCCACACAGAGCGGAGGGGTGTGATCTATAGTCCCTCCTGGCCTTTAAACTACCCCCCTGGAGTCAACTGCAGCTGGCATATCCAGGGAGGTCAGGGAGAGGTCATTACCATCAGGTAGAGTCCCTCATTCATACTGTATACACATGGCTGTTGATGTGGAGGAAGCACCTGATTTGACGAACAATGTTCTGCCATAGTTTCCGTAACTTCGACCTGGCAGAGTCGGGAAGCTGTTTGGGAGATTGGCTTCTCCTGACTCCAACGTGGAATGGGGAATCCAGGCTGTGTGGCTCCATCCTGCCTCCGCCCTTTATCTCCACCAGAGGGCGTGTTTGGCTCTACTTCCACTCTCAGGCCAACAGCTCCGGGCAAGCCCAGGGCTTCCGGCTCTCCTACATCAGAGGTAAGCTGGATGAGGCTATCTTTTGTCCAGCCCTTAATTTGAAGTTTTATAATGTGTAATAAAAAATTAACAGTATTAATAATTTATGCTGTACTGTGAGAGCACACAGTATTTGCCCTTACAGTTCTGACACCGAAGTGTATTTGTACAGGCCAACTGTGTATATATGGGACAGGATGTCAATTATATTGTGTATTATGGAGATCACTGTTAGGTTTCTGTGTGCAAGACTGCACTCAGCTAAATGCTAATTATGTTAGGTTTGTCCCTCGAGTGTCAGTGGGTGGTGTTGCAATCTGTCGATTTCTTATTCTTGTAGGCCACCTGGGTCAGAGCAGCTGTCAGTCGGATGAATTCCTGTGTGGAAATGGGAAGTGTCTTCCCCGCTCCTGGAAGTGTAACGGTCAGGATGAATGCGGCGATGCGACAGACGAACGGAGCTGCTTCCCTCCTCCCACCGAGGCACAGCCTGGCCTCTGCCCCTTTGGCTCCCTCCCTTGCACCGAGGCCCAGTCCACCCGGTGTCTTCCTGCCACCCTGCGCTGCAACGGCGCCCGTGACTGTCCTGATGGCACAGACGAGCTGGGTTGCCCCGACACGGCCTGCGGCAAACGTCTGGGGAACTTCTACGGCTCCTTTGCTTCCCCAGATTTTTTCCGGGCTAACAGGAGCTCTGCAGCAGAGCTGAGATGTTCCTGGTTGCTGGACACCCAGGACCCCAAGCCCATTGTGCTGCAGCTGGACCTGCGGCTGGGACCCGGAGATTCGCTGCATGTCTATGACGGCCTGCTGCAGCGAGCAGAGCACCTCTTGCAGGTGTTGTCTTATCATAACAACAGGCGCCCGGCACTACTGGAGTCAAGTCGGGGACAGATGAGTGTCTTGTACATGGCTCAGCCTCACAGCCCTGGACATGGCTTCAACGCCACATACCAGGTACTGCAAACTGGGAATACTGCATCCTATATTTCAAAATAAACGTGTTCCTTTGTCTCCAGAATTATTAAACGCCATCTGTCTCCCACATCTTTGCTTTCAGCTCCATCTCTGTCAGTACTGAATCTTTCAGATGTTTTCTTCTTGGTTTCTTTCACCATTTCCAAGTAGATTGTATTGTTGAAAGCAAGATTAACTGTTCTGTCGGTGCAGAGAACACAATCAATAATGCAGAGAACAAGTCTCTGTCGCTGTGTCTTGACAGTTATGTATTTCTTCTCCATCATCCTAGGTCAAAGGTTACTGTTTTCCCGGCGAGCGCCCGTGCGGCAGCGATCAGGGCTGCTACTCCGAACGCCAGCGCTGCGACGGCTACTGGCACTGCCCATCAGGCCGCGACGAGGAGGCCTGCCCGACTTGCCCAGATGGGGAGTTCCCCTGTGAAGGCGGTACTGGAGTGTGCTACCCAGCCTCTGAACGCTGCAACAACCAGAAGAGGTGCCCGGATGGGTCTGACGAGAAGAACTGCTATGACTGCCAACCTGGAAACTTCCACTGTGGGACTAACCTGTGCATCTTTGAGACGTGGCGGTGTGACGGCCAGGAGGACTGCTTAGACGGGAGCGATGAGAGGGATTGCCTGGCGGCGGTGCCCAGGAAAGTGATCACAGCCGCCCTGATTGGCAGTCTGGTCTGCAGTCTCTTGCTTGTCATTGCCCTCGGCTGTGCCCTCAAACTCCATTCCCTCAGGAGCAGAGAGTACAGGTGGGCACACACCTCAGTCTATTTCTTCATCCAGCATTTAGTACTGATCCCCCTTCTGATGCTACATTGGCATGTTATGTACTCGTTTTTTTTCATCCCTTTCAAAGTCAGTCCACCTATAGATGTGCACCCAAAAGCACATTGTCTGTTGTTGCCTTTTATTGCCCTTGATTGTGCTGATTACAGAACCTGCTGAGTGGACTAGTAACACGTTTTTTGTTCATAATCACCTTAAACTCGCCTTTTCTGTCTACATCTCTCTCTTTTTTTTTGTCCTTTATTTCTCCCCCGCAGAGCTTTTGAGACCCAGATGACTCGCATGGAGGCTGAGTTTGTTCAGAGAGAGGCCCCCCCTTCGTACGGTCAGTTAATCGCCCAGGGTCTCATCCCTCCGGTGGAGGATTTCCCAGTGTACAACCCCACCCAGGTAGCGCATTCACACACAGTAACACACGCTCTCGGCCTCATATTTCCCTGAAGCTAAGGATTTCAGTGAACCGATGTGTCCAGCTAAACTTAGCAGGAGTGCAACAATGACAGACAGTATCTCTGTTTGTGTTTCAGCAAACCTGCCCTGTGCACTGAGGCAAAAACTATTATAACTTATAGTGCATAAATCTTTCTATTACTACTATCTGTTGCCTTGTTTTGTTATTTAATTACTTACTTTGAGGAATGCGCTGCACTGATTTTCTTTATTACCAAGAGTTTGATTATGATGCCACTATTATACCTCTGTGGTTAATATGAAGCTACAGGCAGCTGCATCTCTTAGTTTAGCATAACAAGCAGGGTGGAGACAACTATCCTGGTTCACGCTTAACACAAGTTAACACATCTAGTTTGAGAAAAGAGAAACTTCAACGATTAGCAATTTTTCCAACCTGGACCGTGTTTTCCAATGGTTTGTGTGTCAGTTATTCATCTTTTAAAAATTGGTCCAGTATTGAGCGAGAGCGCCGAACCTGGCAGCCGCCAACAGGCTTTTACTCTTTAATATGAACGTCTAACTCCGTAGGGTTTCTTTCCATAATGTTGTCAGACATTTATAGTAGCAATCTGAGCCTGTCAGTGGCAAAAACAAGCACCTTTAATGGACGTACACTGATGATGCGCAATTGCCCCAAGGGATTACATTGAAACACATTTTGCAGCTGCTGGCTGCAGCACTCTCACTCAATACTGGAACAGTTTCTAGAATGGTTGTCCACATAAGTCACTTTGACCCAAAAACATGGGACAATAAGGTCCAGGTTTTAGAGCGCTGAAGTTTCTTGACTGTGTAAAAACAACAATTTGTGGTTTTATGGGGGGTTATATGCAGGGAACATTTCTTGGCTGTGACTTCTTAACAAACACCTCTGTTGCATGGCAACCAGGCATTGATGACAAGACTCCTGGAAGTCGCTGTTCCTAGCTGATAAATAGTCACAGCACATGGTCTCTGGGGTTTAAAGCTTTGAGCCTAAAAAACAAGCCAGCATAAAGAAATGTCTGTAAGTAAAATGTACGATTATATCTCTCTGTGTCTTCCTGTCTGTCTGCCCTCCGTCTCCTCCAGGCCTCCGTGTTACAGAACCTTCGGTTGGCGATGCGCAGGCAGATAAGACGTCACTCGACACGACGCACCAACTCCTCCTCCTCTCGTCGGCGTCTCGGGCATCTGTGGAGTCGCCTCCTCCATGTTGGAGGGCGAAACAGAGGCCACGCACCCCTGCTCGACCCGCCTGGGCCCACGCAGATCACACTGGGGCTCCATAGTTACCGAACTGTTGGTGTGCAAGGGCCCCAGGCAAGGGCCAGGTCTGGAGCTGGGTTTGGGGATGAAATTGATGTAGTGGGTATGTCGGGCTCCTGCTGCTCAGCCACCATGGACCTGCAGCCTTGCACGCCTGAGAGCCCGGCATCACCTCTCTCCTTGCAGTCAGTTGACAGTGCAGAGGAAGACGAGCTGTCGCCTGTCAGCAGGGAAAGCAGCAGGGCTCCGCAGTCTGAGCCTCCCACTCCTGTTCAGGATGACTCTTCAGCTCATAGTGGCCCCCCTCTCACACCCCAGGAAGCTTGTGTAGCCCCGTGCCACTCACGGGCATCTAGGAAACTGGTTTTGGAGCTCGCTGTTAACCTAAAGGGTGTTTCCTTAAGACGTTACTCCCCACTGGGCCCCTTGTCCCCTATCTCACCCCCTGTGTTCCCCGACAACTCCCAGACATCTACAACCCGCCCTCACTCACAGGGGCTGGAGGTGACTCCACCTTCGGAGCCCTCGTCTTCTTCTGTGAAAGCAGAGGACAGCGATAGCCACTTTTCTGTGGAAGTGCCAAGCAGGGAAGAGAGGAGGAAGGAGGGCAAGAGCCGACTCTGCAGGATCAGCGGGACCTTCAGTGATGAGGGAGGAGATTCAGGGAGGGAGACAACGCCATGCTGAAAGAGTTTAGAAAGATACTGTCCTTCTCCTCACTCTGTTGAGACCTTGTGTCAGCAATATGTGCTCTGCTAAAGTGTCCTTGAAATGTGTCCCTACCAGACCCAGAGGTGAGACCCATACCTTAGCCAACCACAGTGAGGTACAGTAAGAAAGAATCAGCTCATGTCCATTCAACACTTTGAATGCATAAAAATATGCACATGCAGTCTTTTCCCTAAGATTAGTAAACCATCGTTGGTAGTGCTTATGGTCCATGTTGTACAGTAAGCTTAATGTTGACTCCTTTGATTAAATGCAAATAGACAGCCCTGTTTTAATCTTTTTGGACGTAAACTCATCATGAGTCTGCTTCAGAAAATCAAACTGAATTCTGACCACCCGCCCTAGTAACAATATTGGCAACACGTTCTTACAACGCCAAAGCAGCCTTTGCGTCGTTACCAAGAGCCATTATGCACCGCTATATACTGTGAACCATTGAAGCCTATTAAGTCATCACATCCGAACTGATCTGATTAATGGCCCTCTACTCTGTCTAAGATGGCGATATTTTATATTTCTGTTATTGTCAGTGAATTATATGATTATATATTATAAGCCTAAAACCAAACTGTTTGTCTCTTAATACTTTGCAGTGTCACCAGTGTGTACCAGTCTATATCAGGCTACACAGCAAATAAAACATTTAACATTTTGCGAAATATGCTTATTGCCTTTCTGATTGAAAGTTATTTAAAGTGAAGAATTTAGTTCATTTAACTCTGTAGTGTATTCCCTAAAACTGCCCAACACTTGTGCTGGGTCACTGAATCATGCAGAGCTTCCTGTCGGTATTTTTTTTTTGTTTTTGTTTTTCATTTTGTTTTCAAAGTTTTATCAAGTAGATTTTTAAGTTCAGCATTTTAAACTTGATACATCATCAGTTTTAAAAAAGCCAAACCTGGACGGAAACTGAGGCAGTGAGTCCAAGTGTATTGCCCGTAACTCTGCTCAGCCCCTTGTCCTCCTCAAATCAAACCCAATCCCTCCTCTCAAGGAAGCCTTTCCTCACTTGAATGAACTTGACTGTCTGTGTCAGCGTCTTATTTCCATTCAGTGCGGCAGGATTTTGTGAGAATGTCCAGAAAATGTGAAGAGTCTTCACATGAAGGGAGCCTTCACCTCAGAATGTTGATTGTTTGTCAAGTCCTCTTCATCGCGGACTGCAGACTGGTCACTGCAGTCGTCTGACCTGCTGGTTTATTTCATTGAAAATTCATACTGTATCTATACTGTGGAATTTTCTACAACAGGATGATAAAACAAAGACCTCTATTTTTCCAACCTTCAGTGGAGACCTGTACTAGTTCTACTTTATATTTCTCTCTCTGCCTTGACAAATATTGACCTTGATTGAACCTGGTCGCCTGTGTCTCTAAAGTTTTTTGTAAAGCTTAAGGTATGACACTGGTGACTCTTTACTAATCACTGTTGGACTTCTAAAGAATGTATCACTTTCATTCTGCCTCTTTTACTGCAGGATATTGAAACTGAACAGAAAAGTCAGATTACCGGTGTAAGTAGGGAGAGTATGAGAAATGACCAGAGGCCAAATGCTGGTTGATTTTTTTTTTTTTTTTTTTTTTTAGCTGCAGTCTCAAGTTTCTGTACTAAATACATGGTCTTTCCTGTGTAAGTGAGCTGAATGTGCCATGCTAACCCCCATGTGCTTCCTTCTTATAGAGGTTTTGTCATTAACAGCTGCTACATGTTATGTGCCATTAGAGGTGTCTCCATACTCCCTCACAATTAATTCCTGCCTAATGATCTGTTCTGATTCTTTCTTTGATATACAGAGAAATGCAAATCCGTTCACTCGGTCCTAGTTTTGCATATTTTGTGCTCATTTTTTCTTTGTACCTTGTTATTTAAGGTCAAAGCCTGTTGTTCTCATTTGACAAATAGTTTAGCTGCTGTTTGAAACAGAAAACTCAATCCACGTAACGTATGTCCTTACGTGTTTTGTAATGTACAGAAGTGTGTTAAAATGCCTTACTTTTTTGTTTTGTTTTGTTTTTCTCTTGTAAATATCATGCGCAGTTTCAAGGACCACAGTTTACATGTTTGAAGAGATTAGATTTGTCTGTTTGTCTGGACACAGCTTTATCATGTGACATGTGATTAGTACAACTGACTGCTCTGGAGTTATAGTGCATTACTGTGTCAGGAATCTCTGGGATTATCACAGCAGAGGAGTTGGGTAAAAGAAAATGAGTTTTTCGATAACCTTATTCCTGCGTATTTACCTGTTTGTTTGACTGTTAATCTGCAAAAGTTTGTTTTTGATTATTTTCAGACTGCAGCCAAGAGATAGAGAATGATGTGACATAATGCAAATTCAGTTTTTTGTATGTCAAGAGGAGATTGTGCCATATTGACCACAATCATGGTCAAGGTGATGTGTTATCTGTCGGCCAGGATCAGGGTTTTCTATTCTGTCTCCTAGCTTTTACTGGTTTGTTAAAGTTGTGATAAACTGCTGGGCAGATGTCAATTTTTGTTTTGTTGCATTTCGTTGCTTTTAGTCACTGTAATGCACACCAGTCAAACCCTTTCCAGCCTGCTACAGACACTGAGTAATTACCATGGCACACAGATAAATACACTGGATCAAGGCCATTGAAAAGTAAAATACTACTGAACCAGGTCGTCTGATAATTCTCCTCGCTGTTTGATTTTGAAGCTTCTTTCCCGTAAAAAGACTGAAGTCATCATATACTGTGTTTGTATTAAAGCATTTCTCTCATTTGGAGAACTATATTTGTATATTTTGTGCTGAAAGAGAAATGCCACCATGACATTGTGGGGTTTGCTGATCAAAAACCCTGTATAGATTTCTGTTTATCAGTCATTGTTTTCCCGTGCCTGCAATTAATAAACTTCAAGTTCTTTATCATTTAATATTTCCAGTGTATTAAATGTGCAAGCTTTCTTTTGCGTCAGAAATATACTATTGCCAGTATATAGATACAACATTTAGACAGCACTTATTTTGTAGTCACAATCTCCTTTTAATCTGAGTTCATCCATGCTAGCAACTCTTTGAGTCTCTACTTACAGGCACAGCAGTGCTTATTAGCTAAATGCTAATGTCAGCATGCTAACATGTTGACCATGTGTTTGTTGTTTTTTTGACCCGATGACAGCACCATGAAAAGGCAGGATACTATTGAGGACACGACGTTCACTTACATTATCCAAAAACTAATTTAGCTTCTTAGAAGTTGCTATATTTAATAAGCAATTACATTGTTATTCTTGTACAACTTGACACTCTTTTACAAAACACAGAGGTACACCCATCAATTGTACAGTATGTAAATGTATCACAACATGTCTGAGGAATGTGATCTTTGAAGGAGTCCCTGGCACATTTGTAACAGGTTTGTTTTCTTTACATAGTATTTACAGATCTCAAGTGAGCTAGCGGAACCTGGACATGGCAGACAGATGTACACGTTGTCTTGCAGTAAGTGTTAGTCTCTTCTCGTGGATTTGAGGAAATTACCAGCATCTACTGGTGTGGAAAAGATGCAAATACTCAAACCATCTTCCAACCTGCTGGTTTTTAATCATGTTAAAAAGGCCACTGGCCTAGACCTTCTATGTCCTGTTATATGTACGACATAAACAGATAACAGAAAAGTGCTGAAAGAGATGAACCAAATGCACATAAACAAATATCTCCTGGACCACAGTAAATTGGCTGACTGTGGTACCAAAACTTCAGTAAGGGAATTTGACCACGATAATTTAGAACAACTTGGTGTTTCAATTGGTTCATAATCAGTCAATACCTTGAGTCAAGAGGACTATAGTTTGTAAATGTGAATCAATTCAATTATATTATGTTGATAGCATAGTAAGTCAGTGGGCCAGGGGTAATGGCAGTGATTTTGTGTCTTTGGGGAAGTAAGAGAAGGTCCATGCACGAGTAAACATCCAATGCCAGCCATCCATCCATCTGTCAATATGGATTCCACTGCTGTTGCCAACAACACATTATTGGTAAGTACTGTATCAGGTGATAACTGTCTTGGCAGGCCAAGCACCATGAATAAGTTCACAGTGGCATTCCCAGAGATGAGATCATTTCCAAAGCAACAAGTTCAACAGAGGCTCGAGGTTCTCAGAGACCAAAGGAGGAGATGGGCGAACATTTAAAAACCCGAAGAACAGTCTGTGTTGTAAAGATGTAGCTTATTCATTTCAGAGAGTCAGCCATTCGTCCAGGTGACAGCCACAAACTTCCCATCATCCTCTTGTCTCTTCTGTGCTGTAAATATTGCTGGGGAAGATGAGTGTTGTGTAGATAATCTCTAACAATTATAATAATATGAAGGCACCTGCAGTATCTCTCAGACGAGAGTAGTAATATAATAAAAAAAAAAGAGAGAGAGAGAGAGAGAACAGGGGTAAAGTAAAAAGATACTATAGCCAGGCAGAGATACAGACGGAAAAATACTCATCCACAGTTGACAAACAGTAAACATCATGTGAGTAATTAGTGAAACGGAGCTGAAGGTAGCAGCAGTAATAGAGAAGTATTGCTAAGTGCAGAAACTGCTTGCATATTTACCTCATAAAAGTTATTACACAATCAAAATACCCGCACAAACCAATACACTATACCAACACACACATCTCATAAGGCACATTAGCTCAAGGATTTAGTTAAAGTCATAAAAGAAGAATATCATTGAAGTGAAGCAGAAGATGGCGGAAGGAGGTTCCTTGAGTGAGCAGAAGGGAAAAGTCGAACAGAAGATCTGTATGAGAGAGAGAACTTGGCATACTGGCGAGGAGAACTGGGGTTGGGGGGGGGGGGCAGTACTACCAAACCAACAAATAATAAACACATTAGGCAGCTTTAGGGCTTAACATGCTAATGCCCTAATTATAACCATCTGCTTCTTTTATACTGGCGCTTCATCGCAGCCCCACTCAGGCTGCACCTGTGCAAGAACATGGATGAAACCATCTGTTCACCACTCACAAACTGACCAAACAATGTGATGCAAAAACTGGAAGTACAGGTGTTGTTGTAGGGAATTCCTGGTTTGACCGCGTGGCTCAGTCAATAGCTTTGGAGGAAGTGAGCGGTTCAGTCTCTGAATGGTCTTCCTGAGGAAATACCACATAACACAGCTTCTGGCCCATGTATGTGATTTTTTCTGCAATACAAGAGACAAGAAGGAGTTTTACTTACAAAGATGAACTTCTAACTTATTTCTGAAGATGCACTCTGCAGGACACTGGTCAACTCACCTACTAGCCTGTAGATCCATTTGGGTTTGTCCTTCCACTGAACACCCACAAAGTATACAGGGACTCCAGTCAGCATGATGACCATTCCCAGGCCGCAAACCACCGGTTCAGAGTATAGACTGAAGCCCAGCAGCACAGCCCAAAATATCATGTAGGTGATGGGGATCAACATGTTTACCTGCACAGGATAGAATCATATTTTCTCACAATCTTTATTATTATTATTTTTTATTATTATTATTTTACACCGCTGTTTAGATGAGACTTTTTAAAATGTCTTCCATTTGTTCAGTGTTTTGACCAATGCAAACAGTGCAAGTGTTATGCAATTGACATCTGCAACACCAGGTGGCGCCAAACATTATTCATGTTGACAATAAAGGATAAACTACAAGTCTTCTTGTAGTATCTAATGGCCCTTAAACGATCCTGTGGCAGCCCTCAGTCTCCACTTCAGCTGCTGTAGTCAGGAACTGAGGTGATGGAGCTCAAAATATTAATCTGTTACTTGTGGAGGAAGCCTTTGGGATTTTAAGCTTTGGGTTCTTTCTCTTTGTGCCAAAAAAAGGTGCAAAGCTTTGTGGCATAGTGTTCTCCAGTGGTGTTAAGACCACCAAAGCCAAGACCAAGAGCAGAGTGTATAGAGACCAAGACCTACTTTGGAAGCTAACATGTAACTAATTTTTGCCAATTCTCTCTGGTGAGGCGCGGACCCAGCCATCTCAGTAATCGTATTGCAGGATTTCTATATTTCTGTGGGTTTTGTTTTGGATGCCATTTTGCTGATGAACTTTTTGTGGATTAGGAGGTCAAATTTTATTACAGTAGGTCTGGCTGACATCTTTCAGGTAGCTACATTCACATTCCCATAGTACAACTCTAACGCCCAGACATGTTGACAGAGAGATCTGTTTTTTCCTCCAGGGATAAAGTCTTGAATGGAACATCACATTCTAGGTGCCAACTATAACTTTTCATGCCAGGGCATGCTGGGTAGTAGTTAGTTAAACATGTTTAAGAGAAATTAATGTTTATTGGCAGCTGCAACACCTGCCAAAGGAGCTCTTCAAGCTAGCTTAATGCTAAAACAAGTTCATTTGAAGCAGGCTGCAGAGAGTTGAGAGAACTGATGGTTAACTATCATTTTGTTATGCTTTCAACAAGGCATGTCAAAACAAAAATGATTCCTGCAGTGATCGTGTCGTTCCCCGGTTTCTGTACCTTAATGGGTCTGGCCAGGTTGGGTCTCTTCTTGCGGAGGTAGAGCAGACCGGCAATGGTTACCCCATAGGACAGATAGTTGATAAAGGACACGTAGTTGATCAGGTTGTGCATCTCTCCAATGCAGAGGATAACTATGGTGGCAATGCACTGTGGGAGATGAAGGTGGGGTTAGAAGATCAAGCGGTATTAAACTAACCAAAATGAATGCTTCGGGTGCAGTCGCCATTCTTAGGGCAGCTTCACTATCAGGACAGGAAAATGCACACAAAAAATACAAAATAAAATCCTGTAGAAATTTCCAATGGAGGCAGATTTGTTGTTGATTATATTTAATTAGTGTAATGTGAATATTAGTAAGTCCTTGAATGCAGCATATTTATTTATTCTGCCTGTCCTGTCTTATGGAGCACGTAATGTCAGTACTTTGGCCAGTGTACTAAGATATATCGTCTCAATATTTAGTAACAGCTGGCTTATGTATACACAACATTAGTCCGTCAGAATAGGACAAACTCCATCCATATAGGCTGCTGCCGTCAGTTTATAGAAAAACATATTAAACTTAGTACGCGAGAGTTAGTGTGGTGAAAATAACAGAGAAGGCTTGAGTTCATGTTGTTAGGAAATTGGCGGTGGGGATGTAAAAAAGAAAAAAAAAAAGAAAAAAAAAAAAAAAATCAGTTTGTTATATTCTGTCCCGGCAGTGAAGCTGACCTGAAATCAGAGCCCACAGAAGAGGTCTGCAGACAGACCCCTCCATGCAGAGATCAGAGATGACAAAATTGTGAATGCAGTACTCACGCAGACCAGCAGGGCAGGGATTGGAGTGCAGTTTTTTAGATGGATCATAGCCAGGAGATAAGGCAGATGACCCTCTCTGGCTCCTGAGAAACACAATCTACAGATAGAAAACACAAGACAGACGCAACTCTTCACAACCTTGTTTTTCATACATATGACATAAAATTTAAGGTCTGGCATGTCATTTTTCTACCTAGAGGAAGTGAACAGGTATCCGTTGATTCCTCCAAAGGTGGACAGTGCAACAGAAATCGGCATCACCCAGGAAAACATCCCCAGCAGCTTTTCCCCGAATGTCTGGAATAACACAACATCTGAGATGAGTCAGATTATTTACTTTTACTGGGTGACTCATATATTAAATCAACAGGAAAGACGCAATGTGCATTTTGAACTCCTTGCAGGGCTCAGACAGTGGCTACACATACAAGCTTGTGTGTGTGAGATACACTTTTTTTTTTTTTATTTTAAAAAATTCTAGGCCAACCCTTTAATATCCCAGTAGACGGCTTGTAGTCCTTCAAAGGAAAGTAGTCACTAACTAAACTCGTGACTGTTTCTTCAAACTTGAAACTTCTTGACTGATTAATTGGTTGGTTGAGGTCTATCTCATGCAAGGCTTTTCAGCTTCAGCAGACTTACAGTCTCAGACAGCATATGTTTCCAGACAACTGAGAGTCTTGTTTAACAGTTTATAAAGTTCTTGTTGATGAAGCATCATTTATGGAGTTGCTCACCACTGCTACGGCGTTGGAGGCCAGCAGCTCCTCAGGGGTCATGGAGGAGAAGTAGGCAATGTTGGTCATAGTGTAGACAAGTGTCACCAGTGGGATGGAAATGTAAATGGCACGGGGCAGATTCCTGAGAAAAGTAATGACCAGCATTACAAAACTGCAGTTTTACAGCATGTTAACAAGAGAATGATCAACTATCAAACCAATAATGGACACACATCTATTTCTGACATTTTCCACACTATACTGTAAGAAATAATGTCTGTCCATGTGCGTGCCGTACTTGCGAGGCTCCACGACCTCCTCCGTGACGTAGTTGAGGAAATTCCAGCCACTGTAGGCGAAGGAGGCCTGAAGAAAGGCCAGCGCTATCTGTCCCACTGAGGGGTCCTGACTGAATTCAAAGGCCACACTGGGCCGTAGGGCATCATAGTGACCTGGAGAAGGAGAGAGGAAGAGATGTGTGGATGAAACGGTGAAAAGATCATGAGCTAATATGAATTTCCTTCATTGTCTTAACAACTGGATATTTCTATCAGCTTAACAGTTATGTCTAGTTTTGGGCACCAGGGGTCAGCAGTGTCAATTCATAATAATCTGCTGTGTTACCTTGTACAAAGCACTGGTATATGGTTCCACATAGAACTGTTTATCAACACTATAATCATTTTAAATATAAAATGATGTCTGCTTTGTTTTTTCCACACACATTATGCATAGTTAACTTCAAACCAAGCCACAATAGGACCAAACTACAGAAATGAGCGTCATGTTGAGGATGTTCACGTCACCAGATTATGTATGCGTGTGTTTACCTCTGAAGATCTGCACCAGTCCGACCACTATGATTAGTGCCAGAGCGAGAAGCTTGCCTACAGTGAAAACATCCTGGATCCTTGTCGCCCAGCGCACACTAGAGCAGTTCACCCAGGTCAGGAACACTGTGCAAAAACACAAACGCACAGATTGACATAAAAGCTTAAGAGCTTCATTACTTTAGACTTGCTTAAGAGCTTCATTAACTTATTAATACTATTATTATACTATTAATTGAGAAATACATACAATCTTAACCTTCAAGTAAAAGCAACACATGCACATTTTACGTAAAGCGTAAAGTTGGAGTTGAGTGTTCACCAGATGAGCTCCTCCTTTCAGTCATCCTTTCAGTAAAGTACTGACCTGTGTCAGTTTTAGCACTAAGAGGGCACTGTAACTGTATTAATATAAAGTACAGGGATAGTGCTTAAGTGGAAGAGTTAGTTCTTGGTCTATATATAGTTTACTGCATTAGTTTCAGCACTGATACTGTCCTTGATTTATGTATTATTTAGACATAACTGAATAAGAATTAAGTGTTTTAGTCCCAACCTTAAAAAAAGAATGTTTACATATGAAGATCTGTTTTATATATATATATATATATATATATATATATAAGTGATTTGTATTTACAGTGAAGTCCACATATATATTTTAAAATAAATATAATATAATTAAATAAATAAATGACTGAATGACATGAGAATCAGATTAGCACAACCACAAGGCCCCAGATGGAATTCTGGGGCCTTGTGGTTGTGCTAATCTGATTGGGAAATGGCTGGGAAATGGAAAGATACATGGGTACGTACAATAAGTGATGCAAATTGCAAATTAGATAATTTCTCTTCAACATACCTTTTTACTAAAAAGTAATTATTACTCTTTAAAATAAAAAATAATAATAAAAAATAAATCATAACAGATGTAATGCAACATAATAACAAGGTGATTCTAATGATACTAATTAAGGTTCAGTTCCATTTAGTGCAGCGGAGCCTTTCCAGTGAGCTGACATGCACAACAGTAGCACCCTGACTCTGTTTGGTCTGAATGGAACGGAAACCTAATTACCATACACTGGTAACACCTGTGTTTGACTATGTCATGTCAAAATGGCTGCTGTAAAAAAGGTCTGTAATGCTGTGGTTGTATGGGTACATACATACATATAGATTATATTTTTGACCTTTTTTTTAAAATTTATTTGTTTATTTATTTCTTAGTTTTCACTTTAAGAACGCAGGAGATGAACACATTATGAAACATGCAGGAGGGGAAAAAAAATAGGTACACGAGTAATTCAAACCAAGAAGCCAGAACACGGCTCAGATTTACACACACACAGCACCAATTACAATGAAAATGTGCAATCAAGAGAATCCCTGCAACATGACGGCAGAGACACAGGCAGCACATAATTCAAATAGGGTCCCCCAATTTACTAGAACAACAGGATAGAAGAAGTATTTTTTGAATGCAATATACATGTAAGGTACTGGCCCTCTCATCAGTCTTAAACATGTCATACTTTTTTCATGAATCCACTGCAATATAATGTAAATAAGAATACAGAATTGTCTCACTGACTCATGATTGACTCATTGTCTCTTGTCAACACGCAAAAGTACAGAAAGAGAATCTTTCCCGACAAAACAGACAGAAGTCTATAGAACTGAACATTTCCTACTTCCTGTCGTCTACTTGCGTAGTGTGTGCGTGCCCAAGCTGCACCCTCAGCTTCGCGGCTTTGCGAGTGCCACCATAACAAGGGCTGGCATTATTCCAAGTGAGCCAGTCCGAGCAAGTGCAAGTAGCTCTCCAGTTGCCCCCAAACTCAAGTGCAGGCTTACAAGTGAGAGGTAAATCTAGTAGGAAGTGTGAGTTGTGCTACCAGAACAGAGGCAGACATAAGACCTTTGTGTAGTGTTGCACTTTTCTTGCCCTCCTGAATACACTGTGCCACAAATCTGAGTCTGTGAAACAATGCGCCAAAACTGCAGATCAGTCAGGAAACTCACATGGAAATGAATATTACATATAAGCAGAATATGTATAGGCTTAGAGCCTATGGGCGGATGGATGTAGGGCTTCTGAAATTTTCAGTTCATCCGAATGAAGAACCCAAGGGAGTACCGTGTCAAGTGTAAAGTAGTTCAGATGATGTCTCTTGAGAAAGCTGAGAAATATCAGATCAATATTATTATTACTGTTATTGAACTACACGTCTTAATAAAGTCAATATAATGAAACATTTATGCAAACCCACAAACAACCACCTTAAAAGCACTCATGATTTTGAAGCACACTGATAAATCCGGAAAAAAAATGAGGTGTATGTACGCTTTTTAGGCCATTTAGAGAGATGTTAATTATAATGTCTAGCTACATATACACACTGTTGGTTTGCTTTGCCATAGGGGTTATCGTGGGATGTATTACATGAACAGGTACATCAGTTTGTTTCTCCCTTAACAAAGAGATTATTTCCTTGTCTTTTCAGTGAAGTACCATGTCAACGGGATTTAGCTGAGTGTGCATTTAAAAAAAAAAAAAAATAGTATAGTTTGTCCAGGATGTTCATGCACTTACTGACCATGACTCAGAGTACTGCAGCAATTTGAGAAAACAAATCAAGATATTAGGAAGCCGTTTAGGCCACAGGATGTGTGTGAGCACATATCTTTCATTGTCCCTTCCTCTTGTCTCTCTGCAGCTTGTCGTTTGTCTCGTTTCCCTCCTCTCTTCATTTAATTTGATCTCTATATTGCACTCTCTTGCAGGAGTGGTAGAGCAGTATATGTGTGTGTGTGTGTGTGTGTGTGTGTGTACAAGCATATACAAATGGTGTTATTGACCATGTCATCCATCACCGGGCTAAGGTTCCCCTCCTACCACAGAAATCCAGACAAACTGCTTCCGCTGGCACGGCACACACACAAACACACACGTGTGAATTTTTGGCAGAAGGTTTTGGTGGTACCGGGCACAGCTTTCTCTCCCCTAAAACGCAGCGGTGTTTTATAGTCAGTCGGTTACATGCATTTCCGTCCCTGTGTTCCTGTGTTCCTGTGAAACCCCCGCCCCAGTGTTAACCCTGACAGGAAGGAGGTGCCAGTGGGCTTTGAATGTGACAGTGCAGGTAAATCTGTGTCCTGCCGTCACAGCTTCTATTGAAGGCTGCCTCAGCACTAGAATACTAAACTAATTACTGCTTTTACTCTTAATGGATTCTGATCCCAACTTGCAGATTTATCAGGGGGCTTTAACCTCAGGAACGCCTCCTCCTCCTCCAGAATCTGGTCACTGGAGTCACTGAATTGGCAATAACCCAGAGTCCCGTATACTCACCACAAGGTATCCCACCCCAGAATTCCCTCAGACTACAATAAATCCACAGGACTGGGGTGAAATAAATACAGAGACATTAATCATGTCTCTAAAGAGACTTAGTACAGTCTCTTGATGTAGTGTAGGGCTAGATAAAAGGAAGGCTGCACCAAACCATCACTGTTAATTAGTCTTTATTTAACTCCCATTGAGACTTATTTTCTTAAAAGAGACCTCGCCAGGAGGGCAACAACACAGACTGTTACAGATAGATGGGGCAGCACATAATTTTTCATGTCAGTGCTAAAGATTAGATTAGTTTGGGAAGAGGAGAAAATTATTCTTTAGAAAATCTCTTTTACCATTTTTTTTTAAATAACAATCTTTGAGGCATTTTTGTATAAGATGCAAATAATTCTGTAACTTCTGTTGAATTAATAAATATCACCTCATTTCATAGATTCCCATAAGACCTATCCATAAGAATAAACAATAGAACATAAGAATACATAGAAAACTGTATTTTAATGTTAGAAAACATTTGTTGGACTCGTTCTGTGTATAATTCTATATGTGGTAGTAATGTGCAGTTCTTGTCTCACATGTGAAGTGTTGTGTGTTGGATTCGTGTAGAAGCAGAAAAGCACAAATCACAGACAGCATTCCTGTATGACAGAAACTGGCTTTTTCTGTTGTGTGCCTCTCGCATGTGTATAGACATGTCTCTGTAAATTAGTTCAGACACTACAAGTGCAGAAAGGTCTCATTCAGAGCAGCTTACAAGATAGCAGGTGGCTTTTTTTTTGTTGTTGTTGCTATTTTAGATTTCATAATGGAATAAAACGTGCTGAAAGGATCAAACCAAATGTGCATTAGCTGATGATCTCTTTATCCCATGAGTTATCCTTATCCCCAGATTCACATTTTGTTCATTTTTCAATGAATCACTCAAATTTTTCCAACTGCAGATCAGTTCTGGCTGCTAGTCGGGTGACTGACCACGAACCGTCAATTAAACTGTTAAACTTTCCTGTGCAGCATACCAAGTCCAAGAAATCTGTGGATGGCTAGGACTGCCAAAATTAAATTGGAATCACTCAACTGCACTAAAATGTAATTTGCACAATGTCTGTATTTATTCTTAGCGTGCATACTGTATACCGCTTCCTTCATCTGTGTAAACTGTGCCTATAGTTGTTCTGAGTTTTTGGAGGGTTCACGGTTACAAACCACCATAAATGGGAAGAAAGGCACAAAGTACTGAAACGGTATACAGTGTACCTGCAAAAGGTATTCGGCTTCCCGCAGCAGTTCAGTGTTTGGAAGCTGTTCAACATCTGAGTGAAGCAAATTAAATCTACAAAATTAAAACTTTAGTTTGGAAATAAAAACAGATTAATTCCACTAAAATAGAATGGAAAGAATGCATTTTATTTGAATAATAGCATGATTTCTTCTTCAAGTGTTTTGTAAAATGTGTAAAAGTCATCCATCAAAACCAGTGAGCATGAAACCAGTGGTGGTGCCACTGCTTCACCACCACACTGATGTAGCGCACACACAAGTGGTGACTGAAACTGGGACCCCGCTGTGCAGGAATGAAAAACATAAGCTGTTTTTGCTTTTAAATGAGAATCAGGGTGCGTTTTCCACCCACGCTGAGAAAAAAAACATCACATTTATAGCGATTATTGGGTATGATGTGAAGTTAAAGATGCTCGGGTCGGTGAGACGAGTTACAATCCTTTACATTTTCCAAGAATAAGACATTTTTCCCATCAAAAATGTCCTTTTTTCAAATTACAGATTTATATCTAGTAAAAGTGATCAATATTTCACAGAATAAAGTGATGTTGCAGAGTAAATCTTCTGAAATGGGTGTAGGCCACTAGGAACATGACATGACTGTGCTGCTGTCGGCCGTCCAATTATTCTATTCTTAGAAAGAAACAACCAGCCCACAACTGGACTTGTCTGGTTTTCACTAGCCCACCACACACACACACACACACCTGGGTGACTTGTGACACTCAGCAGGGTAGGAAGAGAGGGGGTGGGCACATATCTAAACTGACTGACATTTATAAACCCTTCACCAAGAAACATTCAGTTGACACAACAGCGGCCTCAATAAGACTCAGCAGTGCAGCACATTTAATCCAGTTAATCTCACCGGAGTGTTTCAGAAAAGGTTTTCTACCAAACACTGGGAAATGTTTATGATTTATCCCTCGAGACACTTTGATTTTAATTCCCTCTGAATGGATGGAAGTGACTTGAGAGGTTTCTTTGCTTCTGCTGGTCAGTTTACGGTCCTGATTTGTCTCAAAGTGCATTTATGATGAATTCAGCTGCAGAGTGACTCACTGTATACAGAGCTGTGTAAGGCTGTAGGTGGTAATAACAGTCATTCCACATTTGCAATGATCTCATACAGTCCTTACTTAAAGTTTACACCAATTATATGTCTCACTTCCACTCATCAGCTTTCACGGTTTGACGTACACAAGTCTTTTCAGTTTTACTATCAACCTATATTCTTGTAGGGTTCAGAGGAATATCTTCTCCATCTGTTATCAGGGACACGGTCCCTGCTCACAAGTTGCTGATGAAGTTTCAAACATAAGCTCGTATAACTGCTGATCACGGATAGATGACTTCATCTATCTCACTGTGAATGTAGGTCTGAAGTGTGATGCTGTGGACCAGAGAGGAGGAAAGGGTGGGGGGCAGTACCAAGCAGCCAATAGGAACATCAAAAGGCCAACCAGAACGTCAGCTGGCCAATGGGATCCCCAATCATTGATGTGCAAGGTGTCCTGCCCATTTCCTGTTTCCATGGCGCTCAGTGACAGGAGCGTCACGGTAACCACTGTGAAACAATGCACAAAGGCGTAGACACACCCTCTCATTAGCGGCGTCCACAAAGGCTGGCACCATTATATAGTCTGACACTGATACTGACACGCACATGTGTGCGCACACACTCACACTCGTACAACACTCGAGTACAGCACACAGGCACTCTGGCACACACAGAGTGGCCCCTGGCCTAACTAGGCAGCAGTTGTAACATTCTGTGGCCAGAAATAGTGAAGGTTCACCAGTGTAAATGCTAACTCCAACCTGACACATGCACACACAGTCATGCACAGATACCCATCCCTCTCCTGTCAATCCCCTCGCTCCGTCTGGTTCAGACAAGACCAAACTGGATACCGTGCACAGTCTGCTTTTGCCACTGGCTATTTAAATACTGATTGCTGTACTCGAACATTTCAAGGAAAGACGCTGATCAGATTAGTGGCTGGAAATAGAGCGCAGTGTTTCATAAGGAATCATCAAATGGCAATGACAGCCATCAGCAGGCTGTGAATTATCACAGTGTCAGAATATCTTCAAGCCATGAGATGAAAGTAGCCAGATTTGGTTTGCAGAGTTTGTTTTATCCTTTGTTGTTTTGTGGCTTTTTCCCTTCATAGAGCCTCTCTTCCCACCTGTTAGCCACTCACTGCCCTGTTGGACGGTGGATTAAGGGACAGGTTTGTGTCTGTACAGAGACTCCCTGTGCTTTTCCCTTATTGCTCTTATTTGTTTTTGTAGCACCTATTTATGATTTGTCATCATGCACTGCTTAATCACGTCAGGTGCCCTGAACTTTCATGCCCTGGGATCACTTTAAATGTTGATCTAAGAAAGGAAGTTGACTCTAATGTTTATCTCACTGGGTCACACCAGGTCAGATGACCTGGATGTCTAAAGCAGGAGTGCCAAACTAATTTAGGTCATTGGACACATACAGCTCATCTCTGGTGGGACAGACCAGGAAAATTGTTTCATAATAACCATCAAGTAACAAAAACAGCATTAAACTGTTCCCTTTGGTTTAGCGTAAAGAAGTACAAATACATTCTGAAAATGTTCAAATAAACTAATTTTGACATTGTCTTAGTTCTTCCATATTTCAGTCTACTGCCTACATGTGTAAAAATCAAGGATGTGGAAAATGTGAGTACTGATTCAATGAAAACAGAGAACAAACGTTTTCATGAATGTATAACCATATTAACAATGAAAATACATGCGCTGATGAACTCAGCATCCACCTGTCATCAACTACAGTCAACATATCTGTACTACTGCAACAGCCTGATCGCTAATCACCACAAGAGAGATCACCATATGATTCTTCCTAAAACTGAATGTCGGATGACTTGCACCAGTCTGTGAATTCCACCACTACAGGGTAGATGATGAAGATGACGAACAGAATTGATGGTGACACGTTGGCTTTCGCAAAAAGAGGCAAGAAGATGCACCCATGGGGTGATCCAGTGAGGATAAAAGGGATAAAAGAACTTCAATGACCTTCATATCTTGTGACCTTTGGGTTAGGAAGTCTATGGGCCAACATATCAAGCCAGGATCGATGTTATGGATGGTATTTAACCTGTCTACTAAAATGAGAGACTGGATACAATTAAAAGCGGAAGAAAACAGAAGAAATCAATCAATCAGAAGTCTTAGTGCCCCATGGATGTCTTAAAAGAGTTGTTACTTTGTAATCCCCCTGCTTGACCTATAAGGAACTTGGAGCTGGTCTAAATGTGCTTCAGCTGTATTCAGCAGCACACCCTTCACAAAGCGCCACAGGCAGGAGTCGTTAAGTGTCTTCAGAGCTTTGTTTTTTGGCACAGGTGTTATGTAATACTGCCAAAGACAAGAGACAGTATGGAGGTGGACCATGTGAAAATAAAACAGAATTTGTGTGCCAACTGTTCGGCAAGATTTTTGGGAATCTCACCTCAGGGGACAGGACATTTCCCTTTCATTACACCCTGAAAATGTTCCAGTACTTTGCCCCCATGAATATACACTCTGTTCGGCTCTGTGGCCACATTTTTTTTTCAGCTTCTTACTAAACTCATGGAAATTAAAATTATTATAAAAAGTGTTCAGTTCATTCGAAAGTTCAAGGTCAAGCTTGCCAATAATACTTCAGACCCTCCCATGCAGGGCATGAATTACCAGAACTAAGAGTGTATTCTACTCTGTCCTTAAAGTTGCACTTGCAGAAAGCTTAGTATATTAAACAAAAGCACCCTAAAACACTAAGTGAAGTGGATTCCCCTTTACAGGATGTGCTTGTTTAGACATTAGTGAGTTGAATAATCTCTAACATTGTTTGTTGTGATTTAAAGATTTTACAACTGCTATTTTAACAGTCCTGAAGCGGAGCTGTATCATTCCCAGCAGCCAGCATCTAGCAGTGTAGTTACTGATTGCAACCTCCTCACCTCGGCTTCTCCTTCCTAGCGTGAAGGAGAAACTATGGTGGAAGAATTGCATGGCTAGTATTAGCAGCAGATGGAAATGGGAAGAAAAAAAGGTCATCTACAGAAAATCATGGGGAAAAGATTTAGGAGTTTGGGATGGACTACTTAATCCAGATAATCTCTTGGATTTGGAAACATCATAGCAAAGCACCAAATATAGACTGAACAAAAGAGTGGGCTTTTCACTGGGATATGGGCCGTTTGTGACTCACAGATACAGATGGTGGCGAGCAGTCTGGTGGCAATAAACGGAGGTAGGCAGTTCTGGAAGGCCGGCTGCAAGACGTAATTGGAGAAGGTGAGCGCGATGACAGCCAGCGTGGTCGGATACATGATGAGGACGGCACTCCATAACAACAGGAAGCTACGTGACCAAGAGACAAAACAGCATTACGTATGTGAGAGTGAACAGCCCCTAGAGAATATTATGGAGAAGTTGCTACTACAGGCTGTGGTGTTGACTGTTATTTGAACAGGAAAGAGGCGCTCGCTGCTTTCAGTTCCATCTCTACTTCACATTCACACATATATTAAAAGCTGCCCAGCACAACTACAGTTTCCTGCTTAATAAAGTACCAGGATTTTAAGAAGTGATTAGTGTTGAATAATTGAGGCTATTGTTCTTCTTTGGTGCTACCAAGTGCTGGCCATACTTGGTGTGTGAGAATGAAAACAGAATTTTGTGATATTGTATGACTACAACAAAGGGAAAGAGCATGTCATGGGGGGATATGGTATATCTTTATCACTTACAGCATCCCTCTCATCCAGCAAATCGTTCAAGTAGTGTGGAAAAAAAAAATCATTTTCAGTACTGAGAATACCTTTCTAACTCACTGCAGTTCCTAATTAGTGTCATGAGAGTTAAGTCTATACCTCAACTGCATTTTTCCATTAGTTCTTTTCTATTTTTTGTCCTATTTCTATTTTTTTTTTCGGTGGAATCAGTGTTTCTTTGCTTTGCCCACGTGTAAATGAATGAGCTAAACAAAGCCACCCACGACAGAACTGTGTGCCGCCATAGGCATGCACACTGCAGGGCATATTTGACCTTCTTAGACTTACAGTACTGCTCTATGGTCAGCTGACATGTCACGTGATAACATGACAGCCACGAGACCCTTAGAGCTGATTGGTTCCAGACGGGCAGCCCTCTGAAACCAACCCTCTTGTGTGCAGCCCCTAAACTGTTACAGACCAATAGATCTGGGAGCTAACACGAAACATCTTAACGCCCCCACCCCCATAAAAACAACTTCTTGTAGATTAGGAACAGAGGATTAGATTGGAAAAAAGAGAAACTGAACAATACTTACCCGACTAACCCTCCAAAGATTTCTGTTACATATGAATAGTCTCCTCCAGACTTCGGGATGGTGACACCCAGTTCAGCATAGCACATGGACCCAAGGGCACAAATACCCCCTCCACAAACCCAGACAATGAGGGACAGCCCCACAGATCCTGCATGTTCCAACACTCCTTTAGGTGAAATGAATATCCCAGATCCAATGATGTTACCTAACAAGATGAGCAAGATTTAGGTTATTAATTTCTGAACTAGTATTACACACATTTTAATTACATTAAAATTACATTATTAAAATACATCAGTTGAGGCTTGTCGATCCACTTAATTAGTCAGATATCTATACAGGTTATACATATCTATATAACCTGTATAGGAGGCACTGAAAACAAAGAGAGAGAGAGAGAAAAAAAAACACAGCAGAGATCTCAAGAGACTTATTAAAGCCTCCAACCATTTAAATCTTTAGGGATTCATTTCAACTGACTTTAGTTTAATTTAGTGACTTGTGCAAAAACAACTCATTGCCAACATTATGCCTGTCTCTTAGTGTACTCACTACTTGTTCTGATTCATTTTTGGGCTTTGGATTGCGTTGTATATTTTACATTGTATTTGGTTGACTCTCGTATCTAAAGTAATAAACAATACATATAACAATAGAGTACTTGTCAAACATAAACACACGCTTGTAAAAGTCAAAGGTGGTGATCAAAGCACTCCAACGTTGTGTAGTGGATAAGAAGGGGGGGGGGGGTTCAGGTGGGTAGGCAGTAGTAAAACCATTTAAACACACAATAGAAAAAGGAAATCACTCATTCTCCCTTCTTTTTAAATTACCAAATGCTTGGAATTACATAGAATTATGTAGAGATTTTGACAGACATGGCTGCATACACCAGCACCATTGTAAATTATACGTCAGTGTTCTTCAAAAAGTTCAATTTTCTGCAAGGCAGAGTGGATTTGTGCTGCCGTGGCATTGTTTTGCTGTGCTGGGAGTAAAGAAGTGGAACCACGTGGCAGTACTACCTATGATGCTGCAGGCTGTTCAGCGTTTACAGAGAGATAACGCAACAGCGTGAAAAACTTGAGGAAGCAGCACACACCACCGCCAGACTATATTTGTATAATTTAGCAAAATCCAACTTACAGTTAGTATAATGAAAAATTACTTTACAAACACTACATTAAAAGCTTTACTTATATAAACAAATGCTTTAATGGACTATTCTATATTTTTTGTTTGGGAATTATCATAAACCACCCAAAACTCTTACAAAGGTAACCCAATCTGGTAACATGGGGCCCTTAATTAGCTCCCTGGTGATCAGAACACCAACACATGGTATCCACGACGTACTGTATATCCAGTAGTTGTGGAAGGAAACGTCAGTATAGCCGCAGCATAATGTTTAACTAGTTAGGCTGTTGGTATAATGTATAAACCACAGTGAGCAATAAAATAAAAATATGCACCTACATAACACCTTTCCCAGGTATGTGACACAACTGTAGTTATAAGTGACAGAAAGAGCTGGTTAATCTAAGTTGGCCTTGTGGTGTAGTGGAAACATGGCTCATTGAGGTCCTGGCTCAGCTGTCCCCCAAACAGTGATAAACAGAGGTTCCCTGGTGGCTCAGTTGGCTAAGGCACATACTAATAAGACACCATGTCATGTGCTCAGATCCAGTCTGGAAACTCATAGCATCACCCCAATGAAGAGAAAAGACAAAACAAAAACGAACACACACACACACACAAGAAAGCAAGCAAACAGCAGCTGTTCAAGCAAGACCTGTTTTTCTCCTCTTTAGAGTGAAAAGGAGTCTTGACAAATCTGACTCTGTCCACTGTAAACATTTTAGCTGTTAAGACCCAGTGAGGCACACCATTACTGCTTCCCCAGTTAGAGCAGCTCTCAGTGCTCCCTAATGATGCAGAGGGAGAGAGGAAGTCTCTCCCTCTGCATTGCATTTATCACTGTCAGATCTGATTGTGGAGGCTGTGGTGAGATGCAGAGTTGTTACATAACGCCTATGTTGTGTTTGTTATGTCATAAAGTTTGGCATCGAGGCTAAAAGCGTTAATATGAGTCCTACTGACCCTCTCAGCTTCCCCGCACTACAGCTGAGAAATTACTGCTCTGATTAATCACCATTTCATGCAAATCATGGATTAAGAATCCCCCACCACCCTGGTACTTAAAACCAAAAAGACCAAAAATAATGTTCTAATTTTAAAAAGCTTGTGTAAAAATGTTTTTTTTAAATGGTCCAGTGTTAAGATTTAACCATTTACAATGTTGGCGAGGAAACTTGTGAAATGCCCACTTGAGAGCCAGTTTTGGTTTGTCCATTCTGGGCTACTGTAGAACCATTGCAGACTCAAGGCAGACTCCGTCAAAGAGGACCCACTCCCTGTGTTTATCAGAAGTTGTAAAAAGAAAATTTGAATTTGTTTCAGTGACGTCAACCCATATGTTTCTGAAGAACCATTGTGAAGCTCAGAGCGGTGGCTCTGGTCGTCGCCATCCTGGCAGTCCCGACTCCGCCGACTCCGCCAACTCCCAGCTAATCCAAAAATGGGAGTAGACATGGGAGTATGGGTGAAGCTGAGGAGACCAAATGAATTCTGGTTCCTGAGACCAGCTGGCACACACCTGTCACTCAAAGCACCCACGCCATTCAATATACATAACTTTTAGCCCTAATATAATTTAAATGGGTTGTGTAAAATCTTCCACCATAAAGCTGTCATGAAAAGGGAAGTTAGTTAGAGACAGGCTGAAACATGTTTATTTCTGGCATTTTAATATGAGGGCTTATGAAGAATCTATTTTGGCGCCAGCTTCAAGTGGTTGTTCAAGAAATTGCAGCATTTGTTGACAGCATGCGTGGCTGATGATATACTAATGAAAACATAGACATGAATATTATCTTAAATTTGATGCCATATTCTGTCAATAAATCTTGCTAAATCTGACACACTGGACCTTTAAAATGGTAGTGTTTTCAGTGTGTTGCTTTTAGGATCTGAATTTGTCCTACAAGATGAAGCAGGGAGTGACAGACCGTTGCCTCAGGAGAAGGAAAATCTTCAGGGGGTTTCTGGCTTTCTGGTTTGTCATTTGATACTTTAGCCTAAATGTAAACAATAGGAGTTGACTGCACACAGTAAAGCAGGAGCCATGCATGCTGTGAGCTCCTGTAATCCACCTTGCCGGAGGGAGGGTGGGCTTGGATATGTGAGTAGGCTGTATCTGGTGGGTAGTAGCATGACTCATGTTGAATGTGTATACTAGCTGCACAGGCTTCACTCCATCTGTGCTTCGCAGAAACAACTTGGCAAATGGTCAGTATTAATCATGATTTCAGCACCATTTCACACCAACAATATTAAATTAGACTAAGCATATAACCCTTGAAGGTCTCTGGTATACTGTAAATCATAATCAGGACAGTGGGTGTACTTTGAAAGTTTAACAAAGGATTTGTACACCTATTGTTTGCCAAATGAACAAAAAAAACCTCAAAGGCAGACCAAAGAGAGCTGGGACAGTATCAGTTTATATCAAAAACACAACAGAAATGACCTTGGTTATAAAGATAAGCGATAAAATGATAGCATTCCCATTTAAATTGGCATGCTGGTGCTTTTTTCTTTGCAACCCTGTGTGTATTCCCCTTCCACTGAGACCTCATGTAACAGACCTAAAAACAAAACTGAGCCTACTGGTAGGTTTGTGCTTGTTTGCTTGGTGAACTACTTTTCCCTTTGAGGTTTTAATACCATAAATGTATAAAACATGAGGCTCTGTGAGCTGCAGGCAAAGAGGATAATCTGCACTGGAAAAAAAAAAAAAAAGTGTGGAAACCGCAGTTCAACTGGCTCAAATGTCCAACATCTGGCTTCAACTTACAGTCATCTTGGTTTGTTCCGCATACTTGTGGCCTGGGTCTTTATCATTTGGAGAGCTTGTATGCAGAGGTACACTTGGGACTTATAGAAGTCATGGTGGTGCTGTTATGTTTTCGCTGGCACACTTCCATAACATGTAGCTACAGACAACAAGTTAAAGTCGGCCTATAAGTCTATTGTCCCAGGAATTTGCAAGGAATGTCAGAATGTAAGGCGATCTCTCCATTCTCTCATTCATGCAGTCTTCCAAACTATGTACAGGCATTCAATCCAGTTAGCTCATCCATATATATATATATATACATACATATATATACATACATATATATATATATATATATATATATATATATATATATATAAAATACAATATACAATAAAAAGTTAAAGTATCTCTAATAAATAAAACTAGATCCAATAACACCGTCCTCTGTCCTCTGTCATGTCATGATGCACCCAGGAAGGTAGAGGCTGGATGTTATCAGATGAAAAACCGGCTCTTGGTGGAAAGAGCACTTCTACCTGTTAGCTTCACAGCTGCAGATGAGGTTACGTGACACACTCCAAAAGCTATACCTCTGTTCGGTACATAGGTAGTTTTACAGAGTACGTGAATATGAACGCAGCTTCCTGGATTCAAACAGACCTATACTGTATGGCTGAACTTTCACAATTCATTGTCTTTGACAATGTCTGTCAGCTTTCAACATCACCATTCAGTTTTTACTATGGGAGGTTTAGAAAAGATGACGGCAATAGGACAACATTACTATCTTGCTATCATATTGCATGTTGAGTATGAGTCACCAGTATCTGGAAAACTTTTCAAGTTCATCATGAAGTTCAGCCACGTATACATGTCCATATACAGATCATCGACTGATGCAACGAGTTACGTTTACACATAAAGCCCTACGACAGACGGGACCTTGACATCAGGAAATTTGGACCATCCGTGCGTAAAGCGATATTTTCCGTGCGTATTTTGTGATTTATGTGCCAAAGTCAGACTTAAATCTTTTCTGAGTGATAAGTCAAATTCGGTTCCTACGGTGTTCTTAGGAGACCAGGACCTGAACAAAACCTAACTCGCTGTTGCTGACTCTACTGTGTGCCGTGATATTTGTAACTTCAACAACAAAGCAACAACTGCACATCCCGCCGCGTTACAGTTATCCGCCAGACAGTCGCTCAAACACGTTTCTTGGCGGAACTGCCTTGGCTGAGCCGCTCTTCATGAATGCACCCATCTAAGACAATGAGAACTGTCACTTTGCCACCGATGATAATAGCGCAGGCGCTCAAAAGTCCAATTTCTTTTTCAGAGTGACTCTGTCGCTCTTGGAGAATTCTTTTCTTTGTCCTCCATCGCCTCCACGCGCCTGAAATATGCTCCCTGCCCGCCTCGGTTCCGGTCCAGATACTGTAGGCTGAACCACGCTGCGCTCCCCGGGCTGCCCTTATAATATCCTTCTGATGAACGGAGGAGGGTGTGCGCATGCGCAGGCCCCAAAGCGTAGCCTTGCCACCTTGCCTCAGGTATGCCGAAGGCTGGGAAATCTGGATTTTACAGTGTTCAAACTGGCTGCTGTAAATGAGACACAGCTTATTTTTTAGAAATAGAGGAGGATCAACACCTTTAGTAAGTCAGAATTAGAAATTTTTAAACTGTCAGATGCTTTTCTAACTCGTTGTGGTGTTGTGCAAGTGCACAGCATGAGTTTTGTTCGAATAAAAGCCACATTAGCTTCGTTCAGTTAGTAAGTAAGACTATGAAGCATTTGGTTACATTTATACATATTTTCTACCATAACAGTAAATAAATTATTTAGAAGTTACACTGACTCATAATCAGGTAAATTAAAAGGTCCTCTGTGCTCCATTCTGTTTCTGCACTATGTAACTTTGTGTCTTAGTACATAAGAAGCATACAACTTATAGCACACACTAAACCTCCACTCCACCAATATTCCATTGATTTGATGAACTTAGATCATATTTTGTGGAGAAATGTTTTCTCTTTTTCCCTATGATGTCTTCTTCCCCACCTCAACTCTCAGTGATTTTCAGGTTTCACGATGGGCCGGTAGCTGATGAAGTTGGGAGAAAGGAGTTAAAGACACCATTAAAACTGGATTTTCCAGGTGGTTCACATCTGTATAATCAGACTGGCAACGACAAGAGTTTAATTAGCAGAGGAAGTCTGGGGCCTACACCACAGAGGTGTGTTGAGTGATTGTTTTGGATCAGATCCCATAACTGGGCAGGATTGCACAGTTGACATTTTCTAGGTGCTGTGTATAAATTTAAAATTAGATTGAAGTTTAATGATCTTATGCTGAAGGCATGAGATACTTTACATGGTAGCAGGAAGAGCACAGGTGTATATGTATTAACATAATGAACTATTACCTTGATAGTAAAATAGTGTTTTGGATTTACCGTCACATAATATGTCTCCTGCTCTGTGTGTGGCGCTCTGCAGTGGTCGTCTGGGGTCCTTCTCAGGAGGACCTTTTTAAACTTCACACTCTCATACCAATTAGTCAAAAGGCATCTATGTACTTAAAGACAGAAAGAGTGAAACAACTAGCCCAGAATGATTAATTATTTCCCCTGTGGTGTATTTGTTTTCAATGATGACTTCCTGGTTTTCAATAAAGCCGCTGCTTTTTTATATGTCAGTGCACATGAACACACACACACACACACACACACACACACACACAAATGGCAACAGTCAGGCGAGTACTGTTGGACATTTTTGGGCATTCAATACTTTTACTTTATTTTACTCCATCTGTATGCCTACTAAGCAACACACACACACACACACACACACACACACACACACACAATACCAAATATGTTTTGGAGTGTAGATTCCTAAAAGTAACCACTTTGCTATGATGACAGCTTTGCATACTCTTGGCATTTACTCATTCAGCTTTATGAGGTCGTCACCTGGAATGATTTTGGAACATTTTGAAGGTGTTCCCATATATAGTGAGCACTTGTTGACTGATTTTTTTTCACTCTGTGGACCAACTCATCTCAAACCATCTCAGTTTGGTTTAGGCTGGTTGAGTGTAGAGTCCAGATCATCTTACACAGCTCTCCATCACAAATTGTCCTTACATAGCAATGAAGGTGTGTTTCACATCATTGTCCTGTTGAAAAATAAAGTAAATTAGTTTCACTAAGCACAAACCAGGTGGGATGGCATGTATGCAGTCTGCTAAAGGTAGCCATAACGGTTAAGTGTATATCACCAACAGTGTCACCAGCAAAGCACCCTCACACCCCTCCCTCCATGCTTCATGGTGGGAACCACACATACAGATACCATCCATTCATTTTCTCTTCATGAGGTAGTCACCTGGAATCGTTTTCACTTAATTGTTTGTAGGAATTGGGGCAGTGTTTTAGCTCAGTCGATGAGCAGCAGCCCCATATCTGCGAAGTCTCGCTGCAGGGGCCCAGGTTTGAATCCCGCAAGTCATTCCCCATCTCTCTCCCCACATTTCCTGTCACTCTTCAGCTGTCTCTATCCAATAAAGCAAAAACGCCAAATAATAATAATAAAACTGTTTGTAGGAATTTCTTGCCTTCTTAATGCATTTAAGACCATCAGTTGTGTTGTTCAAAGGTAGATGGCTTGAGTTGAGTGTTGTCTTTAGCTAATGGTTTCTGAGATTGTATTTCAGCCAATGCATTCTGCTTCTTTTGCTTGCCACATTATTAACCTGCATTACAACAAAAGACCACTCTAATGTGACTGGTCAACTCTACCTGAAGTACAAATGGACACCAGGACATCTGATGCCAAAATCTTGGTCTTTTGCTTGTTCTGCATTCTGCAGTCATATGCAGATATCTGTTTATACAGATTATATCAGAACTGGACAGCATTTCTTCTTTCTTTATTGAAAGAATGGCAAGAACAACACTGAAGAAAAACTTTCACAATGGAAAAGACGTGTTGCTTTCTCCCCAACCTTTTAGTATGAGAGCTTGACTATGTCATACCATATGATTCATTAACCCTGACTGGTTGAAGTTCACCAGTGATAGATGGTGATAGTTCATTCCAGTGACCTGGCCTGTTTTTGTATTAAGTACCTGCTTTCTATTTATTCCTGATGATTGTAAAAAAAAAAAAAAAAAACATCAGTGCAGTCGGATTACATTCAGTTTCACTACAGTTCTGCTTCTGTCAGGCTTTGTCAGTTTCAATAAAAGTTATAACAAGCTAAACAGTAAATTATATTCTGATATTCTACTAGAAATATAAAAGAGAATAATTAGGTGGTTCAGAAGTTATTGGTGTATTTTTTGGGCGCAAGGACAAATTAGTTATTTTCAGGCTTGTGTACCACCATTTATCCATCTCACTGGCAGAATTCTCTTGGTGGTTTGTTTTTACTGGCTGTCAGTAATCCACAAATTGTTTGACAGTAAGTAGATTTAAAGGATTAGTTAGTCCATGATTGTTTAATGTTCTTTTTGGCCATGCTAGACAAGGTAATGTTGATCAGCTAGTCTAGTTAGTCTACTTTTGATTGGTACAAGGAAATTTGGTATAGATATTCATCATTCACTCCCGAAGAAGGGAATCATGCATCTGCCACTCCTCCGGGGCTCTGAGGTGCACAGAGTAGAGTTGGCTGGCCTGGACACAAACTTTAAAAAAGAACAGTTTGTTGCCAACTGCAGTTAGCCTCATCAATAAGGGCCAGGACTCCCACTGCCTCTTGTACATCCACAAGTTAGCATTGTCATTCTTATTAAGCGTGAGTAAAGCATGACAGAGCCACAGCCGTAGTGTCCGTATCATTTTCTTAGAAGTTCACCATATATTGAACTTTAAGTTTGCTTGTCTGATTTTACATTATAGCAGGTAAACTGGTGGGAATGTAAATGAACAATAGTCTTCATTTCTCCTCAAAGGAAGCACAGTTCCTGATTAGAGAGTGCCATTGCACCAGGCATCGAACTGAGCTGCTTGTCCTGTTTCCTCAAAATATTTTTTTATGCAATTTGATGTTGTCGATATGTTGCATGTTAGCAGTGTGTCTGCAGCCAAAAGAATAAAAAAAAAAAACACACACCACTGCATCTACAGTTTAAGGAGTTAAGTCGTTAAGTTACAGCAGGCGAATGCTAACGAATACACAATTAACTTGGAGTGCGGCCTCCCTCTCCAAAAGGAGGCCCCAACAAAGAGAGGAGATACTTTGTTGGCGACAGGAAGGCAGGCTGAAACACTGGCTTCTGTGTGATGGCAGAAGGGGACGAGGAAGAGGAGGAGATGGTGGGGTGGAGGAGGAGGGAGGGACAGCCAAAATACTGTGGTGACATAAGGGGAGGAGTTGTGCTGTAAACAAATACATCACAGCATCCCAGCACAGTGGCAGGAGGAGAAAAAGGAATATAGGGGGAAGAGAGTGGCAGAGGTGGAGCTATAGCGGACAGGGAGAACAGAAGGAAGAGGAGTAGAAGAAATAAGTGGAAAATAATGGGAGAAAAGGAGGAAGATTCATATGTTAATTAAAAGCTTCCTGTGGCCTCAGAAACCGAAAGCTATGTATTAACCTGGATACATTTGACCCCATCTGATGAAAACCCATGTGCCAAGTATGAGGTTGAATCCCACAAATACAGAGCTGATGAGGCCTGTATTATCTTAAATACTAGAGCTAAATACAGCTAAGCAATTCTGTCTAAATTTGGATATGTTTGGTGCATGTGTGTCCATCACTTATTTACTGTAATCTCTTGCGTTATAGAGCTTTTGTGGGTTAACCATTTATACATTTTGTCTAGAAAAGTAAAGGAAAACAGCAAAATACGCCCTTCATGTGGGCAAAGCGCTGGCCCACATGTAGGTGTGCCAGTAACCCATGCCAGAAAACCACCATGCACAACAGCATATACTTTTGGGGATGTGGCTACTTTTTCTATGTTATAGAGATTCTGATGGTGACAGAATAAAGCTTCTACGCTCTTTAGAAACACCACATTTTTAGCCATGGTTCTCTGACTTTGGTCCACATTGAAATATTTCAACAACTATTGGATGGATTTGGTAGACATTTGTAGTCCTAGCCACTCACTGTGTTTCAGCTGTTGTTTAACACAGCTAACACAGCCCCTCTGCACTCGCCTTCAGGGAAATCCCCACTGTCAGCATTAGCATTGTTTCACGTGTCTGAAAAACTTATGTGAACATTGTGAGATCAACTGTCAGAGGGCTCAGGAAGTGAGTCATTAATGATGGCCACGACTTCGACAATGTTTGTGAAATTACACAGTCAAGTCTAATTTTTATTTAATTGATTTAAAAGCAAAGACAAAGACAGACACACATGGCTTAACAGTGTGTCTTATGGTGTGTCAATAGACTCAACCTGTTTAATGGCTATTCCAGAGGTAACGAACACCCTATCCCTCGGGCAACATTAATCAACATTTCAGCTTACACATTAGACATTAGACATTATATAATTAACACATAGAAATGTGTTAATTAACTTGATGATTTTTTTAAAAGCGTTTTTTTTTTTCTTTTTGATTTTCTGTATAGTTTATGTTCTCAGTCCAAAATTAAACTGTATCAACTCCAGTTTGTCCACTTGGATTATCCATTGTCTTCCATATATATATATATATATATATATATAGTTTTTATGCCGGTTGTATTATTTTATTTCATCATATTTATCCCCCAGTGACTCACTAAACAGATCCGGATCTTACTTGGACCACAAATAGGCAAAATAAATTCAAATTTGAGAGCTATTCTATGAGGAGGGCAGCCTACTATTTGTACATTTGATGCTGGAAATAAAGCTTTGCATTTTCATCGTATTAAAGAAATATCTAATAATAACTATAAGGTTGTAAGAAATTCCAAGTGTTTTTATTTAACTGACATTAGATTTAACATTCTATTTGACATTATTTGTATTATATTCTCATAACTTACAGTCAGCATCACTCCTTCAACTGTAAAGTAAATGTCACATAATAGAAATGTGGTGAATATAAGCCCATAATTATTATTCTTGATGCTAACACATAATGCTGCAATTAAAATCCTCCTCTCACATTGTTCAGACTATATCTGAGTATCCTGAAGCTATTCCTAACGGTGGCAACAAATGTCTACGTAATAGCAGGATTTCTGGCAGATACTTCAGGCAGATGGGGGGAAGGACATGTTGTCATGAGATTGTACAGGTTAAAAGGAGAGGAGTGAATGGCCCAATTTATCGTTTTAATTTGTATATGTGGCCCAGTGTTAGGCAGGTGCAGGAAGGTCCGAATCCGGGTTAATGGAGACCACAGACTCGTTAATCCCAGGTCAAGAGGATCCGGGTGAATGATTCGGATGAATTGCGATTCATACACCACTAATATGAACCCGGTTCATGGCGCAATGCACGGCGAGTGTAAAAATGAGTAATTCCCCAATTCAAATTCTCTTTCATGTTGCTCCCTCCAAAATATTTAAAAGTCGTTCTTGTTGTTGTGTTTGTAGCTTCATATTCTACTTGTTATTCTACTCTACTATATCCTACTAATATTACCAGGATTGCTTGTACATTGGAGTCAGGTGACTGCAATGGCTTACATTTTTCCCCATAGGCGGTGACTGAATCCCTCATGTCTTATTTGTTGTTTAGCCTCTTCTAACTTGTCCAATATCAGGTTGCTAGGGGATATTTTCCGTTCAGTTTAGCTCAGTAACTACTCAACCATCACTTTATATTTCTGTGTGAAGTATATAGTTTAGTATGCCTTACTCATATGATGCACTGAGGTGCGAAGACTTTACTAAATCTTCTCATCTCTACAATATGTAACCATGCCGATTAGTATGTAGCAAGTTTCAGAAGCAGAGAGGATGAAACAGAGGAAATAAAACAATGATGGAAGAAGAGACGGGTGGTTGGATGGACGGGAAAGAAAGAGATGAGGAAATGACAAAGCAAGGAGAGAACTGCTTAGGAAGACAGGTAGAAAGAAAAGAGAAATAAGGAAAGAAGTACCAAAAGAGAAAGGAAGGATAAGAGGCCGTGAACCCAACACCACTTTGAAGCCAAGGACAAACTATCACTCTCTCCCGTTCTCTCTTTCATCCCGCCCTTGATCTATTCTTATTGTAGAGCGTCTGGAGTGCCTGCTCAAATGGTTTGCCATACTGCCCACACCACACACCATTTGTTAACAGGGAACCCAAAGTTCTTGTAGTTGGGGAGCAGAGCTGCATAGCAACCCCACAGCACTTCCTGTTGGGCCGGGGGTTGAACGTCGGTGCCCGTTGTTCACCGCAGTGCCCCCTCTGCCTTTAGAAAAGCGGCCGGGAAGCAGTTCACTTACAATTGGCTTTGTGCTTCGTTGTGAGGAGAAGAGAAATGAGCGGAAAGGCGAAGCCCTCAGTTCGCTGCACCCTTTAACAGGCAGGGACCTCTATATGGTTTAACTAATGGCTTTCTGAGGGCCAACATGAAGATTTTTGGAATGATGATCATGACAGCAGTGTATCATTTTCAGAAATCAATACATTTAACTTTGTCTGTTTGCTTGAACAAAACATTTGAAAAATTCAGTTCTTTCATACAGGATTTTATTTTATCCAGGATAAGAAAAAAAAAAACATGTGGATGTGTTGGTGAAGAGTGTGGACTAGAGTGGACTGGACTAGTAGTAAAAACACAAACTATTTTTCACCGCCCTGCAGACAAACAGAAAAGGTTTAAACCGCCAGGACCTGCTGGGTTAACTCATATAAACAGCTTAAGAAAGTTCAGACTTTGACTAGACGTGGCCTTTTGACATGCATGCAATGTCAGTGGTGGTGTAAGAGGAAACGTAAACACAGCAATTGAGTTGGTATTCATGCTTTAGGCTCAAGTCTAACACCAGCAGAAACCGGCTCTGTTTTCCTAGCTAATGTCTGTTAACTGGACAATAAACTGGACTACTGGGCTGTTGTGTTTTTATTTCCACAGAAATACGTCTTAAGATCCTGCAACAAGGCCCACCATTACACCTTCCTTTTTCTTTTTGCTTTACACTGAACCAAACAACAATGTGTGTGATTGCTTGCAGGCCATTACTGACTACAAGACCACACCACATGCTTGTGACAGTGATGCTTCCTTCCCCGAGGCAGTGAATGACTTAATGCAATTAAGCAATTAATGCAATTCAGGTCAAATCAGATGAGGAGATGGTGGTAAGAAAAAACAGTGAATCAGAGAAATAAAAAGTTTCTTTCTGATTGTTTCACTGTGGTTATGTTCAGCACAAATTAAACAACAAATACACCCCCATGTCGCTGCTAAACAGTGCAAACATGACACAGATACCATCTGCAGATAAAGAGGGACAGAGCACTAGTAATTACCTGATCCTACAGTAATTATATTTGTTGATTAAATGTATTACTTAAAGTTAAACGTTTCAATTGTTCTTTGGAAAAGCAGTTTTATTCATATTTCAAGGAGAGGTTGGACTTTTCGAACTGTGGAAGTGTAACAAAAAAACATAAAAAAAAAACAAAACATACAGGCAGAGTCACACTAACTTATAAATGTGTGCTGGTTACATAAAATTAAATTATTAGAAGAAAACAACTGATCATCCACTGACTCACTCCATTGAAAGGAAACAACAATAAATAATGGGCAATCAATGCTTAAATATTAATCTCTACTGCCACCTAGTGATTGACATTGTTTGGTACAACAACAATCAGCTGTGGGTAGAGAACAGCAACAAATCCTCTCATTTCATAAGCTGGAACCAGCTTACTTACTTACTTACTACACTAATGATCAAAATGGTGGAAGATGATTTTCTATCTATCATTGGAGTAGCTCAGAATCAGAAGTACTTCACGGGATAATTAGAAATTACTCTCTCTCTCTCTCTTTCTCTCGTGGCTCCATACTGCCATAATCACAGACACAAAGGTTCCTGCACTCTTTTGAAGATTTTCTGTGACAAAAGACAGTTTGTAATGATGTTAGAAATACGCAGCGATACCAGCAATCACTACTTATTATCACTTATCATTTGATTTCTCAAACATAACAAGCAACAAATCTTGTGTTGCTGGTCTGTTCTGTTCTGAACATTTTGTGTGCTGGTTGGCAAACAATTTGCTGACCAATTATGACAGATACAAGCATGCTGTCCTTGTTTGTTCCAACCAAAAGAAAACGTCTGACTGAAACTCAAGGACCCACTTGTCTTTGTAAGCTGGTCACCAACATAACCAGCCTGACTGGTTTGTACAGGTTTGTGACATTGAGCCAGCTCAGTACTGTGGGAATGTGTAACACCTGAATAGAGTGAATGGTCAGTTACAACTTGAACTTCCAACTCCTGTCCTGTCCTTAACCGTTTCTATGAAACATGAAGTGTTCTCTGCACAGGAGTGTTAGCCAGGAATTGTACAAATGCGAATGTTCTTACTGAGCTTTACAATATTAGTTCCCATTCACTACATTGGTTCTGTACAGACATGGTGCTTCAAAGATATAAGGTACATGGACAAAGTGCTTCTTTAATGGCTTACTAATTGATTTTAATAGGAGTAATTTTAATAGGAACATGTACATTTCAATAACTTCCCATTTTGCTAGGGTTCTTTAGAGGCCAAAAACAGAAAATCTGTATGACATTTTTAATGTGGTTTAACATTCATGAGTCAAATGGAACCACTGAAGTCTTTATCTAGCTTTCGGAAATGTCCCAAACAAAAAAACGCCTTGGCCTAATTTCCAGCTACAGCAACACCCATGTTCCCTGGCTTCACCTCTGTAATGTTGCTATCAATAATCCTCTTCTGACATTAATGACCACCTTCACTACAAACAGTTTAACCTGCTTTCAAACTGGCAAAACCAGCCACACACAAACAGACGGCTCCTCATTTCACCTCAGACACAAACAAACTGATGAACCTAAACACTCTAGAACAAATATTGTTGAGGTGCCATCAAACGAGGCAGCGACAAAAATAGCTATTTAGTCGCTCTCACCGGTAATCAGAAATCACACAATAACAAAACAGTCTGAGTCAACCACAGCCTGTCTTACTGCTGTTGCCACGCAACCAATTACATCTGCAGTTCACAGATGGCGTACATTTTAATTACTTTTTCTAGTGTCGTGTATTGATCTGTGTGTGTCTTTCAGACTGTCTGACTCACTCCTCACATATAAGAGATGTGTGTCAGTTTGCAAGCATGCAAACTTAATTTTATTTTCTTTAAGTTAACATAATACGTTACATCAAATATTTTAATTTATGTCTTGTAAAATGCAAAAACCCTGTAATATTTTTTTATACCACTCATGCATATTATTGTATTTTATTGTTTGTCATTTGACCACAGGACAGATGCCAGTGAAACAAAAGATATTTCAATACAACTCAAGATGTCTCTGCCTTATTTCCAGGCTCAATCAGTGTCTCTGTGAAGGGGACCCATTTATCAAAATATTCTGATATATTTCTATTTGTTGAATTCTCATCACGTGTGAATCTTTCCCATGAAATATAAAAGGTTATGTAAGGTAATAAGTGGTAAAGGGGTCTTCTTTGCAGCATTTCCTGCTGATTGTCTTCTTGTTCTGCTGAGTAGGTGACTGGCTGCAGTCTTCCATTTTTTTCAGGACCTGTACTCCTCCAGGACCCCGAGGCATGCAGGAAAGATTGTGGCTGACCCCTCCCACCCGGGACACAACATTTTTGATACACTCCCCTCCAGCAGTCTATCAGGACCAAAACCTCATGTTACAAAAGCATTTGCAGCTCGGCTGATCAACATGGCCCCGGGCCTGCTCTGACACTGACTTTCACATACCTACAGACCATACACATTACATTGACATAGGGCCTAAATGTGTTACATTAACACACAGTCTTTGATTACTACTACCTCTTGATAACTATGTTGCACATTTCAATATTATGCATATTACCTGGTGAATTCTTGTACATTCCTGCACAAAACTTATCTTCACATTTTCTACTTAATGTTTGTTATGCACCTAAACACCAAGAAAGATTCTTTGTATGTGAAAACCTTCTCGGCAATAACTTTAACCAGGTATCAGTCTTCATAATGAATATTTTCACTTGGCTCGGATTAACTCCACCCACACATGATTCCATTATCTTCTCATTTTCATACATTCCCCAAAACATGAGTGTGACCTGCAGTTTTCTCTCCACAGTCTTCAGCATGTCCGTTGTATAGATGTAAATTAACTTTCAGTCTTTGGAGTATTGAAGAATGTTTTTTTTTTTCCAGTAAAATTATGTCCCAAATAATATGCCCTTGGAAGACATAATGCAGTATTAAATTACATATTCATGCTCTTCAGCAGTTCAAGTACTGCAGTGTCATCCTCAGACAATAAAATGGTTGTTTCCACTGAGGCACAGTTGTGATCAGTCATGTGTCATCCAGTTCAACCTGTTTAATTTGAAGTCAAATTATCCTTTCCTACACGCACACACATGCAGCATACGTGTTTGATGCCAAAAGAGAGCTCTTGTAGTTTTGAAGGGGAGCGGCTATTTTGCATAATTCTGTGTAACTGGCTGACATTTGCATAAAGTACCTATATAAAGAATGAGGGCTGTGATAAAATGCCCCTGCTATTGTTAGTGTGTCAGCTTCAGTTTCATTTTTAGTTTATCTCTTCTTTACATCTCTGATAAGCTGCCACGTGGTGAGAATTATTTATTTTATTATTCTGTAGCCTATAATTACAGTTTCATCGCATTATTGACTGGGGCTTTCTGTAACCTAGTTAAATTAGAATTAATTAGTATTTTCATGACAACATTTAACATAAAATAAACATGTTTTTTTTTTAACGGAAGCAGTAGGCTTTTAAACCAAGCTATTTTTAGCTTAGCTTTAGCTTTAAGCTATTTTTAGTATAACAGAAACTTACTTAAGGCGCACCAGATGCTGCAAGTTTAGTCATAAGTCATAAATACAGACATAAATCAAAGTGAAACCGATATTTTGTATTTCTCACGTACTATAGCTCAGCCTACGTGAACCTGAATGAAACAGGTGCCATCCGGTGAGGGGTTTTTTTTTTTTTTTTTTTTTTTTTGAATGTGCACCCTCCCAGTCTCTGCCTCTGTCCTCCTCTCTGGGCGGAGTTTCTGGTTTCTGCTGGAAAAGAAGTCAGTGTGAAGTCAGAGCAGCAGACGTTTCGCTGGAGGAGAGAGAGAGAGAGAGAGAGAGAGAGAGGATACTCACCTGTTGAACAGCAGCGGTGTGGTGTTTCTGAATTTACTTTTTAGTTCACTTTGTTTTGGTTTTCTTTCTCCGAGCCTGAGACTTCAGGATGACGGACACTCTTTTACCAAACGGCATCAAAGACGGCGGAGGAGACAGCACCTATTTCAGAAAGGTGAGTTTAGTTTCTCGTCACAAAAAAAAAAAAAAAAAAAACACCGCGTAGGTCACATTAGCGCAGTTTGTCATAAGTACATGGATTTACTGGAGCTTTTAGAGGGTTAGTGTTTTCAGTGACTCTCGTTTTATTCTTATTCTTACAAAAGTCGCCTAAAGGAACAAATTTAATATCCAACTTGCAACATTAGTCTCCAGATAATGATACTGTAATATTTACTCACTGTTCAACTTGTACGTACTTTGCAATTTTTTGGATACAGTAAAACATAAAAGAAACCATAGAAGTATATAAAAACCAAAGTAATATATATTTATTTTAAAAGTGTTCATTATATATTTTATTCTTGTTTCTGTCTTAAATTTAGTACAACAAATACTGATGTGTCATAAACAGCAGCAGAAACCACAGCACTGTCAGCTTCAGCTGTGTGTGCGTGTGTGTGTGTGTGTGTGTGGTACTCAAGAATAGCTGGATCTCCTGCAGTTACTGATAGTGAGAGAGGCTGAAAGGGCAGTAACCAAACATCCCATAATTAACATAATCAGCTCCCTGCTGTTGTCAGAGGTGTACTGGTGATTGACACTTTGTTGATACCCTCTGATAAAGGTCAGATTAGCTTCCTGCTCTTTGATAATTATAGCTGAACTGTTTTGTTCTTACTCTTTATCCAGTAAAAATAAGCTAAATTTCTCTGTTTTTTACTCATAACAAATGATCTTTTGTATTTAACACTGTAGTACCACTACAGCCCTGACCTTTGACCTTTCTTGTTGATATCTTACACTTGCACACATGGGATGCACTCCGGATAACGGCATCAGCTAAGAGACTGAAATGGAAATGCCAGGTGCCAGGTTATCTAAATTGTTTCACAGATAAGCGGGAGTATTTTCTCTGCCTGTATGTGTGATGAAGCCTTTTCATCATGTTAATGAGCTGGTGAGCTTTCTTTATATAGTGCTAATCATTAAAGTAATTAACATTCATTACCAGTTTTACGTTTCGTTTGCGACGGTAACCTATCCAAGGCTGTGTTTGTCTTGGTTGGGGCTATGAGAAAGGTGCTTGGCAGTGTTTGAGTGATTATCTAATGTGTTTTTTTTACTGAGTACCCTGTCTGCCATGTTGTGGTTTGTGTCTGATTCCTACACGTTGGTACTAGTGTCCTCAACTGAAGTGTTTTTATGGACAAGCTTGTTTAGATGGGAATCTGAACAGGGCCTTTGTGTCTTTCAATCCCCCCGAATCCCTCTCTGAACGCTGTCTGGATTTAGGCTCTGTGCTGCACTTCCTGTGTCTATAAAAAGGTCAGTGGGAGCCAGGATCTGGCACCACCACAGGACATGATGGAAGACTGTAGAATACCTCATTCCCAAACTGTTTCCTTTATTTAACATATATTTTAGAGCATCCTACTTTCTGTCTCACGTTATCTTTGTCCTCTGTATTTCTCAGTGTTTAAGGCTCACTTACACTGCAGAGACTCGTCTCAGTATGAAAAAGCTTGCCCATTCGCTGAAACCGCAAAGCAATGAGTTCTACGTTCACGTTTTGTCATGTTAAAAAGATTTGCAATTCGGAAACTCGTTGGTCAAATTTTAACCAAGTGGAGCCAAGATGATCTTTGCATCCATTTTTTTGTGCCCCTCTGTCTCTTGGGTGAAAATGAGTTTAATGATTTACATGGCCTCACTGGGCTCAGCCGATGCTCGGGGGAGCTGCTGCGGTTCAGGGCTTCCTTCCCAGCCATCCACTGTTTCACCTCCAGCTGGCTGAGGTCCGACTGGACGGCTTCAAGATGGAAAGATGGCAGAACAAAAAGCAGAATCGGCATGTTTCTTCTCCTTCTCCTCCTCGGCCAACGAGAGCATTGACGTAGCATCTGGCCCGAGGCCGTCCTTCAGCCAGACCACAGACACAAATTGACAACATGTGTCCTAGTTCACAAACCAGACAAGCTCCCTCGACTCGGAGACACACTTAGATTCCCTCGGCAGGATTTGTTTTGGAAAAAGACAAATAAGAGATGCAGTTGTGATCAAACACCATCTCATTCAGTGGTTCAATGAATATAAAGATGCTTTTAATTTGGAATGAATGAAACACACTCCCCATTTTGGACAATCTTGAGCAGCATCACCACCATGATTGGAAGAGAATTCAAACATGAATTCACCTTCAACATGGGCGAGGCGTGAATTTTGAGATATTGAACGTGCTCGCTCACATTTATTCAAAACTGGTGGCCTCGGTCCTGGCCAGTTGCCAGTCTTAATCACCAGTTGTATAAACCAACTACCCCATGAAGCATTGCTCTACATATTCTGTAAAAAGCCTCTCTTATACAACAGCAGAATGATTTTCTGATGAATATGACAATGGACAAGTCTTTGTGTTTTGCTCTAATGAAGAATTTTGTACACTTGTAGAGAAAGGCTTTACTGTTTGAGCATGCCAGTGGGAAGGAGGAGGGGTTCAATTCCCTGAGTGGTTCTGAGGGTTATATAAGGCACTAGCACAGCCAGAGCTTGGGGTTCAGTTCCATGTGTCACTTGATATGATGCTCATCAAGTTTTTATCCAAGTGGTCTGTGTTGTGATGTGACAGTCACACAAAGATGGCTTTTTTTTTTTTTTTTAAAAAAGCACCAAGACACACATCTTAGAGTTAGAAACTGTAAAACAACGTCCAAAACACAAAAGGCACAGTCTCTCTTTTCATCAAAAGTTAAGGTATCAGACCATCAGCTGGTATGGACTAACTCAAATTCTTGATCACAAGACAAGATTTAATGGTTACCAATCACACAAGCAGAGTAATGTTGCTACACCGGATGATGATCATCACTTAGGAATGCTAGTTTCATAGCTTAATTCATAATAAAATTGACACAGAACATCCTACTATGGTTCCTGTCAACCACTAGCCACTCCCTTTTGTTCTTTAGCGCACGGATACGCCCCATTTTTGATGTCATGATTGACGTGACAACATACTGCAATAAATCCGCACCCTCTCCGATCGTACACAAATGTCCACACCCTGCCGTTATTCTAATAATAGCTACAGCCTGGACACAGCTCCATTGTGTCATTAACGAGGCTTTCATTTGTATAAATGGTTAATCATTAAATTCTCAGGTCGCTGGAGTGTTTGTACAGGAACACCCAATGGACTAGAGTGGAGTGCTTATAGAGATAGTTAAAAGTTAAAATGTGACCCATGCTGCAAACCTGTGGTGTTGAAATTTGTTCTTGAGAAAGACACTTTTACCTACATCCATCCACTTTTGCTTACTCATCTTAACAGGAAATGTCTTTGGAGAAGAGTATCAGCATCATGCCTCACATGTAAATGTAAAAAATTTGAGGTGATACAGTGGAAAAACACTCCTACGACTACACTTTGAATGACATGAGTGGATAAAAAAAATCCCCTCGAGCGTTGGACAGTTGACGGTGTTGAGGCAGACAGGAAACAAGGGGATAGAGCGGGGAATGAAATGTAATAAAGGTTCACAGCAGGATTCAAATGTAGGATGCTGTAGTTATGTGGTATGCGCCTCTAACTGTTTGGCTACAAGGAGTGGCCCCATATCAGTGTTGTTGAATCCTGTAGAGTCTTATGGCCTAAATAAAGTGTTATATTTTTGTGTTTAGATTTAAATATAGTGAGAAATTATGAGTGATTGTTTTTCTGCACACTTGTCCCTGATCATGTGACTAGCAAACCTGAGGCAGCCACAGTGCTGTTCTCTCCAAGACGTGCATGGTTTTTATGACTGAATGAACTGAATCGCTCTGGAAACTTTTCCTTCTCAAAATGTGGGAAGCCAGTGAGGGATTATATGCTTGGCGTAGTACTGATGAGGTGGGGATCACAGGCATAGTGTGAACCTTTTGGTGAAGCTTCTTGATGTCAGGTGATGAAGTTACATGTTTAAAATTTCCAGTTGTGGTAGGTGTGAAACGTATTTGATTTGTCATACATCCTTAATTTAAGTTAGGTCTAAGTTCTTAGACTCCATCTTTCCTCCAACTCTGTGGTCTTTATGTACTGCTCTTCTGAAATGTAGACTTCTGTCTCTTCGCCTTCATATTGCTGATGGAAAAACCAAAGCTTGTTCTGCTGCTGACCTCAGACTTAGTCAGATAAATAACAACAATGCAAAAGTATCCCAAGTTTAGGACTGTAAACTAACTGGTTTTACTGAGCTGACTGGTCTCAGCACATCGTGTTGTTTTTTCTCTAGTACAGTACTCACCACACCTCTGCTGTACTGTGAGTCAGTCAGTATGAATGTCTCAGGCCAGTTTATCTTTGCTGCTATGAGTGACGGCGTATTGACTTTGTAAGGCTGGGACACTTGTGGCTGTGATAGGGACAAGGACACACAGTACAACTACATACAGGCTGTTCGGTGTAAACACACAGAGAGTGAGAGCATGTTTGAATTGTGCACATTACAACAAGGTGCAGCTTTTTCCACACCCAGATTTAATTTTGCCATTTCATCAGGGAGCAAAGATAACGTAAAAAAGAGATTAGATTAATTTTGAAACGAAACAACCAGAAAGAAATGACGTCAGAGGAAAGTTTATTGACCAACTAATATCTCACCAGACGTGTTGTAGTGAACTGACATATCTGAAGAAAAGATTTAGGAAAAAAGTGAGAGGTAAAACTGTCAACTTTTGACAGCTTTTGTCATATCTGAATGGTTCAAGGTGTAGTGTTTTGTTTTGAAGAATTTACATGGAACTGACCAGATATAAATAAACATAGATAAGAAGTGTTGGAGGAAGGAAACAAAATCTTTGCAATGTGAAAAAAAAAAAACAAACACAGATGGCAATCATCCTTCTTTGGAAGGATGGAGGAGGAATTTTTCTTGATGCCAAAGCAGTTTTTCTTGTTTCACATTCTAAAATACTATCATCTGCTGACACGTTTGTTCCTGCATTTCCTTATCTTAGGGTTGTAACCCGTTCGCCCAGACTGGACGAAGCAAACTGCAGAATAAGCGAGCCAGTCTGAACCAGCAGATCATCAAACAGATGAGGATGAGGGCCGGAGCTGAGAACCTGCTGAAGTAAGAACAAAACTAATACATGCATGCATACTGTACATACCTAATACTACCACTTAGGTATCAGCATCAATGCATAAAAGATAAATGACGAAGATTACTGTCCTGTCATACACGTTGCAACCTCAGGCTTTTTGTTCAGTGTGGTTAGAGGGCTTCTCCTCACAAAAAAAACTTCCTTTAATTTGACATACGCTTGGACAGCATAGTGACTAGAGGTTTGTTTTAAACCAATGATCAACCTTGTCAGAAATTGGTGTGTGTAATTAGTTGCAGAACAGTCACACTACGGGAGAGTGGCAAACACGCAATAATCGTTTAAATGTGACTAACTGTGCACATTTTCAGGCTCTCCTGGAAGCCTTTCATTGTATTGCACTCAGTTCTATGCATGAATAGTGACAGAAATAGTTGTGTCACCTATGTGGAATGGAAAAAAAGTGAATTTGTTTGTACAGTCTCTACAGTATGTTTAAGGGCCGTCCATTGTACTTGACCAACAGTGCAGTGTGCACAGGTGGTTTAACTTGTCCTCTTTTGCATTTATTGTTACTCTCCTTTGTAACCTTTAAGGCAAACACCTCTAATGGGCTTTAGAACATAGTTTTCAATAGCATTCAGACATGTTTAATAAATTAG